>CM077643.1:278359418-279049418 GCA_039707465.1 Rhabdophis nuchalis | reverse complement strand
GTTAATCATGGTTGTCTATATGGTAATCACTTTGAAATGTATTCAGATAACAGCGGTTTCAGGTGTAATCATCAAAGCTGGTTGGTCAGGCATTCCAGATAGTGGTTCTTTTCAGAACCTTTTTTTAAAGGGTTGGTTAACTACCTCAGTAGCAGAGGATTGAACTATACCCTATCTGTACTGTACATAGAAAATCTTTGTAGATAAAATCAAGGCTTGTTTAATTTTGACAAGAGGGTAAAATATATACCAAATGTAACATTCTAAGTTGCCTTTAATTTCAGAGGCTTTGTAAAAGATTCCCTCCTGTCCATCATAACAGGCCTTGTTTTTGTCGTATTTTGTGGCTGAAAAAGCAGCCTTGCTTCTTCAGATATTGTAGTTATTTGGATGTATAATAGTTTAGCAAGATGTTACTTTTTGTAAGACATCAAATGTTAAAAAAAAGTGCATCAGCAACTTGTACTAAATACTGCAGTGTCCCTTTATAAAAGGTCAGACTAAAACTGACAGCTGTACAGTGAAGCCTGACATTTGGATATTTTGAAGTTTTTCATAAATCATAGAAAATAGTATATGGCTGTAGTTTAGCTTTTTAGGTAAAGGTATGTTTTCTCATTAGTGCATTTCTTACTGCTGATTGCTGTAAAAACAAGCAGATCAGCTTTCCATTTTCTCTTTATGCAGATCATGATAATCTGTAGAGTAGAATACAATCATTTGTGCTATGTTTTAATTTTCTAAAGCACCTTGATGACAGTGAGTGTTAAGTGGTGAAGCATCCTCTATTGAATCACTCTTCCAAAAAGTTCTATCAAGTCCAACTATGCATAGGTAAGATACACTATGATCTAATACGGACTTCACAGAAAGAGCTTTTGTTATACCTTCCCCAAAGGGATACTGCAGTTGTTACTTACCTGTAGGCACCACAATAAGATCTGAGACACCGAATTAAGGTTTTATACACACCAGTTCCCCAGTAAATGAAAAAAAAATTTAAAAAAATAGATGTCATATGTTAAATTGCTCATTGCAAACAATCATTTTGCATTCCTGCAAATAAAATTGTTTTATACTGTAAGCTGGAGGCAAGTGTAACTTATTTTTGTAATAAAGTTTTTATTTTTTTTATGTGTCATTAATATAAATGTGTGTTAGTGCAGAAATCTTCTGGTTTAAAAACTCGTGCGCACACATTTCAGTATGTTTACTTGTATTTACATTTTTTAGAATAGTCATTTCCAGTAGTCTGTCTCTCACATTAATTGATTTTTTGTTATATTAATAAACCATTTTAGTATATTGTATGTCAATTACTGGGATAGCTGGGACATAAAGTGTAATTTAAAATTTGTCAAGTATTCATGGGAATATGTAAATGTGCCTTGCTAGTTAAGAGAAAAGCGAAGTGGCTGATGGTAAAAAGTTATTGCTTAATGAAACACCTATTGCCACAGTTTCATATGCTGCCCATGGTAAAGTTCTGCTTTCTATATTTGAATAAGAAATATGAGTGTTGCATCAGCTTCTAAAATCTTAAAATTGATAGGATGAGGTTTATGGAATTTAGGTTTGCTAAATGTAGCCTTAAATTTTGATTTCATTGTAATCCTTGGTATTGGCAATCCCAGTGCCAAGGAGGTTGAAATGCTCCCTTCAATGAGGTTGTAGTGCCAATTGGCATCTTTACTGTCATGGTTTAATGAAGAGCACTGTCAAGGTGTTCATGCCAAATCTGACCTGATTGTTTATAGGAATTTTAGAAAGAGGGAATAACATCTTAACTTGGATCTTCCAAATCCCTCCCATTGCTGAAAAACAAACTTAAAAGTTTTCAAGCATAACTGATTTTGAGGGGGGGGGGGGGGGAATGATTATTTATTCAGAACAAATATTGATGCAGATGAAAAATGAAAATTTACAATAATATGGAAGCTGAAATTGTAATCACATGTCTGCAAGAGAAGGTGGGCTATAAGATACATGTCAAAATGGACTGGAATTGACTTTATCTGTAGAGTTTGTAAGCAATGGTGAGTAATAAGTAACAGAATCTTGACAGTGTTCACAAATAATTATGAATTCAAGCCATTCTGACTTTTACAATTAAACATTATTTGCACTGTTCTGATATTGGTGCAGTTTTTTTAACAGTATAATGGTAAAGCTACAGTAAAATGCATGTGGAAACTTGTATTGTGAAAAAAATGATCTTTTAAGAGAAAATGTTAATTTTGAAAATTTTGAAGTTGAATATGTAAAGGAAATGAGATTTCACTAATGGATATATAGATATATGATTTTAGATAACACTGAATTGATCATGACGGATGTCAATGTTGTACATCACATCAACATTTATTGAAGTTATCAAGATATGGTGCTTACGAAATATCACACATCCTGTTGTCATATTAAGATAGATGTTTACTATTGTATTACAGCAGGAATGTTGGAAGTATATAATTCTGTGTTAGCTTATATATTAATGAAGGTATTTGTGTTCCAGAATTGAGTAGCTTATGCAAGTTACTGTTGCAGCTTATAGAAGACCAAGGATTGGAACTAATTTATTTTAATGAAAAATAGTATTTCTTGGAATCTGTGTTTAAAACAATTATTCTGGACTTTACAGTCTACATTACATAGCATATAGCGGAACGAAAGTGAACTTGATGAGCAACTATGTTTGCAAACGTTAGTGAATATAAGAAGTGATGAGTAAACTAAATGCGATTGTTTATACTCCAGCAACTACTCTTATATCATATGTAGTATATACTGCTTGGCTAAAATGGAAAAATAACTGGAAATCCCAGGGCTTATAAACTAGATGGGAGCTTAACAAAATTCTGAAAGAAGGCAATTGCAACTATTTGAATAGTTTGCTATGTATTGGCATGATCATCAAAAATTAAACACAATTTAAGAGTCTTTATAGAATATTCTGACAAGAAATCATTAATTGAAGTGTCAGCTACATAAAGGTATCCTGAAATTTTCTTTGCCCTTTGTTATACAAGATGACTTTTAAAGAAAACTGTAAAAAAGTATGCATATATTTTTGATAGTCCTTGGTAGAAAATTACATTCTATGAAGTAAATAGGAGGGGTGATGTTAAGCATACTTTATTACAGTAAAAAGTGGGGGAAGGATCACCCATTGGAAATTAAACTGATGATTCCAAAAAAGGATATTCCTTAAAAATGAAATAGTTGTAAATTGCTTAAGATTGTACAATTTACTTTTGAGATTAGAATCAGTATTTGCTTATAAGTTAAATATGAATGACTAACTGGATGCTACATTTAATCACGCAATGAGTTTTGTTGATTTAATTGCTGCAAAAGAAACAAACCTGTGACATTGTATGTACTATAGTTGTGTTATGCCACAGTATTCCAGTGAAACAAATTACACTTTAATACTTTTTAGAACAAAATTTCAAGATGTTATATGAAGTGTATACTGCTTTTCCCCAAAAAAGACTTGGAATTCTAGGAATAATACATGCATTCAAACACTTAGAAACATAAACAATCAATGTCATACATATTTAATCCTAATATTCACACACCCTTCTAGAATAGTGATATGTTAGTATGATTGTCTGCTATTCTTAAGTGTACAAACAATGCAGGTAAGTAGGTAATATTTCCGAATGTGTGAATTAAAATAGGTGAGATAAAATTCTTAAATGGAAGGAATTCCTCCATTTCATCCCATCTGCAGACAAAAGATGGGAAGAAGGAAAATTTGTCGGTATTCTGCCTAGCACACTAACTCACATTCAATTTGGAAATGTCCATGAATTCATAGATACAGGGATTGGGGGTAAAATTATACAAGTTTCCCTTTGAAATGTTCTCACCCCAATAGCGAGGAAAGCTCCCTTCCCTGGCCATTTGGAAAGGTCTGTAGGCCTGGCTGTGCTGCCCACAGAGGAGCACATAATAGTGGAGATATAAAACATGCTAATTATATATAGTTTTTGCGTTTTTGTGCTTACATATATATCACCCAGAAATGTTCTATTAGGGTAATTGGCGGTTTCTAAACGTGATCTATATAGGTTACCCTAGGAATAGAAAAACCATTCACATAATATTAATATACGAGGGCTTTTTATCTTGAACGCAGAACGTAACTGCTTTAATAATCCACTGTACTCCAAAGGAAATCATGAATTCTATGTCAGTACGAAAGGACTTATTTGTAGTGGGATTATAGGCTGGGACACGGTAGAAGAGAAAATAACATGTAGACATTTGGATGGTTGTATCAAGAATAACCAGAGTTGCATTAGGTTTTTTTTAAAGACTATTCAAATGAAATTCATATTTGCTATTCATATTAGCAAAATGGAGTGCCCATTTTGTATAGTTTTCATTTATACTTAGTAGTTTAATTCTGAAACTACTTTTAATATTTGTTGGATATTGACTATTTCATTGTAAACTAAAGTACAAAATGTGTATGCTTTGTTAAAATAACCTATTGAATTTTCAGAAAGAAAAATGTCTAAAGATAAGGAAACTACAGTACTTTAAATTAGTTTTGGTTTTAAACATCCCAACTCATGGATTAAATTGTGGGAATATGGCATGATAATGAGTACTACACTTTTTGTTCATGCTAAAAAACAAAAGCTTAAAAAGATTTTTTTAAAACTTATACTTAATGAACCAGGTCACACTGCATTCATAGCAAGCCAAATTAGGTTTATCAAAGAAGCTGGTTTTCCTGTGAGTAAATTTTATATGAATTTTGACTTATACAATAATAGTAGTTACCATGATGGATGACAACATTAAAGGAATACATCCCTGTATACCTATGTAGCATAAAACCATCTTTCAATATAACAGTTACTTAAAACTTTAAAATACAAAACTCAAAAAGTTTCAGATACATTTTAATACCTCAAAGAAGGAGTGTTACACTTTCAGCATTAATAACTAAAGATTTCATAAATAGAGTTCCCCATAGAGAAGGTTGGGTTCCTGTTCTCATGCATCCAATTTCATAGGATAAGGGGCATTACAAATGTCCAAAAATTTCCACTCGGGTCAAGAAAATATTTTAAATATTCTTTTAAATATTTCAAACCCTTGGAAATACTTTTGGAGGTCTATTATGATGTAGCCTGATCCTATTATTTCTACTTAGCTCAGCTGAGAGGTTTCTAGAGTGTAAATATATATATCATTGTGGGGAAAGAGTCCTGGGGTGTGCACGATAAAACTGCCTTAAAATACAGCAGCTGTCGTCTCCAATTATAGGCAGGAAAGAATAAGGGCCTTGCAGGGTTGTGACACAGGTTTTTAGCAGAGTTCATCCAATAAACAGGCTTGTAGCCAGCTTTAAATTGATCTAGAACAGCGACTCAATAAAATAAAACACTGAATTGGTCAGCAAACTCACATAAGCACTTTATCAAGAAGCGTTAATTAGTGGCCAACCCTGCTCCGCATCCTCGATAACCTAATTAAGGAGCCACATAGGAGTACATCGCATTAGGGGAGCAGGTGCATACAATTTATCTCTGGTGTCCCGCTGGTTTTGCATCGGAAGTGATGAACGGGAACTATACTCCTGGGATTGCTGAAGTGGTATAGCTCCCAGGGTCCCTCAATATTGGCCATGCCAGCTGCAAAGGAACAAATATTGAATATATTGGAATTTATATTCAACGACGTCTGGTCCCCAAGTTTACAACCACCGCTGAAAAACCATCTTTCTGCCATCTTTTACCGCTATGAATTTGTGGGCAGGATACGCTGCAATCAAGCCCGGGCATCTCTCGAAGGAAGAAAAGTGAGGGGTTTTTAGGGGGTGGGGGGGAAGGGAAAGAAGGGCTTCCATCCAACAGAACGCCAGCTATTCGGCGTTCCGGGCATCTGGCAAACGACTAACGCCGCCATTTTAATGGGCTTTATTTCCTCCAGGCTAAAGGGCAACCAAAAGAGTCACGGTAAGGGCGGAAGTGCCTCCTCGTCCTGCCCCTTGTTCGGTCGAGAGCTTTTGCGACTCGAGAGATCGCGAGAAGAAATCAAAAGAAAAGAAAGCTCCGCTCCTTTCAAGCAGCGGTTGTATTGTTGCCAACTAAGGGAACCCGGGTGGGAAAGCGAGCAAGAACGGCTTCAGGGGCCGGCGAGGATTATCTTCCGCCTTGGAGAAGTGACGCTATTGGTCTAGCCCTCCGCCACGTGATGCGAAGGGCTCGAGTGTTGGAAACCGGAAGGCAGGGGCTTTCGGTCCCTTCAAGTGTGCTACGGTGCGCCTGGGGATCCTCGGGTCAAGCTGAAGCCGGGGGCGCAGTCTCCCCCCATCCTCCAGGATGAGGTGGGCACGCGCGGCCGTGGAGAGGCTGTGCCAGCGCGCGCGCCGGGTGGACATCCTGCGCGAGACCTGCCGCCAGTACCCTTTGTTTTGCTGTATCCTTTTGGGGTTCAGTGTGGCAACGCTCCTGCTCAGCCGGTAAGGGGAGAAGCCCGCCTGGGTCCGGGTCCGAGTCTGGGTCTGGGTCTGGTGCTGGCCGATCTGAGCGAGATGACTTGGACTTTGTTACATGTGCTGCTAGGGAGAACTACGGGGCGATGGAGGAGGATATAACTCCAGAAGGAAAATGATACTTTTTGATAGGATATGAAGAAGGGGAAGATGTGATGCTTTCTTTAAAAAAAACAGGCAAAGTGGGGACTTCCTTTTGATATGACTGGGATTCCTCGGTAACCATATCAGTTACCCAGTGGTTCTCAAAGTATGTAGTGCTGCGATCTCCTAAAGTCAGTGGATTTGTGTGACAGCCCCCGCCCCTCCAAGGAAATAATGTCATTGGGTTGGATACGAAAGATGTGTGCTACTTTTTATAAGCTTTATTCCCACCACCATCACCAGAGTTAATGTTGTGGCACTGAAGCTGTAGGACTTGCTCTGGCAAATGAGGAATAAAGCTCAGAACTAGTTTTGGCCATGTCCTACTTTACTGTTGTAAGTGTGGTTGCTTGGGTTTTTTTATTATTCTTTTAAAATGTGATTCCCACAGGGACCTGGCTCTCCCATCAAGAATCCCTGGCCCAGTAAGGATTGGATGCTGATATGATTAGATACACAGTTATGGAAGTAGTTGGATTGTTTTTCCTTCACCCAGCCATTAAGTTTATAGTACTATAGGTGTAATACACAAGCATAGCATACATTGGATTCACCAACCCCAGTCTATTATCCAACTTTGCTCATTTCTTACCATATGTTTATGCCCTTCCTTTTAGCATGGTAGAAGGCATAAACATAAATGAGCATGCATGATTGTTTTTCTTCTTACCAACTTTCTAAAGCAGTCTAGCTAATTTCATTTTTTGTGTCTCTGTATATAATCCACTTGTAAACAATAACATGTTATCATGAAGGAGGCGTTTATAATTGTTCCAATATAAACAAGACTGGTTTTCTTTTGAGTTCAGCTTCAGAACTTCCTTTTAGGAAAGAAAGGACGGTATGAATTGTTCAGAGATCTGAGGAAGTTGGTTAGAACAATGGATATCCACTTCTCCACTAGTGAATTTTAATATTTATTTAAAGTATAGATGTTTTAGAAGACTTAATAGGTGTTATAATTTATCACATCTGTTAATGGCAGGCTGAGGAAATCTTATAAGCTGTGGTCATACTGTATGCAAAACAAAACAGAATTCAGATGACAAGTACATTGTCAGAATCTGTAAAGGACCGGTTAAGGAATACTATCAGATTTGTGAGTCTTGGAAGCATAGCTAAAATATTTTTTAAGTAAATTGGTGTTCTGATTTTAATTGTCAAGACATAATCGCCTCCAAGGCAAGGTGAAACAGTGCAGTTGTGTTTACACAATTAGCAAAAAAGTCCAATTAACAAATGAGTTGAGTGTTTCCTGCCATTTTCCCTTGTCTTAAATGGCTTTATTTTCTGAACCTAGAGCAACAACAGCTTTGGAATTATAGAAATAGGGATGTATAACCAGGGTTTATTGTGGATTTCTTTATGTAGAATTTTGTCCATTCTGAAATAGTAGAGGAAAGGATCAAGAGTAAGAGTCAGGTGCAAAGGACTTAACTGATTCCATCTGCAGTATGATCGCAATAGTTGCTCTTTAGTTATAAAGATATTTCCCCTTAAATTGCTGAAATGAAACTAAAGCATCAAATCCTTCTTTTCTCTAACCCATAAAATTGTCAGCTTTTTTTGAACCCAAGACAAGTTCATATTTAATAAAGTATTTATATCCATTTTGGAACTCTTACACTGAGGTGATACATGGGGAAAAAAATTGGGTTTTGGTTCCTTCCTTCCTTCCTTCCTTCCTTCCTTCCTTCCTTCCTTCCTTCCTTCCTTCCTTCTGTATGATATTTGCATATTCCTAACTACAATATTTTCATTTACTTATGAAATTTATACGTCACCTATCTCACTATCCAGAGCAGCCGTGGCCAGGGGGGCTTTTTATCAAGTCCGCCTGATACGGCAGTTGCGCCCCTTTCTGGATCGTGACGCTCTACGCACGGTCACTCAAGCCCTCATCATCTCCCGCCTGGACTACTGCAGTAACATTTTTTCTTAAAATTATTAATAAAACATTCTGTGAATTGATCTATTGGGCCTGAGTATGTTATTTCTGAAGTATATACCATGCAGGATGACTGTTTTGATAAGTATGTAATTATACATTGGGCATGTATGTATTGAATATAATATTCCAAACTTTGGAGGCAGAGCTATGTTGTTTTGCGCTGTTTGTTGGATTGTAATTTTTCCCTTTACTTTTGAGGTATCGTCACATCTTAATGATCTTCTGGTCTTTTGTGGCGGGATTTGTAACATTCTATTGTTACTTAGGACCAGATACCCTCTTACCAAATATTCTGTTTACAATAAAACAAAAATCCAAGGTAATGTATAATTTTGTCAATGTACTTTTGATATTTTTATGGACAATAGTGAAATATTACTTGTGTTACCTGCAGGCTTCGGTATTTTTAAATGTTACATGAGAAGTTGGCATTTTAGATCTATTCATTGCTAATTACTTTTAGTTGCTGTGAAGCAAATTAAATATATATTAAAGCCTATTATGTTGTTTTGCGCTGTTTGTTGGATTGTAATTTTTCCCTTTACTTTTGAGGTATCGTCACATCTTAATGATCTTCTGGTCTTTTGTGGCGGGATTTGTAACATTCTATTGTTACTTAGGACCAGATACCCTCTTACCAAATATTCTTGATCTAAAAGTTGTAGCAATAAACTTGTTATTGTGTTAAGGTTGTGTTAAATAAACTTATTCTTTTATTTTTCTTTTGCACCTTTATATATTTTGAAACATTTCTTAGTTGTTTAACAAATTTGGATTCTATATGTAGAGATTTATAGTGGGAACAGAAAATCCATTTTGCCATTGTGGATTAATAAAGTTAGTTTCATTTCACCCATAAGTGTAATGGCATTTTAAAAAAGTTTTCATTCTTTTACCATTCTCAGAAAATAGGTTGTAAGACTGTTCTTTAATCAATTAAACTACTTGATAGATTTTTATTGACTTACTGGGTAGGAAGAATTATTTTGTTGAGTTCACTTCATAAATACTGAATATATTACCTAGTAGTGAACTAATATTTAGAAATCGTGGTTAGGAAGACATTGTTCATCCTTATTTTGCTTTCTGTATTTTTAGATCATACAAAAATGCTATGAACCTTGCATATTAAAAAAAGCACAAAGTCTTCAGAATTAGGTGTTATGAGATTAGTGCTAGCAAGCTTATGATACTGGAGAAGTGACTTGAAGTTGTAATGAAAGAGGGAGATTCTAAGGCAATTTGCATTTTTCTACTTACAGGTATCCCTGACTTACGACTATAAGTGAGCCCCAAAATTTATGTTGCTAAGCAAGACAGCTGTTAAGGGGGGGATTTTCCCATTTGAAAACCTTTCTTGCCACAATTGTTAATTGTTATTAACTGGAGTAAAGTTAATACGGTTATTACGTGAATCTGGCTTTTCCATTGACTTTGCTCAGGTCTCAAGAGGTGATCACATGATCCTGGGACACTGTGATCGTCATAAATAACATGCTAGTTGCCAAGCGCCCAAATTTTAAACACGTGACCAGGTCAATCATAAGTGTGAAAAATAAATCACTTTAAAGTGCCATTGTAACTTCAAACGGTCACATTAAAGAATGGCTGTAAGTATTTTCAGCTAAGGTTTGATACTACTGTTGCTTTAAATAAATTAACCCAGAATTGACTCTAGTGTTAAAAAAAGGGAACTTGCAAAGTTTTCACTTGCATCATTATCCAAGGTAAGACTAGGTAACCTATTCCTATTTCCCTGATTTGGTTGGCTTGATGGGAAAGTTAGTCTTTCAGTAATAGCTAATAAGGATTGATGGTGAGAAAGGGAAGGCAGAAGAGATGGAGAAAGGTTTTGAAAATGGGATCCAAACTCTAGACATTTGAGAATTGCTTCCATGTGTGAATTAACTGAACTTTCTAGGTGATGTCTCAAAATATATTTAAGCCAGGGGAATAATTTCTATTTTTTCCATGCTGTACAGGTAATCCTCAACTTACGACCACAATAGAGCCCAAAAGTTTGTTGTTAAGTGAGAAATTTGTCAAGTGAGTTTTGCCTAATTTTACAACTTTTCTCATCACATTTTTTTAAGTGAATCCCTGCACTTCTTAAATTAGTAACATGGTTGTTAAGTGAATCTGGTTTCCTCTTTGACTTGACTTCTCAGAAGGTTGTAAAAGGGGATCATATGACCCTGGGACACTGCAACCAGTCTTAAAAGTGAGTCAGTTGTCAAGCCTCCGAATGTAAATCACGTGACCATGAGGATGCTGCAACGGTCACAAGTGTGAAAAATGGTCATACGCTACTTTTTCCAGTGCCATTGTAACTTTGGATGGTCACTAAGCAAACTGTCGTAAGTTGAGGACTACCGGGAATTGTATTCCCTCACTTCCACAACTGACAAAGCTTGATCGGTTTTGTTACCAAAAAGACCCTTGAAATGGATAGTAATTGTATTACTATTCTGAAAAATGAATTCCTTTCTATGTTTTCCTTTTAGCAATTAAAATTGCAAGAACAATCTTCCCAGAATGGCAGTTGTGCTATATGTGAAGATATCAAATGTAATAGACATGGGTGAGTTAAAATATTGCAGGGGAGTACCGGTAATTATATTTGCATATCTTAATGGGGATGAATGGAATGTTTTTGTTGTTGTTTCTATAGACCTGCATCTCTATTAGAAGATTATCAGCCATGGCTGGGACTGAAAGTTCCTTCTAAAGTTGATGCTTCCTTATCAGAGGTAATTATTTAGTATCATCAGTTATATATAACTCAAGTTACCCATTTTGTAAATCAGATGTGTTTTTTTTTATTGCATCAGTTTCAATTGCTATTCTTCTAAAAATGCTTCAACATGAACATTTCTGTCATATTTTCTAAATCCCAAGGCGAACAACAGTTTTCATTATTTTTACAGTTGCTACCCTGGTAGGATAGTTAATCCTTTCCTGCTGCCGATAACATAACAGCATTAGAAAATCCAAGTGCTATTATGCAAGTGTCTTTTAATCTGGATGCATGCAAGAATTTACCTACGGTAGTTATACCATATATAAATGACTAGATAATAGGTGCAGATATTAGAAAATTAACAATGAAAGAAGATTAACAAATTAGAAACAAATACAGGTATAAAGATAGACATAAGAATATATATTGTAAGCAATAGTATTATCAGACTATAAGCGACGATAGATTAAAAGGTATACAATGATAAAGGTATAGAGTGTTATTGCACAACTATGGAAATAATGGATATAACTTATGTCATAGAATATCATGTATTCAAAAAGAGATTATACTATGCGATTAAGAGAATAACGGTTACAGATAGGGTGTATAGTACCATGAATATATTTAAACAGGATTTGATACAACCAGTATTCCACTACAGTAATCCCTCGGTTTTCGCGGCTAATCGGGACCGCACCCGTCCGCGAAAACCGGAAATCCGCGAGGTAGGATTCGCTAGGAAACTTGAATTGGTGGACATGTTTAAAGCAGCCACTAGGGGGCGCTTGCCTCCTACCAATGCATTTTTTCCCCTGTATTTTTTACAAATCCGCGAAGCACTGAAGCCGCGAAAAACGAAGCCGCAGAAAACGAGGGATTACTGTATTACAAAATTGAAATTGTGATGTAGAATAAAGGAAAATGAACAATAAACACACACACACACATACACACACACTTACCTAGTTGTACTTTTGAACTTATAACTTACCAGTATGAACATAGATTCAGGTAGCCTTTGTAGTTAATAATAATAATAATAATTTAATTTTATAACCCGCTCTCTCTCCCCAAGGGGACTCGAGGCGGGGCACAGGCCCCGTTACGTATGCTATTGAATATGTCCTTCAGTTGCATACCATGTCCTTGATTATTTCAATTATTATCAACCATCAACAAGCTCAGAGTGAAAAATATTATCTGCCTAGTGCTCTTGCATCTTTATATATGCTAAGTATTATTGTTGGTTATTATACACATCTTAATTATTTTACTTGTTTGCAGATGTTTGAGCTAGTACTAGAAAATTTTATTTATCCTTGGTACAGGTAAGGTTCCTATATAATTTGCCTTTGTAATTCCATCTAATCTCACTAAGACAATGTTTTGTTTTATTACTTTCAGGTTTATTTAGGTTGTTCAGTGTGTATACTTCTCGGGATAAAATCCATGACATCCAATATAACTTATTACAGGATAAGGACACCTAACTTTCCCCCCCTTTTCTTATCAATATATTGGTATTTTCAGTGTGAGCCAGAAACATGTATGTGTAGAATAGGGTTATAGTCATAAATATAAATAGGGTTATAGTAGTAAATATGTATGTTGATAGGATAACAGTAGGGTACCTCGCTTTATAGGCAATTGATTTTAATTGTTAGTTTAATTTAACCAATTTCATTGTAATTTTATTACAATATTATTACAATGACAATAAAGATTATTATTATTATTAATTAATTAATTAATTAATTAATATTTAACTTTTTTGTCTTGATTTTGCCCTTTCTTGGGAGCAAATAGTAGTATGTCAAAATACTTATTTTTGGGGGAGGGGGGGAATTCTTCAGAATTGGTTTTGATGGAAGTTGGCAATTCTAGTTACAGGGGTAATATAGAGCAGGGGTCCCCAACCCCCGGTCCGTGGACCGGTGCCAGTCCGTGGCTTGATAGGAACCGGGCCACAGGGCCGGAGAGGAGGAGGAGGGAGGACGGGGCAGCCCCCTGGACAGAGCGAGCACCAGGGGTGGGAGAGTGCGGCCGCTCACGCCATTGGGGGCCCTAGAGGGGCGAGTGAGCTGACTAAACCCCCCCCCCCCCCGCATGCGCCGCCTGTTCCCCCTCCCCTTCCCCTCTACGCCGGCCGGTCCGCGGAATTTTCTTTAAAATGAAACCGGTCCCTGGTGCAAAAAAAGTTGGGGACCCCTGATATAGAGTTTTGTTTATATATATTTATAGCTTTATGCCTGCTTATTCCTTTTTTTTCATTTTGAACTACAATAGATTTTCAGCTTTTTGTTCCAGCCTCTCAATTGATTTACACGTTTAATTTATAAATACCTACCTTTTTCTTATATATTTTCTTCAATTTTTAAATAAAAGAAATTTTGATAAAAGAGGAATAATCCCCTTATCTGAGGTACAACTTAAATTCTAAACCTCCCTAGTAAGATTTGGTAGGTGTTCCAGTTTTCAAGTTTAAACTTTGGAAAAAAAAAAGTAGTAGTTAAATTAAAATTTACTGTGAAAACTGCTAGGAGACTTCAAAGGCTTTCTCAGAATTCTTCACTGAACGACAATATTAAAGTGCTGCTTTTTAGGAAGTTAGTGCAGGAAAAGTGCTGGCTTCTGTTCTGATCTCTAATTTGCTTCAGCAAAAGATGAATAGGGCTGTAGCTTGCATAAGAAATGCAGGAGGAAAGAGGCAGGGTGGGAAACACTCCCTTTGGTTTCAATTACTGGAGGCAGAACCTTTGGCTAGTTCTTCAGTTCCATAGAATGGTCACTGTTCTGTCCCATGGCATGACTAGCCCGGCAGACAGGCTTGGCTGCTTGCCACTGCTTAATTACGAGATAAGCAAATGCTTTGGCCAGACAACTCACTTAATCCCAAAAACACGACTAGAAGGCTCAGGCTTTCTTGAATACTCAATTTCAAACAGTTGCTTCCTGCAAATGTCCCCTCCCAACATCTCACCTATAAGCTCTCTTGGGAGGGGCCACGCAGCAACCACCTGGCTCTTAATCATTGTCTGCGAGCCTGCCTCCGATGTAATTGCTGCCTCCGCCTCTCAGCCCTGCTCACTCTTGCATCATGATCCTCCCCACTGCTCCATGACCCAGGCACCTCCTGGTGGCCAACCAGTCTCTCTGGTTCCTGCTCTGACTCTGAGCACGCCCCAAGGTCTCCTTCCTCCTCCAGAGCAGACTCATAGAGCTCTTCGCTAGAAGAGTCCTTCAGCAGCTCATCCGGAACCGGCTGGGCCACAACAGGTCACTCTGGAATTGGAGATCTGACAGCAGTGGGGTTTGTCTCCCTGCTTTGCTTGCCTCAAAGAGGAGAGGAGACCTCAATGTAGCGGTGCAATCCAGCAGGTTCTAACAGGCTCTGGAGAACCGGTAGCGGACATTTTGGGTAGTTCGGAGAATCGGCAAATGCCACCTCTAGCTGGCCTCAGAGTCAGGTGGGAATGGAGATTTTATAGTATCCTTCCCTCGGGAATGGGGAGGGAATGGAGATGTTACAGTATCTTTCCCCTGCCACGTCCACCAAGCCATACCACACCCACCAAGCCACACCCACAGAACCAGTAATTTAAAAATTGGGAATTTCACCACTGCCTCAGTGCCCCCCCCCTCCTCCGGTCGCTTCTATCTATGGCCAAAGAATGGGGGAAGAGAAGGATTTTCTGCTGTCATTTTTTAAAACTTCCGTGGAGCAACTGTTCAAAGGAATCAGTACTAACAGCAGCAGACTTGTTCTCTTCCTTTATTTATTTTTGTTCTCCAATAAAACTACTTTCCCATTCACACATTAGTTACTGCAACAAGTAATCCACAGTTGGTGATGCAATCCTGGCATGTATCGTATGGAATATTATGGGATGTGTGTTGAAAACTGCCATGGTTGGTGAGGGGCTGCCATGTCTGCTCTCCCATGGCTTTCTCTGGAAGAAAGTGGTTAAAGAGCCATTTCCTGACCTCCGACATTTATTTATTTATTTACTTACTTACTTACTTACTTACTTACTTACTTACTTACTTACTTACTTACTTACTTACTTACTTATTTAAATTTATAAACCGCACCCTCTCCCCGAAGGGACGGGACGGTGCACAGGAAGTTAAAACATATATACATAACAAATATAAATATTTAAAACCCAAATTAAATAGTTATCACCCTGTGCTAAAATCTTAAGAACTTAAAACTATATCCCTTAAAATCCCAATTTAAAACAATTTGGACTTCAGACTGCAGGCTAGGTGAGGTAGAGTTAGGCCAGGCCGGCCTGATGGAAAAAATAGGTCTTTAACTTTTGGGGGAAGGAGCGGAGGTCCGTCGTAGTTCTACGTTCGGGGGGTAGGTCGTTCCAGAGGGTTGGGCCCGCCACAGAGAAGGCCCTTCCCCTGGGTGTCGTCCGCTGGCATTGTCTAGTGGGCGGCACCCGGAGAAGTCCCTCTCTGTGGGAGCGAATCGGCCAAAGGGATGTGTGGGGTAGGATACGATCCCGCAGATAGCTAGGTCCCGTGCCATGGAGCGCTTTAAAGATGGTGATCAGCACCTTGAAGCGCACCCGAAAGGCCACAGGCAGCCAGTGCAGCTCGCGCAGGAGCGGTGTTACGTGGGAAAACCTAGAGGTTCCCAAAATTGCCCGCGCGGCCGCATTCTGGACTAGTTGTAGTCTTCGGGTGCACCTCAAGGGAAGCCCCATGTAGAGAGCATTACAGTAGTGCTACATGGGCCTCTTGAGCCTTGGCAGCTCTGAGGATCTGCATAATTGGCAAGAAGAGAGCCCTGCCAAAAGGTGAAGTGCCCCCAAAACCATTAGCAAGAATTATTATTCCGAACGCACATATGAATTATTTCAAAATTATGAATAGCATATTTGTGTAGTCCTCAAATTGTTAGTATTAGTATTTACGTTTACAGTCCTCAGAATACCAAAGGCTTGTTGATTTACTGATAAGATACATAGGAAATAATCTAAAGATTATAAAATTTATTTATTTATTTTATTTTATTTTATTAAATTTATACCCCGCCCTTCTCCTTGTTAGGACCCAGGGCGGCGCACAGGCATTATATAAAACCATAAATACAATATACATCAATTAAAAATATATTAAATTAATTCACCCGTGCTAAAACCCGTTTATTAAGACCATAATCAAATTATAATTTGTATTTAAAAGTCAGACGCGGGGGGCTATCCTAGGCCGGCTTGTTGGAATAAGTACGTCTTAAGACGTTGGCGGAAGAGGCGGAGGTCCGAGGTAGTGCGAAGGTCGGGGGGTAGGTCGTTCCAGAGGGCCGGGCCCGCCACAGAGAAGGCTCTTCCCCTGGGTGTCGCCAGCCGGCATTGCCCGGCCGACGGCACCCGGAGTAGGCCCGCTCTGTGGGAGCGGACCGAACGAAGGGATGTATGGGGCAGGAGGCGGTCTCGTATATAGCTAGGCCCCGAGCCATGGAGCGATTTAAAGATGGTGGTCAACACCTTGAAGCGCACTCGAAAGGCCACAGGCAGCCAGTGCAGCTCGCGCAGGAGAGGTGCATTGAAATTGAAATTTGTATGCATTTGTATGTATGCATACAAATGCATACAAAGAAAAAGTTCGCAAACTGATATAAACCTAAAATAAAAATTAATATTCTTGTTTGATAAAATTAAATCAACCAAAGTGCAGCCAAACTAAGATGGAGCTATATTTTGTTTTGAAATTTTGTAGAGAGATAACTGATGAGGAATCGCCTGTGGATGAATTAAGAGTAACATTACGATTTTTTGCATCTGTGTTACTTCGCAGAGTTTACAAGGTGAGAAACACAGTGATGGGATTAATATTATATTTAATTAATGGCGTTGAGGCATAGGCATAGTAAAACTATTTAGGAGATTATCTCATTGTAAACATAATTGTTTTATATTAATCTAGTACTTGTGAAGTTCTTCAAAAAAAATATTGGGGAAAGTTTAGTAGCGAAAATTATTTAGTGATGAGTTCTTATGAATTATGAAGGGATAATTGTTCATCTCTACTGAATGTTTTTATGAAATTTGCAAAATAACTCCAAAATAATTCTAAATAAATCCCTAATTTTCCAAGATCTTGATGGTGTGTTATAAGCTGTAGGGAGAGCATGAGAGCAAAGGAATAATATGGATAAAATATAATTTGCAGCTACATTTTTAGTTGCAATAGAGCTGTGATGGCGAACCTATGGCACGCGTGCCACAGGTGGCACACGGAGCCATTTGTCAGGGCACGCAAGACTTGCCCGGTCAGCTGGCCAGCGCACAAGTGCATGCTGGCCAGCTGACTTTGGCCTTTTTTCGAGACCACTTTTCACTCTCTGGAGGCTTCAGGAGCTTCTCTGAAGCCTCTGGAGCGTGAAAAAACGGCCCTATGCGCAAACCGGAAGTTGGGGAATGGACTTCCGGTTTGCTTGTAGGGCTGGCTTTAGCCCTCCGGAGGCTTCAAGTCACTTCCGGTTTGCTCATGGAACCGTTTTTTGCCCTCCGGAGCCTTTAGGGAAGCCGCCTGGAGGCCCCTGAAGGCTCCGGAGGGCTAAAACCAGCCCTATGAGCAAACTGGAATTCCGTTCCTGAACTTCACGTTTGCCTGTAGCTCCTGAAGTCTCCAGCGGGGGGCGGGGAGGCTGTTTTCACCCTCTCCAGGCTCCTATAAAGCCTCTGGAGCCTGGGGAGGACGAAAAAAGCACACCAAAAATGGGGGCGGGGGAGTGCTGGTCCTGTGCCCATGCGCGCTGTGGTCATGCGCATAGCATTATGGGTATGGCACGCCCATGCATAACTCCCCTGCGTTCCCCTTGCTTTTGGCACGCGAGCCAAAAAAGGTTCGCCATCCCTGCAATAAAGCAAATAATTTCTCTTTCTATTTGTTCTTCAGGTGAATATTCCAACTGTTGTAACAAAAAGAATGCTGAAGGCAGCAATGAAGCATATAGAAGTAATAGCTAAAGCTAGACAAAAAGGTAATATTAAAAATTGCATGCCTTTTATTTAGAAATAAATCGACCTTTCTGCTCTTATATTTGCTTTTATTTTTATTCTTTTAAGTATTGTCAGAAATGAATTTTCATCTGAATTTTATTGGATTTAATTTTTCCTACAGTAAAAAATACAGAATATTTACAGCAAGCAGCTTTAGAAGAATATGGACCATCACTCCATGTGGCTTTGAGAAGTAGAAGAGATGAACTCAATTATTTAAGAAAACTTACTGAACTTCTTTTTTCCTATATTCTGCTTCCAAAGGCAACAGATTGCGGGTATATTATACTTCATGTTATATTATGAAGCTCTAACATTCAGTGTGTTTAAAATTTCTATTTTTGTAAAATAGAAAAGCTAACATGTCAGAAAATCTTGGTATGGGCAGATTGCTCTACCAGTCTTAATTTATAACAGATAAATAAACTTGGAATAGTTGATTCTTTCAGTGTTCATGAAAAGCCATCAATGAAGGCTATGAATTTGGTCTTGTCAATGCTTGATTGTGCTAAATTTCAAGCAGTGGGAGGAAATATTCTATTGTCAACCATCAGGTATGCTACCTCCATAGCACAAAAGGCCACACCAGTATTGAAACGGCTTATCAGGGCCCACATTGCAAAAAGGGGTAGGGTAATATTTTTTTAAATAAAGAAATAACCTTGAATAAAATAACAGGTGGCAGACCTGTGGTTTACATGAATCCAGTTTAACTGGCCCAAAGCTCCACAGATCCTTTGAATACTTATAGTTTGTCAAAAAAACAACAACCCCTGGCCTTTGGAATTGGTTTGAATATTTCTTTCTTAGTATTTGCAAAACCACATATGGAAGTAAATGGATGGGTTCGTGAGTTTTGTGTTCATGTATTTCCTATTTCATCATGTTGTATATGAATGACATATATAAGGACTTGCCTCTCTGCAATATTCTGGAGCAGAGGTTCCCAAACTTGGCAACTTTAAGACTTGTGGACTTCAACTCCCAGAATTCTCCAGCCAGCTATGCTGGAAGTTGAAGTCCACAAGTCTTAAAGTTGCCAAGTTTGGGAACCTCTGCTGTAGAGTTACTTACTTACTTACTTACTTTATTGGATTTATAGATCGCTCCCTTTCCCAGAAGGGACTTGGGGCGGTGCACAGGAAATTAAAAACACATAAAACATAACAATGTACAAAATTTAAAACCAAATTAAATTATTAACCCTGTGCTAAAATTTATAAAGTCATTAAAATTATTTCCTTTAAAAACCAATTTAAAACAATTTAACTTCAGACTATAGGCTAGGTGGAGTAAATTAGGCCAGGCCGGCCTGTTGGAAAAAATAAGTCTTTAGTTTCTGGCGGAAGGAGCGGAGGTCCGTGGTCGTTCTGAGTTCGGGGGGTAGGTCGTTCCAGAAGGTTGGGCCCACCACAGAGAAGGCCCTTCCCCTAGGCGTCACCCGCTGGCATTGCCTAGTGGACGGCACCCGGAGAAGTCCCTCTCTGTGGGAGCGAATCGGCCGAAGGGATGTATGGGGTAGGATACGATCCCGTGCCATGGAGCGCTTTAAAGAAATAACCTTAAGAGTTAAGAGAGAGTTAGTGGAGTTCTGTCTCTGGGACTGAACTAGATAGGGAAGTCCACATCTTTTTTGGCCAAGGCTTCTAGAGATGTCCACCAATAAAATGAACATGTCCAGATTAAAATGGAGAGTGTGGAGAGCCATTGCTCTTCAAAGGCATGCCTGCTCATACTTTTGCTTCTTGAGTTGAGAAATCAGTGCTAGAACCAAGGACTTTCCTTTCGAAGTGAATGGCTGCATCAGAAGTAAATGTACAAGTCCCAGATTTGGAATAGTCTCCCTAGTACCACTCTGGGATAACTGCCGTAGAATATCTTTTTTTAATACCACAAGCTCTGAGAGATCCTGACGAAGATCTATTATGTAACTTGCCGGGAATGAAAGATTTTTGACTCCGCAATTATGTCACCAGTCCAGTTTGTGGATCACCTAGCCCAGGGGTCTGCAAAGTCGGCTCTTTTAAGACTGGTGGACTGGAGAATTCTGGAAGTTGAAGTCCACCAGTCTTAAAAGAGCCGACTTTGCAGACCCCTGGGCTAGCCGATTAGTTTATGAACATGACTTTTAGTACCGCAGCAGTCGTATATGCATATTTTTATATACAAAAAATACTCTACAGAATATCTCAAAATGCACTTTCTTCTCCTCTCTAGATACCTTGTTTACTTGTCCCTTCTCTAAAGCGGTTGTAGAACCTGTCTAGAACAGATACCAGTTTTTCTGAAAGAAAAAAAAAATCCAGTGCCACTGGTTTAATCATAGCATTAACTTTGGCGGGTGGATCCCATTATAGTATGTTTAGAAGCAGAGGGAGAGAGAGAGATTCACATTCTAACTAGCTGGACAGTTCAGTTATCAATTAAGAAGTAGTTTCCTCACAAGTTTGCATGAGAGCTATGAGTGTCTACCTCAAAAAACTGGCAGATAAATTTAATTTAATTCAATTTATTTGGACTTTTATACCGCCCCCTCTCCGGGCAGGACTCGGGGCGGTGCACAGCAGGTAAAATACAAATAGTACATACATCTCAATAAATACATTCAACCACTAAAACCCAAATTAAATTAATAACTGTGCTAAAAAGTTTAAAACACTAGAACCCTCTAAAAAATAGTAAAGTCGAAGTCTGAAGTCTAAACCAGGCCGGCCAGGTGGAAAAAATGTGTCTTGAGCTCCCGGCGGAAGAGGCGCAGGTCGGTGATAGTACGAATATTGGGGGGCAGGTCGTTCCAGAGAGCCGGGCCCGCCACAGAGAAGGCCCTACCCCTGGGAATCGCCATACGGCATTGACCGGCCGACGGCACCCAATCTTTCTGGTTGCTGAAACTTCTGTAATTTTATCCTATCCTGTTTCAAGAAATCTCCTAAGGAAACTAAGGAAATCTTATTTTCTGGGGAGATGGCTGTCCTTGACAGGGGCAGCATCATCCTTTTTTCTCTCTCCAAGCCGTGCTCATGAAAGGTATTCATGAAAGAGTACTTTCTTTGTACTATTTTTAAACTTGGGAGTCAGTTTGGTCTAGTGCAGAGGTTCCCAAACTTAGCAACTTTAAGACTTGTGGACTTCAACTCCCAGAATTCTCCAGCCAGCAGAGCTTTAAGAGAGCTTAAAGCTCTGCTGGGTGGAGAATTCTGGGAGTTGAGGTCCACAAGTCTTAAAGTTGCCAAGTTTGGGAACCTCTGGTCTAGTGGTTAAGGCACCAGGCTAGAAAGCAGGAGACCATGAGTTCTAGTCCCACCTTAGGCATGAAAGCCAGCTAGGTGACCTTGAGCCGGTCACTCTGTTTCAGGCCAACCCACCTTACAGGGTTGTTGTTGTGGGGAAAGGAGGAGGAAGAAGGTATATTGGATATGTTCACCGCCTTGAGTTATTCATAAAAATAATAAAAGGCGGGATATAAATAAATAAATAAATACACTTTGTATAGTGTGTGCTATGCTTTTTATTAGTTAATGTTTTTGTTTAGAAGGTGCTTAGCTATTCTATTCTAGAAGTTGTTTTCAATTGTCTTTTGCACTGAAGCATGTTTTGCTAAACAACAATTTGATCCATTCAAGATCATGTTTTTTTTGCAAAGCAGTGTTTGACCTCTTAGCTTTGCAGTCACCTGAACAAAAGGGAGGATTTTATGTGGATTCACGTGATCTACCCTCACTCCCAACTATTATGCTTTTAGTCCTGGGGGCTTGCCTTGATTGTCAAAGAAACACCAGGAAATTACCACAAGGATATCTAGATGTACAATATTTTGAGGCATAGATCCCACTACAAGTTTTTCTTAGCTATATAACACATCCTGAGGAGGTCCTGCCCAGGCACAAATAGTCATATGTGCACCATGAGAAATGAACGAAAGAAAATTACAAATCGGGAACTGTTTTTTGTTCGTTAGTACCGCGTATGTAGTGCCAAGCTAGATCTTTCAGTGTATCTGGCTTTTCTCTACGTATGCCAGGACAGCACATTAAATTACTTGCAAGGATTACAAGCGTCAAGAAGAAACAATGGCACACAGGCAAGAAATTGTTCAGTTCCATCCAGAGATGAGAATATCAGTCTATAGTTTGTTCTCCTTCCCCATTGTACATTGTTACACGAAAAGCTGAGGCTGGGTAATTGTTCTTCAGATTGCCATGAAGTTGAATGGAGGATATCATTAAAGCACTGCATTTTTCTGCTTCCTTCAGCCCAGTGGCAGGGATCAAGTGTGCATAGGCTTTAATTTGGCCTAGTTCTATAGTTGGCTGCTGTCATAATAAATGCCCTGTGTGTCTGGCACAGAACCCTATTATTTACAGGATCACCTGTTCCCAAAGGCTAAATGAGTAAAGCCTCAATTTTTAGGAGTTACAGTATATTTCAGATGCATTTGCTATGTATTGCCTGCTTGATTTTAGCGATATCCCATACATCCCTTCGGCCGATTCGCTCCCACAGAGAGGGGCTTCTCCGGGTGCCATCCACTAGGCAATGCCAGCGGGTGACGCCCAGGGGAAGGGCCTTCTCTGTGGTGGGCCCGACCCTCTGGAACGACCTACCCCCCTGAACTTAGATCTATCCCAGACCTCCGCTCCTTCCGCCAGCAACTAAAAACCTACTTTTTCCAACAGGCCGGCCTGGCCTAACCTACCGTTTTCAGCCTCAGTTGTTTAGTAGAGAAATTTTATATTGGGCTTTAGGGATTTTTAATGGGGTAGTTTTTAGCACAGGGTGTAATTTAATATAGTTTTAATGTATTTATGTATTTATTGTGATGTATTGTATTTTTTATATTTTCCTGTGCACCGCCCCGAGTCCCTTCGGGGAGAGGGGGCGGTTAATAAGTCGACTAAATGAAATGAAATGAAAATGATAGGTGTTGGGGATTTTTTTTTTATGTATTGGTTTTAACTTCTTGTCATTCTTTTATATGCCCCCAAAGTCAGATTAAGTGGGTGGGTATATAAAGACTACTAAAAAGAAAAAGCTGTGTCTGTGTGTGTGTGTGTGTTTGTGCACAGATCAATTTTCTGTGAAAAAAATGTGAGAGAAATTATGTATGTATGTATTTATTTAATAGTGCATTAAATGATTCTTTACACCAGTTTAATTTGAATGCTAACTTCATGAAAGCTTATGAAGAAGGAATATGATTGCATAAAATTGGGTTTTATTCTCTCTAGGACATTCACCTTACTCATAAAAGAAATCCTATCGGGTTCCGTTTTCCTTCCCTCTATGGATTACTTAGCTGATCCGGTAAGTGCTGAGAAGCTCCAGGCAGTTTGTGTAAGACACAGAAGGTGTGTGGTGGCTCATGAAATGTGCAATGAAGGAAGAAGGAGTTCAATGAGAACTTAGATTTTTTAATGAAAAAAGTAAAATACATGTTAACCTCAGGGTTGTCTCATTTTATATCCAATTGAATTATAGCATGCAAGGGTCGGGTATCTTAGGGGCAATTTAGGAGGTGTTTGTTAAAGAATCTTGATGGCCTGGAGGTTAAGATGCTTGCCTCCCATTTGGGCAATTGAGAGCTCAATCCTATATAATACAATACAATACAATACAATAGCAGAGTTGGAAGGGACCTTGTAGGTCTTCTAGTCCAACCCCCTGCGTGGGCAGGAACCTTATACCATTTCAGACAAATGGCTATCTAACATCTTTTTAAAGACTTCCAGGGTTGGGGCATTCACAACTTCTGGAGGCAAGCTGTATATACTTCTGGCGGCAAGCTGTATATACTTCTGGAGGCAAGCTGTATATACTTCTCTATCAGGGCACAAATAAAAACAAATACAAACTTTCTGCTGTGAACGCCACATGGTGTCAGGAAGGGCATCACCCCCAAATCACCCCAACTATATCCCAAATTAAGGGATTACAGGGTTATAAAAAAGAAATTTTTTTAAAAAATCTTTAAACTCGTTTTGCATCCCCATGCTCCATTACTGCAGATGGAAGTGTTGGGAAAGGAAACGGGTTTGTGACATCGAGAATTGCTTCCCTAAAATATCAATTTTTTAATCTTAATGTTATCTCCTCATCTTTTCCATTTTAGCATAAAAAGAGCAGGGACCCTGGTAGACAAACCTAAATAAATAAATAAATAAATAAATAAATTCATATAATCATTTTATATACATTTGGATTTACCCAAATGTTCTTATAAGCCCTATCTAAGGTCTATAAAAATTGTATTACATGTTCATGCAAAGTTTTACAACGGGTAGAAGAATTTCATGAAAGTCGGGTTATAGAAGGCTTTGCAGAATGGAACTGTTATGTAAGTATATGTATGCTGAATTATAAATTCCCTGTTTTTTTCCCTTAACTGCAAGCAAATTGAATTACATTAATGCAGGGGTCTGCAAAGTCGGCTCTTTTAAGGCTGGTGGACTTCAACTCTCAGAATTCCCCAGCCAGCTATGCTGGCTGGGGAACTCTGGGAGTTGAAGTCCACCAGTCTTAAAAGAGCCGACTTTGCAGACCCCTGCACTAATGCAACGGGACAAAGCCCAGCCCAGATGAAGTTACTTTGTGGGGTTTGAGTTAATGATATGATAATAATAACTGATTGGAGCTCCAGGAGTTATATCTAAAGGACTTCCTCGATATCTAGAAATACTGAATTTATCACAGCTGAACATCCTATTTTACAAAATACTATCCTGCTTGGAACTGTCTAAATTCTTAGCCTTTCTCTTAATAATTCTCAGGTCCTTGGTTTCCACCAGTCTTAGATGTGAATCTAACTGTAGATAACCTACAGTTATTAAATTTCTATGGCTGATGTATAGAGGGCTCTATTTCTAGAGCATCTTGCTGCTTCAGTGTACAATACGAGACCAGAAGTGGAGGTGGAAGTGGTTAGTACAAGTTGTGGCAATTCCCCCCTCCCTTGTTCCTTCCACCCTTCCTGCTGTACTGCTCTTCTACTAGGATCCTGTGCTTGGACTACCAACATTCCATTCATCATTGGGCAGAGGAACAAAAAGATACTTTAACTTTAATTTTTATTAAATTTCTATCCCGCCCTTTCTCCCACAAAGGGACTCAGGGCGGTGCACAGGAACTTAAAATCCAAAAATCTAAACAATAAAAATCTACGAAATTTAAAACTACAATTAAACAGTTTAACCCGTGCTAAAAAGAGAAAACAATTAATTTAAAACCCAGCTCTAATAAATATGGTTGTAGAAGCTATGCCAGGCCAGCCATATGGAAGAAATAGGTTTTTAAAGTCCGGCGGAAGAGGCGAAAGTCGGTGATAGTCCGGAGGTCTGGGGGGAGGTCATTCCAAAGGGCGGGGCCTGCCACAGAGAAGGCTCTTCCCCTGGGCGTCGCCACCCGGCATTGTCCAGCGGACGGCACCCTAAGGAGGCCCTCCCTGTGAGAGCGGACAGGTCGATACATAGCACTCTCTTTGCGACCATGTAGAGATAATCTGGATATTTACATTACAAATCTGGTAGCCTCACCCTAACTTCATTTGTTGAGTGTGTAGGACAAGAAGTAGGTGGTTAGGTGGAATCTCATATGATACTGGGTCCCCAAATGGTGGTTTACGTCCCAGGTATACAAAGATGTCTAAATTCTTTCACACAACTTGGAAGTAGGGCAGAAGTGCCGAATTCTTCTAATGGCTTAGAGTCTTTAAGAAATGTTTCTAAGGAAAATATAACATGAGGTGCCTTTTGTCTCAGCTACCTCTGAAATATGCCTCTCTTTTCTTTTAGGATACTGTGAATCACTTGATACTTATCTTCATTGATGATAGTCCAGTGAGTACTACAAGAAAAAAAGAATTATAGTAATTGTGAAATCATTCGATTTTGTTCTTGGATGCTGGATTTTTTTTTTCTGATTTTTTTTTCTTACAGCCTGAAATAGCAACTGAACCTGCTTCACCTTTGGTTCCTTTCTTGCAGAAATTTGCAGAATGTAGAAACAAAAAACCTTCTGTAAGTGTGAAAAAATGCATGTTAAGTGTATATGCATTAGAAAATGATGGTATGAATAATTAGAAATAAATTCCATATTGAATCTTCTATTAAGGCCTTGCACTTTGAACTGAAAGAATTTGAAGGCAAGCAGGATCTTTTCTTTCTATTTATGAGTTTTTTGAAGAAAGAAGGAACAGTGCACGTATTGCAATTTTACCTGGAGTTAGGTAAGAAATCCCTCCTCAATATGTTGTCTTGTTTAGTTACATTAAATAAAAATGCATTATAATTTTTTTTTTTAATTGCTTCTGCAATGCACTTAAGCTTGTGTTAGCAAACAGAGGGGATAAAGTGGCTTCCACACTAAAGTTTATTATCTAATACATAAACTCTTCAAAGAAAGAAAAGAACTAACTTTTAAAGTGATACTTACTATTCATTGCAAGTATAAGTTTGGACTAATACAGCTTCTTTTGCTGAAGTTTTCCAGATTATGTATCTAAATCAGATTTCTGAAAATAAGGTACTTGGATTTGTTTTTAAGTGAGTTGAAATGGAAAGCCCCTCTTTCCATGTGGCATTCTGTTTATATTGTAGTAGCTGGTGGATGCCGTTTAGACCCCACACAAGGGACTTAAATCTCTATCCTGCCATTTGTGAAATAATTATCTCCTGGCCTGCCAAAAATATGAAGCTTTCCCTCCCTTGTAAAGTGTTAGATTCGTAATTTGGGCAGGCTCCCCTTTCAAAAGCATGTTTATAACCTGAAGGGGGAATTAACATTTTAAGAGTTGTCTTCTCTCTAACCACTCATACACAATTTGGTTTCACTTGACTTTTTTGCCTTGCGAATCGCCTTAAATCAGTCTCTGACTTGGCTAATCTAGGAGCGTTTTTTTTTTACTTCTACTCTGTGATATTGCAGTTGTTGCCAATGAAAAGACTCTTCAGTTGTATTCAAGTGGTGAAGACAGTGGTAACAAAGGGTCCCCTTATGTAATACTCCTGCAGATGATATCCATTTCCATAGTTTTCTGAAGAACCTCAAACTTTGGGAAGGTCTAGATTTGTGATGGCAAACCTATGGCACACGTGCCCGAAGTGGCACAGGTAGCCATGTTGCCTGGCACATGCAGCAGCACCCTTTCCTCTTTTGGGTTTCTGGCACGCATGTGCACACGACGGCACATGACAAATGGAAGAGCTGGTCTTCCGTTTTCCTGTGTGAGCACCCTAGCCAGCTGATCTACGCATTCACACCAGAAACTGAAAGACTTGCCGGAAGTTCATTTTCCAGTGGATGCATGCCCCCTGGCCAGTTCCTCTTTCTGGTCGCTGCCCAGATGAGCACTTGGTGCTGAAAAGGTTTGCCATCACTGGTCTAGACTCATTTACATGAGGTTGGATGGAATTTCATGTTGTCTCAGGGAGCCACAGAATCTTTATACTGGCCAAATTCAATCCTGAAATTTAGATTCACATTCTTTTCCTCGCAAGTGAATTTCTCTGTCTCTTAATAGGAGAAGTGATGCCAAATAATTTCTAGCAAATACACAGATTGCTTATTGCTGCTTGTTCAATAGAGTTACTAATGAAATTGCAGTTAATGGAATAATTATTGAAAATATTTTAAAGTAAAGGATTGACCTATTTGCATTTTAAATATTTTAGCTCTTTGACTATTTTTAAATATCTGATTACATGTCAATAAATTATAGCGGTTTTGTATTTTACATCTTGATTTTTCCCCCCTCCTATGCATCCTATTCTAAATTTTACAGGGATGAATATATGGCAGGGATCTCAAAGCAGATTTGTTTTATTTGCTGGGGTTTGTGTTATTATCATAGTCCAATGTTTATGGATTTAGTCGGTAAAACTCTCAGAATCCTGTGTTTCCCTGAAAGTAAGACAGGGTCTTATTTTCTTTTGACCCCTCCCCCCGAAATAAGCACTTGGCCTTATTTTTGAGAAGGTCTTATTATTTTTGAGGTGCAGGAGTCGGCGAACGTGGTCACCTCATGGCTGCTGCTTGTGTTGCGATATTTTCAGGCGAGAGCTTATTTTGTGCATGCACTCAAAAGCTCGATTGGGCTTATTATCTGGGGAGGTCTTATTTTCGGGGTGAAGGGGGCTTATAAAGAACATTTTTAACAAAGGAAATCTATCAGTATTCTGAACTCAATACATTTCTTTATTATTATTTTTCTCCCAATCAACAGAGCAATTTAATAATAGAATTTTGCAGGCAGAATTATCAGATTCTGAGAAAATGTCTCTCCATGAAGAAGTCAAGAAAATCTATGAAACATACTGCTTAAATGAAAGTGTTGACAAAATTAAATTCGATCCTTTCATTGTGGAAGAGATACAAAGTAGTAAGTGAAATTTAAAAAAAATGTATTTAAAGTTGTTGCCTTTTTTTCTGAACAGTACTTGATGTAGAATACTACAGATGTTGGTATGAACATGTCTTAGCAATATTACGAATAACACTTTCCTATGAAATGAGAAACAAATAAATGTAGTGCCTTAGTAAAAATCAAAGTTAACCTCTGATGACTTCAAGGAAATGTACACTTAACTTTTTGACAGCAATACAGAAGTCCTTTGCAATGGTTTCTAGTCTAAACTATAGATTTGGGATTCTTTAAAAGTCTCCCACTCAAGTAATTATTTATTTATTTATTGGGTTACCCAACTTACAACTGGTGTCTCTAGATAGCTTATATAGTTGTAAAAATAAGTCAAAGAACAAAGAACATAGCACACCAGACATATAGGCTCATTCAAGTTCATTTTGCTTAATTTCTAAACTCAAATAAAATCAGACAAATGCTGCGGAGACAGAAATCTTGAAATATTAAACTTTTCTGTAAGTAAGTATTTTCGTATGTATTACTGACACGTCTCACATTTTCATCTGTAGTTGCTGAAGGCCCCTATGAGGAAGTTGTGAAGCTACAACAAATGCGGTGTTTCTTCGAAGCCTACGAACAAGTTTTCTCGCTCTTAGAAAATGTCTTCATACCTAGATTCTGCCACACGTATGAGGTAACAAGTATTTATTTACATTCGAGCCACCTCAGTTTGTAATTTTAACTGTTTTTCAGCTTTACTTTTTGAAGTTTTTGAGCTCAAGGAGGCTATTTGCTTTTTGTCTTTCAACTGACATTTCCAGAATGAAATAAGCCCTCTGGATTAGCTCTAATGTCTTAATGTATTCTGGAATTATGTATGAAGTCACCCCTCTGCTTTAGTTCTAAGGTCTGCTTAAATTATTGCAGTACATTATTGTGGAGTATCCTTAAAAATAATAAAGAGATAATAATGCAGAATGCTGACAGAAATTGAGCATTTGGATCATGTTGTGCCACTATTGCAAGTTATAGTAATTCTTGGTCCATTCAAAGCATTGGTTTCCTCTTTTAATGTCTGTGTAGATTTAAGAGAACTGTCTCTTCTCTAATACATAGGCTTCTGAAAGACTTTTCCAGTACAATTCCTTAATTTTAGAGAGGTTCATCAGGATGGACCCTTGGTATCAGGGAAATATTTTTTTCATCTCAAGTCAACCTCGTCCCTACCACCCACTAGTGGGTGTTCCAGCTTTCATGGTGGACGGTAGAGGTTTTGTCCGATACTGAAGTGCTTTCCTTTTTTTTAATTTGACTTTCCTACTTTATAAATTACCATTACTGTGGAATCGGTAGGCAGTTAGAAAATTTTACTGGTAACAGAGATACATAAATGGACAGTAGGTATAAAAAGGTTGACCATCCCTGGTTTAGGCCCTTAATAGATTTCAGTATTGTCCTGCTTTCCGTGCTTTTACATATTGTATATGAACTATAGTGATTTTTATTTCTAATCTGTATCTTTGTAAAATTGTTTCTGAAGGAAATACAGCAAATAGAACAAAACAAAATAAAAGTGATCAGCAATTTTCAACTATTTTTTCCTTATTTAGTATTTCAACCACCTCTTTCAAGAAGTTGAATCCCCAACACGCAATTCCAAGTCAAACAAGTAAGTACAGGGTAAAGGTTAGTCCTCAATTTATGACACAATTGGGACTGGAAATCTTATGTAAGTCCATGTGACTGGACCCATTTTTTTGACATTTCTTGTAGTGGAAATTAAGCAAACCAACACAGTCGTTAAGCAAACCCATTCTTCTGAATGGACTTTTTTTTGCTGGAAATTGGCAAAATATGTCACAAATAATGGTCGCATGATTACAGGATGCTTCAACTGTCATAAAGGTGAGCCAGGTGCCCAAACCCAGAATGTCCTGTGACCGCAGGGGTTGGCAACTTTTTACAACAGCCGGAAGTGCTTTATTGTGCCATAAAGTACCCATTCTGAGGCTGTCATAATTCCAAATGGTCATAAATAAATGATCATAAGACGAGGACTATTTGTATAATATACCTGCCTGGGTTGGAAGTTTTAAAGAAGGTATCGGTTGGATATGTTCCTTATGATTCTCATTAATTTTTGAAAATTGAATATCGTGTAAAATTAAAACTGAATAAATAAAATGAATAAATTAAAATAAATAAAAGAGCAACTAAGATGATCAAAGGCTTGGAGACCAAACCATATGAAAAACGGCTGCAGGTTTTGGTCCAGCTAGTCTAAACAAAGGAAGAATTAGGAAGTGACATGATTGCAGTATTTCAGTATTTGAGGGGCTGCCACAAAGCACCAAAGCACCAGACCACAGGACAACAGTGGAGGGAAATTAATCAAGGAGGGAAGCAACCTGGAATTAAGGAGAAACTTCCTAACAGTGAGGACAAGTGGAACAGCTTGCCTTCAGAAATTGTGGACGCTCCATCACTGGAGGTTTTTAAGAAGAGACTAGACAGCCACTTATCTGAAATAGTATAGGGTCTCCTGCTTGAGCAGGGGGCTGGACTAGAATTTCCTTCCAGCTCCATTCTATTCTGTGTATCTTTGACTGTTATTCAGTATGTCATTCTTTTAAGTACGGGTAGCCCTTGGGTTGTGACAGCATGTGGGACTGGAATTTCCACTGCTACTTAATGGAAATTACAGTAAAGTAGCCATAAAGTGGGATTCCACGTAGCGAGACCGCCTCCTGCCCCATACATCCCTCAGACCGATACGCTCCCATAGAGAGGGCCTTCTCAGGGTGCCGTCAGCTGGACAATGCCGACTGGCGACACCCAGGGGAAGAGCCTTCTCTGTGGCGGGACCAGCCCTTTGGAACGACTTACCCCCTGAACTCCGCACCATCTCTGACCTCCGCCTCTTCCGCAAGTGTCTGAAGACACACCTATTCCATCTAGCCGGCCTAGCGTAACCCCCATTACTGACTCCTAGATAGTTTTAAATTTGGGTTTTTTAAATTCGGTTTTTAGCGCAGGGTCTATTAGAATAAGTTTTTTAAAATTTTATATGTTTTATATGTTTTAACATCCCTGTGTTTTAACATCCCTGTGCGCCGCCCTGGGTCCGTTTGGAGAAGGGCGGGGTATAAATTTAATAAAATAAAAAAATAAATAAACTGAATCAGAGATGGCACAGATGCCATGTAACTAGAAATGGCAATCCCAGATGCCATCATAATCCCAGGACCACACAGGCCATTAAGTGGGAAGAGGCAGGTGTCCCAGGCAAACAGGTTGGTGGATGAGAGGTACAAGTGGGGTGGGTGGGGGTGTCTATTCTGTCCCACCAAGAAGGGAGCAGAGCCATGAGTCTTCTGCATTGTGCGCTATTGTCAGTGGAGCAGTCCTCCTGCTGGGCAGCACAATGGGGATGTTTCCCCGGTGCCTCCCTCATGCTTAGCCAGAATGCCTGGTAGTAATTCTCAGCAGCTACTTGACCCAATTCCTGCATGGCAAGTCAGCCGGAGGGGAAGGGGAACAGTGTGACTCCAGTGGAGGGGAGGCAGGCAAAAGACAACGGTCAGCTGGAGGGAAAGGGAGGCAGATATATATGCGGGTCTGTTTGTAAGTACCCAAATTTTGTTGATGTGATCACAGAGGTCAGAACTTCAAGGGGTAGTTGTAAGTGCATTTTTTTTAGCACCATTGTAACTTTGAACAGTCGCTGAATGACATAATCTGAGGACTATCTGTATTCTTTCTTCCATAATTGACAATGACGATAAGGCCCTATTGTGACAATGTGGCCATATTAACAAGAGGCAGCAGTCATCCTATTTGTTTGTTATCCAGTGTGGCAGCCAACGACAACAATGTGCTTGCTAAACATGGCTTTTGATGCCTACTCGCTTCCTATCCTATTAAACTTTTAAAAAATTCTTTTCATTAAAAAATAAATGGGAATCACCATATGGCAGAGCACTATAGCCTCTGTTTAGCAAACGTTTATGTGGAGCAATAGTTCAACATTGCTTCATGAAACAACACACTTTTCCAAAAACAAATTAAAACTTCTGGGATGGTTTGCTTCATATTGCTCTCCAGCGGTTCCAGGAAGTAGGACAAGTTTCTGTCCTACCAGTGAGCAGCTTAGAGAAACACCCTGAGCAAATTGCATTTATGGTTGTGCCAATGCGAAGCATAGTTCCGGCACAGTGATTACTAATTATCTCCTTGGTTTTTCCAATGAAAGAAAATGCTGTCATTAAAAAAAAGGTAGTTTCGTTGTCTTATGTCCTCTCTTTTTTTTGGTGGGTTCCTCTCAAGCCTCCCGAGAGCCAAGAAAGACACGTGGAGTTATTTCTGAGTAGTTTCCTTTATTGTTCTTCACCTATGGACCGAGTTTATAAATCGTTAGTAAGACCACACATGAAATACTACATCCAGTTTTGCTCACCACATTACAAAAAAGACATTGAGACTTTGGGGAAAGTGCAAAGAAGATCAACTAAGATGATTAAAGGCCTGGAGACAAAAATATGAAGAATGGTTGCAGGAAATGGGTTTGACTAGTCTAGAGAAAAGAAGAACTAGGGGCAACATGATAGTAGTGTTCCAGTGTTTGAGGGGCTGTCACAAAGAAGAGGGGGCCAATTTATTTTCCAAAGCACAGAAGGCAAGACAAGAAAAAATGGATAGAAGCTAATCAAGGAGAGAAACAACTTGGGATTAAAGAGAAACTTCCTAACAGTGGGGATAATTAATCAGTGGAACAGCTTGCCTTCAGAAGTTGTAGGTACTTCATCACTGGAGGTTTTTAAGAAGAGACTAGACAATCACCTATGTGAAATGATATAGGGTCCCCTGCTTGAGCAGGAGGTTGGACTAGACATCCTCCAAGCTCTATTCTGATTGATTGAGTCTTCCAAACTAAAGCAACTATTTGTATAGTTGTAGATATACTCTGAGAGTTGCTAGGGAGGAGTCATTTTTATCCACTTCTTTCTGACTAAACGTTCCAAGCTTTGCTGTCGCTTTGCCCTCTGGAATGCAGTTTCTCCCTCCTGGGAATCCAGGCTACATTCCACCACAGCTGCAAAGAAACAAAACCATTTTTCCCCCTCACAGTTTCCTTTTACTTGATTGGAACAATGGATATAAAGTAATGTGCTCTTAAATTATATACGTTTTGCCAATAAGACTGCTTAAATATATCCCTTTGAAGTATTTTCTCATTTTGAAATTGTTATGGATGTGCCATTTGCTGTTTGTTTTATGCAGAAGCATGCATAGAAGAGGAGAATCGTCCGGAATCAGAAGTATAAGCAGCAAAATTAAAGGAGTATTCAAGAGCACCACAATGGAAGGAGCTATGCTACCTGACTATCTCCTTGCTGAAGGAGAGGATGATTTTGTGAGTTGAGCTAACTATTCTGAGTTCAGCATTGATTGTGTGCATTTTCTTGCATATCTGCCAAGCCTTTCTGCATAGTCCTTCTCATCCGTTTCAAGTCGTTTTTCACTTTGCCTTATGTTTGTTGACTGTCAACGTAACTTATACCATGAACATAAATTTCCAGTAATGAAGCACTTCTATTTATACAGGTAGTTCTCAACTTATGGCCACAATTGAGCCCAAAATGTCTGGTGTTAGGTGAGATAGTTGTTAGTGGATCTTGATCAATTTTACTGTCTTTCTTGCCACAGTTGTTAAGTGAATCACCACAGTTGTTACATTAGTGTTCTGTCCGAGGGCTTCAAATAGTCAATAACACAGACTTGGCTGTTAATTGGCCACTGGTAATTGAGCAAGATAAACAGTCCTCTAGCTGAGAGCCCAGACAGCGTACATCACACACTTAGCTCTGCAGCCACTGTTCACACACAGATTCCAAACTTCTTCACAGACGCCTTGCTTTCACAGACAGTCATAGATCCTTTCCAAATGGTTGTTTCCTGCAAATGTCCCCTCCCACCACTCCACCTATAAGCTCTCTTGGGAGGGGCCAATCAGCAACCTTCTGGTTCTTAATCATCACCTGTGAGCCTGCCTATGACGTAATTGCTGCCTCTGCCTCTCAGCCCTGCTCACTCTTGCATCATGGACAAACTGCCTTTGATCCTCCCCACTGCTCCATGACCCAGGCGCCTCCTGGTGGCCAACCAGCCTCTCTGATTCCTGCTCTGACTCTGAGCGCTCCCCAAGGTATCCCTCATCTTCCAGAGCAGACTCATAGGGTTCCTTGCTCTCCGAGTCCATCATCAGCTCAGCCAGATCCGGCTGGGCCACAACAATTAGTAACCAGATTGTTAAGTGAATCTGCTTGACTTGGCTTCTCAGAAGGTCACAAAAAGTGACCATGTGATCCTGGGGCACAGCAACCATCATAAATATGGCTCAGTGGCCAAATGCCTGAGTTTTGATCATGTGATTATGGGGAAGCTGCAGTGGTCGTAAGTGTGAAAAGTGGTCGTAAGTTACTTTTTTCAATGCCATTGTAAATTGGAACAAGCACTAAATGAACAGTTGTAAGTTGAGGACCACCTGTATTGGGGGTCATGCGGCACTTTTTCTGAATTAATCCTCCCCATCCCAGATACTTTTCAATTTGTGTGGACTTTGGTTCCTAGAATTTTCAGTATGAGTCAGCTAGTTAAGAAACTTCAGGAGTTAAAATTCACACCATTGGAGATGCCAGTGCCTGTGAGGAAGAGAGGTTTTCCAAAAGAGAGAGTGGAGAGGTGGAGCCAGAGGTGGAGGGGACAAGGATGTCACAGCAGCATGTTGAAAGTCGAACCCCTTTGTGTATGGATTGGATCACACACTCCTACATAGAGATGGGACTTTCATATTGCTTTTCATACATAATTAAATGCAGAACTCTTAATTCATCATTTCAGCATTCTCCCAATAAAATTAGCGAATCATATGAGGCACTATCTGTATCATATTAAGTGAAATTTTCTACAGATATTATATACTGCATGTGCAAGTATCTTGGTAGCTAGCAAAAATCTGTGAATATTTATATATTTCCCCATTCATAAAAGAAAACTATAAATGAAGGTGATTCAAATTATGTCTACTAAGTGCTCTTTTTAACTGTGATAAGTTTAGTTTGGTTTATGAAACACACGTGCAGATATGCATACAATTCAGCCTTCGTTGCATAACATAAATATGATTTGACGGCCGGATGCAGTACGTAATTTTTCAGGACAATCCTTATTAGTTTCCTATTTAATTCTTTCTGTTTGCTGCCCTGTTTGCTTACATTTAATAATAATAATAATAATAATAAATTTAATTTATAGACCGCTTCCTCTCCCCTAGGGGACTCGGAGCGGTGCACAGGGAAGTTAAAAATACAATAAATATACATAAATAATTAAATAAAAGGCAAATTAAACAATTATCCCTGCGCTAAAATCCCCCAATTAAATTACTAAAATCCCCTAAACCATAAAAAGAGACTACCCTAGGCCGGCCAAGCAGAAAAGATGTGTTTTTAATTTTAGACGGAAGGAGCGGAGGTTCGTGGTTGTTCTAATGTCGGGAGGGCTGGGCCCGCCACAGAGAAGGCCCTTCCCCTGGGCGTCGCCCGCTGACAAAATCTAGTGGACGGCACCCGGAGAAGTCCCTCTCTGTGGGAGCGAATTGGCCGTGAGGATGTATGGGGCAGGATCCGATCCCGCAGATAGCTAGGTCCCGAGCCATGGAGCGCTTTGAAGATGACAACTAGCACCTTGAAGCGCACCCGAAAGACGACAGGCAGCCAGTGCAGCTCGCGCAAGAGCGGTGTTACGTGGGTAAACCTTGAGGTTCCCATTATTGCTCGCGCGGCTGCATTCTGGACCAGCTGAAGTCTCCGGGTGCACCTCAAGGGGAGCCCCATGTAGAGACAGTTACAATAGTCCAGTCGGGATGTCACGAGAGCATGAGTGACTGTGCGAAGGGCATCCCGATCCAATAGGGGGCGCAACTGGCGTACCAGGCGAACCTGGTAAAACGCCCTCCTGGCCACGGCTGTCACTTGATCTTCCATGGACAGCCGAGTATCCAGGAGGACACCCAAGTTGCGCGCCCCATCCACAGGGGCAAGATGTTCGCCCCCTATGGCCAGGGATGGAATCAGCTGGTTGAATCGGGCAACCGGAAACCACAGCCACTCGGTCTTGGTCGGGTTGAGCCTGAGTCCGTTACTTCCCATCCAGATCCGCACGGCTTCCAGGCACTGGCACATCATCGCTACGGCATCGTTGGGGTGGTTTGGGGTAGATATATACAGCTGTGTATCATCAGCGTAGAGGTGATACTCTACCCCAAAACCACGGATGATCTCGCCCAGCGGCTTCATATATGTGTTGAACAGGAGAGGCGAGAGGACCGACCCCTGAGGCACCCCACATGTGAGGGGTCTCGAGGTCGACCTCTGCTCTCCTGTCAACACAAATTGCAATCGGCCAGAGAGGTAGGAGGAGAACCACTGTAAAACGGTGCCTCCCACCCCCAACCCCCCCAGCCGATGCAATAGGATACCATGGTCGATGGTATCGAAAGCCGCCGAGAGGTCTAATGGGACCAGGATGGAGGAACAACCCCCATCTCTGGCCCTCCAGAGATCAACTACCAACGCGACCAATGCCGTCTCGGTGCTATGCCCGGGCCGAAAGCCGGACTGGCACGTGTTTAGATAATCAACTTCCTCCAGGTGACGGGGAAACTGTTGTGCCACCACACTCTCAACAACCTTCGCCAAAAAGGGAAGGCTGGAGACGGGACGATAGTTGGTTAATAAAGCTGGGTCCAAAGAGGGCTTCTTCAGGAGGGGCCTCACCATGGCCTCTTTAAGTGAGGCAGGCAAGGAACCCTCACTTAAGGAAGCGTTGACAACCTCTTGGAGCCAGCCTCGTGTCACCTCCCAGGATGCCAGTACAAGCCAGGAGGAACACGGGTCCAATAAACATGTGGTGGCTCGCAGTCGCCCACGTAACCTGTCCATATCGTCGGAAGTAACGGAGTCAAACTCCTCCCAAATAAGATCCGCCTCGTGCCATCCCACTGGGCCATCAATGGGGGCTAACTCGTTCTGTATCTGAGCGATTGGGTACAGATAGTCTTTGTTTAGTGATTGCCTTGTTCAGCATCTGTTCAAATTGCAAAAGTGCTAAAAAAAACCCCAAAGTTTATAATCAATGTCCAAGTTTATGATCTTCACAGTCTGCCTCAGTCACATGTTCATTCTTATAGTTAATACACATTGTCCTTTGGCTCACCTGTTTATCCCTCCCGCCTTCTTGTAGAGTGGATGAGGAATGGACTGTTTGCACTAGCAGTGGCAGCCAATTGTTTTTGATGTGTGCTCTCTATTGTGTGCCTGGATATTCTCTTGTAATCCCTTCCTCTCCAATGAATGTAAATGCAAACATTAATGCCCTTCTTCAGAGGTGGGCAGCTGCTGGTTCGGACGAACTAGTAGTTCCAACCACCAACTGGGCCTGCCCACCTGCTCTAGCGCTATCCCATCCTATATATCTCACTCACTGGCTGGCTTGCCCCACCCAGGCAGCCTAGCTGATTTCCGTGCCTCACCTGTTCTACTCACCGTGGCTGCCTGAGAAGGTGTGCTAGAAGCCACGCGCAGGAAATCGCCATGTGCTTGAAGCTGTACACAAGCAGAGTGAGTGGGCATGCACAAGCTCACATTTTTGGTTCTGCGCTAGGCAAACTGGTTGATAATAATAATAATAATAATAATAATAATAATAATAATAATAATAAATAATAATAATAATAATAATAATAATAATAATAATAATAATAATAATAATAATAATAATAATAATAATAATAATAATAATAATAATAATTTTATTTCTAACCCGCTCTCTCTCCCCGAAGGGACTCGAGGCGGGGCACAGGGAAATTAAAACAATAAAAACAACAAAATACAAAAATAAGAACAATAAATATAAGATAAAAACAAATTAAACAGTTAATCCTGCGCTAAAATCTCCCAATTAATTACTAAAAATTCACCCTAACCATAAAAGAGACTACCCTAGGCCGGCTAAGCGAAAAAGATGTGTTTTTAATTTTAGGCGGAAGGAGCGGAGGTCCGTGGTTGTTCTAATGTCGGGGGGAAGGTCGTTCCAGAGGGCTGGGCCCGCCACAGAGAAGGCCCTTCCCCTGGGCGTCGCCCGCTGACAGAGTCTAGTGGACGGCACCCGGAGAAGTCCCTCTCTATGGGAGCGGATCGGCCGTGAGGATGTATGGGGCAGGATCCGATCCCGCAAATAGCTAGGTCCCGAGCCAAATCCCGAGTTAAATTATGTGAATCCCACCTCTGCCCTTCTTGCTAATTATTCCAGTGTCAGGGTAAGGATTCCAAGAGCAGGAGAGTGGTTGGGAGGGAAACAAAAGCCAAAAGTGTGGAACTGATTTAGTCTGTTCAGTTTTAAGGTGCTATCCCAGCTTTGGAGAAAGCATTCTAAAGGGCAAAGGAGCAGGGCAAAGGAAAGCATAATCATAGTCCCACTTAGTGACTGTTTTGCTTAATAACAGAGGTTATTCACTATATCACTTATGTAATAGTGATTGCTAAATGAGGACTACCTGTAATATTGGGAGAATTCCTCATAATCAAACATCTTTGGGTTTATGTTGCTTACTTTCAAATTCTGTTGTCACTGTTGAAAAAGTGGTAGAATCAATGAATCAATTTCGTACAAAGTTGATCACAACCTATCTTACTTTTAATTTAAAGCAAGCTAATGATAGAACTCATATTTTGATTTTCATCAAATTATGGTTCCATCATATTATGGTTAGTGGGGAAAACATACCCCAAATCAGTGGGATTGTTTTTTGCAAAAAGATAATGTTACATTTATTTAACAAGTGCAATCTTATTTTTCGTTGTACAGTTTTCATTCCATGTTACAAACTAACATTTAACACTTTGAGAACAGGATCTCTACTATGTACATGGTACAGTAAATGTAGTCACATAGCCTGGAATGGCCTTTGATGTGGTTGTTTTTTTTTTTTTACTATAGATTGAAGAAGGCATTATGGTAATGGAAGATGATTCACCTGTGGAGGCACTTAGTATGCCTAATACACCTCGTAATCTGTCTGCTTGGAAAATTACCATTCCTTATGTTGACTTCTTTGAAGACCCATCACTTGAAAAAAAAGAAAGAAGAGAGAGAATTCCTGTATTTTGCATTGATGTGGAAAGGAATGACAGACTGGCACGTAAGCACTATCGGTTGTATGCGCAAAGTCTTCCAATGCTCTTCACATTTATACTCAGGTTGACACTCATTTTGTCTCAGATAACATTTCCAAAATCATTGATCCCTGAAAAAGGGAAGACTGAAAACATCTGAATGGAAGTTTTACCACATGGAGAATGATGGCAAAGTATGGCATCCATGGTAGATTGAGTTTCTGTTGTGAACACCTCAGGATGAAACTTAACGGAGGGATAACAGATCGCTTGTTAGGCCCCACTTTTTGTGATCCATGCTAAGGTCATTTCCCAAGTCCTCTGGTTCTGGAGCAGAACAGCTCCCCTGGTGTACACCTTCATACTGTATATTTCCAAGCTGGCAGGAATAGCCAACACTCCAGAAGATAGGCTTAAGATACAGAAGAATCTTGACAAACTTGAACATTGGGCACTATCTAATAAAATGAAATTCAATTGTGAAAAAAGTAAGGTTCTACATTTAGGCAACAAAAACAAAACGCACAAGTACAGTATAGGTGGTACCTTGCTTAATAGTAGCAACTGTGAGAGGGATCTAGGAATCCTAGTGGACAACCATTTAAATATGAGCCAGCAGTGTGCAGCAGTTGCCAAAAAAGCCAACACAGTTCTAGGCTGCATAAACAGAAGGATAGAATCTAGATCACGTGAAGTGTTAATGCCACTGTATAGTGCCTTGGTAAGGCCACATTTGGAATACTGCATACAGTTTTGGTCGCCACGATGTAGAAAAGATATGGAGACTCTGGAAAGAGTGCAGAGAAGAGCAACCAAGATGATTAGGGAACTGGAGACTAAAACATATGAAGAACGGCTGCAGGAGCTGGGTATGTCTAGTTTGATGAAGAGAAGGACCAGGGGAGACATGATAGCAGTGTTCCGATATCTCAGAGGGTGCCACAAAGAAGAGGGAGTCAAACTATTCTCCAAGTCACCTGGGGGCAGGACAAGAAGCAATGGGTGGAAACTAATCAAGGAGAGAAGCAACTTAGAACTAAGGAGAAATTTCCTGACAGTTAGAACAATTAACCGCTGGAACAGCTTGCCTCCAGAAGTTGTGAATGCCCCAACCCTGGAAGTTTTTAAAAAGATGTTAGATAGCCATTTGTCTGAAATGGTATGAAGTTCCTGCCCACGCAGGGGGTTGGACTAGAAGACCTACAAGGTCCCTTCCAACTCTGCTATTGTATTGTATTGTAAGTACAGTACCTTTCCCTAACAAGAGTGGTGTCCAGAACTTGTTTGCTCATCATCTGTGAAGAGAGAAAGACGTCGATAAATAAATAAGGTTTGTTAGTTCTTGGTTGACAGACTACCAGGAAATCCCAGGTTTATTAACTAGACTGGGAAGTTGGGAAAAAAAACCCTCAGAAAAAAAAGGTGGGGGGAATCATTTCCATATTACTTTCTACTTTAACTACATGGATGAATTCTGAAATCCCCAGTCAAACTTGATAAGAATAGTTTTTACCTTAATAATGACAATTATGATTGCTAATAATGGCTTTTAATAAATTTGAAAAGTGAGAGGTTTAAAATATGGTTGAAGACTTGCTCTTAGTTCTGTTAGATGTATGTTTCCATGTAAAATTCTTTTACAGGTAGTCCTCGAGTTACGAATATAATGGAGCCTGCCCATTCCATTCGTAACCTGAGAATTCGTGGGAATGAATCTCGTAACTTGAACGAGATCACTCCCTGCTTTTGCTCATGCATTTGATAATTGAATGTGGGACTCATTAAGTCCACGTGAGATATCTTGAGGAGAGGAAGGCCATGAGGGGATGATGGAACAGGCCACCTACTTCACACCACCTAAGGCCTCCATGACCCATAGATACTTCATACACACCCCTTGGTGTCCCCACAATTGCCCTCCTCCCTCATTTTGCCATACTGGGTGACTTATGAAGATCTGTCCCTTCTCCAGCCTGTTTCTTTGCCTGCTTCCTCCTTTCACATCAGCAAAGGGCTTGACGATGCCTCTGGCAATGAAAAGGAGGCCTGGAGGTCCATGTTTGGCCTTCCGGGGCTCTTTTCTTGTCGACAAAGTGCTTGAGGATTGCATCTCTTTAGGCTTTTTAAAAAAAGTTTGCCGGTAGGAACAGAGCTTCAGATGGACACACCCACTCCTCCCAAGCTCCGCTGATGGCAACAAATGATTTTTGCAAAGGGCTGCCAAAGCCTACAAGAACGCAAACTCCCTGAAGGCTTTGATAAGGAAATGGCAAAGGGAGGGAAGGCCTGAAAGACCGAAGTCTTCCCTCCATTTGCAAACATCCAGGCCTTAATTCACAGAGAATAGAGGCCTAAAGTGTGAGATCGTATGAGATCAGTAGCATGAGATCTCGCATAACCTTGCAGTACATTAGGCCTCTGTTCTCTACGAATGCACCAAAAGCCCGAAGCAATGAAGTAGACAATGAAAGTAAGGCAGAGAGATCATGTTCGCAAAGTAAGTGAGTCTCCACGGGCAGGTGGTGGTGGTGGTGGTGGTGAATAGGCGGGGCAAATGTTGCAGAGCCTCTGCAGTCGTTTGTAAGAGTGAACAACTACTGTGATGCTGCAATATTTATAATTTTGGGACTTGTTCGTAAACGCTAGGGGGTGCTTACTATGTAAATTGGGACGTTCACTATGAGAACGCTCGTAACCCAGGGATTACCTGTATCTGGACAAATAAAAAATGATACTTTTGTCTCTTTATTTTCAGTTGGGCATATACCTGAGCACTGGTCAGTCTATAGAAGATATCTTGAATTTTATGTGCTTGAATCAAAGCTAACAGAATTTCATGGTATGCTTTCTGTACCACCTATTTCTGGGGATATTGTTGTTTATCAGTAACATTATTTAGCTTGTATAAGTGAAAATGAACTTTCAATATGTTTAAATTTTATTGAATGACCAGGTGCATTCCCTGATGCTCAGCTTCCCTCCAAGAGGATTATTGGACCAAAGAATTACGAATTCTTAAAATCAAAGAGAGAAGAATTTCAAGAATACCTTCAGGTAGGAGAAAATGTGTTTTTGTGTTTATAAATCAATGGAATGATATATTTTTCTAATAGGCAGTTATGTTTGCCTGATATACATGATTGATTGATTGATTGATTGATTGATTGATTGATTGATTGATTGATAAATTAGATTTCTATAGCTGCCCATCTTTCAACCAACTCTGGGCAGCTCCCAATCAAAAATTAAAAAAATATATGAAATCGTTTAAAAAACTATAAAACTCAGCCAGCGAAAGTATAAAACATTGAAAACAACAGAAATCTGGCACTGGTCAGTGCTAACATGCCATCATCTAATGTTCTCCCAACGCTTGGGGGAAAGGGCAGGTCTTCAAAGCTTTTTGGAAGACTAGGCGGATAGAGGCCTGCCGAACTTCAGAGGCTGCCATGGAACACTCCTAACTCCCATCAGACCACAAGATTTGGGAGAAGCGACAAGGAGGATGCCCACCCTATCTGGCCTGATAGGATGGGTGGATGTCCTTAGGGAAAGGCAGCCTTGCAGATATCCTGGCCACATGCCATTTAAGACTTCAAAGGTGATGGACAGCACCTTGAATTGCACCTGGAAAGAAACTGGCAGCCAATGCAGCTCATATAACAGAGGTGTTGCATAGACCAATAACACCTACATGAAGCCGCTGGGTGAGATCATCCATTGTGGGGTAGAGTACCACCTGTACGCTGATGATACTCAGCTGTACATATCTACCCACAACCACCCCAATGATGCTGTCAAAGTTATGTCCGGGTGTGTGGAGGCAGTGCGGCTCTGGATGGGAAGTAACACCCGGAAGGCTACTGGTGGCCTTCCGGGTGCGCTTCAAGGTGCTTGTTACCATCTTCAAATCGCTCTATGGCTCGGGGCCTAGTTACTTGCGGGACCGCCTCCTACCACATACCTCCCACTGACCGATTCGCTCCCACAGAGAGGGCCTCCTCAGGGTGCCGACCGCCAGTCAATGCTGGCTGGCGACGCCCAGGAGTAGAGCCTTCTCTGTGGCAGGGCCCGCCCTCTGGAATGACCTCCCCCCTGAACTTCGTACTATCACGGACCTTCCCCTCTTTCGCCGCTCACTTAAGACACATCTCTTTCAGCAAACTGGACTAGCATAGAATTTAAATCTAGGAACGATAGAGCCTCAGCTAAATTTTAGCACAGGTTTATCATTTAATTTCTTTTTAAGTTTTGTATATTTGTTATTTATTTATTGTAGGTTTTAATGTCCTGTGCACCGCCCAGAGTCCGTCTCGACGGAGATTGGTGCGGTTTACAAATCGAATTAAATTAAATAAGGACCTCAATTACCGTTTGCACTGCTGTATTCTGAACCAAGTGGTTTTCAAGGGCAGCCCTATATAGACTTCTTTGCAGTAATCTATCTTTTCTCAACATAATTTACTTATTAGAGTTTAAATTGTCTTTGCTGAAGAGGTCACTAGAGTCTATCTTTTTGTTTTCCCCACAGAAACTTTCGCAACATCCAGAGCTAAGCAACAGCCAACTTCTGGCTGACTTCTTATCCCGTAATGGTGGAGAGACACAATTTCTTGATAAAATACTGCCTGATGTAAATTTAGGTAAGAAAAGTGCTGTTATTGGGGGGGAAAATGGATTCACAATTGAACTTCAAACATAAAGGGGCATTAAGTCAATTCAGGCTGCCACTCAGAATTAAGCATGATTTATTGGCACATATGCATGACACAATAGTGATGCTTTCATAAGAGTATAAGAATTTTTCACTTTAGTATTAGGCTGTAAACAAAAGCCAACTTTTTTTTAATAAATATTTTTATGGTATATTTTTCTTTATAATACATCACACATCCAGTTTTGCAGCAGCAGTGTCCTGGCTGTGTCTTGTCCTTTTTGAGTATTCATAGTTTTATACACTCTGATATAAACCAATATTATCTTCACAATTGTACCATAACATTCTATATCAGGGGTGGGCAAACTTTGCAACTTTAAGTCTGAAGGACTTCAGCTCCTAGACTTCTCCAGCCAGCAAAGCTGACTGGAGAATTCTGGGAGCTGAAGTCCTTCAGACTTAAAGTTGCAAAGTTTGCCCACCCCTGTTCTATATATTTAATCTCTCTCCTTTCCCCTCTACTTCCTTTTCCTTCATTCTCCTCCCTTTTCCTCTTCTCCAGATAAAGAGCTTTTAAAATATCTGCACAAACATTGTTATGGTTTGGTTTGGAATCCACAGATCATTAGATAGAAGTAGAAAAAGAACAGATCATTTTCATTGACCTCGATAAATTCTCCCTGAATTCTATCTGAGGAGTCTATTAGCTTCCTACGAATCTTAGCTTCGTATCTGAACACATGGTGGTGTTAAAGCGTTAAACAATGGGTAACTTCTCATTATGATGCAAGAAGAACCTGTTTCATGAATTTAGATATGAAGTAAAGAAACAGGCAGCAAAGTTAGAAAAGTGACAAGAGAATTAAAAAAATGTTGATAATGGGGGGGAAATTTATTTCTCTTTTTTATCTTTTGGCATGTAGGTAAAATTATAAAAGCTGTTCCTGGAAAATTAATAAAAGAGGTAAGATATCTTGTTTCCTTGTTATTTATAAATACCATTTATCCCATATAGCGTGTATGGAAACCTATCCGTTCTAATTATTTTTGACATTAATTTCAGAAAGGCCAGCACTTGGAACCATTCATTATCAATTTTATTACCTCCTGTGAGTCTCCCAAGCCTAAGCCAAGTAAACCAGAAATTACAATTCTCAGTCCTACTTCGGAAAACAACAAAAAGGTATAGTATGTCCTATACAGGCACATAGAAGAAAATAGACTAGTAAAGACAAATCTTCTAATAGAAGTATGATAGTACTTCTATTAGAAGATTTAATAACTCACTTTATGATTATCTATATAAATAAAAATGTAAAATAGTTTGTACGAATCCACTAATCTCAAAAACTACTGAACCGATCTGCCTCAAATTTTGACACAATGTAGCCAAGGACTTCCGATAATAGAATAGCTACTCATTTTGTGCCTAGCACATGTGTATCGTGTGCAAGGTAAACACAAGTAAAATGTACTCACTGAAAATGCTTTAACCTCCCTATAACTCCTCCCATACGTCATGGACACGTAACGGCAGAAAATGGCCTTGCGAACGAACACTGCCAGGGACACCGTGGAAAGCAACACATGCGCCTCCCTGTCTGCCTGCAGCCGCTCTCTTCCACACACACACACACACGCACATGCACATGCACATGCACGCAGGGCCACAGAATCAGAAGCGTCCTAGCCCCATGTGGCGGGCAGCTCTGAAAGTGCGCCGGCTGCCTCCTCTCTCAGCGAACGGGCGTGCGTGCATGCGTGGGCAGCACCTGAGGCTGCGGCTACCTAAGCCCCTCCGTGGTCGTCCAGTCACCGCGCTTTCACCTCCCTGCCGGCCCCATGTGGCGGGCGGCTCTGGGGGGTGCGCCTCGGTGGCCTCTGCGGGTGGCTGGTGCTGGTGCTGGTGCTGGTGCTGTAGGGAGAAATACAATAGGTAGGTAGATAAATAGAGGGATAGATAGAGAGTAAGAAATATAGTAGGTTGATAGGTAGGCAGGTACAGGAATAGATAGGGGAAATACACTAGGTAGGTAGGTAGCTAGGTAGAGTAAGAGAGGGAGCAGAGGGAGGGGAATCCGAGGCAGAAAAGGAAGGGGGTCGCTGAGAGGGTGTATGAGGGGAAACTTTTTCATTTAACCAAACTTGGCCACAGCAATGCGTGGCGGGTACAGCTAGTTTCATTATATTTTGGCAGCTTTATTTTGGGCCACCAAAATTGCAAAAGGGAATTCTCACTGAATACACCATAATTAATGAACATTTGTTTGGTGACAAATTCTACAACATTCATGCTTTTCTAAAAACCTGATTTTCTCTGGTTTTAGCTTTACAACGAACTCTATAAGAACAATGCAAACCGTTCTGAGAATCTAGAAAGAAGGCAGAATGAGAACTACTTCTTGAAGATGATGACGGTTGAAGGAGTTTATGATTACTTAATGTATATTGGTAAGAAATTGCTGATAGGGTTTTCTGAGAATGAAAGCAGAAGTGGAATGAGTGCAAGTGATCTGATTTTGTTTTCTGCTTCTTTCGCAATAAAAGATCTGGTACACCAATTGTGAAATCAATGCCACCACTGTCTGTGCATTTTAATTATTTAGATTAGAATATTAATGTAGCACAGAGAAGCTCTAGGTATTTTTGGAAGATGATGTCGAGAAGGCAAGCCAATATATGTTCCTGATTGCATGGGCTCTGCCAGTGGAATTTAAAGCCAGGAAAAGTTAAGAGATGAGGATTCCCACAGTCATAAATTATTTGTTAAACTCTTAGAATGGCAGGCTTCTACAAGCTGGAAGAAAAGTTATTACAACATACTGCATAGATAGTAATCCTGTCTCAAATAAATATGCATTGACAAAAATTCTCAACGTATGAATATTTTTACAATTTGAGAGAGAAATAATATTTCAAATTATCTTGGTAGTCATTTGATAGTGAAATGGGAGGCATATATAAATTTAATGAATTTGTTTATATTTCATATTTCTTAACCGCCTATCTCCCTCAGAGAGAGACTCTGGATGGTAAATACATAAATAAAATATATGTTAAACATGAAACAGAAACAATTAAATAAATATTAGGTTTGTGTATAATTTGGAAAAAATCTGTTAAATTATACACTCTACAGTATAAGCCTTGATTTAGCAATATGTTATTTGAGAGTATGAATATTCTGTTATGCTAAATTAACTGTAATTAACTTTGTGATGATTTGAATGGATTTTCCTCTGTTCAGAAAGTGACAGAAATGGGTTTCAATAGACAATACGTTCTTTGGGTTTAGCGAATGATTTAAAGATAAATGGGTGTAAAATTCTAGAGCATGCTCGAAGAATGTATAGTATCGTACTTCTGATTCTGCATTAAAGGCAAAGAAGGACTATTTTCTGTTTTATATATATGAAAAGGTTGACTTGCAAATGAAAATCCCTTGCCTTGTGTTCATTTTCCTTGATAAAACAATAAAATACTCAGGACTGGATAGGAGGGGTAGGACAAGGAGAAATTAAATAGAACCTTTTGATTAGCTGTCACTGAGTGATATTTTTAAGAAACACTGAGTGATTTTGCTTTGAAAAGTAAACTTTGTGATTCTATTGTGATTTTCTTGGCTACAATATGGAAGTAGTTTGCCACTGCTTTTTTCCAGGATATTGTTGTTGTTTTTCTTCCAATTACCCAGTTTATCTTTGTTGCTCCCTGGATGTCTCCCTTCTGGGCAGAATGGAACTTTCCCAGACATGCTAAAAAACTTCCCCCGCCCAGGGAAAGCCAAACACCTACTGAGACAAACCCATCCCCAAATTCTGTAAGACAAGAATATTTCTGTTTTTGTAACAGCCGAGTGTGAATCAGTGAGAATTACAATATTTTAGAGAGAGGAAGAATATTTGTCTGTCTCTGTCTCTCTCTCCCCTCCCTCCCTCCCTCCCTCTCCCTCTCTCTCTGTCTCTCTCTCCTCCCTCCCTCCCTCCCTCTCCCTCTCTCTCTGTCTCTCTCTCCTCCCTCCCTTCCTCCCCCCTCTCTCCTCCGTCCCTTCCTCCCTCTCTCTCCTCCCTCCCTTCCTCCCACTCCCTCTCTGTCTCTCCTCCCTCCCTCCCTCTCTCTCTCCTCCCTCCCTCCCTCTCTCTCCTCCCTCCCTCTCTCTCTGTCTCTCTCTCCTCCCTCCCTCCCTCTCCCTCTCTCTCTGTCTCTCTCCCTCCCTCCCTTCCTCCCCCTCTCTCTGTCTCTCCCTGTATGTTGCAAGTTAATGAAAATCAAGATCTGCAGAGTGCATGGAACATAGCTGCGGCTGGGTGTGTTCAACAGTTTGCTCATTTTGTGTCTTCATTGGATCAGGTCACAGTCTGGCTAATCCAACAAGGCCGTTACTAAGATACCCATGGTAGATGAACACAACAATTCTCCTGGTACTTAAAATACTCTTGTTCTCAGTGCCAGAGCTGAAGTATTGCCCCATCTTCCCTAACTTGCTGGAAAACAAGCTCATCTTAATAGTGTGGAATCTAAAAGTATAAGTTGAGAACGTAGACTTTTAGTCAATGATGAAGCAGTTGCTTTGATGTTAAACTTTGTATTCTACAATAATATAAAAGGTATTCTATGTTACAGCTAGAGTGGTTTTCCATATTCCTGATTGGCTTCATCACATCTTGATGGGTGGAAGGATACTCTTCAAAAATACCTTAGAAAAATATATAGACAACTACTTGCAATACAAACTAGAACAACTCTTTCAGGAACACCGTCTGGTCTCACTAATAACACTTCTCAGAGGTTAGTAGAAAGCTGCAAATAAAGTGTTGTTATCAAAGGTGTTGTTGTGCATACATGGAGAAGGGTTAGCACTCTGTCACAGGCAAAAGCTAAATAAAACAATTTTGATTTTACCGTGTTACTCTGGGGCCAAGTCTCTGTTATTTACCATATTTTTCAGAGTGTTAGGTGCACCTTTTTCCCCTCAAAAAAGAGGCTGAAAATCTGGGTGCGTCTTATACACTGAATACAGCATTTTTGGCCTCCTGAAGCCCCGCCCCCTTTGCAAAAATGGCTGTGCATAGCCTTTATGAGGCTTCCAGAGTTCTCCTGGGGGTTGGGGAGGGCAAAAAATGAGCAAAAAACAGGCTGTTGTTTGCCCCGCTCCAGCCCCCAGGAGCACATCATAAGCCTCCTAAAGACTATGCATGCCCTTTTTTGGACAAAAAATGGTCCCGTTTTTGCGAAAAACAGGCCGTTTTTGGGAGGTCTGCAGAGTGCAAATTTTTTTTAAAAAATTTGCCTCTTCAAAATCTTGGTGCCTCTTATACTCCGAAAAATATAGTAAGTGACTTAAATTGGCCAACTAATTAACCAAGTCTGCATGGATAGTTCTACATTGTCCAAAAATGTGTTGTTGTTTTTGTTTTTTAGATGCTGTATTTTGTGAGAATTCTCAACCTCGCTCTCTCCAAGATAAGCACAAACGGGCAAAGCAGACCTTTGAAGAAATGATGAAATACATTCCAGGTTCAGTGTTTATGTGGCATGATTTATCAAGAAGAGAGGCAGTCTAAATGACCAAAGTCCATCAGGTTGAATGGCACTTGTTAATATAAACATTCTTATTATACGTTTATCAAAGCATTCTAGCATGAAAGGAGTGTAGGATTTAGTTCGGATGTTGCTAAAACTCATGAAGCCCAAATAAACTGTGTAGGTATTGGTTTTTTCCTGTCCCCTTTACAAGCCATTCCTCTTTATTTTAATAGTGGCAGTGACCAAAGCTGGTACTTAGAGATAGCATCTTCAGGAAGCGATATGCCTTTTCAGTTGTGTAGCATGGCCTATGCTATGATATTACTGTTTTATAGTGTTTAGTGGAAGGAAATATAGAGATTAGAAATGCCCTGATTTTAATTCATGTTACAAGTTTTCAGTCACATGCAATAGCAACAGCACTTAGATTTATATACTGCTCCATAGTGCTTTACAGCACTCTCTGAAAAGTTTACGAATGTCAGCATAATGCCCCCAATAATCTAGGTCCTCATTTTACCGACCTCAGAAGGATGAAAGGCTGAGTCAGGATAGAACTCCTGGCTGTGGGCAGAGTTAGCCTCCAATACTGCATTCTAACCACTGTGCCACCACAGTTCCTGCATGCAGGCAGTGCAATTCCTAGTATATATAAACTGTATGATTGAAACTATGTAGACTGCTTTCCAATTAACCCACTGCCTTGCCCCTTGGTAGGTTTGGTAGGCAGTAGACTCCATACTAGATTTAGATTGATAGAACTGCTTTTTGACTGCAGATCTCCCAGATGGATTTGAACTACAGCTGTCAGCCAGTGTTCCCACTACTGAGGAATGGAGCAAATTTCCCAGCCTGACTCTTTATGAAGGCAAAGTTAGATGGAACCCAGAATTATGATAATCAAAAATGTTATGCTAAATGGAACCAAAAGATGACCTCTTCTTCATTAGAACTATTTCTCCTAGTTAAATGACAAGAGTTCAGGAAACCAGTTTTGTACTTAAATATCCAAAAGCATATGGGTAACATAGAAAGAGGTTTTGGAACATGGAAGTGTAAAGGAGGCAGCAGGCAAACAAACAAAAATCCTGAAGGTTTTAAGAATTGGTGAATGGATGGTGGCGAGGCTGAACTTTGTTAGTAGTTTCACAAATATATTTCCCTTTCTCAAAACCAGCATCTCATGCCCAAGACATAACCGAGGCCAAAATGGAAATTGAAGTTTACGGGACATGCCATACTCCCTCCACTATAGAACCAGGTCCCAAATGCATTGGGGGCTTTATTGGGAGGAAATTTCTTTGAACTGTTAAGACAAGTGGTCCACGAATATGAAAAAGAAAATCTGGTTCTAAAAATGTGAGTTGAGTGATAGAGACAGACAATCATGAATCTAGGAAAGGACACAAAACCGAGGTTAAGCAAATCCTAGGTCAGTGATGGCTAACCTTTTTTGGCTTGCGTGCCAAAGGCAGGGGGAGCGCAGGGAGGTCGTGTGTGAGTGTGCCACACCCTTAATGTTATGTGCGTGACCCCCTGCTTTTGGCTCACTTTTTTCGCCCTCCCCAGGCTCCAGAGGCTTTCTAGGAGCCTGGGGAGGGTGAAAACAGCCCCCCCCCCACCTCCAGAGGCTTCAGGAGCTTCCCTGAAGCCTCCAGAGGGTGAAAACAGCCTCAAAAGAAGGCCTAAATCAGCTGGCCAGCACACACATGCGCGCTGGAGCTGACAGGGCAACGCCTCAGGTGCCCTGAGAAATGGTTTCACGTGCCACTTGTGGCACCCGTGCCATAGGTTCGCCATCACGGTTCTAGGTTAATCTTAGAGCTCTAGGTCAAGACTATAAAAATTAATCAAGTAACTGAATTAAGCTATTTCACGAAATACAGATAGTCCTTGACTTACAACAGTAATTGAGCCCAAATTTTCTATTGCTAAGTGAGACATGTGTTAAGTGAATTTTGCCCCATTTTGCTACCTTTCTTGCTACAATTGTTACATAAATCACTGCAGTTGTTATATTGGTAACATGGTCGTTAAGTGAATCTAGTTTCCCCATTGACTTTGCTTGTCAGGTCACAAAAGGTGACCACATGTCCCCAGGATACAGCAACCATCATAAATGTGAGTCAATTACCAAGCATCTGAATTTTGATCACATGACCGTGGGGATACTGCAATGGTCATAAGTGTCACTTTTTTCAGTGCTCTTGTAACTGAACGGTCACTAAATGAACAGCTGTAAGTCGAGGACTATCTGTATTAAAGAAACATGCTGTTGAAGGCAACTTGTGTTTTGTTTTAAATATCTGTATTATAATGAGAGCTTTAGATGAGATTTTGCTTACCTATTATTTGAGGAAGTGGAAATGCTTTAGGACTAAGCACTAACTAATTGTTATAACTATTTTATAATTATTGTGTGTGTGTGTGTGTGTTGTGTTTGTGCTGATAAATAAATAAATAAGGGAGACTAGTATAGATCTATTTCAAACTATTTAGCTCTCATCAGCTAGCCATACCCTTACTGGGATTCGAACCAGGGAAGTATTACACGTGAGGCAGTTGTAATTGCCACTAGACTACTGGTTCTCCTCCTGATCAGCTGAGCCAGGGGAATTTTATAATTCTTTTTATAAAGAATAATGTGGGTCAACGTATAAATTTAATAATTAACACTTAGCCTTGGGGGGAATTAGTTGGACAGCAGAGAAGTCTTGGTACATAGAACTGTTCCATGTGGACAATTTCTTCTAATGAAATCACTAAGAAAGTGCCGAAACAGCTAGGCTAAAATGCCTAAGGAGCTACACAGTCCATTTTTCTCATTTGAGGTTTCTACAGTTGGGAGCTGCTTCAAAAATGAAATTCCTATCTTCCCAATCTAATTTCTTTACATGATAGAAAATTCAAGGTATTTAGACAATTAATAAGAACTGTGCTTGAAAGCAAATTGGAAGCCAGTGGAGCAGATTAGATATGTAATCTATATGCTGCAAATTATCAAATGCAAATTTTGCATTAACTTAGTTTTTGACTCTTATGGCCTTGCTGGAGAACACATCCTCAGATGAGGAAGATGGAAATCCAGCACTTTCCCAAGATTCCTTATTCACACTCACTGATGTCTCCTCATTCAATCCTTAGTCCGAGGCAGAGGCACTTAATGCCGCCTCAGGAGCAAAGAGCTGAACTTCAAAAACCTGAGAGATTAGCTAAAAGGAATGGAAGTGCAAGCAGGGAGCAGTTCCTGCATCCCCTTTGTGATGTGTCTCAGCTATACACCAGCTGGAAACTGAACGTGGCTTATTTATTGCATTCCTTCCCTCTTAAAAGCGCCAAGAATCAATGTTCAAAACCCAATTTGACCTGCATGTGTGATCTGCAGCCCCATGTAGAGTGCATTATAATAATCCAATCTTCAAGTAACCAAGGCTTGAGTGACCCAGTCAAAGGAAAGAGTACAATTGGTAGTTGCGGGTAATCAGAGGATTCTATATGGTAAGAAATATACTGGCTGCCCATTGTACATTTAAAGTGTCCCGCTAAAATGTTTTACAGAAATCAGCTGTATATTCAGTTGCCACCAACAGTTATCCTTTTGTAGAATAGATGTTTGAGCTGACAAAGCATTCAGAGTCGGGCTTGAAGTTTGAATTCCTTTTGTTTGACTTGACTTACTTACATTTGATGTTTTTTCTCCAGATCTGATAGGAAAATGTATTGGGGAAGATGCAAAATATGAAGGCATAAGACTGCTATTTGATGGATTGCAACAGCCAGTACTTAACAAACAGGTGGGTTCTATTGAACACATTAAGCACTATTGTATTCAAGGGTAGAATTTTTATCAGCTTTAATTTACAGTTTTGAAACACTGTGCATCATTACAAGTGCATGCACAGCTGTCTTACATTAATAGCTAGTATGCAAAAAACAACATGTAAGCAAATAATTTTCAAAGTTTTAAGAATGTATTTCCAAATAGTTTCGGTAAGACAGCTGTATGGCTGAGAGGGCAGCACAATTAATAACCATAGCATTATTGTGTTTCTGCAGTTAAAAGCAGGAACATTGGTCAAAGAATTAAGCACTCCAGAATAGCAAATGTCATTAATGGGCTAAGTTAGGTTAAACTAGGACAAATCTCTTGGCATTTCAAGATTCAAGAGATTGTTTGTGTTAGTTATAGCCAATCTGTTTTACATTTGTATCTGTAAATCTTTGTATCAGAATGAAAGCGGGGAGGGGAGATTTATGAAAAGGAAAGCCTGGGGATATGAGGAGGAATACATGGAAGAATCTAAGCATTATAATTTGCTGAGAAAAGATGGAAAGGGAGGAAAAGGGCGCAGAAGAAAAAGCAAAAAAATAGAGATCAGGAATGGAGAACTTTAGAGATGAATGGATAGATGGATGGCCAAAGATACCCAGGAAAGAACTGATAACTGCTAGAGATTCAAGGCAGAAAATAAGAAAGACTTAAAAGGCAAGAGTGGACATAAAGCAGGATGGACACAAAATACGGATGATAGGCACCAGTGGTTACTAGTTCTCAACTTCATGCTGCTGTCATTGGGGCTGTGGGTAAGTAGACTTAGGTTATTTTGAAAATTCTTAAAGATGGTTTGTAATTTATTGTGACTACTAATTAAAGTTTACTGCATTAAAAAAAAAGATTACTGAAATTTGAGAATAATTTTAGTCAATGTTTAAAGATTCTGATTATCTAATGAATGGTAATTCTTTGCTAAATTTATGCAGACCTTTCCATGTTAAGGTAATATTTTAAAATTTCAAAATTGCAACTTTTTTTGCATTTTATTTTTAGTTAACATACGTCCTACTGGATATTGGGATTCAAGAACTATTTCCAGAGTTGAATGGTATGTTGTAACACAAACAGTTCTAAATTATCGATCAATGATATAAAATACCAATGTAGGCAAAATATCCTTTAAAGCAGGGGTCTCCAACCTTTGCAACTTTAAGTCTGAAGGACTTCAGCAAAGCTGGCTGGAGAACTCTGGGAGCTGAAGTGCTTCAGACTTAAAGTTGCAAAGGTTGGAGACCCCTGCTTTAAACGGAAGAGTTGCTTCCTATAATGATTAGGGGGGGTTTCCTCAGAAAAGAACGAAAGGAATTAAAGCATTGTAGAAAAGATGAGTTGGAGGGATTTTACTGGTTGTCTAGTTCAACCTCACTGCAGGAATCCATAAACCATCCCTGACAGGTGACATTCCGCCCCATTTTGAAAAACCTCCAGTTGCTTTACTATTGTTTTATTATGTAGCCCGGGATGGGCCAAAGATTCTGACGCAAAGGTTCTCAAAATGTTTCTGTAACCCTTACCTTACCCTCTAGAAAATTGTTAAAACTCAATAAAACTTTTTCAAAACAAAAAAAAACCTCCAGTACGGGAGAGTCCACCACTTGTACTGGGAAGATAGTTTCATTGCTTAATGAGCCTTGGTGTCAAAAAAGCCGTCCAACCTAAATTGGGTTAATTAGACTGGATTTTTCAACCTTACTCTAATACGTAATATGAATGTATTTATTCAGCAGTTATCAAATCAATGTTCATTCTAGAGGCACCTTTGAAGTTTTATTATAATAAAATTTAATAATTATTAAAGTAAAATATAATTGCTTTAATGTATCTCTATAGTAGTGACTGTTGCAGCACTTAATTGTCAATTGTCGGCAATGACAATTGTTTCCTTTTGAGACAATGCAAAAAGAACAATTTTCTTTGTCACTGGTATTTGAATGGTTTTGTTTGTCGTGAATTTATTTCTGCACCCCACATTTTGTTACTTATGTTAGAAGCTTCATTGGGAAAACACTCCAATATATTTTAAGGTTTTTTTTAAACAAATTGTATTTGTCATTTCTCTATTTTTCTGCTGTATTTTACTCAAGAGGTAAGAACACATTCTTTGTTTGTTGTAGACACATACAACTGATTTATATAAAACAAACAGGAATATTTTAATTAAAAGAATAAGTGTTCAGTATTGCAGAAAATATTATCAGGGCCACAATCCTTTTGAGTTTCAACACTGGAATTAATAAAAACAGCAGGCAAGTTTGTACAGGACCCCAGTCACTACAAGGCGGAGCTTTTGTGAAGTATCTTAGTTAGGTGGTGGCCCTTAATTCATCAATGCATAAAGGAAGATCAGCCATTTTTATTAGGCTATTCAGAAAGTATGTCTTAGAATACCACTGGAAGCTGTAGAGAACTTAGATAATATTTAATGTTATGACTTTACAGTGGTTACCTTCGTACTCATTATTAATTGGTGCCAGATGGCGTAATGAGTACAAAAAATGATGAGTACCAAACATATTTTCCCATAAGTAATAATGTAGTGAGTCACTTAGATAATATTTAATGTTATGACTTTACAGTGGTTACCTTCGTACTCATTGTTAATTGGTGCCAGATGGCGTAATGAGTACAAAAAATGATGAGTACCAAACAGATATTTTCCCATAAGTAATAATGTAGTGAGTCACAAGGCAGCAACACCTACAAGTTCTAGCTTGTGCATTGAATAACAAATAAACAATGAGTACCGAGACAAAATTTTCATGTCAAAACACATTTGAGTACTAAATTTGATGAATTTGAAAGCAGTTGAGTACCAAGGTACCACTGTATTAGTATTACTTATATTTATTGTACTAAATAGTGGTGGTCTTTTCATTGGCTGACAAAATTTCTCTCCTCTTCCCCCCCCCCATTATTTTTCACAGGTTGAAAAGAATGGCTCCTTTATCTTATCAAGATCACATACACATCGAGATACTGAATTAACTCCGTTTCATAGATGACTGCTGTGTGCTAATTTAATGACTAGGTTATTTGTTTAGTCTTGTATATTTGTTTGTACATATAATTAACCTTTATTTCAGAAAACAAAAACTTTTACTCAAAAAAGATTGATTAAAGCCTATTGTTTATTGGATCTCAGGAAAATCCCATTATTTGTTCTTCTGAATAATTTTTGCTGAGGAAAAATGCAGAACATGACTTTGAAAGATTATTCAGATTTCATTCATGATGACTTTTGCATTAACTGAAGACCATGTACAGAACCAAAAATGAAAGAATGCTCTTTTTATTAAACAGATTTTACAGAAATTGTTGCATAACACCATTTACTGTCACTGGCCACTTTTCATGAGTTAACTTGGTTGGAATTCTCCAACCTTGCTTTGTGCTGTTATTCAGATACTAATGAAAATCTGCGATTTATATTTCTGCCATTTGTGAATGTTCCCCTGATGATCATCATTTGCTTTTTTGGATCATTTAAATTGCTTTTTAAAAAATTAACGATGTTACATATATACATATTATATACATAAACCATATACAAATTGTATGTAGTAAACTTCAAAGGATTCCAGCCACTCCAAGGGTAGCTAAGAATTCACATGCTGGCCTCCGAGAGTGCATGAACTAAGCGTTAACCAAAGTGTCTGAAGTAAGTTTGAAATTAAAGAATGAAATAGAAAAGTGAAATGCATAATCCCCAGGTCAAAAAAAGATGTGCTTGGAATAAAGTCCCAGCCGAAAACATCATGCGACCTTCCACTGCTGGAAAAACCTTTTCCATTCTTGCAATGTAGTCACGGACAATGGAAATATCAAGATCACCTGTTTAAAACAAATTATTTAAATAGCTTGATTATTCCACCTTAGCCAATTATGAACTATCTATAAATGATCTGTGTAAATAGGTTTCAAACAATGAAAGGTGTTCTGGACCCAGCCACTGTTAAATTCCTTGTCTTAGTACAATGCAATAATCTTGCATCTCCTTGCCTGAGATGAAAGCCTAGAGAACTGATTACATTATTTTTATAGAGGTCACATTCTGTAAAGGGGGTGTTTTCATCTTTGAAAAGTAATCACTGTTGTACTTTGCCCAAGGAATCTGCAGCCAATGTATCTGGTGATTCTGCTCCCATGCAACCTTCATTTTATATCACCCCGGAGCCCAGTTTTTAGTAGATTAGATTGAGAATAATGATTGATTCACTCAGTGTTCTGCTGTGAAATTAACAGCTGAGTAAGCATTTGAACTGGGCACTCCCCAGTGTTAGTCAAATACTTTAGGGCAGGGGTCCCCAACCTTTATTGCACCAGGAACCGGTTTCATTTTAAATAAAATTCTGCGGACCGGCTGGCATAGAGGAGGAGCAGGTGGGGAGGGGGAACAGGCAGTGCATGCGCACGCGGGGGGGAAGTCATCTCACTCGACCCTCTAGGGCCTCCAATGGCGCAAGCAGCCGCGCCTGCGCTCTCCCGCACCCGGTGTGCGCTCTGCCCAGGGGGCTGCCCCCTCCTCCCTCCCTCCTCTCTGGCCCTGCGGCCCAGTTCCTATCAAGCCCCGGCCCGGCCCTGGACCGGGGGTTGGGGACCCCTGTTTTAGGGCATGGTAAATAAAATCCTAGTCTTTAATTTTAGTACTCCTTTTTTAAATTAAAAAAAAACCTGCACAGGATCCATTTATTGCTATTTGAAATGGAAAACACTCTTAAGTTTGTTCATCAAATTTATATAGCAGCCCATCTCATTCAAGGCAACTCATCTAGTGTTGTGTTTCTTGAAAGTCCTTTCTGTTGGTCTTATGCATGTGACGATTTCTCTGTCTTTCTATTCCTAGATTTTATAAACTGCATATGCAGTGTCTGCAGCTTAAAGAGGTTTCTTGCTGGTGGTGCACAATAAGGAAGCAGCACCAACCATTCTACCAGATATAAAAGAGCAGTGAAAATCTTTTCATTAGAGAGAAACGTGAGATCTTCTACTCTCCCGACTGCAAAATCTACACAAATAGATTTTCCTAGCTGGTTTATAAATAAACCTATGTTAATACCTTGAAAACATGTGTTAATACCTTGAACACACCTGCTACTTGATTATTCTATTTGAAAGTAAAAAGAGACACAAATGATAAATAGCACTTTAGACATATAGGTCTTCATAGTGCTTTACAGCCCTCTCTAAGCAGTTTACAGAGTCAGCATATTGCCCCCAACAATCTGGGTCCTCATTTTACTGACCTTGGAAGGATAGAAGGCTGAATCAACCTTGGATCAGGATCCAGGATCGAACTACTGGCAGTCGGCAGAGTTAGCCTGCAATACTGCCCTCCAATCCCTGTGCTACCACGGCTCTTGATCAAAGATGACACGATCAAGTTTTGTATTTTTAACTCAAATCATGCTTTACTGGTAAATGGTGAAGTCACTTGCACTTCTACTTTCCCTCATTTGCATAATGGATCAAATCGAATTTTGTTGCAGTTTGCAAAAGGGAACATGGAACTTGTGGGATGTTAGCAATACTGTCCTCAGTTACGTCATACAGATTCTTTTCAGGGATGTGAATTCCAGTATTTCCATAATTAGTCATTCTAATTACATTGCCATCTGCTAATCACCAGAAAGGCTAATACTTACCACTGCTGTGGTTACTTGAGTCTCCCTTTAGCATGTAATATCCATCACCTCCATTGGCAAGGAAAGAAGGTAAAAGCACTTTATAGGTCTTTTCCATCTCGACTGGCACATAAGTTGGTACTCTGCACTCTGTGCAAAGAACATTTAAGCTGATCACCCTGCTCCCTGACTTTTGGGAGACATCATACACCACTTTTATGCCTATTAAGAAACACAAGTTACAAGTGTTTTAGATACCATCTATTGCAAATCTCTTATCTGTATCTCTAAAACTATTAATAAACAGTTGTGCTATTCATGGCTTTTGGGGGGTAGACCAGTGGTGGGTTTAAAAAATTTTTAGAACCTTTTCTGTAGGTGTGGCCTGCTTTGTGGGAGTTGCTTGCCTACCATGTGACTGGGTGGGCGTGGCTTGCTGGCCATGTGATTGGGTGGGCGTGGCCAACTTGTAAAATGTGGTGAAACTCACTTAACACTTGCTTAACAACCAAAATGTTGGCTTATAAACTCTGACATTTGAAGCACGCAAGTCTTAAAGCTGTCAAGTTACAAGACCCTTGCACCCCTAACCCTTTAGAAAAAAAACCCCTGGGGTGTTCAAACTTGACAGCTTTAAGACTTCTGGACTTCAACTCCCAGAATTCCTCCTCTCGCTCTTCATCTTGATGTGCGGACGGGCTGTGGGGAGGGAGCTGGAACCAGTTCTAAATGGCACTGTAGATTTAGAACTGGCAGGAACCCACCCCTGACGTAGACAAATGGTAAAACCAGATTCATGGGTGCTTACAAAACACTTTTGAAAGGGAGACATTATTCTTAATTCATACCAAGTGCTATGGTAGCACTTTGTATCCATTCCAAATTGGTATAGAACAGGGCTGTCAAACTCGTGGCTCACGGGCTGGCGGCATCACTCACTGGCCACGCCCATACCAGGTTTAGCAAAGGGGGGGGGGAGTCCAAATATGTCACATGATGCCACTGCGACACCACGAGTTTGACACCCCTGGTATAGAAGATGAAGGAGATGATGCTGGTTACAGGAAATTCCCCTCTGACAATATTCTTCCTCCAGCAAAAACCTCTATTGGAAATTTGAAACAACTTCATGTCCATCCTTCTCTCCCCACCGCTTTTCTCCCCTTTTCTTTTAAAGCATGCTAGGAGTGCCTACAATCTAACATGCACGTGTAGTGCATTTCTAACTTTACTGCTTATGGAAATTGGGGCAGGGAAATAAATATATTTCTGCAGGATAACAAAATGGAAAAGTGCCCTACCAAAATAGGAAAATAATAAGCAACATAATTTTTACTTTTTGATTTTTTAAAAATAACTAGGAGTGACTATTTATAAGAATTTACCACAAATCAGTGCAGGGGTAATATTGCCCTTTTGCCTTGAATCGCTATTGTTAAGTGGACCTTCTTTAAGTAAATAAAGGTGTGAATGAGTAAGTGTTTCTCATCTGCTCACCTCCGATTCAAAAACAGTTTAATGCTAAGAACCGACCTGCCATTCACTATCGTCTTTCTCTTCATCCCAGCGTATAAATACTGAAACACTTTGTTTATTACGTGGCTGCAGCAACACAGTGTAGGTCCAGGGAAAGGAGTTAGGGCAGGAGTTTACAGAAGACCTCAACTATATGCCTTGGATTGATACTCATCTCTACTACCAAGGCTAGATGAATGTCTATGCTGAATTATACCAGACCTGCCCTGGGATCTCGGCTTCAGATTATTCTGAGGCACATCCCCATGAAAACCCCAACCAAAGATTGAGATGTTTGGCATTATTTATTTGAAGCTTGAGTGCCTTTCCCTCCTTCTCTCTCCCTCACAGTTTGGCAACAACATAGGGAAAGGTGAGTAAAGGGGCCTTCAGTACAGTGGTGAAATGCAAACAATTTTACTACCAGTTCTGTGGGGGTGGCAGGAGAAGGATACTGCAAAATCCCCATTGTTAGATTCTGTGTAGAGAGGGAGTCCGGACACAGGCTAGTTGAAAATACAAGCCGTTTATTGGCAACAGGCAAAAGACGCGAAACTATTTACAAACGGAAGAACTGCGGTGGACAGGGGCCTCCCCGTTTGACAGCTACTTATACACGAGCTGTCAAACAGGGAACCAATCAGGATGCTCCAGGACCTAGTTTCCCGCCAGCCGCGTCTGAGCCAATCACACGCGACTGGCAGTTACAGACTTGTTACAGTCTGTTGCTATGGTCCTAAGGGAAGAGTGGAAGACTTGCGGCCGGTCGGATGTCGAGGACGTCACAAGTCGAGGACTCAACACCCATTCCCTCCTCACTCCAGGGTCAGCCAGAGATGGTATTTGCCAGTTCTCCAAACTTACTCAAAATTTCTGCTACCAGCTCTCCAGAACCTGTCAGAACCTGTCAAATTTCACCCCTGCTCCGGTATATTGTGTTTGTTTACATTCAATGCTATTCAAGCTGGAAGTCTGAGTCAGATTCTTATTTGCTGTTACCTGGCCCCTTAGTAACATACACCTCTAGAACGATGCCTATGCTGGAGATTAAATCATTCTTCCCGGGGGAAGGGTTTTGAGCAGGAAACGACGAACTGTTAACACTCAATGAAAAAGATTTTAGCACTTTGTGCTGGCAACGGATGAAGATAGCTAACCTGAGACCTGTAGCAATTCACCCGTTGCTTCCCCATGTCGGTGAACACTGTGCTCAAATGCTTGTCTTAGAGCAGAACCTTTGATCTCCAGCAAGTCGAAAGTTCCTCCAAATGGCAATACTGCTATCAATTCCGCCAAGGTAATAATGCCTGATTAGAACACAATACTGTTATTCAGTGATAAGCGGTAAGTCATATTATGCACAATTCTGTTCCTTTTTAAGGCATCGTGGTGTTGGTTAACCAGAAGAGAGCAGAATTCAAATCTTATTCCACAATGAAACTGCCTGTCAGACCTTAGCCTAGGCCCTAGTCCTTAACTTTAATGGTGTAGGAATCACCTTGGGAAACAGAGCAAGATCCAAGGATTAGAAAAACCATCATGTAAAAGGTATCTCAGCCCTCAGAAGAAAAAGGGATGTGAGGAGCATCTCAGATGGGATTTTTCCTAGTTTACTGGAAAGAAAAAGGAAAGGAGGAAAGAAATGTTTCATATTTGAATGGTCCTGTTAATGCAACATTACAACAAAGATATTACAATTGTGTTTCTTGTCTAGGTGACCTCAAAGGGCTAATCTTCCACTCCAGTTTGCATCTTAGATTTGCATCTAGTTTGCAAAAAGTGGCAGGCCATCATTCATTCATACGAAGGGTAGGAATGTTAAATTTTATTTTTGTGGTTTCTACCCGTGCCATTTCGTGGTTTCCAGTGCACTGCAGTATATAAATTAAATTACATTTAAAGAATGGGTTAAACACAATAAAAAGATAATAAAGGATCAGAAAAATCTGTAAGCAATGTTTTTCAATGTGGATAAAAAATGATTACCAGTAGATGATTTTCCAAGAGAAAAACTAGTAGTGCCATAGAGGGTTTGGACAAGATATTTACAGCAAAATAATAGAAATAAAAATAAGATGCTCAATAAAGGTCAATCTAAAGGTCAATTTTTTAAGTATTAATGGAAGGAGTTTTTTCTCTATAAAGGAAGTTGCAAGAGGGATTTTTGATAATTTTCATTATCAGGCAAGAATCATGGTAGCTTTGGATGACATGTTCACCCAAACAGAATGAAGTCAAGAGTTAAAGCTTCAATGCCTGGCAAATTTTAGAAACTACGACAATAAGTTGAATAGAGTGGATACAAGTCAAAACCTAAATATTGATATAAAACGAAGAAAAATTGAAGCGGCATTGTGTAAAAACTCTGGAAATTACACATACCATTATTGGTTTTTTCATCAATAGGTGACCGTATTCCTCCACCATTTAGGATGCACATGGAAACATGATTCCACGCATTGTCATCTGGTTGTCTCAAGTTATTGTAAACCTAAAAACATTCGCAAAGAAAAAAAATGTGAATTAAACCTCCACTATCCTTTTCACTTAGCTTTAAGGACATCGGTGTATCAAAACTAGAACTTTTGAGATGCTATCTAGCGCATAGCTATTTTCCACTAAAACCAAGCAAGCCTATAGTAAAATAGTTCTGCTACAAGTCTTCCTTCCTTGCAGCACCCACTCCTCTAAAAGTCCTCTCCTCTGCCTGGCAATGTGGCTTTCTAAGAGTCTCCATTGATGCCAATGGGAGCTCGTTTGCTACCCTGTTTTCCAGAAAATAAGATCTCCCAGGATAATAAGCCCAATCAGGCTTTTGAGTGCATGCGTTAAAATAATACCTCCCCAAAAAATAAGCCCTCCCCTGAAATATTGCAACACAGCAGCAGCCATGAGGTGACCATGTTCACCGCCTCCAGGACCTCAAAAATAATAGGACCTCCCCAAAACTAAGGCCAAGTGCTTATTTCGGGGGGCAAAAGAAAATAAGACCCTGTCTTATTTTTGGAGAAACACTGTATCTGTATGGAAATACTTTTTTTTTTTAAAAAAAAGAAAGACATAAAATTGAGTAGAGAGAGCTTAGCTCGTTCCACTTCAATAGTAGCTTCCTTTTAGATTGTCCTTAACAATACTTCTGTCAGCCTTACTGAAATTATTATTTTTTTGAGAAAAAAAATCTTTAGCCTAAGCAGTTTCTCATCAGAGATAAAGATTATTTCCTATTTTAAGGTAAGGTGAGAAGTGGGGTAATGGCTGTAGAGAAACTGTGGCTCTGAGGGAGAAGCTGCTGGGTTATATTGGGCCTCCCAGCTGACTCCATTTTGTCTCTAAGCTGAGCACTCTTTTTTTAAGCACAATACGATTTCTAGGTACATAAATTTGTTAATGCCAATAGTTAACTCCTGTCAAGAATTGTGCCCCCAAGGGTGATGCAACTAGGAGAAAAAGCAACACAGCATGCCAGGGCTAGTGGAAGTTAATAAGACAGAAGCAGGATGGAGATGTGACAACAGAGCAGGGGGAGGAGGACCTGAAATTGGGGTGCCACCAAAACCAGCAGCAGTAGGAATGAAGCACAGAAGGCAGACAACTGGTTGGGACATTTGGAAATGATGATGGCAAGGAGGAGGAGGAAGGACAAACCAAACAAGATGTGGGGGAGAAGAATCAGAATCTGGGATATCCATGATGTAAATAAACAAGACAAGAAGAAAGAGGCAGGGCGTGGAAGGAAGATACAAAACTAAAATCAGACATGGTAGAATTTTTGCCAAGCTGTTAGGGGTTTCTAAGCCAAGGTCTGTGTATCCTCGAGTCCCTTCTGGGAGAGAGAGCGGGTTATAAATTAAATTATTATTATTATTATCCTGATCTATCACCACCCTGCGGCTACTAGCAAATGTTGGGCAAAATAAGATTTAGATTCAATCTTTACTAAGATGCACTAAAGTTATTTAGACACATTCCAGCCTTAACTGTGCATAAATAAAACTTCAGGATCAATTCTACACTTTAATAGTCTTTCTTCGACTATGGAAGTTCCCTGATTTCAATGTTAAGGGTGTATACCTCCCACAGCAAGCAGTGTTCCTTTAACTATATTTGAGGTCATCAAGCACAGAACCAGTTATTTGCATTCTTATTAATTAGTTCCTTACCACAGCGTCACAAATTAAATTTCCTAAGTTGCACTCGTGAAAGCGGCAGGCATGACTCGTTCCATTTAGGTAAACAATTGTTTTCCCTATTTCTTGCGAAGAATAATTCTGCAGCTGAATCTTCATTTTGTCGACTTCTGCTTTCACAGCTGGATCTAAAACAAAAGTCGTGGTTATAACAGTAACTGAGTTGAGACTGGGGTCCTGCAGTGTCTCACTGAGACTGTGTGATGGCCATCTGCAACTCCAATGAGATTTGTGCTAGGTGATTGACTGCTATGCGAAAACCCAGCTGGATTAAGGCGTTGCAGACAGGAACTGTATGAGCATCTCCCTTATTCTCCAAAGCACTTTCTTGCTCTCTAAACTGAAGTACTACATATAAATATGGGGGGAATTTTTATTTTTTCACTACATAGCATTACAATGGTATTGATATTTAAGCACCTCAAAGAGAATGCAACAGAAATGAAGTAATCTCAAATTTAGTTGTGAAAGGATTTCACAATTACCATATTTTTCAGAGTATAAGACGCACCCTTTTCCCTCAAAAAAGAGGCTGAAAATCTGGGTGCGTCTTATACACTGCATTTTTGGCCTCCCAAAACCCCGCCCCCTTCATCAAAATGGCCGTGCATAGCCTTTAGGAGCCTTGCAGAGTGATCCTGGGGGCTGGGGAGGGCAGAAATGAGCAAAACCAGGCCATTTTTTGCTCAGGTTTGCCTCCGAGCCCCCAAGAGCACTCTATAAGCCTCCTAAATGCTATGCATGCCCTTTTTGTGATAAAAAAACAGGCCATTATTTTTGCTCATCCCCCCCCCCCCAGCACTCTACAAGCCTCCTAAAGGCTATTTATGCCCCTTTTGGGGGGGGGGGGAAATGCCCCCTTTTGGGGAGATCTGCAGAGTGCAAAAACTTTTTTTTAAAATTTGCCTCTTCAAAACCTTGGTGCGTCTTATACTCCAGTCTGTCTTACACTCCGAAAAATACGAGTAGATGTCAAGGCTGTGAACAATTTGGATTTAGTTTCTTCAAAAGCACTCTTCTTTATCTTCATATCAGGCATAAGATTATTTTCAAAACAAAGCGTATGACAGAGAAAATTCAAGGAAGAGGGGAAAAAACATTGTTGTTTCAGGTTCAAAGAAAAAGATGATTTGGAATGCACATGTGTGCACACATAGCCTTTGTCAGTACTTTATCCAAGTGTGATCCTCCCCCCGAAAAAATATTGCACAACAAATAGCACAGGGGTGTCCAAACTTGGGAACTTTAAGACTGGTGGACTTCAACTCCCAGAATTCCCCAGCCAGCATGGCTGGCTGGGGAATTCTGGGAATTGAAGTCCACCAGTCTTAAAGTTCTCAAGATTGGACACCCCTGAAATAGCACAATCCTGGAAAAAGATAGAACCAGGCCTGTGGGTACATCTAAAGTAATGCTCTGAAACTGATCCAGATCTACAAAAATAATATAATTCTATGAAAGGCAGTAATAATAAAATCCAGACAACTACGGGTATGTTTATGTTTATATGTATATACTGTTGGTGCAGAATGGGTAATGAAAGTTAAACAAAATGGAAAACTTTTGTTGTTCTTCCACAAATCCATCGAAAACCTGCCACATATATGTCTATAGAGATTCTCAGTCATCCAGGTCATGGTTGTCCCAAATATGCTTTTTCAAGAGGCAACTGGACTTTCTTGTTTGTCTTTGAAGACATTTCACTTCTAATCAAGAAGCTTCTTCAGAATTGAAGAGACTTCTTGGATAAGAAGCAGAACATCTTCAAATTAAAACCAGAAAGTCCAATTGCCTCTTGAAAAAGCACTTTTGGGACATGCCACATGTATGCTGCCTTGTACTATATTTCATGTTTTTAAAAAGACTCATAACTATCTTGTTGATATTATGCAGATGGCTTTTAGAAGGCTTCTCCTGGAGAAAATCAAACTATGTAGCTAATGACAATCATTTATACAGTATATAATATAATAGTATTTAGTTTTGAAAACTCATATTTACTCAGTTAATACTTAAAGACGTTTCCCATCCCCTTCCCAATTCCATACCTTCAGGAATATCCTTATTCAATAAAATGGGATTTCCAGATGTTTTGATTACATCTCCTTTATCATCAAATACGACATTCAAATAGCCGAGATATTTTCCAAAGGCATATGCCTGAACAACAGGCACTGTTCGTCCATCATCCGATTGCTGCATAAATGGGTAATTACCAGCTGGCACTTCATTGGAAGGTGGACTTCCTTAAAAAAAAGGAACCAAGGCAAGAATGAAGAATGGTCTTCAGAATTGTGAATACAGAACAAGCCAATTGGCAGAGATTTCATATGAATAAAACAGTGACCTATTTACTTATGGTATGGAGTTGGTTTTCAATTATTAAAATCAGTCCCAAAGAGAATAACAATGGTTGACTAATGCTGTAAGTTTCCAACCTCTCCAGATTGGAAGGACAAACTTTTCATTCATGAATCTCTAGCCAAGGACCTTTCCTCAGCTGTCTCCCCAAGGCATTGCTGATCAGAGCAACAAGATTAGGGGACTGGAGACTAAAACATATGAAGAACGGTTGCAGGAGCTGGGTATGTCTAGTTTGATGAAGAGAAGGACCAGGGGAGACATGATAGCAGTGTTCCGATATCTTAGAGGGTGCCACAAAGAAGAGGGAGTCAAACTATTCTCCAAGGCACCTGGGGGCAGGACAAGAAGCAATGGGTGGAAACTAATCAAGGAGAGAAGCAACTTAGAACTAAGGAGAAATTTCCTGACAGTCAGAACAATTAACCTCTGGAACAGCTTGCCTCCAGAAGTTGTGAATGCCCCAACCCTGGAAGTCTTTAAAAAGATGTTAGATAGCCATTTGTCTGAAATGGTATAAGGTTCCTGCCCACGCAGGGGGTTGGACTAGAAGACCTACAAGGTCCCTTCCAACTCTGCTATTGTATTGTATTGTAAGATGGTTCGCCTCTGCTCCCTACAATGCAACTGAAGTAAAAAGCAGAACAAAGCACAGACCATTTATTTCTCATGTGTCTTTTCCTCACTTGCTTTGAATTACATCAGGATTATTGATTCAGCCAGCTATCACCTGCATTCTCGGCCACAGATGGAGTTTCCCTGGATTTTTTTTTCCATGCAGGGAATGCGTCCATTTTGGAAAATTACGCCGTTGGAGTGCATGATTATTTATTTATAATATTTGTAGCCCATCCTAATCAGGAAGGATGCTAGGTGAGATGCACACACACAAACCTACAACCTACCTATTAAAAAACCTAAATAGTCAAAAGCCTCACAGGCACCTCAGAGCTTAAATGAAATTGAAGCTGAACCATCACTGCTTTGGCTTATTTAGGAAACGCCAGGAGGACAATGCGTCTGCAGGAAGATTGTTTCTAGACAGGGGGCCACCACCAGGAAGGCCTGTCATCAGGTCCAACAACACACACACACACACCGGAATAAACTCTCTCTGAGAGCCTGGATGGGCAGATTCAATTCTGGCACAGTGTTGTTTCATATTAAAGATTCAACTGAAATAAAGAACAATTTTGAGAATTCAGTCAGGTGTAGATGCTCATATTTTTTTAAAAAACAAAAACAAATGCCATGGTATGACTAATACAGCTAGTACTCGACTTACAATAAATCATTTAGCAAAGTTTTGACAGCACAGAAAAAAGTAATTTACGACCAGGCTTCCAGACACAAGTCATCCCCATGCTCATGTGACCAGAATTCCAATGTCTGGAATTCTGGCATGTATTTATAATGATTGCAGCATTCTGGGTTTATGCAATTGCCATTTGTGATCTTCCCAACCAGCAAAGTCAAAGGGTAAAACTGGATTTGCTTAATGATGACATGATCCACTTAACATCTGCAATGATTTGCTTAACAGCCACGGCAAAATGGTCCTAAAATCGGGTGTGACTCATATAGCAATCCTCTTGCTTAGCAAGGGAAACTGTGGATCAGAGGTGGGTTGGTACCGGTTCGGCCAAACTGGTACTGGCGGCGGGAGGCTCCACCCACCCACCCACCCACCCACCCGCCAAGTGTTGCGCATGAGCGCAAGCAAACCAGCAGTAAACTGACTACCAACCCACCACTGCTCTGGACCCAACAGTCCAAAGGACTATTTGTGTAAATTATACAAATACAGTGGTACCTCGGTTCACGAACTTAATTCGTGAACTGACTCTGTTCGCGAACCGAATTGGTCGTGAAGCGAGGCACAATTTCCCATAGGGTTCAATGTAAATCCGGTTAATCCGTTCTGACCTTGTTTTTTGGTCGTAATTCTTGAACTGACTCTGTTCGCGAACCTAATTGGTCGTGAACAGAGGCACAGTTTCCCATAGGGTTCAATGTAAATCCGGTTAATCCGTTCTGACCTTGTTTTTAAAATGTCCGCGGCTCCGGTTCGTGAAGCGAAACGGAGTTCGTGAACCCGAGCATTTTTACGAACTTTTCTGTTCGTGAAGCGAGGCGGAGTTCGTGAAGCGAGGTGGAGTTCGTGAAGCAGAGCATATTTTTACGAACTTTTCCATTCGTGAACCGAAACGGTGTTCGTGAACCAGAGCACATTTTTTGGAAAATTTCTGTTCGTAAACCGAATTGGTCGTGAACAGAGGCGTTCGTGAATCGAGGTACCACTATAGTGTAATTTATCAGTCATTTGTCTGGTAAAGAGAAAGACCAAACTGAGGACTGAGAGAAAGTGAAAACGGAAGACTGCTTAGAGCAACCTTTCAAAGCCATGTTCTACATATCAGGGATAGGGATCCTATGGCTCGCGAGCCAGATATGGCTCTTTTGATGGCTGCATCTGGTTCGCAAACAAATCTATATAAATAACATAGCCGCACGCGCGCTGCACAATTACAGCCTGGAGCAGGACCACAGCCCCTCTCCCAACTGGAACTTCCTTGCTCGGAGGGAAGCTTCTGTAGAAGCCCAAGCGAGTGAGAACAACTTCCCGCCATTACAAAGTCTCCGAGGCTATAATTGTATGGGCTGTGCGCACGCGCCTATGTTTTCCATGGCCGGTGCTCCATGCCATGGAAAACATAGGTGCACGCGCACAGCCCATACAATTAAAGCCTTGGAGAGTTCGTAACGGTGGGAAGTTGTTCTCACTCGCCTGGGCTTCTGCAGAAGCTTCCCTCCGAAGCCCTCCAAGCAAGGAATGACCAGTTGGTTGTGCGGCGTGCGCACGGCTATGTTTTCCACAGAGTGGGTCTGCGGCCGGAAGATGAGACAGGCACAGAGAGAGAGGGAGGGAGGGAGGGAATCAGAGAGAGACTGACAGAAACACAGAGTCACACACACACACACACACACAGAGTGATTAAGTGAGTGAGTGAGTGAGTGAGTGAGTGAGTGAGTGAGTGAGAGACAGACAGACACAAACATACATACACACACACACAGAGTGAGTGATTAAGTGAGTGAGACACAGAAAGACAGACAGACAGACACACACACACAGAGTGACAGAGAGGAAGGGAGGAAAGAGAATAATAATAAATCTTTATTACGGTCAAAGACCAGCAATACACGTTACATTTAACCATATATTAAAAAGTACTAACTTTAAGATATAATTTTAAAAATGTCAGCATTATAAGTGGAAAGTAGCATACATGTTCTCATTTTGTTCAGGTCATTTGCTGGTTTACCTAGGTGCAAAAGCGTTAAGTATGTATGTAAAAACCATGGTCCAGAAATTGTTAGAGATATGTCCAAATGATTGGTACAAGATCACAACTATCCTTCTATAACCAATTTTTTTCTTATGGACATTGCGGAAGCACAGAATTTTGCCACTGCATGCATAGTAGCCGGGTTCGTGTCCTGGAGGAGGAAGTCCAGATAAAAATTGCCTGCCCTCCCTGGTAATCTCTCTAATAAGGGAAGAATATATGCAGACCTGCAAGCTCTGTATAGCTCACAGTGTAGTAGAACGTGTGAGATATCTTCCACTTCTCTTTTACCACATATACAAACCCGTTCTGCTATCGGTGTTCTATTATACCTGCCCTGGAGAAGTGCTGAAGGTAGAATGTTAAATCTGGCTCTGAAGAAAGCTCTTCTTTGTTTTGGGAAGATGAGGTTATTTAAATATCTTGCTGATTCCCACACACCCTGTTTGATTCTGTTCCTATTATGGAAAGGTAATCTATTTAGTTCTTCTTGGAGGAGGAGAGAGACACACACAGAAAAAGAGAGAGAAAGAGAAAGAAAGAAAAAGAATTAAGAGACTTATTGTACTTTAAAAGTGTTGGTCTTACATAAAATGCAAACGTTTACTTGTATTTAGTTTTAAACATATTATATGGCTCTCACAGAATTACATTTTAAAATATGTGGCGTTCCTGGCTCTCTCAGCCAAAAAGGTTCCCGACCCCTGCTACATATGGTGGAGGACTGAGCTGAGCTTCCCTCATGCTTCCAGGTGACCATGATAGATGGAAAGCCAAGGATGTCACCGTTGGGAAAGGAGAAGGACTGACTCCGCTTCCTCAGCTGGAGCTAGCATTCCAGGCTCATTTTTATTGAGGGCATAAGCCATAAACTGCAACTGCCAGGCACCCTTCTCATTTTTGCTGGGGAATATAATTGGATTATATTGAACATGGAAGAATCTAATGAGATCAAAAGAAGCATTTGCTTTAAAGCCCTGTCTCTGAGAGCCCTCAGGGGCGAGTGGGAATAAATTAGTCCCTCTTCCTTCTGTGTTGGTGTGTCTATCTTTGGTCTCCTGGCATTGCAACTCCTCCTTTGCTTCCCAACTCTTTAACTAAAAACATAATTTCTGTTAGTAATCCTAGTGGTTGATTGGAATGAAGTCTGAATCGTTTATTTATTAGGAAGAAAAATGATTTAGGGTGTGCAGTGCTTAAGTTCCTGCCAGCAAATTCTTTAAGCAGCACCATATCTGCAACAAGATCTGAGAACAAAGAAGTCTGTGATTTAAGAACCTATTGGCATGTGTCAGCTTTGGGCCCGCTCTTCTTTTTCCCTCTTAAATCCAATTTACTGCCTCACCCAAGGCTTTACCCATTTGTATTTTGAAGTTCTTAAGCTATTTTAGAAAGCTTAAAGGTAAGATCAAAATGAATCCTCCCACATTACACTGATTCTGGGAAATAAAAGAGTAGCTGGAAAAAATCAGATACCTTGGTCTTATTATCATATGTGGTGGACATTATTATCATATGCGTAGAAGCAAAAAAACAAGCCGACAAAAATACATATGTGGCTGGAAAAGATGATAAAATAAATGCAGCATATTGGTTAAAAACCAGAAATATTTATGTTGGGGATTTTACCTGTAACCTACAGTAAAGGCGATGCATATCTAATTATTCAAATATTAACTGCAGCTAGAATTGTATTTGCACCAAACTGGAAAAGTGAAGAGATCCCTACTGATGAGAATGTGATTAAGAAAATATTAGAATGTGCAGAAATGAATAGATTAATGCTTGCAATTAAGGAGAAAGAACAAACTGAATATTACATGACATGGGAATTATTTTATCGATGGTTGGAGAATAAAAACGGAAGTTAGAAATAAAAGAAGGATATCAGTGAGATATAAATAGGTTAAGAGTAAACAATATGATGATGATGATGATGATATTAGGATTATTATGTTTAATATTACTATGATATTCCAATTAGAAGATAGCTTGAGGCAAATGTGAATAGGTTTATTATGTTAAATATTAGTATTGTAAGATCAGAGAATTAATATCAATGCAATGAATACTGTTATAAATGTTGATTATTACTGCACAAATATATTTGTATCCAGTCGAAACACTGTTTAATGGAAGATGGAATTACAACATTAAAAAAATTAAAATATAATTTTAAAAAAAGAATAGCTGGAGGAAATCAAAAGTGGAAAACCTTGATGGAGAAACAGAATATGTAATCTTGGGTTCTGGATCCTGACTTTGAAAAACTGGAACATGGAAGAAATAAGACCTTTAAAAAGATGTTGCACTTGCAATACATATTCCAAAAGAAAAGAGAATAGGATGGAATGGGATGGCACAGGACAGCATTGGACAGGATAGAACAGAACAGAACAGAATAGAACTATTTATTTGGCCAAGTGTGATTGGACACATAAGGAATTTGTCTCAAGTGCAGAAACTCTCTGTGTACATGTACATTGTACATGCAAATCCAAGTATTACGTATATAGGGAGTATAATAGGGAATCAAACTATTCTCCAAAGCACCTGAGAGTAGAACAAGAAGCAATGGGTGGAAACTAATCAAGGAGAGAAGCAACTTAGAATTGAGGAGAAATTTCTGACAGAACAATTAATCAGTGGAACAACTTGCCTCCAGACGTTATGAATGCTCCAATACTGGAAGTCTTTAAGAAGTTGTTGGATAACCATTTGTCTGTAGTGTTGTAGGATTTCCTGCCTAGGCAGGGGGTTGGGCTAAAAGCCTTCTAAGGTCCCTTCCAACTATTCTGTTCTGTTCTGTTCTGTTCTGTTCTATATATACGCAAAAATGAGAAATCAGTTGCCAGTTCTTTGGTCTTTAATGTACCTTACTCAATGACATCACACCTGCATTTAACGGGACACCAACTGTTTTACTGCATTTTCTAAAGGTGCTAGGTTATTTTCAGATTGAAGATTAAATCAACAAATATTTCAGACTGAAATATTTACCCAACCTGAAAGAGTTACCCAAACATTAATGAGTGTCCTGGAAAAACCTCTTACTACATTTTTTAAAAATTCCCTTCCTAGTCAACCAGCCAACCACTTCCTGCCATGAATGCTTCTTTCTGCCTTCTGGCACAAGCATTCTTATTTTGCCATCAAACTAAACTCTTCAACAGCTCCCAAAGGCATTTATTAATAGCAGCCAAAAAACACAAGGAGGAAACGGTGATGTTACTTAGCTATCAGGTGTCTTATTCAGATTACTGAAATAGGTTCTAGAGTATACTCAGATGAAGCCGCCTGCATTAATCGACATTGGTTTTTGTGTGACAAAAGATAAGTGGACATTTTAGTGTAGCTGGGTTTTCTAGAAAACGCAGTCATTCCGGAGTATATAAACAATGTGTTTCAAATTGGTAGAAGCCAGAGGCCAGGCTCAATTCCAAAGCAACGGAGAGAGCCAAGTAAAACCACAAGGAAGGAACTATTCCAGAGGCCAAATTTGCAAAACAAGCCACGTGCATACGGTATATATCATAAAGTAAGACATTAGCAGGTTCGGGTGTGTGTTATAGCGGCCCATCTTAAAAACAACTCCAGAAGGCTTGCAGCCAATAAAATAGCATAAAACAGTATGAAACCAGTAAAAAATAAAACTAGAAATAGAACCGCCAGAAACAACAATCATATGACCCCAGAACACTGCAACAATAACTGCTGATTGCCAACAACCAAACTTCAATCATGTCACCACAGTGACTCTGCAACAGGTGTGTGGGAAGTGTTCATAAATCACATTTTTAGCACCATTATAATAACTTTGAATGGTCATGAAACAAATGGTCACAAGTCAAGGACTACCTGTAAAGCCCTTCTCCTTCAGAACCATTAAACATTTCAGATGCAGGAAAGTTTGCTACACTCACTGAGCATAACTATTAAGGGGTATAAAGTGGCAGGGGGAGAAAAAACCAGAAGAGGAAATGGACAAATACCGGTATATTATAGAACAAAGATAAGACATGAATACAAGAAAAAAAACATTAAGGGGAAAGAGAAAAATGGTTCATTTAAGCAAGGAATATTAGACCAAGTTTCAGCATTTTTATATCCTTCAGCAAACTAAAATCAATGAAGTTCCTGAGAACATACTGAAGCACTGATAACAAACTGAAAAGCAAACTACACATCAAGCTGAATTTATAAAATATGCCATTATTGATCTCATGGCTTTTCTTTTGATACTACTCGAACCACTGGGAAAGAGGGATTCATACCAGGTTTATTAGTAAGTTCACTTAGGATTACAGTTGCCCAAACTAATCTATTTATACAAGCAAGTGAGATTTATACAAATCATGTAAATATACTGTATGTTGACTTCCTTAAGAGGGATCAGAGCGTGAGGAATTAAAATAGTTGGCACTCTAATTGCTAGGTTATATAAAATTCTTTTTTTGTGTGAAAAAACAACATACCTGTATAAAGAAATGTGTTTGTATGTCCCCCAACGACAACATCTACACCTTTAACTTTCTGAGCAATGCGTTTGTCCTCCTTAAAACCAGAGTGACCAAGTGCAATAATTTTGTTGACACCCAATGTAGTAAGTTTGTTTGCGTGTATTTGCAATTCATCCACTTCATCTCGAAACTCTAAATTTGGTCCTGAAAATCCAAAAGAGGAAACAGATATTGTTATTGCATTGTTTACTCAGAAAGCATGTATTACCAATGAAAATCCCAATTCTAGCAATAAGATCCATGCTACATTTAGTGCTTCATTGTTTAAAAAGCTCCCTTCAAACAGGGTAAACATCACATGCCTTGGAACTGTTTTTTTTAGAGTAGAGCGTCTCAGATGTTTAATACGGCTGAATGTCCTCCATAGTTAAAACTATAGCATTTAATGTCTTTAACATTTGGCAATGGCCATCCACGTTAAAAAAAATAAATAGGTACATTCCTATAAAACCAGATTTTCAATGCCTGTTAGTCTTCATGGGTATTTATCCCTCTAGGTCGAAGGCAGTCAACCTGAAAACTAGCAGGAAGGAACAGTGCTCTGGGTGGTAAGCAGGGGTGAAATTCAGCAGGTTCTGGAGAACCGGTAGTGGAAATTTTGAGTAGTTCGGAGAACCGGCTTCCCCATTGATTTTGCTTGTCAGAAGGTCGCAAAAGATGATCACATGAGCCTGGGACACTGCAGCAGTCATCAATATGAACCAATTGCCAAGCATCTGAATTTTGATCACGTGACCATGGGGATGCTGCAATGGTCATAAGTGTGAAAAAGGCTCATAAGTCAACATCGTAACTTTGAACAGTCACTAAATGAACTGTTGTAAGTTGAGGACTATCTGTACAATGTTCACTTACTCTGCTTCTTTAAATATTACCTTCAACCTATCAAAGCAAAGGAACTAGAAACAAGATTGAAAATGTTGCCTCTTATAATTTCTAGTACTTTATTTATTTAATAGTATAGTTATCCCTATCCCAACCATTTATGTTTGAAATGATGTTCTAGCATTGGGAAAGCAATAGTTTCCAACCATTCATACTGTTAACATTTGAACCAAAACCATTTAGTCAACTTTCTCATATAAAACAAAGCATTTCATTTGAGCTGACAGTAAACACCAGATTCCCAGCCTGATGTTTTTAATCTTTAATCATAGACCATGTTGTACATTTGGGATTCTTTTAAATATCTTGGGCTGCCCGAACAAAATGACCTCATGTTCTTTCTATTGTTGAGAAAAACAAGACAAGATGTATTTTATTTCAACAAGCGAACGAATCAGGAGATCCCAATCTATGCCAAGGACTTTAGTTAGGTCCTTGGGAATTATTTGATTATATTAATTCTTAGCCAAGTGATTAATATTTGTGAATATCCATGTCAGATCAACATGTGGAAAGTTCCAGGAAATAAGAGTTATGATTTCACATGCCAAATTGAAAGAAGTACTTGCAATTCTGGAAGGAAAAAAAAACATTATAGATTTCATGAAGATGATTGCTTGGGTCTAAAGATATTTACTTATTTATTTAAAAGATTTATATAGCTGCTCATCTTCTAAGCTGCTCTTAAAATGATGCCTTGCGCAAACCGAAAACCCATTTTATTTGTAAAATGGACTCCTGTCAAAGTTTTTTGCTCTTTTTCAGCTCTTCACTCCCAAATGTCCTCATGCTGGGTCCTTTGATCTTCAGAATTAGTGTTTGGGAAAGAAGCATGAGTCTGTAATGAGGTGGGATATACAAACCCATCAGTGGTGGGTTTCTGCAGGCTTGCACCTACTCGCAAGAGCCGGATGGTGAAATTTAGAGAAACGGTGAGAGGGGGTTCCACCGGCAGACCCAGAAGTAAGTCTGGCCTGCCGCTGCCAGTAACCCAATGGGAAGGAAAGGAAAGGAAGGCAGAAAGAAAGGAAAGGAAAGGAAGAAAGGAAGAAAGAAAGAAAGAAAGAAAGAAAGAAAGAAAGAAAGAAAGAAAGAAAGAAAGAAAGAAAGAAAGAGAATTTATCATCATAATTGAGCCCAAAATTTTGGTTGCTAAGCAAGAGCGTTGTTAAATGAGTTTCACCACATTTTACAAGTTGGCCACTCCCACCCTGTCACATGACTGCCAAGCCACACCCACAAAATAGGCCACACCTAGAGAGTAGGTTCTAAAAAAAAATTGAAACCCACCACTGAAACACATGTGACACCACTCCCACCCCCATTGCATAAGCAGAGTCCAGTTGCATCCCTGTGAATCTCATTCACTATGTAGTTCTTTTGCCAATAGCAGTGCTTCACAAGGTCCCATTCAAATTAACCCGCTACTGTTTATCTACAATCCAAGGACAGATTTAGGACAGAGGACGTGGATCTATTCCCTATAGAAAATCCATGGATATTCAAATGGATGTCTGCAAAATGCTACACATATGTTTCAATCCCTTCGTATGACCTGAAATCCTGCTTTTTCTGTTTGTCATCATGTTGAAACACACGTGTGTATTTGGAGAAGCATGCAATAGCTTTACAGTCCCAGAAAAACAGCTTGATGATGACTAAATGTACTCTGGACAAAGCATGCAGATATGGGAAAAAGTGGAAGTCAAGAGGAGAAAAAAATGGATCGGAGTATTCTGAAAGAATGAAAAGCTGGAATATGAAGGAGTACAGGTCTCTAAAACATTTTGCTGTGTGTTCCATTTGTTCAATAAAATATTCGTAAAATAGAGTTCATTCTCTATTGTATATTATCATAGTTATTTTATGAAAATAGAGGATTAAATATTGTTATTAGATCATCTGACAACAGAGGAGCCTATTTTGGGAAACGATTTAACAGTCTTCACTGTCAGAAATCATGAAATGTAGCAACATGTTCTGACCTGTCATATTAATGATATTGAAACAAAGCAGAATGACACTAGAAGGAACATCCAACATTACGGAGGAAAATCCATTAAGTGATTCTTTCTCTAACCTATGATAAATCTTGAGAACAGCCCTGATCGATCAGGCCTAAGACCATCTCAGAGAAGCATTATTTGCCCTCACAGTGGTCATTTATGGTGGCCCCATCATCACACAGGGGAGACCATGTCCTTGAAATTGGTATTTGGAAACCCAATCCAGATTTATATTGATTCTTGACAGGTCAAGAATTTATCCAATCCTGTCTAAAGAGAGCCATCCAAGTTAGTGTCTACTGTAATGAATTCCAGAAGTTTCTTGTCTCCTGTGGGAGCAACTGCTTGGTTTTGTTTATAATAAATCTCCTTCAAAACAGTTTGATTGATCATCCATGGTCTTAGAGTTTGGAAAAAGGAGAAAAACTTCTCCCTGTCCTTTTCTCCATGCCATTCAAACTTTTATATACGTCAAATATCGCTACCTACAATAGGTTTCCCCTCCCCAAGCTTGTAGGGAAGGTGTTTAAGCCCTTAATTACTTTCATTGCTCTCTTCTTTATCTTTTTGTCCTATTATACTCCTTTTCAGGTCTAGGAACCAGAACTGTACACATTTTCCTGGTACAAACATACTATAGATTTGTATAAATGCATGGCAATATCAGTGTTTTAATTTTATACTAGCCATTCCCGGCCACACGTTGCTGTGGCCCAGTCTGGTTAAATGGCCAACCAATCTGTGTGTAGATCTACACCAGCACACACAACCACCGTATAACCCCCAGCCTACCTACCTACTCCCTTTCTCCCTCTCTCCCTCTACCTACCTACCTACCTACCTACCTACCTACCTACCTACCTACCTACCGTATTTCTCCCTCTCTATCCCTCTACCTACCTACCTACCGCATTTCTCCCTCCCTCTCTCTATCCCTATAGCTACCTACCTACCTACCTACCTACCTACCTACCTACCTACCTACTGCATTTCTCCCTCCCTCTCTCTATCCCTATAGCTGCCTACCTACCTACCTACCTACTGTATTTCTCCTTGAATCTTATGGACAGAGTATTATGCCATAAAGGATGACATAATACCTGTGGCCCACTGCTCTCTCTGTATCCATCTACCTACCTTTTTAACAATTTTTTACATTTCTATTGCGTGTACCTGGCACGGTAACATCTACACAATCTATATATATCATTGGTGCCATACTTGAAAGGATCGTTTGTGAAAATTTGGAAGCAATCAGTGCAGTACTTTCGGAGATTAGCGGTTTTGAACAAACTCTTGTTACATTTTTATTTATATAGATTTTTTTCCCTAATGATGGACATACATCTTTCACCAGTGGTGAAATCTATTTTTTTTACTACTGGTTCTGTGGGTGTGGCTTGGTGGGCGTAGCTTGGTGGGGTCTTGTGGCTATGTAGTCACGCAGCTAGGGGATCAAAATACAGAAACTCACTTTAACAATGTCCTGCTGGAGTAGGGTTGGACTAGATGACCTCCAGTTCCCTTCCAACCCTGGATTATCCTCTAAAGCTGCATCTAGTGCTATGTTTGTAGTTCTTCCTTTCTCTCCTTTTCCACTCCCTCCCTTTCTTTCTCTTTCTTTCTCCCTTCTCTCTCTTTCTCTCTCGCTCCTGCTCTCTTTCCTTCTTTCTTTCTCAGCAACCCCCCCTCCATTTTTTGAATAGCAGGCCTCAGGGAAGCCTTCTGGGAGCAAAATGGAGCCCCCCACATTTTTGGCTGTGCGATGTGTGATCCTCGCAACTGTTTTTTAAAAACTTTTTTAAAATATTTTTTACCGGCCCAAAGTGGTAGCATTTCACTCCTGTCTTTCACCCTACCCCACTCTGACATCCTTAGCCTTTGATGAGCAATTATCAAAAACGTTTTCAAAATCCCCAAATACGCTATCATTGATTTAGCTGCTCTATGTCAATGTATCTATCTACTAAGTTCTCAATAAATTCTAAATGGTTAGTGAGACAATCTTTATGTTTGTAGAATCCATGGTGATGTTCCTTTAGGGGGGCTTATTTCTCTATATGCCCAATTTTTATTAGATTATTGCTCCTATCCATTTGCCACAATAGATATTAATATTTATTGTTAGGATATTCAGCCTTATATTGGGTTGACAATTTATATGAGCCTATGTTCTTAAAGAGTACATGTAGCTTTAAGAACTATGTTAAATTCTGATTGGATGTGCTTCTCAGCTCTACCATAAGAGGAAGCTCAGAAACACAGTCCATTCCCTTTTCGCCCTTGTCCGACCATTGAGTCCTGTGTTTACTATTTGCCGCTGGAGGAGCTGAAGCTGAAGAAAGAAGAAGTATTTGTTTTGCATCACTGTAAGATAACTCTGTGTTTGGTGAAGGACTGTTATTGTTTGAGAAGTTAGTATCACTGGTCGGAAGAAGTATTTTAGTTGCTACAAAGTAAAGACTATTTATTTTCTTACTATCGGTGTTTTAGAGTTTGTTTGTGGTTGAATGCAACGTATCTCTTTACTGTCCGGTGTATTACACTATTCCGCATTTATTTTCAAATGGGGTGTTTGTTACCCCTAACACTGGATACGGGATCAGAGTTGTAACACTGGTTCTGTACCCAGAGTGCTAACATTTATAAATATTCTCCTGAATATTTACAAAATTAAGATGTTTTTTCTTATATCACTGTAATATTATTTTTATTTTGAATGTTAATACAATATTGTATATGCCTGTCTGAACTCATGGGAAAGTTGGTATCATATAGGAAAATAAGTCACCAACAGGATTGTGCTGAAGAATATTTTTGTGTGCCATAAAATCTTAAAATAACAATTACTAAAATGATGACATCTGTGATTTCTAAAGATATAAAAATGCGTTTGAGAAAGGGTCAAGCTGCAAATATTCTGAAAATTATGTTTCAACTTGCATGGTCCCTTCTGATCTTCATGCCAAATCTTTCCTTCAACAATTTTTCATTCCTCCAGATGAGCTTTTCCTAAAATTGTTTCACTTCCTCCTATCATCAGCCAGTATCATCTTCCCAATCTGCAATAAATCACTAATTCTGTTAACCTCAATCCATGTTAAAGTCATATAAAAGAGAGCAGAAACTGTATCAGATTTCATATTCTGTATAAAATTCAGCACCTAGTTGGCAGTTAACTTTTTCTCTCTTAACAACTGTGAAAGACAACACAATCCCAGTTTCATGCTAGAAAAGAAATAAAATATGGTGGGAATGATGCAATCAATAGTACATTTAGTTATATAATTATTGTATCTATGTAATTTTATATATAAGCATGAAAAAATGTGTACCTGGATTTGAAAGAAGAGGTGTCTCCTTTGTAGTGTAGCCAATAATTCCCACTTTTTCTGAACCAACATTTATTATTTTATAAGGAAGGATGTACCTTGAGATCTCACTTGCTTTTGATTTAATATTTGCACTCAGTATAGGAAAATGTACATTTTTAAGGAGGGGATCCACTAATCCTTCCCAACGGTTATCAAATTCATGATTTCCTAGAGCCTAGAGTGAAAATAAATATAAAAAAGAAAGGGAAAATACAATTAATTAGAATTAATAATTATGACATATAAATATATACATATCAATCACACCACTTTTTTTTCAAACAATGCTATACAGTTTGAAAAAGAGGAAGAAATAGTAAGTACAGAAGAAACAAATAAACATGTCTAAAATGTATAAGTCAGCTATATCATATCACTAACAAGTTAAATCCAAATTTTATCTCTACGAAGATTTTCCGATCTATTTCAATGCATATCAACAAGCCCATATAGTTTTCTATTTTTCTGATTGTAAAAATTAGAACATCATAATTATGTGCTTATGTGAATTATATTCTTCATGTAAAACCAAGAAGTAACTACATTTATTAACCAAAGTGAGGTTCCAAAACCCCTAGTGATTTAGCAGACTGTGCTGGTTCTTTCTTTCTTCTTTCCTTTGACCAACCTACTGATTCTATTAAAATAAAATAAAGATAACAGAGGCATGCCTTAGTCAAGAAGCCTGTCTGGAGCTCTCTCACTATTGATACTTAAATGAAAACCTCTAACAATTCAGAATACAAGAGAATATTAGGAAAATTAAATAAACATTAATTCTTGATTTCCCTATTTCAAAGATCATTATTAGGCGAAAATAGCATTTAAATTGTTCCAGTTTAGATAATGAATAGCAGATAATGTTTTAAGGTCCCCCTTTATCAGTTTTCTATTAGTTGAATATTGTCTTGTTCGAAGGTCATTACTATATTTCATAATTGGGTCATAAATGGAATATTACACTGTAATATTCTATTTCTACTTCAAATGAATTGCTTGGAAATTTTTCAAGGCAGGAATCAACTATTCAAACATGGCTAGGAGTTATCACCCCATTATATCTGGAAGGGGCCAGATTGATTGATTGATTGATTGATTGATTGATTGATTGATTGATTGATTTCATTTATATAACGCCCTATTTCACCTAAAAGGGACTCAGGGTGGTGCACAGAAAGATAAAAACCCCACAATAAATATAAAAAGCAATTAAATTATTAGATCTGTGCTAAAATTTGAATAAATAATTAAAACCAATAAATATCGAATTAAAATATTCCCTAATCTATGTCAGGCCGGCTAGATGAAAAAAATGTGCTTTTACCATCCGACGGAAGAGGCGTAGGTCCGTGATGGTACGGATATCGGGGGGAAGGTCGTTCCAGAGTGTCGGACCCGCCACAGAGAAGGCTCGTCCCCTGGGAGTCGCCAGTCGGCATTGACCAGCTGACAGTACCCTGAGAAGGCCAACTCTGTGGGAGCGGACAGGTCGAAGGGAGGAATGTGGTAGGAGGTGCAAAAGTGGTAAAAAAAAAAGTGGTTCAAGCACAAAAGTGGTCAAAAAATGATTTAGCCATCCTCATTATGCAAACCCACATGAGTATTTTATCCATGTCATAAGGTCGTCGTCCCCCGCCCTTTGAGCCAGCTCAGGATAATATTTGGAAATATATTGATTAGCTAAGTTCTTAATTAGATATTATCAATTTCTATGCAAGAGCCTTCACTGTGGCGGCTCCCGCCCTCTGCAACGACCTGCCCCCCCGACTCCGCACCATCACAGACCTACGCCTCTTCCACCGGGCCCTAAAAACACACCTATTTTATGTGTTTCCGCCCCAGGCACCTGATGGACTCGGAAAGGTTCCAGAGGGAGCTTGGGCCAATACCTGTGTCCCTGCCCCGCGACTCGACTGAGGATCTAGTGGCCGCATGGTATAGTGCGGCCACGGGGGCCTTGGACCGAGTCGCGCCCTTGCGGCCTCTCATGCGGCGTCGAGTCACCCAGGCCCCTTGGTTTACCGAGGAGCTTCGGGGGATGAAACGCTGCAAGAGACGCCTAGAGAGTAGGTGGAGATCTTCTCGATCCGAAGCTGACCGAACACTAGTGAGAGACCATATTAGGACTTACTTAGTGGCGCTAAGAGTGGCCAAACGTGAGTATTGTGCCACCCTTATCGCGACCGCGGAAAACCGCCCTGCCGCCCTGTTTGGGGTGACCCGCTCCCTCCTTCACTTGAGGCCGCGGGAAGCCCCTTTGCAGGGTCGAGGAGAGAAATTTGGAGTGTTTCTGCAGGACAAAATCACTCAGATTCGGAACGAGTTGCCCTCCACTGAAAGTGATCCAGTCGAAGTGTCCGGTGCTGGTCTTGAGATAACACCTTGGGAGGAGTTTGACTTTGTCACTACCGAGGATATGGACAGGTTGCGGAGGAACCATAGAGCCACCACATGTTTATTGGACCCGTGCCCCTCTTGGCTGGTACTGGCATCCTGGGAGGTGACACGAGGCTGGCTCCAGAGCATTGTGAATTCATCTCTGAGTGAGGGGTACTTGCCCACCGTTTTGAAAGAGGCGGTGGTGAGGCCCCTCCTCAAGAAGCCATCCCTCGACCCAGCATTATTAGAGAACTATCGTCCCGTCTCCAACCTTCACTTTTTAGTGAAGGTTGTTAAGAGTGTGGTGGCTCAACAGTTTCCCCGACACCTGGAGGAAGTTGATTATCGAGACCCGCGCCAGTCCAGCTTCCGGCCCGGTCACAGCACCGAGACGGCATTGGTCGCGTTGGTTGATGATCTCTGGAGGGCACGGGATAGAGGTTGCTCCTCTATCCTGGTCCTATTAGACCTCTCAGCGGCTTTTGATACCATCGACCATGGTATCTTATTGCACCGATTGGGGGGGTTGGGGCTGAGAGGTACCGTTTTACGGTGGTTCTCGTCCTACCTCTCTGGTTGATCGCAATGGGTGTTGGCAGGAGGGCAGAGGTCATCCCCGAGGCCCCTCATATGTGGGGTCCCTCAGGGGTCGGTCCTCTCGCCACTTCTGTTCAACACCTACATGAAGCCGCTGGGTGAGATCATCCGTGGTTTTGGGGTGGAATACCATCTGTACGCTGATGACACCCAGCTGTACATATCCACCCCAAACCACCCCAACGATGCCGTCGAGGTGCTGTCCCGGTGTTTGGAGGCCGTACAGGTCTGGATGGGTAGTAACAAACTCAAACTCAACCCGTCCAAGACCGAGTGGCTGTGGTTTCCGGCACCCCGGTTCAGCCAAATAAGTCCAACACTGGCCATTGGGGGCGAACAATTGGCCCCTGTGGAGAGGGCGCGCAACTTGGGCGTCCTCCTGGATTCCCGGCTGTCCATGGAGGACCATGTGGCGGCCGTGGCCAGGGGAGCGTTTTATCAGGTATGCCTGATACGCCAGTTGCGCCCCTTACTGGACCGGGGGGCCCTTCGCACAGTCACTCAAGCGCTTGTGACATCCCGGCTGGATTACTGTAACGCTTTCTACATGGGGCTCCCCTTGAGGTGCACTCGAAGGCTACAGTTAGTACAGAATGCGGCCGTGCGGGTGATTATGGGTGCCTCAAGGCAAGCCCACGTAACACCTCTCCTGCGCGAGCTGCATTGGCTGCCTTTGGCCTTTCGAGTGCGCTTCAAGGTGTTGATGACCATCTTTAAATCGCTCCATGGCTTGGGGCCTAGCTATATACGAGACCGTCTCCTGCCCCATACATCCCTTCGTCCGATCCACTCCCACAGAGAGGGTCTTCTCCGGGTGCCGTCGGCTGGGCAATGCCTTCTCCGTGGCGGGCCCGGCCCTCTGGAACGACCTACCCCCCGACCTTCACACTACCTCAGACCTCCGCCTCTTCCGCCAACGTCTTAAGACGCATTTATTCCAACAAGCCGGCCTAGGATAGCCCCCCGTTTCTGACTTTTTATACATAAATTATAATTTGGTAATGTTTTTAAATATGGGTTTTAGCACGGGTTTAAATAATTTAATATATTTTAATGATGTATATTGTATTTATTGTGGTTTTAAATAATGCCTGTGCGCCGCCCTGGGTCCTAACAAGGAGAAGGGCGGGGTGTAAATTTGAATAAAAAAAAAAAAAAAAAATGGCCGGCCTGGTATAGTTTTAACGGTATATTTTTAACAGTATACTTTTAACTTAGTGATTTTAAAAGTTTTTAACCATAATTTTAGCACAGACCCCTAAATTTAATCCTTTTTTATATTGTTATTGTATGTATTGTCTTTTTATCCTTTTGGTGCACTGCCCTGAATCCCACTGGGGAGATAGATAGATAGATAGATAGATAGATAGATAGATAGATAGATAGATAGATAGATAGATAGATAGATAGATAGATAGATAGATAGATAGATAGATAGATAGATAGATAGATAGATAGATAGATAGATAGATAGACAGACAGACAGACAGACAGACAGACAGACAGACAGACAGACAGACAGACAGACAGACAGACAGACAGACAGACAGACAGACAGACAGACAGACAGACAGACAGACAAACAAACAAACAAACAAACAAACATAATCCTTCTGGAAAATAGACTGGCTCCCACTCTAACACTCTTCCGGAAGGCCCTGAAGACCCCCCAAAAAAGCTGGTATGAACGTGTGTTGTCATCGGACTGGGGGACTGGGGGGGGCATATTATTTTATTATTTTTATTGCTTTTATATTATGTTTTTATGTCCTGTAAGTCAGAGGTCTCCAACCTTTGCAACTTTAAGTCTGAAGGACTTCAGCTCCCAGAATTCTCCAGCCAGCAAAGCACCAATATAAATTTTATAAAGAAAAAAGGAAAGAGTTTTCTGTACAGGTAATCCTTTACTTACAACAGTTCATTTAATGACCATTCAAAAGTACAACATTTCTGAAAAACTGATTTATGACCATTTTTCACACTTATGACCATTGCAAAATCCACCTGGTCATGTGATCAATATTCAGATGCTTGGCAATTGGCTCGTATTTACGACGGTTGCAGCATCCCAGGGTCATGTGATCAACTTTTCCGACCTTCTGATAATCAAGGTCAATAGGGAAGCCAGATTCACTTAACAATGGTGTTGCTAACAACGGCAGTGATTCACTTCACAACTGTGGCCAGCTCATAAGGTCATAAAATGGGGCAAAAGCCACGTCACAAATGCCTCCTGTGGCAACATAAATTTTAGGCTCAGTTGTGGTCGTAAGTTGAGGACCACCTGTAATTTCCCAGAATGTAAGCTGTTCTGTGAATCTATCTTTCAGTCACTCATTGTAAAAGAGACTATTGAAACATGGCTGCAGAAACCAAGCGATGCGGAAAACAATGTGCGATATCAGCTAAAGCAGCATTTGTTACTTATGATATTGGCCGACTACTCATTCTTTATCCTTGTCTGGCTGCAGCAAATCGTCATAGCAGCAAACGGTGTATCACAGCTTCACCAGGGGTGGGTTCCAATGTGAAGCAGTACCGGTTCGCTCGCACACGTGTTTTGCGTGTGCACTCTTCGCTTCGCTCATGTGCGCCGGCCACACGTTGCTTGCGCATGCGCATTTCGCTGTTGATGCTAATAAAAGCGAATAAACAAGATGCCAGCAATGGCAACAGAGACTGGAGAACCTGTTCTGGGGCGTGGCCAGCTTGGGTCGCTGCCGGTTCTGCAACCCACGCCAGATTACCACTACTGGTTTGCCTGGACCGGGCCAAACTAGGAGCAACCCACCTCTGAACTTCTCCTTGCCCTGTAGCCTTTCCGAAAAGTACCAACATTTGTCTAACCCGCCCAATTTTATCTACATCGCCCACCTGACTAGGAAGGCATGGCATGTTGCAGGTCCTAACTATCTGTTCTGACCCAGGCTTCCTGAGAGCATGAAGCAAACTCCTTGCCCTGAGAAAAAACCCTTTTATTAATTTACTGTGAATTCTGCTTATTCACATCCAGCAAAGTCTTTCAAGGGAGGATTTACAATTACAGGCCTTAACTGGCTTGGAGAGCTGACAGGCTGATATCTGCAAACTTGGCAAGGAGTCTCAGAGAGTCACAAACCAATTAAGCAAACGAATTGTCCCCTGCAAACTCCACTCCCCTTTCGCTCCTCTGTTATTTCCTTTGGGAGGGACCATTCATCGTCCACCTGTGGCCTTACTCCCAAGTCACCCTCTGTTCTTTAGCTGTTCTCTTTGTCTGGCAACTCTGCGCATGCACACACTGGGAACAGGCTCCAGCTATTTGTCTGCCTCCCTGATGTCTGACTCTGAAGGTAGCTGATAACTGCCATACGGCTCTTTATTTATTTATTTATTTATTTAAATTTATATCCCGCCCTTCTCCACAGAGGACCCAGGGCGGCGCACAGGAAATTTAAAAACATACAAAATACAATAAATATAATTTAAAAGACTATTAAATAAACCTATCCTGCGCTAAAACCAAATTTTAAAAACCCAATTTAAAAACTACCTAAAAGTCCCCATGGGAGGTTAGGCTAGGCCGGCTTATTGAAACAAATATGTCTTGAGACATTGGCGGAAGAGGCGGAGGTCGGTGATGGTACGTAATTCAGGGGGTAGGTCATTCCAGAGGGCTGGCCCCGCCACAGAGAAGGCTCTTCCCCTGGGTTTCGCCAGTCGGCATTGTCCGGCCGACGGCACCCTGAGAAGGCCCTCTCTGTGGGAGCGTATCGGTCTAAGGGATGCATGGGGCAGGAGGCGGTCTCGCATATAACTAGGCCCCGAGCTCTGGCCCCCTCTCTGCCTCCAACACACAGCACTCATCAGAGCCTTCACCAGACTCCAGGAATGGCCCATGTTCCTCCGCAACCCCCTCACTGTCCGGATCTGCTGGCTGCTGGTGGGCCACAACACTATCTATGAAGCACATTGGGGAGGGGGGGGCTAGGAAAAGGACAGCAGCTATGGCACTTCTCTCTTTTTGAAACCTCACTCTTCCAGAGATAAGATTGGTCCCGGTCTTGTTTCTTTTCCACAAGCCTTGGAGACATGTTTTTTTTCTTAGCAGCTTGAAGTTCTCCTTCAGGGCCACAAATTCTGTTTTGCTGCCCCGGGATGGTGGAAATTTAAATTATGGACTTTTAACTGTGTTTAATGTTGTAAGCTGCCTGGAGTCACTGTGTTTGAGGTGGGTGGTTATATATATTTGTTTAATAAATAATAATAAGGGTGGGGCTTGGGTGGGCCTCATGTGGGCACATACACTTAAAATCTGGGCTATCCTTGAAGGAGGAAATTAAGAACAATGTTCTTGAATCCTCGTGGCTAACTTACACATCAGTCAGGTTTTTTTTAAAGTGGTAAGATGAGATGTTTCCTTACCAGTAGTAGGATTCACATTTTTTTTTCTACTGGCATGGCTTGGTGGGCGTGGTAGGGGAAGGTTATTGTAAAATTCCCATTTCCTCGTAATAAGCTGGGACTTGGGAGGCAGAAAATAGATGGGGGTGAGGTCAGTCAGAGTTGGTATTTACTGGTTCTCCAAACTACTAAAAATTTCCGCTACTGTTTCTCCAGAACTTGTCAGAACCTGCTGAATGCGACCTCTGTTCCTTACGCTGCATTCACCAGTTGGGCCACCTTTTCAATTCATAAAACTTGGAGACAGCTTTGTAATAAGCTACCACGGTGCAGTGTTAAGAGTTACAAAGCTAACAAGGTAAACGACAAGAAGACCTGCAGCCCTGCATGATCATGAGACAATCCTGACAACAAAATTACAGAATAATAGAGTTGTAAGGGACCTTAGAGGTCTTCTAGTCCAACCCCGTGCTCAGGCAAGAAACCCTACAGCAGGGATGGAGAACCTTTTTGGGCTCTGGTGCCAAAAGTGGGGGGAGAGCAGAGGGGTCATGTGCGGGCGTGTCATACTCACAATGCTATGTGCATGACACACACACACACACCCCTGCATGCATGACCACCTGACCAGTGACACACACACCCCACTTTTGGTGTGGTTTTTTTTTTGCCCTCCGTAGGCTCCAGAGGCTTTCTATGAGCCTGAGGAGGGCAAAAACATCTTCCCTTCCCCTGAAGGCCTCAGGAGCTTCCCTGAAGGCTCCGGAGGGCAAAAAACAGACCTACAGACAAACCTGAAGTCCGTTCCTGAATTTCTGGTTTGCCCGTAGGGCTGGTTTTTCGTTCTCCAAGGAAGCCTCCGGAGAGCGAAAAATGGCCGTAAAAGAAGGCCGAAGTCAGCTGGTCAGGGCACGCATACACGCTGGCCAGCTGACAGGGCAGCGCCTCACGTGCCCTAGCAAATGGCTCCGTGTGCCACCTGTGGCACTTTCACTTTTTTCACTTTTATTAGATTTCTATCCCGCTCTATCTCCCAAAAGGGACTCAGGGGGGCGCACAGGGACTTAAAATCCACAAATACAAACAATACAAATACTGCAAAAATTGAAACTACAATTAAATAATTTAACCCGTGCTAAAAAAGGAGGCAATTAATTTAAAACCCAACTCTAAAATAACATGATTGTAGCAGCTATGCCAGGCCGGCCCTATGGAAGAAGTATGTTTTTAGAGTCCGGCGGAAGAGGCGAAGGTCGGTGATAGTACGGAGGTCTGGGGGGAGGTCATTCCAGAGGGCGGGGCCTGCCACAGAGAAGGCTCTTCCCCTGGGCGTCGCCAGCCGGCATTGTCCAGCGGATGGCACCCTATGGAGGCCCTCCCTGTGGGAGCAGACAAGTTGAGTGGAGGTATGTGGTAGTAGGCGGTCCACGCGTGCCATAGGTTCGCCATCTTGGCCCTATATCTTTTCAGACAAATGGTTGTACTGATATTGGACATATTCATTGATTGGAAAAGAACACCATTTTTCCATTTGCCTCATCTTTCCAAGAAAATCTCTTTAGCAGCAATTCCTAAAAAAACCTTGCTAGTACTACCTGGAAGAAGCAAAATATGTATGAATTGAGCATTGTTACTCTGAAACAAGAGTCATCCCTCTAAACACATTTATCACATTGCAGTGCTTTCCTAGAAGAACCAACTAATGGCAAAAGAAACATTTCTGTCTTTTTGCACTGAGCTTTCTTGTAAAAACAAATTTGTGGAGGATGAAACGGGAAATCAGTGGATGTAAACCAGATTCAAGTCACATTTAAACCATATGCCCGATTTGGCACACCTTGAATCATTTTTCAGCTGTACAGTAATTCATGACCCAGCTTTGAGAACAAACTCTGTTGGGCTCAAAGGAACAAATTTAAAAAGTAAAGATAAAGTCACAGACTATCTTCTCCTTTTCAACAGAGCAAGATCTCTCTTTTTTTCTGAATTCACAGCATATGAAAATTAGGATTGATTTTTTTAAAAAATTATAATACTTGAAAATGCTATCAAATGCAAGACATGAAGCAATGGGTGGAGGTCAACCAAGGAAAGGAGCAATCTAGAACTAAGGAAAAATTTTCAGGCAGTTAGAACAATTCATCAGTGGGACAACCTGTGTCCAGAAACAGGGAGTGCTCTGACACTGGAGGTTTTTAAGAAGAGATTGGACAACCATTTGTCTGAAATGAGCAAGGGGTTGGGCTTGAAGACCTCCAAGGTCCCTTCCAACTCTGCTTTTCTGTTAAACTGAATTTGGCATTGGTATATTTAACTCTCCCTAAAACTAAAAGCATTACTGGATCTCTCTATTCGTTAGAACCATGCATTTCCTCTTCAATTTTTAAGTAATTGGATAACAATCTTTTTTATCAACATGTCCCATTTCATAGTAGTTCCTGCTCACTCTCATACGTAAAACCAAAACCCTCCTCTAATGACCCTCAAACTTAAAACAAAAACCCTTCTCTAATAACCAAATTCAGGGGCAACAGGATAATGGAAGGCTATGAAAATTCAAGATCTTGCAGCTCCTATTTGCAGAGTTGGTTGCCAAACAAGTAAATGGGAGATCGAATTAGTGGGAAATGTAGAAGCCTCCTTCTGCAGCTTAGAACCCTGAATTCTCTGTGCATGAATAAATTCCCAAAACTGGGATACTTTTCTTTTTCTTTCTTTCTTTCTTCCTTTTCTTCCTTCCTTCCTTCTTTCTTTTCTCTCTCCCTCTCTTTCTATAAATAAATATTTATTTATTAAATTTATATGTTGCCCAGCTCACAATGAAGCAACTCTGGGCAGCTTACAATATCAGTTGTTTGGCAAGACTGACTCTACCGGCTGATGCTGATACAGCTAACAATAGCGAAGGGTGACATCCTACAGAACTGCAGGGTCACTTTAGGACAAGCCGGAACTCCTATCCAGGGGAAGTCACCTTTCAGGCCTGTCCTGCAATGCCAACGAACTGCATCCTGAATTCTGCAAACTGCATCCTGAATTCTGCCATCAATTGTAATGCCTGTCCCAAACTTGGTACATTTGGTCCTGGAGTAAGGAAGGAGGAAGGAAGGGAGGAAGTGGAAGAGGAGGAGGAGGAGAAGGAGGAGGAGGAGGAGGAGGAGGAGGAGAAGTAAAAGGAGGAGGGGGAGAAAGAGAAGAAGGGGAAAGAGAAGGAGGAAGAGGAGGAAAGGAAAAGAAAGAGGAAGGAGGGAGGAGGAGAAGTAGAAGGAAGAGGAGACGGAGGAGGGGAAGGGGAAAGAGAAGGAGGAGGAGGAAAGAAGGAGAAGAAGAAAGAGGAGGGAGGGAGGAGGAGAAGTAGAAGGAAAAGAAGAAGGGGAAAGAGAAGGAGAAGGAGGAGAGAAGGAGGAGGAGGAGGAGGAGAGAAGGAGGAGGAAGAGGAAGAGGAGGAAGGAGGAGGAGAGAAGGAGAAGAAGGAGGAAGAGGAGGAAGGAGGAGAAGGAGGGGAAAGAGAAGGAGGAGGGAAGGAAAAGGAGGAAGAGGAGGAGGGAGGAGGAGAAGTAGAACGAGGAGGAGGAGGAGGAGGAGGAGGAGGGGAAAGAGGAGATGGAGAGAAGGAGAAGGAGGAGAAAAGGAGAAGAAGAAGGAGAAGATGAAGGAAAAGAAGGAGCAGGAAAAGAGGGAGGAGGAGGAAGAGGAGAAGAGAAGTAGAAGTTTTCTTCACCTTTCCACCTTCCCCACTTTTCTCCCCCTCCCTCTCGCTTTTCCTTGTCCCTCTCGCCCATTCCTGCCCCGCCAGCTCACCATCGCGTCGTAGCGCAGGCTGTTCATGAAGTTCACCACTTCGCGCCCTTTGAAGAAGCTGAACCAGATGCTGCCTTGGTACTGGTCCCCGGCGTCCAGCAGCAGCACGTTGCGATGCGTGGCGCGGATCTCCCGGATCTTGGTGGCCCTGCGCGCGACGCCCCCGTAACAGTCCTGCCCGGCGTTGCATTTGCCCGAGTCTCGGCTCGTTTCCTCTACGCGGGCGTGGACGTCGTTGGTATGCAGAATGGTGAGCTCGAAGGAGCCGGCGGCGACCGAGAGCGCAGCGCAAAACCAGACGGCTCCGACGAGGAGCCGCCGCATCCGCCAAGGGGCGCCTCCAGGGCAGCCCTGAGCCCCGCGCCCTCGCCTCGGGGTCTGCATCTTTGGCACCTCGCGTGCCTGTCGTCCTCCCTCGCCGGCGCCTCGAAGCTCTTTTAGTCCCCAAGGCTGCGGGGGAAGGCGATCGTAGGAGGAGTTTGACCCAGCGGTGTTGTCCCAGCGCCGTCCCCTCAGCGAGCGCAACTGGTATCTGGATCCTTTGCTCTTCCTTCCTCGTGGAGCTCTCGCCTCCCAATCAGGAGGTTGCGAGTTCGATCCTAGGTAGAGGTAGATGTAGGGTCTCCTGCTTGGGCAGGGGGTTGGACTAGATGACCCGTAAGGTCCCTTCCAACTCTTGTTAATCTATTAACTTTACTCTGGGATGACTCTTAAGGCAATTCGAATCCGATGCCCAGGTTGGGAGGCGGGATAGCTTTGCTCATGCTGTTGAGTTTCAGCCCTGGTTCCCATCGGTGAAAGTTGACACCTTCCAGGCTGTGGTGAAATTCAAAACGTTTTACTACCGATCCTGTGGGCGTGGCTTGGTGGGCGTGGCAGGGGAAAGGTACTGCAAAATACCCATTCCCTAACCACTGGGGCCAGCCAGAAGTGGTGTTTGCTGATTCTTCGAACTACACACCAAATTTCCACTACCGGTTCTCCAGAGCCTGCTGAATTTCACCCCCTGCTTGCAGACATGAAACGGGACTTGATTAATAGAGTCATCCAGGCTGTTCTTCGATCAAGCTTTTCATCTGAAAGTTCTATCAGTTCCAAAGTTTAGCACCCACTGGATTCTAAGGTGCCAAGAACCCAGAGCTCTTCCATCCAAAGCAGTGATGTATTAACTATTAAGCAGGCTAGGGCACCAGGCCAATGGTGAAATTCAATTTTTTTTACTACCTTATGTGGGCGTGGCTTGGTGGACGTGGCAGGGGAAGGATACTGCAAAATCCCCATTCCCACCCCACTTCTGGGTCAAGGATACTGCAAAATCCCCATTCCCACCCCACTTCTGGGGAAAGAATACTGCAAAAACTCCATTCCCACCCCACTCTGGGGCCAGCTAGAGGTGGTATTTACTGGTTCTCCAAACTACTCAAAATTTCCATTACCAGTTCTTCAGAACCTGCTGAATTTCACCCCTGTACCAGGCCCAAGGGAGGCACCACAAAGTTGAGAAAGAAAGAAAAAGCCCCAATGAAGATTCGTACAGTATGTACAAAGAAGGGAGGCACCAAGATTTGTCAGTGCTTAGGGCTTTAATCCGCCACTGATTGAAAGAAAAGTACATTAGGTGGTGATTATGCAGTAATTGTGCCAGATACAATTTCAAAATCAGCACTTTCTCCAGCCAATGGAAGTTGACTCCTATTAGCAAACAAGGTTTTCAGCTAGGCTGTGGTTCCTAAAGGATGGTGGATGAAGGGATTTCCAGAATTTGAAACATCTGGTGGCCTTTTTGGAAGAGAACCATTGGAACCTACTTTTATTTAAAGTTCTCGTGGCACATTTTTATATCTATTACAAACAAAAGTGACACTTGCTACTCTATCCTTCACTCTTCCATATGAAACCATAGAAAGGAAAATTATGAGCTGTGCTGGCGTATTTTTAAGCATATTCTGTTAAACTAAATGAGATGTGATCACAAGCATTCGTATTGGCAGGCCTCCACCCTCCTAGCCTCCCTTCCACAAAGCTTTGATAATCCACACCTGGCTTTTCTCCCAGCACTGGGATGCAGTTGGACAATTACATCATAAGAATTTGACTTGGCATATGTCATTATTGTTTTTAATGCTTTAATCCAGGGCTGTCAAACTTACGGCCCGCTCGCCAGAGGCATCACATGCTGGCCATGGCCACGCCCCATTTAGCAAAGGGGAAAACAGTCACGATACCTCATGTGACAACGCGAGTTTGACACCCTGCCATAATTTGTTTTATATTTTAATATAAATAATATTTTAATATGATTCTATGTGTTTCTTTTAACTTTTGATTGGGAGCTTCCCAGAGTTGGCTAGAAAATGAGAGGCTACACATATCTTTTAAATAAATAAACTGACTAGGCCTGATGGATGGGTCACTCAAATATTATTATCACTTAAAATCTGTTGTGATTCCCTTAAATAAGCTAATAATACTGGTTTGCATAAAGGTGAAATATAGCCCACAATTCAATTTAGAGGCTGTTATATCAAGAATGCATAAAATAGCTTTTGGGTGGCATGCTGAGAAAGTCTGTTATCAGAAATAAGGAGTTGAGTTATGACATTCCTTTACACCAACATTTTGTTGCTATTATACATATGATTACCTTCCAGTTGTGGATTTAATCATTGCGAACCATCATCTAAAAAAGTACAAACTGGTAAAAAAAATTCAAGGGACACTGGCACCTTGAGTGATGTATTTGTTTCCTTTTTATTTCAAAACACTTGTTTCTATTCTTACCAATGTCTTCAAAGTAGCTTATGTCATGCTAATAAATCATCTTGCTAAATCTTCAATTTACATTCTTGGGCATTTTGAGAAAAAAATCCTTTGTTGCAACATAATATCTAAAAGAAACATCTGCCCATCAACTTTAATGCATCAGAGTGAGAAATTAGAGTGAGAAACTGTATAGGGAGTGTGAGATCTACAAAACGGAAATCATTTGTGGCTAAAAGACTAATTTGTGTATCTTTTGGATCTTAAAAGTGACCAAATGACGATATGATGATGGCAGATACCTCAGAAATAGATGCATCATGCAGAGGTTGTCTTCCCCTGCTCACAGATTAAAACCATCTCTTCTTGTGTATTAGGATTCCAACTCAGAATTTCAAATGCAACGCTCATTTTGGAAATCAGTACTGTGTGTGCAATAGGTCTAAAAAAAGACATGTCCCTTTCTTATTATTTTGCCATCAGTTGACTATAAACAGAATGGCGCACTTAAAGAAGGTGCACCATTCTGTTCCATTAAGATGTCCCTATTGTTGCTATAGGTTTGCTTGATGCATATACAAGGAGTCCTTGACTTACAACCACAACTGAGCCCAACATTTCTGTTGCTAAGTGAGACATTCGTTAAGTGAGCTTTAGCTCATTTTGCGACCTTTATTGCCACAGTTGTTAAGTGAATCTCTGCAATTGTTAAGTTAGTAACATGGTTGTTAAGTGAATCTGACTTTGCTTGTCAGATGGTCACAGAAGGTGATCACATGACCTTGGAGACACTGCAACCGTCATAAATACGAGTCAGCTGCCAAGCATTTGAATTTTGATCATGTAATCACAGGGAGGCTGCAAATCATTAAGTGAAAACAACGGTCATGCAGGCAGTGGGTATGTCTAGTTTAATGAAAAGGAGGACTAGGGGTGAGATGTTAACAGTATTCCAGTATCTAAGAAGAATCTGCCAGAAAGAAGAGGGTGCAAACCTCTTCTCCAAAGCATCCAGAGGCAGGACAAGAAGCAAGGGATGGAAACCAATCGATCAATCAAGGAGAGAAGCAACCTAGAACTAAGGAGAAATTTCCTGACAGTTAGAACAATTAGCCAGTGGAACAACTTGCCTCAAGAAGTTATGGGTGCTCCCACCCTGGAGGTTTTAAAGAAGAGATTGGACAACCATCTGTCTGAAATGGTATGAGGTCTGCCTAAGAAGGGGGTTGGACTGAAGACCTCCAAGGTCCCTTCCCACTCTGGTTTTCCGTTATACTGTTATTTTTCAGTGCTGCTGTAATTCAAAGGGTCACTAAACAAATTGCTTAGGCTGAGGGCTTATATCATGATACAATAGTCGAGGGGATTATTGAGTGTTGTGGTGGTTCTTTGTCATGAAGCTATATATCAGTGGTGGTGAATCTATGGCACACGAGACACAGGTGGCATGTGGAGCCCTCTCTGCGAGCACGCGAACCGTCCCCCCAGCTCAGCTCCATTGCACATGCGTGTGTGCCTCCTGCCAGACAGCTGGTTTTTGCATATTTGCCATGCATGCGAGGGGGGGCACATGTGAGACACACGCATGCTTGGGGTTCTCGTGTATGTGGGAGTACCATGTGTGTGTGGGGGGCAGGCACATGTGGGGGTCATGCATGCATGCACGTGGGAGGTTGTAATGCAATTGTTTAATTATAGCATGCCTATTTCTAGTTTAATGAAAAGGAGGACTAGGGGTGAGATGATAACAGTATTCCAGTATCTACGCAAGTACAGACATCCTGGTTCAGTGACTGTTGCAATTGAGAAGATGTGGTTGTAGTGATGCAGATTGAGACGATGTAATAACAAGTGTGATTGGGCAAAGTTTAAACAATCACTACAGTTACTGGCTAGCAGAAATATTGCCGTAATGCTTATGAGGTCTCCAATGAAATGCAATTTAGTTAGCTTTGTTTTTTACCTGTCATTGTGAATTGAAATTTGGGGGTCAGGGCTTTTGGCTGTCATTCCTGCTCTCTCGTGTTTTCACGCAATGTGCTGCGATAGGTATTTCCTATAAACTTTTATGTAAAAATGTAGTTTTTCATGTTTCATGATCTCTTAACTAGGAGTGGAAAAAGAGCGTTGGTACTTACCTGATACGCCTCTTCTAATAAGGGGGGAGATAGCATCCATTTAAGGGTTAAACCTATCCATGCTCTGATTGGACCGAGTCATAATATTAAATAATTAATTAATTAGGCAAGGTATATCACCCCCTACGGAGTAGCCACACCCAGTTTTCGACGAAGAAAAGAATACAGACTCACCGGTACGAACCAACTCCTTTAGCAAGAAAAATCCAACAGTAACACTACCAAGAACAGCAAGAGCCAGACACCAAAACACAGGCAGGGTTGAACGAGAATGGGATGGGCCGGATGCTATCTCCCCCCTTATTAGAAGAGGCGTATCAACGCTCTTTCTCAATAAGGGTGGAGATAGCATCCATGTATGGGACATACCAAAGCCCTGAAAAGGACCCAGGGGAGGGTCGAGATCAGACCTGCCCCAATGAACAAGGACGGACAGACTGCAGAACCCAGCGGCCAAAGCCGGCCAAAGCCAACCTCAGCCGAGGCAAACGTGTCCTGTTTATAATGCCGCACGAAAGGGGATGGAGAAGACCACGCTGCAGCCCTGCAAATTTCTCCCAGAGAAGCTTGCGTCGCCCAGGCCAAAGTCACCGTTGCACTGTGTGCAGAATATGCTGACTCCTCAAAGAACTGCCTCGTCACAAGCCGCATAGGCCTTCTCAATGCATTGATGAACCCATCGTCAATGCACTGAGACAGACACCTTCTTACCCAAGGAACCTGGCAGAAAGGAGACAAAAGGAGACTCCGACCGGCAAATAACAGCCGTACAAACAATGTACACATGCAAGGCATGCCTGACATCCAGCAAGTGCCACCGGTCCTCCGAGGTCTGCGCACACTCTGCAGGAAAGCTGGGGAGGACCACCTCCTGAGCCCGATGGAACCAAGACCCCATCTACGGGACAAATGAGGGATCCAGACGTAGGACAACCCTGTCTGCATAAAACTTGCACAAATCCAAAGAAATCTCATTCCAGTGTTGAGAGAGGACACCTGTCAAAGCATCCAATACCTTATGTAAAGGAGTACCAAAGCACCCTTGAGAAATCTCTTAACCCTAGGACGTTGAGTCAAAGTTTGTGACCTACCACACAAAGGTACAGAAGAAACTACTGATACCTGTCTCTCAATGGTATTAGGAGTCAACCCTTTGCCCAGGCCCACTTGAAGAAATTCCGGGACCTGTGGGATAGTGGCTTGTACTGGGTCAAAGTGGTTCATCAAACACCACTTACAAAAAGCGCCCCAGGTCGCACTGTATATGAGCCGCTTGGAAGGTGGACGGGAAGCCTGAATAATCTGAATGACCCTGGAGGAAACGTTGTCTCATCTCAGGACGCTCTGCTCAAGCACTAGGCATCAACTAGAGCCATTGAGGCTCCAGATGCTCCAGCGACCCCTGGCTGAAGGAAATAATCTCTTGGGGAATCCTCCAGAGCCTGTCCACTGATAGAGATCAAAGGTGGGCAAACCAGGGCTGCTGAGGCCAATGTGGGGCAATCATCACCACCTCCGCCCCCTCCCGCAAGATCTTTTGAATGACTCTGGGAATCCGGGGCAAAGGCGGGAAAGGAGCCCCAGAGGCCATTGGCAGTGGAGAGCATCCACCCCCTCTGCATTCTGCGAAGGAACTGGGAATAAAAACTCGGGAGCTGAGTATTGAGGGGAGTTGCAAACAGGTCGACCTCCGGGGGGCCAAAAGGGTCCACAATTGCCTGGAAGATAGCCAACTGCAGCTGCAATCCTGAATTGTCCACCTCAATCCGACTGAGCTGGTCAGCCCTGACATTGTCCACCCCCGCTATGTTCTGTGGTTATTGAGAGCAAATTCCTCTCGGCCCAAAGACCCAAGCTCCTGGCCCCCAGTAGGAGGGACGTTGACCTGGTCCCCCCTGCCTGTAATATGAGCCTTGGTGGCCATGTTATCTGTGAGGACCAGAATATGTCTGCCCTTGACCGAAAAACGAAATGGTTTGAGACCCAGGTGGACCGCCCTGAGTTCCAACCAGTTTATGTTGTGAGCTAGTTCCGCTTGGCTCCATTGTCCCTGTGCCATCTGCATAGAAGGGAGACTAGTATAGATCTATTTCAAGCTATTTAGCTCTCATCAGCTAGTCATACCCCTACTGGGATTCTAACCAGGGCCGTATTACATGTTAGGCAGATGGTTTAGCCACTAAGCCACCAGGTTCTCCTCTGAAGTTGGACCCCCCCTCCGAGTAGGTTGGTGTCTGAAGTGACCGTGACTCGGTCTGGGATCCTGAAGAATTCCCTCTTGGGTAGGGTAGATGATGTCCACCAATCAAAGAGCAGGAGACTTCCGCTGGTAGAAAAACCTGGATCTGGGAGCAGCTCATGAGCCTTTGCTGAAATGGCGAAAGAAACCATTGAAGGTCTCTATTGGTTAGGCACGCCCAGAGAACAATGCCAATGGCAGACACCATAGTGCCTAACAATTTGGACAAAGTAGCTACGGATACACTACGTCCCTTGAGAACCTGGAAAAACAACTCTCTCAAACTAATTTGAATCAGCCTAGTGGTAGGCCATAGATAGCTTTTGGCCAGATTGATCGAAACCACCTGGCCTCGCAGGGTCAACCTGGTAATGTCTAAGTCCGTTGGGGCACCACTTACAGAAGAGGACTGTAGCAACAGGTCGTCTAGGCCGCCTTGGATTTGCACATGTACCTGTCTCAGGAACGCTGCCAATGCCCCTATCACCTACCTGAAGACTTGAGGTGCAGATGACAACCCGATGGGTAAGGCTCGGTACTGGAAGTGGTGCCCAAGGTAACAAAACCTGAGAAACTGTCAGTATTCAGGGGCTATAGGTATGTGCAGGTAGGCCTCAGTAAGGTTGATGGATGTGAGGACATATCCCTGCCTAATATCCTCTAATATTGAGTGCAGTGAACACATCTTAAACCTGCGATAACGCACATAGCGGACAAACTATTTAAAATCAAAAATAGTTCTCCAGCCGCCCCAAGCCTTTGGGATCCCAGAGAGAATGGAATAATAACCCTGATCTTGTTAAACTGGAGGCACCAGTTGGATAGCCCTAATGTCCAATAGGTGTTGAATGGCTTCCTGCATAAGTCGCCTCCGAGTCGGGTTATCTGAGACCTGATGGTTGATTGTACCCACGCATTGGAGGTAGAGGAGTCCCAACAATCTGCGAAATATGTCAAGCATCCCCCGATGAGGGGAGAGCTGGGCCCAGAATCCTTCTTCTAATCTAACAGCGCACACCCTGGATACACATTAACATCCAATGAGAAGGTTCCCCAGCACCACTGGGAGCAGGGGAGAGCATAATAGTACTATGGGGGTTTTAACTGCAATCTCTTTTTTAAAAAACACATGTAACTTGCCTGAATCTAGATGGCAGAGGGTGAGTTCCTCAGCCAGATAGAATGATGTTGTTAATTGAAGAGAACAATTAGCCACACCCTCCTGGAATGCCTCCTCTTTCCTTGCAATTAGCATTGTTCTCCTCAATTATCTCTGGAGCTTTTCAATCATCAAGTCAGGGTTGTCCCAAGGGTGCTTTTCCAAAAGGCAACTGGACTTTCTGTTTTCTTCCTTGAAAATGTTTCACTTCTCATTAAGGAGCTTCTTGGGTGAGAGTGAGAACTGAAGAAGCTTCTTGGATGAGAAATGAAATGTTTTCAAGGGGGGAAAAAACCAAGAGGGTCCAGTTGCCATTCAGGAAAAGCCCCTTTGGGAAACCCATGACCTGGATTAACCACCAGGCTCATCAAGACGAGTCTTTGAAATGGCAGAAGGAAACACAGCAACCGGACAGTAATCTCCTCTAGGCCTCTGATCTCCTGGTAGAGTTTCATAAAATGTGCCTGCGGTGTACTTCTACCTCTAGGGGAGAGTTTGATCTTGCAGGGGCTGGGGAACCCTTGGTCTTCAGAGGAAAGCCAGCAAATGTGAGTGGATCGTCATCAGAGCGAAGCTTCGGGAGGCATTTGAGGGCTGATCACCAAACACCTTTGCTAAAATTTGTCCCAGATTAAATCTGTCGAGAGCAAAACTTGCATCCAATTTAGAGAGAGTTTTCTGAGGGAGCCGGCAGCCCCCTCTTTAACAGGCTACGAGGCCCGCTGGAAATGTAAGCGTTTTCCTGAAGCAAGAATGCCCGTCTCTCTGGAATTCAGTGGAGGTCCTGTTTTTGTGGCCAGAGGCCCTTCTCTGGTTCGGACTGCCTTGTGTATTCACATAAAAATAAGAAAAAGGTCTGATGCTTTTTCCCAAAGGGGGGAGATTTGAGGGCAGCAATAAAACCTCACTCTGCTGTAAAAAAAAAAAAAAAAAAAAAAAGAGAGAGAGAGAGAGAGATGATTCTCTCAAACCCAGCCAATTCCTAATGATGGCCTTTATTCATCTAATGATTCACTGGCCCCTCTCAAATTCAAAGAGGAACACTCCTTCTGAAATCAGGGATCCAGAACCTAATGACACTCCTGTAATAGAACACTGCAGAAGTAGTGTGTACCATCCAAAGAACACCAAAATTACAAGGTATGTTACAAGAATTGACATTATTTTATTTTAAGAGACTTGGGAGTCAGTTGACTATCACATAAACGGTTCTAACTGCATGTTTGTCTCTATTCTGTGTGGGGCTGGTTGAGAGGTAATACTGGAAGGAGTAGATATACTACTGTATTACTCTAAGGCAGGGGTGGGGAACCATGGTCCTTTTATGACTTGTAGACTTCCCAGAATTTAGCCCTGCTCTAATGGCTAAAGTTACCTCATTATATATATATTGGTGGGGTAAATAAAAGTTGTCCTGTTGTAATTGCTAAGATTTCCTTGCTTTTAGTTAATGTTTACCTAATTCCTGCAAATTACTCCCATTATCCAGCAAATTTAATACCCTTTGACCCAGAGACCTATTTTAGTAACCTTTTGATGTCCTCACTCTTATGTAATAAATGTGGGTGATTTCAGTGCTAGAACAAAGGCAGATAACCATTACCTATTTTATTTTAAGCAGTAACTAATTAGCTCTGATCAGGTCATGAGATTGCCCCCACTCACCAACCCATCCACTCACTTTCAAGGGAAGCCAAAGGTAGCCCTGAAGACCTCAAAGGTTTATATCTGACTCAAACCCTTAAGAAGTTAGACCTTTTGTTGCGGAGTATCCTGCACAATGTATTCCCAATTGAGCAGGAATCAGATCTCTTAGATTACACCATTGTATCAAGAACCCTTTGCCCCTCTTTGAATTCATTATCATTCTGAGGAAGTTGGAAGTCAATCCTGTTTCCATTGCTTATCCTTGCCCTTGATCATTCTATTCTTCTGTTTATGTAAGGAAATGTCTCTGAAAGGATGAGCCAATGGCTGTGGATAGTCTAGCTTTGCTAATAATGCTCAAGAGACTAATAGATTGGTAGTTGGTAGGAAGACACTACTTGCCTTTTTTTGGAATATAATTTCCTAACAGCTTCCTCCATGAGTTTTCTTGTAGGAAGCTGGCAGGGAACATTGGAAACCAACCTTCCTTCCTTCCTTCCTTCCTTCCTTCCTTCCTTCCTTCCTTCCTTCCTTCCTTCCTTCCTTCCTTCCTTCCTTCCTTCTCACTTGGTGGCTTACAACCCAACCTAGTTTACAGGATCTTTGTGAAGAAATGCAGGATAGATACTGTTAGATTAGACAAAGGAGTCCAACTCAGGCATGGTCAATCAACAGGAATGTTTATTCAGCAACTATTTACAACACACAAGAATCACTACTGGCAAGGCTTCCCTGTCTGACAGCCCTTTATATAGGCTTTCAGACAGGAACCCTTGCAGCAAGCTAGCTGCAACATTGTATCTATTTTCTAGACAGTCTCCTGCCAGCTGCGTCTTAGCCAATCAGACGCGGCTCCGGCTCCGTTCCGGAATGTGGTGATTCAGAGTTCACCAGACTTGCTGGCACTGTCGTAGACCTGAGGACTTAACAGATACTGTATATATGCCTTGAGTTCCTGAACAAAGATGAGATATAGATACATGGATACATGGATTGCTTATTTGTACCCTATGACTATCATTAAGTGTTGTACCTTATGATTCTTGATGAATGTATCTTGTCTTTTTATGTACACTGAGAGCAGATGCACCAAAAACAAATTCCTTGTGTGTCCAATCACACTTGGCCAATAAAGAATTCTATTTTACTTTACTTTACTTTACTTTTTACTTTACTTGATTTCTATACTGCCCTTCTCCCTTTCGGGACTCAGGGCGGTGTACAGCCATAATAAAAATGATAATACAGAATTTAAAAAACAGTATTAAAAAGAAATATTAAATAATTGGCCGATATTTAAAATCCCAAACTAAAATCACTATTGAAAATCCCTTTAAAATTACGATAGCCCGGCAGCGCAAAATAGGTGTGTCTTCAGGGCCCGACGGAAGAGATGTAGGTCCGAGATTGTCCTTAGTCCAGGGGGTAGGTCATTCCAGAGGGCGGGAGCTGCCACAGAGAAGGCTCTCCCCCTGGGGGTCACCAGCCGGCATTGTTTAGCCGACGGCACCCTGAGGAGGCCCTCTCTGTGGGAGCGAACTGGACGGTGGGAGGTATTAGGTAGCAGGAGGCGGTCTTGCAGGTAACCAGGTCCCTTGCCATGGAGCGCTTTAAAGGTGGTTACTAGTACCTTGAAGCGCACTCGGAAAGCCACAGGCAGCCAGTGCAGCGCATGCAGGAGAGGTGTCACGTGGGAGCATCTAGAAGCTCCCAGAATCCCATAATTCTATTCATGTGCATGTTTGTGTGCCAGAGGAGGGGCCTTTCTTCATGCTCCTTGAAGTTGTTATTTCTGTAAAAGTCACATGAGTTCATTTCCTGCTGCTGGGAAGAGGATGGAGTGAGGGATTGAGACATAAGCTGCTCAAAATGATATGACTGCAGCAGGGGTGGGTCCTTGCCAGTTCTAAGCTCTTCTATAGAAGAGGTTCCACAAATCTACAGTGCTGTTTAGAACGGGTTCCAGCTCCCTCCCCCTGCCCGTCTGCACATCATCAAGATGAAGAGCGAGAGGAGGAATTCTAGGAATTGAAGTCCACAAGTCTTAAAGCTGTCAAGTTTGAACACCCCTGGGGTTTTTGTCCCTAAAGGGTTAGGGGTACAAGGGTCTTGTAACTTGACAGCTTTAAGACTTGCGTGCTTCAATACCAGAGCTCCTGAGCCAATAAGACTGGAAGAGGAATTCTGGGAGTTGAAGTCCACAAGTCTTAAAGCTGTCAAGTTTGGTTGTTGTTTTTTCTAAAGGGTTAGGGGTGCAAGGGTCTCTTAACTTGACAGCTTTAAGATTTGTTTCTAAAAAAAATACCTTGATTTGGCCCAAGGTACTAAGGCTACAATTGGAGAAGTATTTAGCTCTAGCCTTAAGAAGAAGGTAAGAGAGATGAAAGAGTTACTCAGCCCTAAGATGTAAACAACCTTACAAAAACACGTAGAACAACCTTTACACAATAAAAATTTTAGACAGGCTTTTTAAATTATAGGAATACACTCTACAACAATAAAGTAGCCTTCCTGGATTCTCTCCAATAACTCTTTCTTGAGCTGACCTACTCAAAGGGCTGACATTCAGTTCCGGTCTGTAAAAATTTCAGCAGCCATTAGAAAACAGCAATGTTGGAATGTTTAGAATCTATTTGCTACATTCAGTGGTCTACCAAATGTTTGTAGTCTAGGTCTGGTTTCCCTAAAGTTGCCATGAAACTGCACTAGCCTTTTAGAAGTATTGTCGTTAGTCCACGAGAACTTCAAAGAAGGAGGTTTTAGGAATGTCGCCACATACAATTTTATTTATTTATGTATTTAATTTCTATAACCATCTATCTCAATCAGTGATGTTGGGTGGCGTACAATTCCAAAACTATAAAAACAAATTTAAAAAAACATTTAAAAAATAACAAAGACATCTAAAATAAATATACACATCTATGACTCAAATATTTAGAATTCACTCATCATTCCTTATGTTTGGTAATACTAAATAACAACAACCATGGTAGGTCCGGTTATGCATTCCAATAACAATTGTTTATTTGCTTCAAAATGACAGATTCAGAAATGATCGCACCCATTCGTTCTGCAAGATACTCTGCCTCCCTTGCCTATGTTTCTTAATTTCCTTCTCCTTCTGTTACTAGTCTTATGACTAAATGGTTCAATTTATTTGCCATGCAATGACACTACACTCGATTTTGGTCGTATATTACATTTTCTCTCTCTCTCTTGCTTTGCAGGATGGTCACGGTATAACTGTGTTGGTGGGAGTGAGGAATGAATGCTTTAAAGCAGAGGTCTCATTCTTGCGGCCCGCGGGCCAATTGCGGCATGCAGGACGGTATCTTGTGGCCCCCACCGTGATATGAAAGTATAATATTAGTGATATAAAAGTATAATATCCAATATAATGGAATCCCAGCCTCACCCAGACTCTGCCTCCAGCGGCCCCCAGGTACAGTAAATTGAGTTTGAGACCCCTGCTTTAAAGACTTTGCAATGTATCAAGGTTTTCGATTTGATGCTCCCTGGCCCTTGAGGACTCAAAAATGTGTTTCACTGAGGTCTAGAACTTGAGCCAGAGATGGTCTTTTAAAAAAAGGAAAGAATACTTGCCTTCAGAGCATTATGCGTGTCCCCTTCCTGCCAGAATATGCATGTTAAAGAGACACTTCTAAACTTTAGCTATTTGACGCATGTTGAATCAGAGCATTCAAAGAGAGCATATCATAGGAAACAAGATAATGTAATGGTATGTGGGAAAGACCTTGGGAGGAAGGCCTGCACCAGAAGGAAAAATCCTTCTATTCTAATCAGCCATTGGAGGGGGGGGCGCACAAAAGAGGGACAGAAAGCATCTCTGAACGGCCCCTCGTTTCCTGGAAAGTAAAAAATAAAGGAATAAATATCTTCAGTTTTGCAACACTCTGTTACTGTAATCATACAATTAAGGAAGTGTTATTACTCATTCTTTGTGCTTTTTATCTAGACCAGGGGTCTCCAACCTTTGCAACTTTAAGTCTGAAGGACTTCAGCTCCCAGAATTCTCCAGCCAGCTTTGCTGGCTGGAGAAGTCTGGGAGCTGAAGTCCTTCAGACTTAAAGTTGCAAAGGTTGGAGACCCCTGATCTAGACTGCCTCAAAGGCTGACAGATAGACATAAGTATCTACCCAAGAAAATGAAGACCAATTCAAGTAATCAAATAGTTAGCACAGCATCGCAATGATAGTTCATAGATTTAATCACTGACAACACTTTAAGAAATTACCATACATATTCTGTACCGTACCGTACCGTACATATTCTGGGTTATTGGGAGATAATTTCACTAATCTAGGACTAGCACAGCAGGGAATGGTATGCTGCTATCTTGTAAGTTACAGAAAAGGCAGAGAAACACACTTGTGGAAAAATGGGCTTTATTATCTATAACGTTTTAACACTGCACATTTCAAAAGATTACAGAATTGTAACATTCTTTTTAAAACAGTGATAGCCAGAATTAAACAAAGGGGCAAAACCTACTTTTCCATAAGCTTCCCCAAAGTGTGCCTTCCAAGTGGCTTTTAATCTAAAATCCAATGAACGCAATCTCTTTTTTAAATGCTTTAAATTTTATCCAGATATTTCAAAGAGATGTTCCGTTTGCAGATAACTGTGAACCATTTTATATTTTCATTTTATTATAAAAACTCCTTTGGGCTGTGGAAAGTTATCACCCATCCCTCTCCCAGAAAAATGAAATATCCTAGGAAATATTGAAAAGGTAGAATATTATATTTCCCTGGATGTGAAAAGGGAGAAACATGTTTTAATTCCTGCAGCTTCCTGCCTCTACCCCCTCTGTCAATGAGCCATTAAAGCTTGGGCTAGTCCACTTTACATAATAAAGGCAATATCAGCTTTTCACAGAAACAGAAACTGACCACATGTCATCTGAGAACTCAAACCAAACCTGGATTCAAAACACAGCCTAGAGAGTTGCCCCTGCATTGCCCTATGTGAGTCTGACAACCAATCAGAATACATTTCTTACACAGGAACAGGAAACAGTGAGGTGGGGCTGAACAGATTATAAAAAGCCCTGCAAGCCCCTCCCTTGGCCCTTCTCTTCCACCCCATCAACATTGAAGCATGTCATTCCTCTTTTCTGTTCAGGACTCAAGCCATGTGGTCCTGTCCACCATTAAACCATCTTTCCAAGCAGTCTCCATGTCTCCAGTGTCTTTTTCCCCACTTGGAGCCGAACCCAGAAGAGCATTTCTTCCCACAGGGCAAAGTGGTGGGGCAAATAGACAAAGGCGAATATACATGTCCGAGGATAAATTTGCACAATCCAATTAGGGTCAGTTGGGACCAGAGGTTTTGTCTTCCCAACTTTCTGACTCATTCCGGAGCCCATCCTCAGGGAATTTCTCTCTAGCAGCTGCTAGACTGACCCAGATTGGATCCTGCAAATAGACGAAAGACAAACTAAATTTTAGATTTCAATGAAACAGAGAGCGAAGAAAAATAACAGGAAAAGTTTATATATATTTAAAGCAGTTTTTTTTTTAAAATTAGAGTGTCCATGAATCCAAACCACTAGAGAAATTCTAGGAGAGATAAAGCTAGTGTCAGTATTCATGAGTATTTCTTGGCTGGACTACCTCAAAGTGCTGACAGATACTATAGACTTTAAATAATATAATAATATTTTAATAATAATAATAATAATATTTTTATTTTATATACCGCGTCCTCTCCCCAGAGGGACTCGGAGCGGTGCACAGGGAAAACTAAAAACACATAAAATAAGTACATCAATAATACAGTAGAATAAAAATAAATTAAACTAATTGTCCCTGCACTAAAATCCCCATTAAAACCAATGTTCCCTAAAAAGCCCTAAGGAAGAGACTACCCTAGGCTGGCCAAGCAGAAAAAGTGTGTTTTTAATTTTTGACGGAAGGAGCGGAGGTCCATAGTTGTTCTAATGTCGGGGGGAAGGTCGTTCCAGAGGGCTGGGCCCGCCACAGAGAAGGCCCTTCCCCTGGGCGTCGCCCGCTGACAGAGTCTAGTGGACGGCACCCGGAGAAGTCCCTCTCTGTGGGAACGAATCGGCCGTGAGGATGTGTGGGGCAGGATCCGATCCCGCAGATAGCTAGGTCCCGAGCCATGGAGCGCTTTAAAGATGACAACTAGCACCTTGAAGCGCACCCGAAAGACGACAGGCAGCCAGTGCAGCTCGCGCAAGAGAGGTGTTATGTGGGTATACCTTGCGGTCCCCATTATAGCTCGCGCGGCTGCATTCTGGACCAGCTGAAGTCTCCGGGTGCACCTCAGGGGGAGCCCCATGTAGAGAGAGTTACAATAGTCCAGTTGGGATGTCACGAGAGAATGAGTGACTGTGCAAAGGGCATCCCGATCCAATAGGGGGCGCAACTGGCGTACCAGGCGGACCTGGTAAAACGCCCTCCTGGCCACGGCTGTCACTTGATCTTCCATGGACAGCCGGGTATCCAGGAAGACACCCAAGTTGCGCGCCCCATCCACAGGGGCAAGATGTTCGCCCCCTATGGCCAGCGATGGAGACAGCTGGTTGAATCGGGCGGCCGGAAACCACAGCCACTCGGTCTTGGTCGGGTTGAGCCTGAGTCTGTTACTTCCCATCCAGATCCGCACGGCTTCCAGGCACTGGCACATCACCGCTACGGCATCGTTGGGGTGGTTTGGGGTAGATATATACAGCTGAGTATCATCAGCGTAGAGATGATACTCTACCCCAAAACCACGGATGATCTCACCCAGCGGCTTCATATATGTGTTGAACAGGAGAGGCGAGAGGACCGACCCCTGAGGCACCCCAATCTTACGAGTACCTACCCAAGAAAATGAAAATCAATTCAATTAATCAAATGGCAAGTGCAGCATTACAAAAATACACTGTAGTGACATTTCATGGTTTTAGTCACTGACACACCTTAAGGCATTACTGTAAATTTTGTTCTGGGTTATTATGAAGAAGGTTGGAATTATCTAGGAAGGGACCATGTGTGCAATTCAGGACTAGCACAGCCAGGAATGACACATTGATTTTGTAACTGACTTACAGAAAAAGACATAGGTTAAGTACGTTGAACAGCTTACTTGTAGCCAGTCCTGTGCTTCTCAAGACAGTCTGTTGCTCAGATGTGCAATATCAGAAAGAAAAACCCTCAAGTATGAGAGAAAGGGAGAAAATTGTCTTAAGCAGGAAAAAGCCATTATTTTGACCATGTCTTTGGGTTGAAACCTGTCTGTTCATGGGCTATTGGGCTGTAAAATGAAGCTGAGACGGCTAAAGGAGACTGAATGTTTATGTTCAGCAATGAAGAGATCAGGAACCCCAAAGTGCCTTCTTACTAGGTCTGTAGAATAAAGCTTCAATTATTATTCTTGGTGTGTGTGGGGGGGGGGGGGGGGAGGGGATGCTTAAATCCCTTCTTCTGGATTAAAATGAACCTGACATGGAAGGGCAAAGAGTTTGCTTCTGAGTTGCTATAACTTGTCCTTGGCACTCTGCACTGTCATGTGGCAGACTATAATTCAGATGATTCATCAGTGTTGTTTTTTCTATATCAGTCTAGTACTTGGGTGTGTTGTTTTGTTGGAGGAAATGCCCATTCTGGGTTCAGTTCCAAGTGGGGAAAAAGACACTGGAGACATGGAGGCTGCTTGGAAAGATGGTTTTAATGGTGGACAGGATCACATGGCTTGAGTCCTGAACAGAAAAGGGGATCACATGCTTCAAGAATGGGTCAAGAAGAAGAGAAGGGCTGAAAGTTCCTGGCTTTATACTCTCTGTTTGGCCCTACTTCTCTGTTTCCTGTTCCTGTGTAATGTATTCTGATCGGTTGTCAGACTCCCATGGGGCCATGCAGGGACTACTTTCTATGCCTGTGATGGCGAACCTATGGCACACATGCCACAGGTGGCACGCGGAGCCATTTGTCAGGGCATGTGAGGCATTGTCCTGTCAGCTGACTAGTGCGCAGTCACTTCCGGTTTGCTCATAAGGTCATTTTTTGCCCTCTGGAGCCTTCAGGGAAGCCTCCGGAAGGCCCCTGAAGGCTCTGGAGGGCTAAAGCCAGGCCTACGAGCAAACTGAAAGTCCGTTCCCGAATTTCTGATTAGCCCATAGGGCCGGTTTTTAGGACTCTTGAGGCTGCAGGGAAGCTCCTGAAGCCTCTGAAGGGCCTCCGGCAGAGGGGCAGGGAGGTTGTTTTCGCCCTCCCCAGGCTTCTATAAAGCCTCTGGAGCCAGGGGAGGGCGAAAAAAGCATGCCAAAAATGGGGGGGGGGAGTGCTGGTCATGCGTGCTGGGGTCATGGGCATAGCATGGGTGTGGCATGCCTGCGCACAACCCCCCACCGCACTCCCCCCGCTTTGGGCACACGAGCCACAAAAGGTTCACCATCTGAGGCTGCCTTTGAGTCCAAAGTTTGAGTTTCCAGATGCCATGTGGTGAGTGGGAGAAAGGGCTAATACTATCATGCCTTAATCCCATCACTCTGTAGCAGCTGAAGGGGAGAACTCCTTATTATGTAGAATAGACTGCCTTGGCCATTTTCATGGCCCATTAAGAAAAGTGGGGACTATTAAGAGTGAGTATGTTTCCTGCCTAAAAGCCTGTTTCTCCATTGCTGATCCAGGGAAATGTAATATTCTGGCTTTTCAATATTTCGCAGGATATTTCAGTTTTCTAGCAGAGGGGTGGGTTTTAACTTCCTACAGTTTATCTTCCCACACTTCGCATTACAGCGCTAGGCTGTAACTGACATTTGAGAACTGACATTTGAGGCTTCCTTCAGCTACCTTTACAAAGACCTGGGAGAGGGGGTTTCAATGTACAATGCAGGCTTCTACTTTTTAAAGCCTGCAAAACAATGTGTATTCATCTGAAACAATGACTTATGAATAAAAGCACGTGTGGCACACAGTTGTAAAAACTTTAGTTCACAGTATATCATCTTTGCAAAATAAAAAGTCTTTTTGTACAGTTTAATGCTGCTCTCTGCAGGAAGAGAACAGAACATTCTGTTCCAGTCTATGACAATTGTTCACGCATGCTTTAGTTTTGCCCAATTAAATCAACACAAATGCTAAACTTCTGCCAGCAGTTTGCCGATGGCGCCAGGTTCCATCTGAAGCCATTAACTCTTTACACAAATAATTTTTAAAAACAAACAAATTATCACATTTTTCATTCTCCCTGCCCCATGACCTTTATATTGTATATTCCTCTACATGACTTAGTGAAATTGTATCTACTGTCATGCAAAAAATCGCAAAGACAATCTGAGGGTAAGTTGTGTGAGGGGAAATTGATGGCTAACAAATATGAAAAAAAATGTATCGGAAAAGCTTCCCCCATTCCTGTCACAGCAAACCGTCATTGTCTTCTAATCGCCTGTGGCTGTTAATGGCTAGTGAACTAACAGTATTAGAACATTACACGTGTGATCTTAGACGTACAGGAAACAAATTCAACATTTATTTTACATTTATTAGATACCACAAAGAATTTCTATATACAGGTGAAACTTGAAAAATTAGACTATCATGCAAAAGTTCATTTATTTCAGTAATGCAACTTAAAAGGTGAAACTAATATATGAGATAAGACTCATTACATGCAAAGCAAGATAGTTCAAGCCGTGATTTGTTATAATTGTGATGATTATGGTGCACAGCTCATGAAAAGCCGAAATCCACAATCTCAGAAAATTAGAATATTACATGCAATCAATAAAACAAGGATTGTACATAGAACAATATTGGACCTCTGAAAAGTATAAGCATGCATATGTACTCAGTACTTGGTTTGGGCCCCGCTACACTGCCACAATGTAGCGTGGCATGGAAGCTATCAGCCTGTGGCACTGCTGAGGTGTTATGGAAGACCAGGATGCTTCAATGGCGGCCTTCAGCTCTTCTGCATTGTTCGGTCTCATGTCTCTCATTTTTCTCTTGGCAATGCCCCATAGATTCTCTATGGAGTTCAGGTCAGACGACTTTGCTGGCCAATCAAGCACAGTAATCCCACGGTCATTGAACCAGCTTTTGGTGCTTTTGGCAGTGTGGGCAGGTGCCAAGTCCTGCTGGAAAATGCTGTCAGCATCCCCATAAAGCTCATCTGCAGAAGGAAGCATGAAGTGCTCCAAAATCTCCTGGTAGACGGTTGCATTGACACTGGTCTTAATGAAGCACAGTGGTCCAAAATCCTCTTTTCTGATGAGAGCAACTTTTGGAAACCAAGGTCCCAGAGTACGGAGGAAGAATGGAGAGGCACACACTGCAAGATGCTTGATGTCCAGTGTGACGTTTCCATAGTCTGTGATGATTTGGGGAGCCATGTCATCTGCTGGTGTTGGTCTACTGAGCTTCATTAAGTCCAGGGTCAACACAACCGTCTACAGGAGATTTTGGAGCACTTCATCATGCTTCCTTCAAAAGATGAGCTTTATGGGGATGTCCAGCTGTCAGCAAGGAATATAAATCCTTCCATTCCCCACCATCCTCTCAGAGCTGAAGAAGCTTCTTGGATGAGAAGCGAAACATCTTCAAAGAAAAAAACAAGAAAACCTAGTTGTCTCCTGAAAAAGCACCTTTGGGACAACCATGACCTGGATGACTGAGAATCTCTACAGACACACAGCTTAAAGTTGCTGAGATTGAGAAAGGCTACATTAAAATATTGATTTCAAAGCTCTTAATACTTTAGTGTCCATAAGATGGTGCTCTATTTCTTCTGAATGAGTCAATAATACTTTTCTCAATCAAGACAATTGTAAAACCTTTCAATTCTTTCTCCCTGCAGCCCTGCAGGGACAGTCCCTTTCAAAAAGTTTATATTTTTTTATTATTTGGGCTATGTGGCTTTCTATGATGCAGAGGGACAAACCTGCTGAAAAAAAGCCATGGAAATGTATTCATCTTCATTCCATTTTAATCAAATAAATAAGCTGTGAGGACATCTGAAGTTTTGAACATTCCACAAAGTCAGCAAGATTTCTTGGAGCCTACGATTCTCAGATTTCGCGGTTGGTTCAGAATCTCATGATTTGCAGGCTGCTTGTACAAGCAATTCCTCAAAAGGACTAACTGGGCGCATTATCAGGCAGGGGTTGGTAGCAATGGGTGAATTCCAATCTTCATTCTTTTTTTCTGATTTTAAGACCATTTGGAAAGATATCAATCTGAATTAAAATTATCCAATAAACGGAATACCGTAAGCTGTCTCTAGTACTGAGAACAGGTTCATTTCATAGATGAATTCATTCATGGCAAGAGCCACATCCACACTGACAGTCCTCTCTGTCAAAATACTGAGGAGCAAAATCATAAAATCTCAGAGATTTGAAAACTCCAGGACTATTGCCTACACTTATCACCTTTTTCTCTACACGTCTCAATATTCAGTTTTTATGATTTTCCCTCTGTATTTTTTTTATCTTGACTATCCTGAGATAGATTTGGATAGGAGACAACATGAGTCACAGATCCGATAAAAGTACGCATATTCAAAGACAAACCGACCTGAAATCACCAACGATTTGAGAGCAGAGATTTGAACACAGATCTTCCCTGTCAATGTCTGATGCTTAAATCATTGCCACACACACTTATTTGTTCATTACTGTGGCTTGACAATTGAGTTAGGTACCAAAGACAAGGTAATACAAGCCTCTAGTAGGAATGAAATAAAGTGTCAGGCCTGCAGGACAAGTTGATAGACAGAGCTAAGGAACAAAGCAGGAATCAGCACTAATGCAGAGAAAAAGACAAATGAGTACCGTATTTTTCAGACTATAAGACACACCGGTGTATAAGATGCATCAAGATTTTGAAGAGGTAAGTAAGAAAATAAGTTTTTGTCCTCCCTAGCCCCCAGGAGCACTCTTCAGACTTTAGCAAGGCTTGAGGAAGGCATCGGGATTGGATCCTGCCTCATACATCCCTGCAGCCGATTCGCTCCCACAGAGAGGGACTTCTCCGGGTGCCGTCCACTAGGCTATGCCAGCGGGCGACGCCCAGGGGAAGGGGCTTCTCTGTGGCGGGCCCAGCCCTCTGGAACGACCTTCCCCCCGAGATCAGAACAACTACGGACCTCCGCTCCTTCCGTCAAAAATTAAAAACACACTTTTTCTGCTTGGCCGGCCTAGGTTAGTCTTCCGTCTTTTAATAGGGTTTTTAGGGGATTTTAGTGTATTTTAAGATAGGGTGATTTTAGCGCAGGGATAATTTGGTTTAATTCGTATTTTATCTATCTATTTATGTATTTTATATCGGTATTTTTAATTTCTCCCTGTGCACCGCTCCGAGTCCCTTTGGGAAGAGGACGCGGTTTATAAATAAAAATATTATTATTATTATTATTATTAAAAATATTCCTGTTTTGCAAAAAATGGGCGGAAAATGGGCCATTGTTCACAAAAACTGACGTGCTTTTGCCTTCCACCAGCCTTGCTGAAGCCTGCAGAGTGCTTCTGAAGGCTGAGGGAAGGCAAAAACGCCTTCGTTTTTGAAAAAAAATGCCCTATTTTTCGCAAAAATGGGATGCAGGGGTGGGGCTTCAGGAGGCCAAAAATGTCTGTATTCGGCGTATAAAATGTACCAACATTTCTACGGTCTTTTGTGGGGGGGAAGGTGCTTCTTATACTCCAAAAAATATGGTAACTAGTATACAAAATAAACCACGAGATGCAAGTTAGAATTTTAGCTGGAAAAATTGCCAGGAATACATCAGAAACCCCACTGTAACATATTGTATTGCGCATTCTAATGATGTGCTGGACAAGCAACCACTTCAAGTCTGAAAAACTTTTCATTGAGAAAGTTAACACATAAGCTCAATGCATCTTCACAGCAATCAGCCAGAAGCTCTTGATATTTATTAAATAACCCATTTACACTAGATGAGGATTTTTGTTTGTGTCAAGAATTGCACAAAATGCTTGGGTGTCATGCCAGGGCTGTATTCTGGAAAATGGGCAGGGCAGGGTGAAAATGGGAGGTGAATTTAGAGGGGAAAAAGAGGGGAATCATTAACATTTTGCCTGTTTTTATGTCTTTTTGAGTTCAGTGTACAGTCTATTGTATTGCAGTTGGGCAGCCAATAAGTTTAAATAAATAAATAAAATTAGAAATATTGTCCTATTTTCCATTGCATTTCAGCTAAAGTTAACATTTTCAAAACATTAAGGTAAAGATAAAGGTTCCCCTCACACATATGTGCTAGTTGTTCCCAACTCTAGGTGGGGTGTTCATCTCCGTTTCAAAGCCAAAGATCCAGTGCTATCCGAAGACCTCTCTGTGGTCATGTGGCCGGCATGATTAAATGCCAAAGGCACACGGAATGCTATTACCTTCCCACCAAAGGTGGTCCCTATTTTTCTACTTGCATTTTTTACATGCTTTCGAACTGCTAGGTTGGCAGAAGCTGAGACAAGTAACAGGAGCTCACTCCTTTACGTGGCACTAGGGATTTGAACCACCAAACTGCAAACTTTTCTGATCAACAAGCTCAGTATCATAGCCACTGAGCCACATTAGAGTTTTGTAAAAACTTTAAAAATAACATAAAACTCTAAAATCTAAAAAAAATTGATAGCATATTGTATCATTATGTTTTGGTGATTCCAGGAAGACACTGCAGAATTGTAGAGCTGGCAAAAATACTACGATTAGGAGTTTAATTGCCATCCTATATTTTTAATAGAAATACACTGCAGTTAACACAGCAACATAATACACAGATATTGTATTGCGGTACTCTTCATATCAGTGAGCAAATATTACAATCTCCAACTTCTTAGAGGTAAGTTATATATATATATATATATATATATATATATATATATATATATATATATATATATATATATATATATATATAATTATAAATACCATTTTGTATTCACTTTCTATGGTCTACAGAGTGAACAAAAATGTATTTTTCATTACCTACACATAATGTTACTGATAATTAGTATTGCATTGAATCATTGAATTGCAAAGACAATTATACTAAGTTTGACATTAGAAAAATAGTTTCTACATGTTTCAGGGTAACTACAGAAATACATTCAAGCAATTGTTGCTAATTTTATTTTATTTTATTGTATTAAATTTATACCCCGCCCTTCTCCTTGTTAGGACCCAGGGCGGCGCACAGGCATTATTAAAACCACAAAATACAATAAATATCAATTTAAAATATATTAAAATATATTAAAAATATACTAAATATCCCTCTTGATGTAACTTCCTTCAATTATATTTATTATTGTCCTTTTTCCAGTGGAGGGCACTGGTGGTCTTATGAGAAGGAGGACATACTCGATGGAACTTGTCTGGAAGTTTGCAAAAGAGGATTTATAGCTCCCTGGTATCTGGATTATAAGTCAGCAACAGATGATAAATTCAGATATTTATGACACCACAGTTTCCCACCCCTGACAGTACAGTGCTAAATATCAGATAAGTTGTTCTAAAAGTCACCAGCAATAATTTACTTCAAGGAGGGGAAGTGCACTCAAAGGAATGATTTACTCTCAGTTCTGTTGATGTATCTCCAACTCTCAAAAAGAGTCAGGCTTCCACATTTCTTTTGAGAGAACGAAGCCCTTCATTGGAAAAAAGTCCTCACTACTTAAGTAGAGGATAGGAAGCAGTAAATTACAGACTCTTCTAGGTGTTTGTTGATTCTGTATTTGTGTGTGTGTGTGTGTGTGTGTGTGTGTGAGAGAGAGAGAGAGAGAGAGAGAGAGAGAGAGAGAGAGAGAGAGAGAGAGAGAGAGAGAGAGAGAGAGAGAGAGAGAGAGAGAGAGAGAGAGAGACTCAGATTCCCTGTTCTGTTCATGCAACTACTATACCTCACATCTTGCCTCCCTTTCTGGTTCTCTGGTTCTATTTTGGTTCCCAAATAATTTGTTTACATTGTCACTTTCTCCTCTTAATAAAGTAGAGGCTCCTCCACAGTGATATTGATTGTAGCCAGGATAAATTCAACACCATATGGGCTGCTGCAGTGCTGCCACTGAACTTACCTTCCATAAATATTAATTTTAATAATAATAATAATTTTAACTAATGAAATTATCTGGTGACATGAGCTATTATACTGAGAAATAAAAGGTTTGAAAATGGTTTTAAAATGATCATGGAGATAAGGGGCTCTGCTTGTATTAAGGACAAGTCCCTGCTGGTACCTAGACCACCTTTCTATGTTATAAATTTCGCCCCTCTACTTTTTTTCCCTTTATTTTTGTCTTCCCCCTTCCTCACTTTTAGTCCAGGCTTCATCCAGAGAACAAGCTCCTGAGTGCTTGGGATTTTCAAACAGGAAAAATTTATAGAGAGAATTTACAAGGGGAGTTAACAAACCAGGCTATAAGGGACATTGACAGATGGGAAGTCATTCATTTCTTTAATTAATCAGGATGCAAAAATATTTACTGCTATTATAAGCAATAGATTAAGTAGATTTATAGATAAATATATAAGCTATAATCAAGTAGGTTTTGTTAAAGGTAGATATATGAGTGATATTATTAGAAGAGTATTAAATATTATAGATGTAGCTGAACATAATGGTGATAAAATAGGTATAGTATCACTAGATATTTTTAAAGCCTTTATTCTGTACAATGGGAAACTATTAAAGTAATTATTGAGGCATTAGGTTTTGGTAATAGATTTATACATGTTATTTCGAAATTGTATCAAAAAAGTAGTGCAAGAGTGAAGGTGAATGGAATAATGACGGAAGAGATCAAATTGGAAGCAGGTACGAGACAAGGATGTCCCTTGTCTCCAATATTATTTTTATTGGTTATGGAAGTATTGACTAAAATGATAGAAAAAGATGAAGAATTGGAAGGGTATAAGGGATATAAGATAAATTTGTATGCGGATGATACCTTGATTATTTTGAAAGATATAGAGAAAGATTTGAAGAAGATAAATAAACATTTGAAAGAATTTGAGGAAATGACAGGTTTGAAAGTAAATTGGTCAAAATCTGAATTATTAATGGATAAAAATGGTAAGGAGTGGGAGAATATGCAAGAACAATTTGGGATAAGAATTAAAAATACATTGAAATATTTGGGAATAACACTTTCACTTAAAGTTAGGGAATTGAAAAAACTTAATTATGATGTGATGCTGAATGAAGTAGAGAAGAAGATAGATAAATATAAAAAGATAAAGTTGTCTTGGTTTGGTAGAATTGCAATGTGTAAGATGACGTTGTTACCAAAGTTTAATTTTTTATTTGAGATGTTACCATTAAATTTGACAGAGAAAGATATGAAAGGATATCAGAAGAAATTGGATAAATTTTGTAATGGTGGGAAAAGACCTAGATTATTGAAGAAAATGTGGTATCAAAATCAAAAGGAAGGTGGATTGGGAATTCCCAATCTACTTAATTATCATCGGGCCAGGGGTGGGTTTCAAAATTTTTGGAACAGGTTCTGTGGGTGTGGCCTGCTTTGTGGGAGTGTGACTTTGTGGGAGTGTGACTTGCTGGCCATGTGACTGGGTGGGAGTGGCTTGCCAGCCATGTGACCAGGTGGGAGTGGCCAACTTGGAAAATGTGAAACTTAACAATGGTCTTGGTTAACAACTAAACTTTTGGGCTCAATTGTGGTCATACGTTCTTTCTTTCTTTCTCTTTCTTTCCTTCTCTCTTTCTTTCCCTCTTTCTCTCTCTCTTTCTTTCTCTCTCTCTTTCCCTCTTTCTCTTTCCCTCTTTCTTTCTCTCTTTTTCTTTTTCTCTTTCTTTCCCTCTTTTTCTTTCTCTTTCTTTCTTGCTTTCTCTTTTTCTTTCTCTCTTTTTCTCTCTCTTTCCTTTCTGTCTCTCTTTCTCTGCCTTTCTCTCTTTCTTCTCTCTCACTTTCTTTCTTTCTTTCTTTCTCTTTCTTTCTTTCTCTCTCTGTCTCTCTCCCCTTCATCCGCCCATCTATCACTCTGTGTTTGTGTGTGTGTGTGTCTGTCTCGCATTCACGCACTTAATCACTTTCTGTGTCTCTCTCTTTCTCTCCCTCCCTCCCTCTCTGTCTCTGTGTGTGTGTCTGTCACTCTCTGATTCCCCCCTCCCTCCCTGTCTCTCTGTGTCTGTGCCTCTCTCTGTCTGTCTGTCGTCGTGGCCGCCCGCCCGCCCGTCCCCCGTGGAGCCTCTTCATCCCGGGGCCGCTGTGCTCACTCACCTTAGCCTGCCCTCCCCGCCGCCCGGCCGCCTGCAGCTGAGAAGCGTGTGTGTGTGTGTGGGAACAGGGAAAGTTTTGCCGCGAGTGGCGGGGGTGGGGTGGGGGTTTGCGCAGCTTAGCGCGCTCTTGTTCTGCTGCCCCTAGCCGGCAGGCTTTAAAGGCCGAGCGCTGTCCACTCCAGCCGGCCTCCTCTCGCGACGCCCCCGACCTCGCCAGGCCCTGGCTCCTCCATGCGGCTCGTTCCCGCCGCTCGCTGCCGTCATAGCCCCCGACCTCGCCGGTAAGCCATGCCCTCGTCCCATGGAGGCCCTGGCTTGCCTGGCGAGGTCGGGGGCATCGCGAGAGGAGGCCAGCTGGAGTGGACATGGTTTGAGGCGCTGCGCCGGGCGCCGAACGCTGCAGCGTCAGCGTTCGGCGCCCGGCACAGCGCCCCGGAGCGTGTCCACTCCAGCCGGCCTCCTCTCGCAACGCCCCCGACCTCGCCAGGCAAGCCAGGGCCTCCATGGGACGAGGGCATGGCTTACCGGCGAGGTCGGGGGCTGTGACGGCAGCGAGCGGCGGGAACGAGCCGCATGGAGGAGCCAGGGCCTGGCGAGGTCGGGGGCGTCGCGAGAGGAGGCCGGCTGGAGTGGACAGCGCTCGGCCTTTAAAGCCTGCCGGCTAGGGGCAGCAGAACAAGAGCGCGCTAAGCTGCGCAAACCCCCACCCCACCCCCGCCACTCGCGGCAAAACTTTCCCTGTTCCCACACACACACACACGCTTCTCAGCTGCAGGCGGCCGGGCGGCGGGGAGGGCAGGCTAAGGTGAGTGAGCACAGCGGCCCCGGGATGAAGAGGCTCCGCGGGGGACGGGCGGGCGGGCGGCCACGACGACAGACAGACAGAGAGAGGCACAGACACAGAGAGACAGGGAGGGAGGGGGGAATCAGAGAGTGACAGACACACACACAGAGACAGAGAGGGAGGGAGGGAGAGAAAGAGAGAGACACAGAAAGTGATTAAGTGCGTGAATGCGAGACAGACACACACACACACAAACACAGAGTGATAGATGGGCGGATGAAGGGGAGAGAGACAGAGAGAGAAAGAAAGAAAGAGAAAGAAAGAAAGAAAGAAAGTGAGAGAGAAGAAAGAGAGAAAGGCAGAGAAAGAGAGACAGAAAGGAAAGAGAGAGAAAAAGAGAGAAAGAAAAAGAGAAAGCAAGAAAGAAAGAGAAAGAAAAAGAGGGAAAGAAAGAGAGAAAAAGAAAAAGAGAGAAAGAAAGAGGGAAAGAGAAAGAGGGAAAGAGAGAGAGAAAGAAAGAGAGAGAGAAAGAGGGAAAGAAAGAGAGAAGGAAAGAAAGAGAAAGAAAGAAAGAACGTATGACCACAATTGAGCCCAAAAGTTTAGTTGTTAACCAAGACCATTGTTAAGTTTCACATTTTCCAAGTTGGCCACTCCCACCTGGTCACATGGCTGGCAAGCCACTCCCACCCAGTCACATGGCCAGCAAGTCACACTCCCACAAAGTCACACTCCCACAAAGCAGGCCACACCCACAGAACCTGTTCCAAAAATTTTGAAACCCACCCCTGGCCCGATGATAATTAAGTAGATTGGGAATTCCCAATCCACCTTCCTTTTGATTTTGATACCACATTTTCTTCAATAATCTAGGTCTTTTCCCACCATTACAAAATTTATCCAATTTCTTCTGATATCCTTTCATATCTTTCTCTGTCAAATTTAATGGTAACATCTCAAATAAAAAATTAAACTTTGGTAACAACGTCATCTTACACATTGCAATTCTACCAAACCAAGACAACTTTATCTTTTTATATTTATCTATCTTCTTCTCTACTTCATTCAGCATCACATCATAATTAAGTTTTTTCAATTCCCTAACTTTAAGTGAAAGTGTTATTCCCAAATATTTCAATGTATTTTTAATTCTTATCCCAAATTGTTCTTGCATATTCTCCCACTCCTTACCATTTTTATCCATTAATAATTCAGATTTTGACCAATTTACTTTCAAACCTGTCATTTCCTCAAATTCTTTCAAATGTTTATTTATCTTCTTCAAATCTTTCTCTATATCTTTCAAAATAATCAAGGTATCATCCGCATACAAATTTATCTTATATCCCTTATACCCTTCCAATTCTTCATCTTTTTCTATCATTTTAGTCAATACTTCCATAACCAATAAAAATAATATTGGAGACAAGGGACATCCTTGTCTCGTACCTGCTTCCAATTTGATCTCTTCCGTCATTATTCCATTCACCTTCACTCTTGCACTACTTTTTTGATACAATTTCGAAATAACATGTATAAATCTATTACCAAAACCTAATGCCTCAATAATTACTTTAATAGTTTCCCATTGTACAGAATAAAGGCTTTAAAAATATCTAGTGATACTATACCTATTTTATCACCATTATGTTCAGCTACATCTATAATATTTAATACTCTTCTAATAATATCACTCATATATCTACCTTTAACAAAACCTACTTGATTATAGCTTATATATTTATCTATAAATCTACTTAATCTATTGCTTATAATAGCAGTAAATATTTTTGCATCCTGATTAATTAAAGAAATGAATGACTTCCCATCTGTCAATGTCCCTTATAGCCTGGTTTGTTAACTCCCCTTGTAAATTCTCTCTATAAATTTTTCCTGTTTGAAAATCCCAAGCACTCAGGAGCTTGTTCTCTGGATGAAGCCTGGACTAAAAGTGAGGAAGGGGGAAGACAAAAATAAAGGGAAAAAAAGTAGAGGGGCGAAATTTATAACATAGAAAGGTGGTCTAGGTACCAGCAGGGACTTGTCCTTAATACAAGCAGAGCCCCTTATCTCCATGATCATTTTAAAACCATTTTCAAACCTTTTATTTCTCAGTATAATAGCTCATGTCACCAGATAATTTCATTAGTTAAAATTATTATTATTATTAAAATTAATATTTATGGAAGGTAAGTTCAGTGGCAGCACTGCAGCAGCCCATATGGTGTTGAATTTATCCTGGCTACAATCAATATCACTGTGGAGGAGCCTCTACTTTATTAAGAGGCCTCCTCTCGCAACGCCCCCGACCTCGCCAGGCCCTGGCTCCTCCATGCGGCTCGTTCCCGCCGCTCGCTGCCGTCACAGCCCCCGTCCTCGCCGCTCCATGCCGCTCACCCCCGCCGCCGCCGCTCCAACCCGATGGCTTCGCACACCGCGCGCGAAGCCCCCCCCTCCCCGGCAGCTTCAAAACTAAAGGGCCCAGGCTGGGCCTTGAAACTTTCCCTGTTGGCGTGGCTGGGGGGGTGAGGGTGCGGGGGCCTTCGCGCAACTAGAGCGCCTTCAGCCCCCCCCCAGCCGCGCCAACAATGGAAGACCTTCAAGGCCCGGCCCCCGCTCTTTACTTTTGAAGCACGCCTTTTGCACGCGGCTAGTGGCGGCGGGAGAGGCGCCCGCCACCGCTAGTCGGGTGCGAAGCCTGCTTTTGGCTTCCACAAGGAAGGAGGCTTCGAAGCTAGCCTCCTGCCCCCCCCCCCCTAAGCAAAGTTGCTTACCTGGGGAAGGGGAGCCGCTTGCTGGAAGTCAGATGCTCAAAGAAAGGAGGGCCGCGCGATTAGGAACAGTCTCGCGCAACACTTTTAAATAGGTCCAGCCTGATCACTGATTGGCTGGTACATTTTTAAATGTAATCAAGCCAATCAGTGAGCATCGGGCTGGACTGGAGCTAGGGCTGGGTGTTACTTCCAGGTCCACGGTCCAACGGGATCGGCCAGGATCTGTAAATTTTACCATCAGGCTCGCGCGATCCTGGCCGATCCCCCAGGAACCCACCCCTGCATCGGGCCTATGGTATTCGAACTGTGGTAAAAATACTCAAAGGCGGAGATGGTCATTGGGGAGATTTAGAGTTAAAAGATATTAAGAGATTTGGCCCTACATGGTTTTTAGATAAAGCAAAATCAAAAAAGGTAATTAACAGCTATCGGTTAAAGGGATTGAGTAAAATTTGGAATAAATTTGTTAAAATTTTAATTCCGGATATAACCTTTTTGGGGAAGACAACTGGAAATTGGCCGATCAAAACCAATATAAGTCGTGATAAAGTAATTGAAGATGAAAACATAGAAATTATAATAGATTGGTTAAAAGCTTTAGGAAATGAAAGTAGAAAAAAAGAAATAATTGAAAAATTGGGGTTAAATTGGTTTGAAAAAATACAGATAGAAAAATGGACTATGAAAGTAAGGGGAAAATGTAAGATAAGTAGAAATAAAACTGAATTTGAAAACCTAGTATCTCAAATTATCAAAGACGAAATTGGGTTAAAGGGACTCGTTAGTAAGATATATAAGATTATAAATTTTGATGGAAAACCACAAATGGCAATGAAGATGAATTGGGAGGAAGAACTCAAGATTAAAATATTAGATTTGGATTGGAATGTGAATTGGAAGAGTCGAATTATGAGGATTTTATCTATAAGGATTAAAGAGCATAATTTTAAGGTTGTTTGGAAATGGTATTTGACTCCATTAAGATTATCATTGATGGATAAAAAAATCAGTAATAAATGTTGGAGATGTAATACGGAATTGGGAACTTATGAACATATGTGGTATAAATGTGATAAAGTTAAAAAGTTTTGGCAACAATTGGAGAAAACGATATTTGAAATGATGAAGAAAAGAATAATATTGAGATCAGAAACTATATTACTGTTGATAATTAAGGAATAAGAATTAACAAAATATGAGAAAGAATTGATTAGAATTATGATTATAATGGGTAGAATTATAATAGCTAGATATTGGAAATTAGAGGTGAATTTTAAAATAGAAGAGTGGTACTGTGAAATGTGGAAATTAGCTTTAAATGATAAAATGACATGTGATATTAAATTTAGAGAGGGTGTTTATAAAAGAGACATTTTCTGGAAAACTTGGGAGCCATTTGTGGACTATGCGCTTGGAAATTTGGATGCTTCGATACCTGTACCCAGAGAACGCGGATTTTGGAGATCGTGAAGATATATCCGAAGAACCAAATCTTCCTTTCTTATGTATAGCACAGGGTGAAATATTGTACTGTATTGTATATGTAATTTCTGTTGTAGCGTTTAAAAAAAAAAAAAAAAGACGGGAAGTCATTCATTCATTTCATTTCATTTTCATTTATTAAACTTATATACCGCTCCCTTTCCCAAAAAGGGACTCGGGGCGGTGCACAGGAAATTTATTTATTTATTTATTCAATTTATATCCCGCCCTTCTCCAAACGGACCCAGGGCGGCGCACAGGAAAATTAAAATAATATACAATAATACAAAAATACCAAAATAGAAAAATTTAAAAATCTATTAAATATGAAACCCTGTGCTAAAACCAATTAAAACCCCCCCTTTAAAACTATCTATACTAGTCAACAGTGGAGGCTATGTAAGGCCGGCTTGATGAAACAAATGTGTTTTTAAACACTGGCAGAAGAGGCGGAGGTCAGTAATGGTACGGAGTTCAGGAGGTAGGTCGTTCCACAGGGCAGGGCCTGCCACAGAGAAGGCCCTTCCCCTAGGTGTCGCCAGTCGGCATTGTCCGGCCGACAGCTCCCTGAGAAGGCCCTCTCTGTGGGAGCATATCGGTCTGAGGGATGTATGGGGCAGGAGACAGTCTCGCATGTAACTAAGTCCCGAGCCATGGAGCGCTTTGAAGATGGTCGTCAAAACCTTGAAGCGCACCCGAAAGACCACAGGAAGCCAGTGCAGCTCGCGCAGGATCGGTGTTATATGGGAGCATCTAGAAACTCCCGTAATCACCCGCGCGGCTGCATTCTGCACTGACTGTAGCTTTTGAGTGCACCTCAAGGGAAGCCCCATGTAGAGAGCATTACAGTAGTCGAATCGGGATGTCACGAGGGCCTGAGTGACTGTGCGACGGGCAGCCCGGTCCAGTAAGGGGCGCAATTGGCGCATCAGGCGAACCTGATGAAACGACCCCCTGGCCACGGCCTCCACATAGTCTTCCATGGACAGCCGGGAATCCAGGAGGACACCCAAATTGCGCACCCTCTCCACGGGGGCCGGTGTTTCACCCCCAATGGCCAGAGTTGGAGTAATCTGGCTGAACCGGGGTGCCGGAAACCACAGCCACTCAGTCTTGGACGGGTTGAGTTTGAGTTTGTTACCACCCATCCAGATCCGTACGGCCTCAAAGCACCGGGACATAACCTCGACGGCATCGTTGGGGTGGTCTGGGATGGATATGTACAACTGAGTATCATCAGCGTACAGATGATATCCCACCCCAAAACCACGGATGATCTCACCCAGCGGCTTCATATATGTGTTGAACAGTAGGGGCGAGAGGACCGACCCCTGAGGAACCCCACATATGAGGGGCCTCGAGGCCGACCTCTGCCCCCCTGCCAACACATATTGCGACCGACCAGAGAGGTAGGACAAGAACCACCGTAAAACAGTGCCTCCCAGCCCCAACCCCCCCAGTCGGCGCAATAGGAAACTGTTGAGCCACCACACTCTCAACAACCTTCACTAAAAAGTGGAGGTTGGAGACGGGACGATAGTTTTCTAATAATGCTGGATCCAGGGACGGCTTCTTGAGGAGGGGCCTTACTACCGCCTCTTTCAAGACGGCAGGCAAGGACCCCTCACTCAAAGATGCGTTGACAATGCCCTGGAGCCAGCCTCGTGTCGTCTCCCAGGATGCCAGTACAAGCCAGGAGGGATACGGGTCCAATAAACATGTTGTAGCCCTAAGTCTCTTTGACAACTTGTCCATATCCTCGGTGGTAACAAAATCAAACTCCTCCCAAGATGGTGTCACAAGAACAACCTCGGCCCGCTCGACTGGACCACTATCGATGGAGGATAGCTCGTTCCGAATCCGAGTGATTTTCTCCTGCAGATAAATCCCAAATTCCTCTGCTCGACCCTGTAAAGGGGCTTCCCGTGGCCTCTGTTGAAGGAGGGAGCGGGTCACCCCAAACAGGGCGGCAGGGCGGTTATCTGCGGATGCAATAAGAGTGGCACAATACTCACGTTTGGCCACTCTTATCGCCACTAAGTAAGTCCTAATATGGTCTCTCACTAGTGTTCGGTCAACTTCGGAGTGAGAAGATCTCCATCTGCTCTCTAGGGGTCTCTTGTGGCGCTTCATCTCCCTAAGCCCCTCGGTAAACCAAGGAGCCCAGGTGGTTCGTCGCCGCAAGAGAGGCCGCAAGGGCGCGACTTGGTCCAAAGCCCCCGTGGCCACACTTAACCATGCAGCCACTAGGTCCTCAGTTGAGTCACGGGGCAAGTCCACAGGAATTGGCCCAAGCTCCCTTTGGAACCTTATCGGGTCCATCAGGAGCCTGGGGCGGAACCATATAGGAATGTCCGGTTTCGCCTCCCCGCAGTGAGGTGCGGCGATCGGAAAGTCGAGCCGAAGGAGAGCATGATCTGTCCATGACAGGGGTGTGATGACTAAATCCCCTATTCCCAGATCACTACTCCACTGTCACGAGATGAAGATTAGATCCAGGGTGTGTCCGCCCTCGTGGGTAGGACCTACAACTACTTGGGTCAGGTCCATGGCTGTCATGGAAGCCATGAACTCCCGAGCTACCCCAGAGGTTTCGCCTGTTGACGGCAGGTTAAAGTCCCCCATGACTAACAGTCTGGGGGTCTCAACCGCCGCCTCGGCTATCACCTCTAGGAGCTCGGGCAGGGCTGTTGTTGTATAGCGAGGAGCCAGGTATACAACTAACACGCCCAACTGCCTCCCTAGGCCCCACTTCACAAGGAGGGACTCGCACCTGGTCGTCTGAGGGATCATGGTCTCCTTTGGCTCAAGACCTTCCCTAACCATAATCGCCACCCCCCACCCCTCCCTAGGGCCCTAGGCTGATGAAAGGCTCGGTATCCTGGTGGGCACATTTCTACGAGGGGAACTCCTCCCTCATGGCCCAACCAGGTTTCCGTGATACCTACCAGGTCCGGGTCCCCCTCTGACACAAGGTCATGGATGAGGGGGGGGGTTTGTACCACGGACCTGGCGTTGCACATCAGCCTAGGGCCCCGGGTCTGTGGTTCTTGCCCACCTAGTCTGCGATGGGAGCATGGGGGGTTGGAGCGCGTGACCGCCCGTAGCCAGCAGCTGCAGTCCTCCAACCGATAATGTCCACCCCGTCTCCCACCGCCCCTGCCCCTCCCCAAGACCGAACTGATGGAAGATACCTCAGTGGAAACGACCCCCCTTCCCCCTACTCCATTTCTCTGCTTCCGCCAGCCGGCCCTATAGATTGACGCCCCCCCCCCACTTGACTATCCCTGCCCTCCTCCCTGGAACCCCCTAAAATCCGAATTAAAAAGTTAAATAAACCCCCCCCGAGTTTGCGCTTCGTTCCAGAGGGTTGGGCCCGCCACAGAGAAGGCCCTTCCCCTGGGTGTTGCCCGCTGGCATTGCCTAGTGGACGGCACCCGGAGAAGTCCCTCTCTGTGGGAGTGAATCGGCCGCAGGGATGTATGGGGTAGGATGCGATGCTGTAGATAACTAGGTCCCGTGCCATGGAGCGCTTTAAAGATAATAATCAGCACCTTGAAGTATCCCTTTTGCCTACAAAGTCTATGAAACATTTATTTCTCCCCCCCGCCCCCCCGAAGCAGACTCAAACTACACCTGATGCAAGACCAAGTTTGGTTTCTTGTTGGAAGAAAAGAGGAAGGAGCTTGAGAAGAAGGTTTATGCCATGAAATATACCAGAGAAGGAGAGAGGTTCCTGGATGGAATAGCTGAGGTTCTCTAGAAATGGTAGACAAAGACAACACGAAGAAACAAGCCCCCATTCCTTTGGCAGAGGTAAATACCAAAAAGCAAGCGAATCAGGAAGACAGGTGCCTATTACTTGAGGTGAAAGAAAATGAATGTTCAAAAAGATCTAGACAAATCTGAGCAGACTATAGAATATATGAATATATTCCTAGGTAGAAAAAAAGCAAAAGACAAGGAAGAGTTGGTTTGGAAGAGTACACATTCAAGAGATGTGGGTGTCCTTGTGGCCCACAAGTTGGACATGAGCCTGCTATGTGAAGCAGCTGCTAAAAAGACAAATGCTACCTTTGGGTGCATTGGCAGGAGCATAAAAGAGAAATACATAATGAGAAATATTATTCCATCATATTTTGTCCCAGATAGACTCGCTTGTAGTGCTGGTATCAAGTTGTGGGTACCACAGTTCAAAAAGGACAGGCAAAATTAAGATAAAAGCCACCAAGAAGCCTCCTGCCCCATACATCCCTTCGTCCGGTCCGCTCCCACAGAGCGGGCCTACTCTGGGTGCCGTCGGCTGGGCAATGCCGGCTGGCGACACCCAGGGGAAGAGCCTTCTCTGTGGCGGGCCTGGCCCTCTGGAACGACCTACCCCCCGACCTTCGCACTACCTCGGACCTCCGCCTCTTCCGCCAACGTCTTAAGACGTACTTATTCCAATAAGCCGGCGTAGGATAGCCCCCCGCTTCCGACTTTTAAATATAAATTATAATTTGGTTACGGTTTTAATAACGGGTTTTAGCACGGGTGAATTAATTTAATATATTTTTAATTGATGTATATTGTATTTAGGATTTTATATAATGCCTGTCCGCCGCCCTGGGTCCTAACAAGGAGAAGAGCGGGGTATAAATTTAATTAATTAATTAAATAAATAAATAAATAAATAAATAAACAAATAAATAAATAAATAAACAAACAAACAAACAAACAAACAAACAAACAAATAAATAAATAAATAAATAGTCTGGAAACTGAAGCCTGTGAAAAATAGTTAAAGGATCTAGATATATTTAGTTCACGCAAAAGAGAATCGAGGGGCAATACAATAACCATCTTTGAACATACAAATGAAAATGGTTTTATTTTCTATTGCCCCAGAAAGAAGGTCGATTTATTTATCATGTGGCACACTGACATATTTCAGTAAAAAGGGATAAAATAAAATAAAAAATAGAATATAAAATCTGAAATCTTAACAGGAAGAGTACAAACTAATATCTAAACTGCAAATTTTCATTGTAATTTTATTACAATAGTATTACAATGGCAATAAAGATTATTATTATTATTATTAAATCCAATTTTTTTACTTCATTTGTCACAGCCAGGAAATTTCCATTATGGGCTGTTTTGACACTTTGCTACCATGTGTTGAGTAGTTTGTTTTTCGGCCCCACAGTCATGATTCGGTGATGGTGTTTTGCCTCACTTATAGAGGGTGTCTGCAGAATAAGAACTGAAGAGTTAATACTCGGTGGAAGTAGATTGATACTTTCTGAAGAATTTCTCAACCATGTGAGTTGTCAGCCAATGAACCAAGCTGCCACATGAAGTAACTTCTTCCCTTTCACAAAAGACCTTTAAACAAAGGCCCATTGGTCAGAGATGCTGTAGTGCAGAGGTGGGGAATGATGATTCCCCACCATGCTGGCTCAGGAATTCTGGGAGTTAAAGTCCACAAGTCATAAAAGGGCCACAATTCGACACCCCTGCTGTAGTGGAATCTACACTGAGGAGTGGTTGGACAGGAGTACCTTTTATTTTATGATGATGATGATGATGATGATGATGATGATGATGATGATGATGATGATATCCATTCAGTCAAGTCTGACTCTTGGCGGTTCTACGAGCCAAGTCTCTCATCATCTATCAAATTCTATGGAAAGGGTCTCAAACATTTTATGATACTATATGCAAATAAAAGTTACTTCTTTATCATCACAGAAAGAACAGTGAGGTTGATTAGAAACAGCCTTACTGTATAAAATAACTCCAGAACGAATGAAGAGGTCCCTCCCCCACATCCCCCCGTCCCCCACCTTTCTCTGCAGCCTGCTAGATTTCAGCTTTCACCTCATAATGATATATATTAGCTCTGGGATTAGTTGTTTTACCAAAAGAGACAGGGAAGGACAGGAATTAAGAAATACAATATATTTCTTGCCTTTCTCTCCACTTCTTCCCTTTCCAGTGTCACAAGCAAATCAGGGCTGTGTTGTGGTAGTTTGTGGGATGTATGCAAAGTAATGTTTCTGATTCTGCAAGGATCTGTTTTGTGTTGGAAGCAGACTAGTGTCATGGGTGATTCAATTCACTATGAGAGAGCAATGATGGCTATACGTGAGTGGATGAAAGAGTGAAAAATGCCCTTCATAATTGGCAAAAAAGGCAGAACCTAAGAATAGCCCCCTACCCTGTCATCTTGAAATATAGGTGCATTGAGGAACGCAGTTGACATCTCTGAGGGCAAAGGTCACTTGTGCTAGATTTTTCCCATTAAAAAAACCCCCAATCATTAAGTATATTGGCAAGCACAATCTGATCTTTGATTTCTTTATTTTAAAGGACTATACAAAGTTAATGGCAGTGGTGGGATTCAATTTTTTCTATTACTGGTTCTGTGGGCGTGGCTTGGTGGGCGTGGTAGGGGAAGGATACTGCAAAATCCCCATTCCCTCCCAATCAGCTGGGATTCGGGAGACAGAGAATAGATGGGGGCGGGACCAGTCAGAGGTGGTCTTTACCAGTTTTCCCAACTACTCAAAATTTCCGTTACCGGTTTTCCAGAACTGGTCAGAACCTGTTGAATACCACCTCTGGTTAGTGAGAGAATTCAGTATTGCTGTGCTTTTAAAATAATTTCTTTTCTTCTTCTTTTTTTTTTTTTAGAAAAAAGTTCCTTATCGGAAGATGTAGTTGGCAATGCTTCAGGGTTTTGTTTCTGATTTTATTTTTTCATTTCCTCTTTGATAACTTTGTACCTTGAAGGATTCAGTTTTATTTGTATTATTTTAAAGATCCCTGGGTCTAATTTAATTTATGGAACAGAGTAAGCGGTGCTAAGAAATCACTGAGGTTTTACTTGTGTGGTATCATTGATCTCCTCCTCTAGGAGATTCAATGAAAAACACTTCATTCTCGTTTTACAGGTCTATAGTTTCCTGTTACTTAAACACAAAATTGTTTTATGAAATTGCACTATGCTGTTAATATCCTTTGATTCTCACTTTACAGTTTTGAAGAATAATGGTGACTAATAGGTAGTTATTCTTTTAAGCACCAGAGATTTCTAATCCCATACACCTGGAAGGATGTGAGTTACTCTTAGTTTGGTCTGGCATAGTACCGGCCATTGATGCATATAGTATTGATCATATGATAAAGAAATGGATAACAGAAACATCTCATTGTATGGAATTAAAATAAGCAATTGAAGCTAAACCAGATATCTCTATTTTGCTAGATACTAGTACATCCATACAGGGGTCACTGAGTGCTAAACCTCATAATTTGTTGCCTTCCAGATGTCTCAGGAAACAGGATATTACATAATTCCTAATATGCTTCACCTGAGTTTTTTAAAAATGTGACCTTAATGAAATAAAAGAATGTGGTGAAAGGACACGGTGGCTCAGTGGCTAAGATGCTGAGCTTGTTGATTAGAAAAGTCAGCAGTTTGGTGGTTCAAATCCCTAGCGCCACGTAATGGAGTGAGCTCCTGTTACTTGTCTCAGCTTCTGCCAACCTAACAGTTCAAAAGTATGTAAAAATGCAAGTAGAAAAATAGGGACCAACTTTGGTGGGAAGGTAACAGCATTCTGTGTGCCTTCGGCATTTAGTCATGCCGGCCACATGACCACAGAGATGTCTTTGGACAGTGCTGGCTCTTCGGCTTTGAAATGAGTTGAGCACCACCCCCTAGAGTCGGGAACGACTAGCACATATGCGCAAGGGGAACCTTTACCTTTACCTAATGAAATAAGTAAATTGGACACAGCCGCAGTGGCTTTCTTTATGCCAAGTCAAGGATACTTTTGAGTTTCATAGCACACTAAGAAATAGTAGCGACAGCTGACTTGAACCATGATTTGGAAAGATAGAGGGAGAGAAAACAGGTAAGTGACATCTTGGAGGGATAGAAAAGATTGTGAGATTGTTTCACAATTGTTTCTACTAGTAAATGGCTGTTTTGCGACTGGCAATACTCATGTGGCAGCCATTTTGGGACATGGGCAAGTCAGCTACCATCTCTCTGTGGCCACCAGTTTTTAACATTCATATTCAAAAAAATATCATATTTTTCTCATATGCAATTTAATCACATTTTTATAAAATTGCCAGTTTTTTCATAATATAAATCTCCAGAAGGTGAAGGAAAAGAAGTTGTGGGCTTAACCATTTCTGCTCTAAATGAAATAGCTATCTCATGATATTTCAAAAAGTTGGTTTATTGCTTTTGACCTGAAGAAGTATGGGTGTCTTTGTATGTACGTATGCAACAATATAACAGACTGTAACATATAAAAAATTGTGTAGTATCAGTGTTATGATCAAGTCTAATATGTTTTATATTTAAAGCAGGACCCTGTTTACTATATGTGCAGAGATGGAAATAACCCACTGTTGAAGATTGGTTGATGAGGTTGACAGATTTTGATGAAATGGATAAAGTGACTTTTTAATTAAAGACATTATCTACATTTTTGAGGGGCTTTTGAGTAAAATGGAAACATGAAGGTGATTTATAGTTTTGATGATTAGATAGAAGAAATTATAGAAGGAACAGTAGTATGTAACTTTAGGGAGAGATTGAAACAATTTATAACTATATTAAAAACCACATATTTATTTATTTTTTCTTGCATTTTGTGTTTTCTTTGATTTCTTTTTCTCTTTTTCTCTCTTCTTCCTTACTTTATATTAGTTTGTATTAGTGTTTATCTTCTTGTTTAAAAGTTTCCATAAAAATTATGGATTTTGTTTTATATACACATATAAAGCAATTTTCATCTGAAGCAAATGGTTTCTTTTTTTAAATACACTCTACCCAGCATATGCATAGATACCAAGTGCCACTTTTCCATTTTAAATAATTTTACTTAAAGGTACTAACTATTAGCATCCTTGAGTTAAAAAATATAGGTTCCTATTTTGTGCACTGTAGAGATAACAGCAACTTAATTTAAGAGTAAAAGATTGAAACAAAGGAAACATTATGTTTATTAAAATTATGCATCTACATCTGGTACTATTGTTCTAATAAAACTCCTCCCCCACTTTCATATTTGAAAACATATTGGGAGATTTAATTATGGATTTGATCTGTTGTAATTTTTTTCTTATATGATTGCGTAAACTGAGGAAAATAACGAAGCTTTGTAAAAAAAATAAAAGGCAAACTTAACAGATAACAAAATATTGAAGCAAATTAGTCTGAAGAGCTACTACAACCATCATTCTATACTGGCATACTGGTAATTAACCAAAGATTTATTATGACTTCCCCATAGTGTGAACTATAATTCCCTAATTTGCTGTGTGACATTGACTCAGTCCATCTGTGACAGTGTATCTATGAAGTTGCATCTTAATAATGTATCTAGGTAGTCATCCTTTTTATACCTACTGCCCACTTTTATATCTCTGTTAGTAGTAAAATTTTCTAACCGCCCACCGGTTCCACAGTAATGGTGATTTATAAAGTAGGGAAGTCAATTAAATTAAAAAAAGGAAAGTGCTTCAGTATCGGACAAAACCCCTACCGCCCACCATGAAAGCTGGAATGCCCACTAGTGGGTGGTAAGGACCAGGTTGACTACCACTGATCTAGATCATTATTCACCCAGCCCACTCTCAGGGGGTGGTTAAGGCACCAGACTATAAAGCAGGAGATTGTGAGTTCTAGTTCACATTAGCCACAAAAGCCAGTTGGGTGATTTGAGGCCAGTCACACTCTCTCAGCCCAAGCCACCCCATAGGGTGACTGTTGTAGGGAAAATAGGAGGAGGAAGGTGTGTTGGATATGTTTGCTGCCTAGAGTTATTTGTAAAAAAACAAAGGTGGGATACTAACCAACTAACTGAACAAAGTTTGCCATTTCCTTAAATGTTGATTTGTCCTCCCTTATGCCTTGAAGTCTTTGCATATGGCTCCATTTGATGGGTTTCTCTTGATCGCATCTTGAGAATTTTGTGAGATCTATCATAGGTCCCCATTGCCATTCGCGCCATTTCATTACATCATGTTACCAGACCCAGTTCCTGGCTGGTTAGCTGAATGCAGCCAGTGAAAAATGTCTTCTTTAATGTAATGATGGAGTCAACTGACAAGAAATCTGTAAACAATAGATGCTCCAACAAATCTTTTTGGGAAGGAGAACCTGTTTTTATAATATCTCTCCCCCATTTTTGACATTGCCTTTAATTAATTGAAATATATCCCTTTTTACAGTGATATTCAGAATGCTTGGCCTTTCCTTGCATATTGTTTATGGTTAACTTATCATTGTCCAGATGTTTCCATCACTCTATATATGCAAAGCTAAAAGAGAACATACCCCATCTAGTGGTGGACATGGATGGTGCTCCTTCATGTGCATTTTGCACCAGAACATGTAGAATACAGAATAACATAATTGGAAGAGACCTTGGAGATCTTCCAGTGAGTCCCTCCCCCTTCTCAGGTAGAAGACCTTATACCAGGGGTGTCCAAACTTTGGAACTTTAAGACTTGTGGACTTCAACTCCTAGAATTCCCCAGCCAGTTTGGACACCCCTGCCTTATACCATTCCAGACAAATGGTTGTTCAATCTTTTCTTTAAAACCTCCACCCACAACTTCTGGAGGCAAGCAGTTGCATTGATTGTTCTCATTGGCAGAAAATGTCTCCTAAATTCTGGGTTGAATGTCTCCTTGATAAGTTTCTATCCATTACTTCTTGTCCTGATCTCCTGTGCTTTGGGGGATAACAGATTAACAGAGTTGGAAGGGACCTTATAGGTCACCTAGTCCAACCCCCTGCTAAAGCAGGAGACCCTACACCATTTCTGACAAATGACAGTCCAGTCTCTTCTTGAAAATCTCAAGTGATGAAGCTCCCACAACTTCCAAAAGCAAGCTGTTCCATTGGTTGATTGTTCTCACTATCAGAAAGTTCCTCGTTATTTCTAGGTTGAATCTTTCCTTGATCAATTTCCATCCATTATTCCTTTTCTGGCCTTCAGGTACTTTGAAGAACAGGTTGACTCCCTCCTCTTTGTGGCAGCCCCTCAAATATTGGAAGACTGCTATCATGTCTCCCCTTCTCTTCACTAGATTAGCCATGCCCAGTTCCTGCAACCATTCATCGTATGTTTTAGTCTCCAGGCCCCTAACCATGTTGCTCTTCTCTGCACTTTTTCTAGAGTCTCAAATTCTTTTTTATAGTGTCGTGACCAAAACTGGATGCAGTACTTTAGGTGTGGTGTTACTAAGGCTTTATAGATTGGTATTAGTACCTTACTTGATCTTGATTGTATCCCTCTGTTAATGCAACTCAGGATTACATTGGCTTTTTTGGCTGCCACTGTACATTGCTGGCTCATATTTAGCTGATTGTCCACTAAGACTCCAAGATTCCTCTCATAGTCTCTTAAGCCTGGTTTCACCCAGTTTATATGTGTCCGTTTGGTTTTTCTTACCTTAGGACTTTGCTATAGGTTGACCCCTTCCCTGTGACAGCCTCTCAAATATTGGAAGACTGCTATCATGTGACACCCCCTCCCCTAATCTTTCTCTTTCTTAGATATGCCTGGTTCCTGCAATTATTCATCATATGTTTTAGCCTCACTGTGAGATCCTTCTGGAGAACATCTATCTATATGGTGGCCAAAATTCAACCCTAACTTGTTCACACATCATCATGATTTTCTCAATTTTTTTTTGCTGCTTGATGATGTTTAGTAAATACTATTTGTTTGTTATGCGTAGGAATTGTGTTGAAAGGAAGAAAGAACTTCTACTCAAAAAAACCAAACTGTAAACCACAGACCCAAAAGCTATGGATTTGCAGATCTGTGAGATGGTAATTGAACAAAATCCATGCAGATTTTCCCAGTATTTCTCTGGTCCAAAATATTGTTTGTCTTAGCACACATAGTGGGATATCCTATATAGCAGGGGTATCCAACCTTTGCAACTTTAAGTCTGAAGGACTTCAGCTCCCAGGATTCTCCAGCCAGCAAAGCTTTGCTGGCTGGAGAATTCTGGGAGCTGAAGTCCTTCAGACTTAAAGTTGCAAAGGTTGGAGACCCCTGCTATATACCACTCTCATTGTATGAGTGATTCTTCAAACTGCCCCACTCTGCTTTTTTATTACATTTTTTAGTTTTTAAACAAAATAATAAAAAAAGAAGAAGTTAGTATTCTGCAAAGCCTTTATTTCCAAAAATATCCCGTGATTCTATATAACTATTCTAGGGTTTCTTAGAAAATAATAATAATAAAAGATCACAGACCAGTGCTTTATAAGTCCAGGAATAAAGAGTGTGGCAGACATTCATTTGTCTTCCACAAAATTAATATTTTCCATTTGGCGGTGTCAAATACAACATTTTTTTTTGCATACATAAGTTTCACCTTTTGCAGCCATTTTCTTAGACTGTCCATAATGTGCTTTCAGAAGAATCCGCTGCCTCCAGAGGTCCCAAGCTCCTGTTCAGTCTTATTACCATGGTCTCAAGGTCTCAGACTGTTAAGTTCGGGGTGAGAATGGAAAGGAAGCCAGAGTGACCTTCAGTAAAAACTCATTATTTCAGCTCATACTAACAATAGCAGTAGCCTGGCCAACAGTGCTCCGGATTCTGCCCCATACATCCTCACGGCTGATTCGCTCCCACAGAGAGGGACTTCTCCGGGTGCCGTCCACTAGACTTTGTCAGCGGGCGACACCCAGGGGAAGGGCCTTCTCTGTGGCTGGCCCAGCCCTCTGGAAAGACCTTCCCCCCGACATTAGAACAACCACGGACCTCCGCTCCTTCCGTCAGAAATTAAAAACATACTTTTTCTGCTTGGCCGGCCTAGGTTAGTCTCTACCTTTTAGGGTTTAGGGAACATTAGTTTTAATATGGGGATTTTAGTGCAGGGACAATTAAATTTAATTTGTTTTTATTTATTGTATCTATTTTTGTATATTTTTATGTGTTTTAATTTTTCCCTGTACACCGCTCCGAGTTCCCTTGGGGAGAGGACGCGGTATATAAAAATAAAATATTATTATTATTATTATTATTATTATTATTATTGTTATTGTTATTGTTATTGTTATTGTTATTGCTATTGCTATTGCTATTGCTATTGCTATTGCTATTGTTATTGTTATTGTTATTGTTATTTTATAGGAAGCTGTCAGCCGTTCAACCAATCAAAACAAAGTATTTTCCTGCTTCAACAGCGGACCTCAATGAGAACTTCAGCTACTAACGTCAGCTGCTCATTTCAATATGTAACACAGACTATGGTGTTTATCTGGGGGAATTACTTTGATACTGGTGATCACAAGTCACACAATTCGCTTCTCCACTAAAGCCTACTACGCTGTTGTAAAAAATCCACAATAATTTCTCCCATTTTGGTAGCTGGGCATCCTGTTGTACAGGTTTTTATTTTGAAATGACAGACACGCAAGTTATCAATAGAAGTAACTTTGTGAAGTGGATTTTGCTTCGTTTTACAACTTTTTTTTTTTTGGGCCACTTTTGCTAAGTGAATCACTGCAGTTCTTAACTTAGCCACACGGTTGTTAAGTGAATCTGGTTTCTCAATTGACTTTGCTTGTCAGGAGGTCTCAAAAGGGGATCACATGATTCTGGGATACGGTGACCGTTGTAAACATGAATCAATTGTCAAGCAAATCACGTGTCCATGGGGATGCTGCAATGGTCATAAGTGTGGGAAAAGTCATAAGTTACTTTTTTCAGTGGCATTGTAACTTTGAGCGGTCACTAAATGAATTGTTGTAAATCGAGCGCTACCTGTATATTGTTGAAACACATTTTCTTTCTACATCTAATTACACACATAGTCTCATGCACAAAACTAGGCCTGTCAGGTCTGCTTCTAACAATAACCAGGAAAGAATGCACTCAAATCCATTTTGGAAGATTTAAGGTTACTTTTACTGATTACGAAAAGACAGCAATGAGTTTCAGGCAAGGAATGAGATATTCAGGCACGAAAGCATAGATATTAAGCATTGTCCATCCCCTTTAACCTATACCCCCCAAGTTATTATCCAATGCAAAAATCCCCTTGATGTCAGGTGGGTAGCATCTTCAGAAGCATCATCAGATTGGAATGTAAGACCATTGGCCTTGGTCACTGGCGATATCAGCTTCTGGCTCCAAACACCTCCTGCACTATTCAATGCCCATTACCCACAACCCCTCCCTCCCCGTTTCAATGGCAGCCGAAGCAAGCAGTAAAGCGGAGGCTGACAAGGCCTTTCAATTTTCATCAGTTATTTTTCTGGTTTCCTTTCTATAGAACGCCCTTAAATTGACAAATCTCAAGTGCTCTTTATCCAACATCCTGCCCACCATTCTTTCTGAACAGTTTACCTCTTAATTGTATTGCCAGAGTTGTATTGATTGTTCCCTAATTTATCTATTCGGCTTTTCTCGGTCCGGCCTTCCCACATCTGCACCCCGTCCTACCTTTCTATCAAGCGTTGCAGGCATGGGTTCCAGCAGGCAGTACTGCTGGTTTGCTTGTGGGTGTGTGGGCATGCTTGATGTGCACTGTGTGTGCATGCGCAGTGCAATAAAAATTGTTCTGTGCATACATAGACTTTAAACCTGAACATTTTCTACTTGGAATTACATCAGAAGTACTTGATAAAAACATGAAATATTTGATTGCGAATGTTTTGACAGCAGCTAGAATTGTATTTGCAAAAAATTGGAGAAATGAGAAATTACCTTCACAAGAGGAAGTTATTCGTAAGATCATGGAATGTGCAGAAATGAGTAGATTAACATTTGAAATTAGAGAGCAGGAGAACGAAATATGGAATATGGTTGGAGAAAAGAAAAACTTAAGGACTATATATTGAATAACTATGGAAAAAGACTGATTTGATAAATAATAATGCTACTATATGGAAAATAAGGTGATATATATGTAATGAAAGCATAATTGATAAATATGTTTGTGATTTTAAGTACTGAGGCACAAAATGTTTGCCCGAACGACATGTTGTACAAAGCACAAGATGAATAATGTTTTTTTTATTTGTTTTGATATTAAAAATAAAAAGTTTCTACAAAAAAAAATTGTTCTGTCCATGTGCAGAAGCAGAAAACAAGATGGCAGCACCTACAGTGCCACCCAGAGAACTGGCTTGGGGACATGGCAGGCCTGGGTGGCTGCTGGTTCCAGTGACCCAGGCCACAAAACCACTACTGGTTCAGCCAAACCTGTCGGAACCGGTACCCACCACTGAACCATTGCTTTCTCCATTCCCTACCTGGCCATTCCCCATCCTCCTTCACCCCCCTGCCCCACAATTTACTGACACATTATTAAATATTAGTCATTTATTAAGTTCTGCCCACTTAGAAGTTCAAAAGCATACAAATGCAAGTAGATAAATAGGCAACGTTTTGGTGGGAAGGTAATGATATTTCTTATGTCTTACCATGTAGTCAAGCTGGCCACATGACCATGGAAGTATCTTTGGACAACGCTAAAAAAAAAACAACCGGAGAAGAGCACCACCAAAGTCGAGCATGGCAGAGATTCCCATGACAAGGGAAACTTTACCTTTATCTTTCTTATTAGCAGTGCCTTTGTGCTCAAAAGCCTTTGGGAAAGAAGGAGATATGGTACGGATAGATCATGCAGTGCCAATGCCTTGTTTGCATTCCATCACACTCCAAAACACAATACTACTGTAATGCTCTCTACATGGGGCTTCCCTTAAGTTGCACCCGGAGATTGCAGCTGGTGCAGAATGCGGCCGCGCGGGGGATCTTGGGAGCCTCACGGCATTCCCATGTAACACCGCTCCTGTGCGAGCTGCACTGGTAGCTTTCCGGGTGTGCTTCAAGGTGCTGATAACCATCTTTAAAACGCTCCATGGCACGGGGCCTAGTTATTTGCGGGACCGCCTCCTACCACATACATCCCTTCGGCCAATTCGCTCTCACAGAGAGGGCCTTCTCCGGGTGCCGTCTGCTGGGCAGTGCTGGTTGGCGACCCCCAGGGGAAGGGCCTTCTCTGTGGCGGGTCCAGCCCTCTGGAATGACCTACCCCCCGAACTCCAGACCACCACGGACCTCCGCCTCTTCCGCCAACTTCTTAAGACTCATTTCTTTCACCTAGCCGGCCTAGCTTAGACCCCGAGACCATTCTCATAGACTGAGTTTTAATTGATTTTAATTTTGGGGAATTTTTAGTTGCATTTTTAGCATAGGCTATCTCAAATTTAATCAGATTTTAATATTTGTAATTGCACTTATCTATATGTTTGTATGTGTATATTTTAACTTCCTGTGCACCGCCCTGAGTCCCTTCTGGGAGATAGGTGCGGTATAAAAATCAAATCAAATCAAAAATCAAATCAAATAATGCAGGGTGTGCCCCAGGGGTAGATTCCAGCAGTTGGTACTGCCAGTTTGCTCGTGGGTGTGCCACACGCACATGCACAGTGCAATAAAAATTGCCCTGCACATGTGCAGAAGCCAAAAACAAGACAGTGGTGCCTATGGCACCACCTGGAGAACCGGTTCAGGGGTGTGGCAGGCACGGGTCACTGCTGTTTCCAACGACCCAGGCCACCAAACCACTATTGGTTTGGCTGAACTGGTCCAAACCAGTAGGAACCCACCACTGGTGTGCCCCTACTTATAATGTGTGCTTTCTGTGCTTGTAGCTACCCTTTTCTCTTCTCTGGCAAAAAAAAAAAATATTATTATTATCATTACTGTGGTTGCCTTTTGCTTTTCTGTATCATCTATATTTTCCGTACCCCTGAATGATAGCCTTTCATCACAGCAGGAAGCCCATTCCTTAAAGTCTTCCCAAGAGTTCTTTATTAAATTAGAGCCAAACCAATTTATGTGAGCATAAAGAGATGAAAAATGGATTAGTTAATGGCAGGGGGTCCAGGCTGCCAAAATGAGCAAGCTTGCCTGTCCCTTCACACAACAGCTGTTTGCTCAATTTGGCCTTCAGGAAAAATGCAGACTCTCCCAGTTAGCTATGGATGGATGTTAGACGTGTGGACATTTTTTCAATGTCAGATTATTCTCAGCACCCAAATGGTTCAGTTTTTCTTTGTGCAAGAGATGAAAACAGTAATTAAGTCCATAAATATGGTAAGCAAAATATGGGAATGCTACCAGCTGCCCTGCAAATTTCTTCCTCCTTCATTTTCATTTCACCACAGCCACTTCAAAAGACACTGAACCAAAGCATGTGAAGTCTACTCGCATGCATCTTGCAAGAAAAACCTGCAATTGACCAAACTGAAAATATTGGGAGGATAATAGTGTCCTATCAGCTTCCCTGTTTGGCATTCTCCAAATGGACTTGAAGCCATATGATTTATGTAGGGAAAAGCTCATTGTAGTATCCAATACTAGACATTCACGAGTAGAACAGCCAAGGTCTTCACTTCTTCCATCATTTTGTGCTCCTACAACATCTTTTGAGTATAAATAATTTTAGAGAAAGTATGAATACTATATGCTGCGCAGCAAGAATGTATTTATTTATTTACAAACTTTATATGGGTGCACATCTTACATATGAACTTTGGGTGGCTAATAACAATCAACCACAAACAATTGAATAAAATCCCAGTAAGTCAAGCAAAGAGCAGAATTAAAACAGATTTAAAAACAGATTTACAAAGATTTCATGGCAGCAGTATTACACAGAACACTCAACCTAATCGTGGGACTCATCAACTTCTGCCTCAATGCCTACTTTCAGCTTGATGGACAAGCACACCAACAAATCAAAGGGACACCCATGGAATCACCATTCACAGGAGTTATAGCAGCATCTAGAAACTATAGTATTCTCACACGTACAAACAAAATAATGGGTTTGTTACATAGGCGATATTTTTGTGGTAATAAAAAGGGGGCAACCAGAGTATGAAACGCACAAGGGAAAAAGAAAACAATAACACACTGTCATTCCTAAATATCCTCATCAGTAGAGGAAATAGCAGCAAATCAGAAACACAAGTCTATTGAAAAATAACCCACACTAACTATGTTGCTCCATTATGAAAGTATTAATCCAGCCTTCCACAACAGAGGTTGTGTAAGAACATTATTCAGATGAATGCAAAAGCATTGAAACAACACAGAACAACAAAAATGACATGTGATATTAAATTTAGAGAGGGCGTTTATAAAAAAGATGTTTTTTGGAAGACTTGGAAGCCATTTGTGGACTATGCACTTGGGACCTTGGATGCTTTGATACCTGTACCCAGAGAACGTGGATTTTGGAGAACTTAAAGATATTTGAAGATATCTGAAGAACCAAACTTTCCTTTCCATTGTAGCACTGGGTGAAATATTGTATTGTACTGTATATGTAATTTTTGTTATAGTGTTTATAAAAATAAAAAATTTATAAAAACAAAACAAAACACAGAACATTAGAAAATGGAAGTAAGACACCTAGTCAAGATCTTCCAACAACTTCATCAAAAAGTTCTTGACCACTCAACCCAAATAGCACAACTAACGCATGTTAAAAAAAGGATAGCCCTAATTACATTATATCAGAAATAACCAATGGACTATCACCACATTGTGCTGCTATAGCACACAAACCAACTAAGCTCTCCAAAACATCAGCCAAAACCCCCCGGTAGCCCAAGAGGAAAAGAATAGGATTCATCTACAACATAAAATGTAAGGATTGGATTGTAACAACCACTCTGTAGGACAATCGGGCAGAAGACTAGAGAGAACATCCATGAACACTAACCAGCATGATGACAACTTCTTAATTTCACCACACATGGAAAGACTTAACCATAGTTATACATGGGAAAATGTGAGCACCCCAGACAAAACTAAATCCAAAAATGCTATGCAATTCCTGGACGCTTAGCATTCAGACAAGTCAGCCACATAGAAATAAATCATATTTACACAGCATTCAAAAGAGACAATTAAAACACTAAGGAGGAAACTAGTTTTTCCTTCTTAGGAATAACTATAAAATAACCATAATGCCATAACCAACTCACCAATGTTGAGTTCCTCTAATAGGCAGGCTCAGTGCCAGCGGAAAAGCTAGGATTTTACAGCCTTCTGGAAGGCTGAGAAAGTCCAGGTTTTCTAGATATCACAGAGGAGGCTGTTTCATAGGCAAAATACCAGAGCAGAGAAAGCATGATCCCCAGGTCCCATAAGACAACATTATGTAATGGGGGGACTTGGAGCACACCTTCCTTGTCAGATCAGGTGGAACAGGTGTGGAAATAGGCGGGCTGCCAAGTAAATATGGCCCTTTGTCATTCCCCATCTTTAAAGGTGACAATCAGCACTTTGAATTGCACCCAGAACAACTGCTGTGCAATCAGGCAAAACTTTCCCCAGTACCCAAAACATTTATCTCCCTGGATTCTGTTTGTCACAGAAATGCCAACTCTAAAAAGCGGGTTACATCTTTTAATTATTATTATTATTATGGCTTGTCACACAATCATCCAGATGTTTAGGCTGGCTTTGGCATTTTTATTCAGTCCTATTCTACCATGTTTCACCGAAAATGAGGCAGGGTCTTATTTTCTTTTGACCCCCGAAATAAGCACTTGGACTTATTTTCAGGGAAGTCTTATTATTTTTGAGGTGCAGGAGGCAGCAAGCGTGGTCACCTCATGGCTGCTGCTGTGTTGCAATATTTTTAGTGAGGGCTTATTTTCAGGGGAGGGCTTATTTTAGCACATGCGCTCAAAAGTCCGATTGGGCTTATTATCCAGGGAAGTCTTATTTTCAGGGAAACAGGGTATCCAGTCCTTCCCAAGGACCCAGAATAAGTTGTTGATATTTGATGGTGTTAGAGTTATTGTCGCAGGATGTAAGTTCTTCTGAGTAAAGCTGCCTTTTGCAATTGACTGATGTTGAATTTGTCAATGCCGATGATGTCCAAGTGGTTCTCCAGTTTTGGGATTGCACCCAGGGTGCCTTTTACTATTGATACTGCTTTTGCTTTTTGCTTTTTTTTTTGCAGGTCTTTGTATTTTGAATCTTCTCCAGTTCTTTCTTTTTTCTTCTGCTGTTTCCTGGTAGCGTCGCGTCCATTATTATTATTTCCTGATGGATCATTCCAGTATTCTTCTTTTTTTTTTTTTTTTACAAATTCCCTCATATGTTAAAGGTTCAAAGATCTCATCAGCATTTGTTGCTGCTAAAATATGTTTTAGCCTCCAGGCCTTTAATCACCTTAGTTGCTCTAAGGTAAATTTTTAGTAAGACCACACCTGAAATATTGTATCCAGTTTTGCTCACTACATGGCAAAAAAGATGTTGAGACTTTGGAAAAAGTGCAGAGAAGAGCAACTAAGATGATTAAAGGCCTGGAAACTAAAACATGTGAAGAACAGTTGCAGGAATTGGGTATGTCTACTCTAGAGAAAAGAAGGACTAAGGGTGACATGATAGCAGTATTCCAGTATTTGAGGGGCTGCTATAAAAGAGAGGAGGTCAACTTATTTTTCAAGGCACCAGAAAGCAAGACAAGAAACAATGGATGGAAACTAGAGCGAAGCAACCTGGAATTAAGGAGAACCTTCCTAACAATGAGAACAATTAACTTTCAGAAATTGTAGAGGCTTTTAAAGAAGTGACTGGACAGCTACTTGCCAGAAATTGTGTGGTCTCTTGCTTGAGCAGGGGGGTGAGACTAGAGGACCTCCAAGGACCCTTCCAGCTCTATTTGGATGGATGGATGGATGGATGGATGGATGGATGGATTGCCTTAAACATTTTGAACAGAATTTTTCTTCAGGGACTGGAAAGATAAAGAAGATGGCAAGGATGTGAAGGATAAATTCAATTGCAGAAACACAATCCAGAAGAGATGAGAGGAGAGGATTGGAAAGGAAGCATAGCAGGCATATGGCAGTTCCTGACAGCTAATAATGGATTCCCCATCTGAAATCAATAAATAGCACTTTGGGAGAAAATCTGTTGTAAAGTTGACAGTCCTGAAGTACTAAAACAATTCTTCAACTGTGGAGTCCTTGCAGTCAATCAGCTCCAGACCAAACGACAGTGGGATCTGGAATCTCTCCCATAGCAGTGCCTGCGCATCAGAATAGCTCATTATTCTGACAATGTTAATTCATTAATCATTGCCGATACTTTTATTGTGCCTTCTTTGAAGCTCTCTGCATGTTTTCTTTCCTTTTTCAGATGAAATGTGGTCAATTATAGCAAGGCATAGTATGTCACAGCTAAGAATCTGTCCCACGTTAAATTTATTTCTACTACCAATTCAGTAACATTTTCCAATGCTTCTGCAAGGAACACTACATGTATTGGTCTTACTAGGCCAAAATGCAGTTCCTGGAATACTATACAACATGGCCTTCACCACATTGTGCAGCAAGTTCGGTTCCATGATTTTTATTTATTTATTTATTTTAATTTATTAAATTTATACCCCGCCCTTCTCCAAACGGACCCAGGGCGGCTTTGTGTGATTTTTCAGCATGTCGCAGAAGCAGGCACTTAAAATCTGTGCTTTCACTTATGCAAAAAGACCCTACCACTTGTAATTTGCAGATTGATCGGAAACAGGAGTGAAAAACTGATGTGGTTCATCTGTCCATGCACTTTCAGGCATTATGCCAAGCTATTTCATTTCTGATACAGCTCTGGAGTGAAATCCTTTTGCCAAATTTGATTTTTGTCTAGACTGACTTTTCTTCTCTTCTCACTCCCATTCCTTTAACCACTTAGCGGCTTCTGTTGGAGAATGCACTAGAATTCATACTTTCAAATTAAATAGGTTGTTTTCCTTTTCATTCCTGGCGGCTTCTACAGTTAAAGTTGAAGTAGTTTCTTTGTCTCTTCATTATTTGCACACTTAGAGATGCATAAAGGAACCTCAGGGAAGCTTGATTGTTCATCATTCTATCAAATGATACCAAGGAATCTATCACAGATCCAGCTAAATATATGCTTGAAAGCAGATGTGGGATCCATAGTTGGATGATGAGCTCTCACACAAACGAATGCCTTTTCTGTCCTTTGGGAGGAGTACATGAGGGTAGTAGTCCCTGAATTGACAATATTGCCTGAAGATGAACATCAAAAAAACTTTGACAAGCAAGCAAGGAAAAAATAAATAGGAGTATAGCAAAAAGTGTTAATACTAAATTAATGTAAATAGTTGAATAATAATAATGTAAAATATTCTGTCATATGTATATATGTATCAGGGGTGGGTCCTGGCAGGCACTACTGCTGGTTTGCTTGTGGGCTTGCATGGTGCGCAGTGCATTAAAAATTGTTCTGTGCATGCACAGAAGCAAAAAGCAAGATGGCGGTGTCTATGGCGGTGAACCAGTTCAAGGGCATGGCAGGTCTGGGTTGCTGCCAGTTCTAGCACCACAGGCGGCCAAACTACTACTGGTTTGCCTGAATCAGACTGAACCAGTAGGAACCCACCACTGGTATATAAGGTATGTACGTGCTTTGCCAGCGAAAATAGGCTCCCAAGCTCCATTTCAGCTGTGATGGCCTCCTGCAACCCTCTGCCAGTGAAAATAGAGCTCAGGAGGGCCGCACACAGTCCTCCAAAGCTCCATTCTTCCTGGCAGAGGCACTGCGCATTGGCCCTTTGCTGTTTCCAGGGAGGCCCCGCAAGCCAGATCTAAGCATCCCACGGACCAGATCTGCCGCCCCCTCCCGGGCCTTGAGTTTGACAACCCTGCCCTAGAAATATTAAACTTGATGACCATTGTGCTCCATCTTTGTTAGAATATAAATATCTTCATACTTCACCAACAACTCAAGTTTTTCATTAGGGGTGTCCAACCCTTATCAAGGCTCTGGGAGAAACATGCACATGTATTTATCCCTCTCTATCCACCCACCTACCTACCTACCTACCTACCTACCTACCTACCTACCTACCTACCTACCTACCTACCTACTGTATTTCGCCCTCTCTCTATTCCTCTACCTACCTACCTACTGTATTTCTTCCTCTCTCTATATATATACCTCCACCTACCTACCTACTGTATTTCTCTATCTATCCCTCTACCTACCTACCTACTGTATTTCTTCCTCTCTCTATCTCTATCCCTCTACCTACCTACCTACTGTATTTCTCCCTCTCTATCTATCCCTCTACCTACCTACCTACCTATCTACCTACTGTGTTTCTCCCCCCCTTTCTCTATCCCTCTACCTACCTACCTACCTACCTACCTACCTACCTACCTACCTACCTACCTACCTACCTACCTGTTGTGGCCCAGCCGGCTCTGGATGAGCTGCTGATGGACTCCTCTAGTGAGGAGTCCTATGAGTCTGCTCTAGAGGAGGAGACCGAGAGTGAGAGAGCAGAAAGCCCGGCTAGGCATCAGGAGGCACCTGAAGCTTGGGGTAGTGGGGAGGATCAAACCCAGTTTGTCTCTGATGTCAGGCTTAGAAGGATCGAGAGAAGGCAGCGTCAATTAGAAGAGAGATGCAACTGGAGAGATGCAACTGCCTAATTGACTGGCCCCTCCCAAGAGACTTTAAAAGAAAGCCTCCGTTAAGGGAAGAGTTGCAGGAAACAACATATAATCTACAGAGTCGGAACGTTCATGTCATGGTGTATTCTTTCAGTCTAGTCCAGGTCAGTTCAGGCAAGCTGCCAAGAAGTAGTCAGTTTAGTCATTAGTCGTGTTAGGAGGGAGTCAGAACACCCACCTACCTACCTACCTACCTACCTACCTACCTACCTACCTACCTACCTACTGTATTTCTTCCTCTCTCTCTCTCTCTCTCTATCCCTCTACCTACCTATCTACCTACTGTATTTTCCCTATCACTCTCTATCCCTCTACCTACCTACCTACCTACCTACCTACCTACCTACCTACTGTATTTTCCCTCTCTCTCTCTCTTTATCCCTCTACCTACCTACTGTATTTTTCCCTCTCTCTCTCTTTATCCCTCTACCTACCTACCTACATATTGTATTTTCCCCCTCTCTCCCTTTATCCCTCCACCTACCTACCTACCTACCTACCTACCTACCTACCTACCTACCTACCTACCTACTGTATTTTTCCCTCTCTCTCCTTATCCCTCTATCTATCTACCTACCTACTGTATTTTTCCCTATCTCTTTCTATCCCTCTACCTACCTACCAACCTACCTACCTACTGTATTTCCCCCCCCCTCTCTACCCCTCTACTTACCTACCTACCATGCAGCCTCCTGGGACCACAAATGGGCCACCTAGGAGCGTGTCACTCCCCATGCCTAGTTTTTGGCCTAGTAGTCCTCCATGCAGTGTGGAAACATTGGAAACTTATTCGGTTGCTGAGGAAACGACTGTTGGAAATATGAGGGGTGTGTGCATGATGCATCATAAGAAGCAGCCGGATGGGAGGAGCTACAGGGAGGTGAAAACCTGAGAAGTGAGTACCATTTACATTTGTGCTGCTGCACATGACACACATGTGCCAACCACACAAAATGTATGTATGATTGCATCAGAAGTCCTTGGGAACATTGTGTGAAAATTTGGTGTTGATCGGTACAGTACTTTCTGAGATTAGTGGCTTTGCACAAACTATTTTACATTTTTATTTATATAGATAAGATGAATGATTCAAAATGAGTTCCATATGTAATTTGAAATAATACATACATTTTGATATGTGGGCCATTTGAAAACGTATGAAAAAAGTAAAATATAAAAACAAAACATATCAATTCTGAAAAAAGAGTTTAAATTCATAACATCTATTGTTCTACGTTCTATACATTCTATTCTAATTCGGACATAATTAGCATTAAACAGGAATGATCAATTGAAGAAAAAAACTGAAACTCACTTCAAGCTGTTTGTCTCATTTTCAGGAACCAAGAAGTAGATTCAAAGTATTGTAGAGGCAAAGGCATTTAGTGCTTTCCTGTTTTCATCACCAGCTCATTGTTGTAGTGTTAGTTAGATTTTCTAAGATGTACAGTAGGACAGGGTACAGTCCGCAGCTCTCAGCTACTTTAGGAAGAAACAAAAGTATTATGTATGTTAAATATGATGATCAAATTCTGTTCCTAGATTTTGTTGTAGATAAGTGTGATCCAGTGTTGGGATTCAACCTACTTACCTAACTACGGTATTTCTCCCCCCCCTCTCTCTATCACTCTACCTACCTACCTACCTACCTACCTACTGTATTTTCCGCCTCTCTCTCTTTATTCCTCTACCTACCTACCTACCTACCTACCTACCTACCTACCTACCTACATATTGTATTTTCCCCCATCTCTCTTTATCCCTCCACCTATTACTTTTACTACTGGTTATGTGGGTGTGACTTGGTGGGCATGGCATGGCTTGGTAGGTATGACTTGGTGGGCGTGGCAGGGGAAGAATACTGTAAAATCTCCATTTCCACCCTACTCCAGGGGAAGTTTACTGCAAAATCCCTATTTCTTCCCGATCAGCTGGGACTCCAGAGGCAAAGAATAGATGGGGGCAGGGGCAGTCAGTGGTGATATTTATCAGTTCTCCAAACTATTCAAAATTTCCACTACTGGTTCACCAGAACTGGTCAGAACCTGCTGAATACCACCTCTGGTGTGATCCTATTATTCATTTACTGTTATTTGAATGAGACACTCATAGTCAACCGATAATATATCCCTGGGGAATATGTGAACATTTTGATTTTGTGGTGCCAAAGATATTGAACTTCCTTGGATGTGCCCTTGCATCCAAATTTTCAAATGTATGCGATGTATTTCAAAGACTTCAATCCCCACCCACATAATCTTTTCTCTTTGCAAAAGATTTCATTTCCATAATGAGACTTTCCACTACCCAACTCTTTTAATTTTACATTTGAAACAGAGGAGAGCTAGGGCGGATTGTTTTTGGCTATTAAAATTATCAAGATATTATGGTACCTCCTTGGAGCAAGGTTGTGCAGAGACCTTCAAGCTGGTGAGAATGTACTTTTTCTGGTTAATTGGTAAGCAGATACATCTCAGCCAATTCCTGCTCAGCTATTGACCAGTCACTGAGATCAAAGGAAAACTCAATTGCTTTTGCTGCAACCGTCACTGCTTGCAAATGGGAAATTATTATTATCATTTGCGAAAACAGCCATCACAGCTTTGATAAACAAGATCAGGAGTGTCAAACTCTATTTCATTGAGGGTCACATTAGGGTTGTGTTCGACCTCGGGGGACAGGTGGGTGTGGCCAGGATGAGAATAGCCAGGGTGAGCGTGGCCAGGGTGAGCATGGCCATGGTGGGCGTGGCCAGGATAGGCATGGCCAGCTCGACATCACCCATGCTGGGGGTATCTGTAGAACCCCAAGCACTCTGCCAGCAAAAACGGAGCTCTGTTTTCACTAGTAGAGGCACCACGGGCCAGTCCTTCACTGTTTCCAGGGCAGCCCCGCAGACCAGATCTAAGAATTCCACGGGCCGGACCTTGACTTTGACACCCCTGCTGAAGATCTTCCTATATATTTCATGGAGTTTAAGAAGGCTGGTTTCCACCAACCTTATATCAAAGGTCAGCTTGGGCTAGGGGTTAAAGCACTAGACTAGAAACCAGGAGACTGTGAGTTCTAGTCCTGCTTTAAGCATTACAGCTGGCTGGGTGACTTGGACCAGTCCCATTCTCTTAGCTCACTCATTTCACAGGGTTGTTAGGGGGAAAATAGGAAGGAATGTTTTTCAGTATGTTCACTGTTTTAAGTTATTTATAAAAATAATAAAAACAGGATGAATTTTTTTTCAAAAAAGTCCCCTGGAGGTTCTTTGTAACTGTATCAGCTGGGATTATAACTCTCACAAAGAGGTTGATATGGCAGTGATCTTAGAGGACAGGGAGAAGTTCAGTCAACAGCATCTGTCCACCATCTTTCTTTGCAGCGGTTAATGACCTTGATATGCAAATTTACCAGAAAGACATTATTAAAGCATTGCAAGAGCCAGATCTGTTATGCGAATATTGAAATTGTCACAATAAAGTTCTAGCTGTGAATACATCTGGTTTTTTTTGAGCTATCTTCAATCCAAGCTTTGTCAGCCAAAATATATTCTAAATTATGAATTCAGCTTTGCACATTTAAGCTTTGAAGCATAATCCATTTTTTAAATAACAGAGGACTTTTTAGGACAGGATTAATTTTGCATGGGGCTATTACTTCTATATACAACACTGGACTACCTTGCTGCCATGTTGGATGAATACTCAGCTATATAATCTTAATATGATAATTGATTGGTAGTTGACACTTCACAGTTCCTATCTCCATTGAAAAAGTTGTATTTGATTATACTACCTGATATACCCACATAAGAAATTTATCATATGGAAACTTCACAATTATTTAGCTCAACAGCCATTCAAAATGATATGTTTTCAACCGCAATCACTCCATATGCACATGCTAGTTTTTTCTTTTTTCTTTTCTCTCTTTTTTGTTTCTGTTATAATTTTGCACCAGTGAAGTTAAAACCAATTTCATTGTAATTTTAGTACAACGACAATAAAGATTATTATTATTATGATGTACTATTTAACTGATATTGTTGGCTCAAAAATGGATATGAAATGCTAATTCATTCAAACTCTGCCTTCGAAATAGCAATCACAATAGCACTTAGACTTATATACCACTTCATAGTGCTTTACAACCCTCTATAAGCAATGTACAGAGTCAGCATATTGCCCCCAACCATCTGGGTCCTCATTTTACCCACCTGAGAATGATGGAAGGCTGAGTCAACCTTGAGCTGGTCAGGATTGAACTCCTGGCAGTCAGAAGAACTACTCTGCAATAAGCATTCTAACCACTGTGACACTACAGGGGTGGGGTGGAGTGCTGACTCTGTTGTTGGGAGTGGGTTGATTGGCTGTGCAGCTGTATCATGATTGGTAGATTGATGTTGATTGGTCTTATTTGTATGTTTCTCCTTATTTTGAATTTCAACAGCTTGGGTGGAGGGTGGGGCTCGTCTGTTGGTCAGTGCTGGTTTCCAGATGTCTGGTAGGCGGGAGGTGTCATCATGTTTGTTCATATTGTTTCTCTATAGAGAAACAACCTAACAATACAACAAGACCAGCATACCTACACCCATGAAAATCTACGAAAACACACACACGCACGCACACACACACACACACACACACACACATGCACACACACACACATATATGGGATTTATCTGCAGGACAAAATCACTCGGATTCGGAATGAGTTACCCTCCATCGAGAGTGGTCCAGCGAGATTGTCCGAGGTTGGTCTTGAGGCTCCATTCTGGGAGCAGTTTGACTTTGTTACTACCGAAGATATGGACAGGTTGTCAAAGAGACTTAAGGCTACCACATGTTTATTGGACCCGTGTCCCTCCTGGCTTGTACTGGCATCCTGGGAGACGACACGAGGCTGGCTCCAGGGCATTGTCAACGCATCTTTGAGTGAGGGGCCCCTGCCTGCCATCTTGAAAGAGGCGGTGGTAAGGCCCCTCCTCAAGAAGCCGTCCCTGGACCCAGCATTATTAGAGAACTTTCATCCCGTCTCCAACCTTCACGTTCTAGCGAAGGTTGTTAAGAGTGTGGTGGCCCAACAGTTTCCGCGACACCTGGAGGAAGTTGATTATCTAGACCCGCGCCAGTCCGGTTTCCGACCCGGTCACAGCACCGAGACGGCATTGGTCGCGTTGGTTGATGATCTCTGGAGGGCGCGGGATAGAGGATATTCCTCTATCCTAGTCCTGTTAGACCTCTCAGCGGCTTTTGATACCATTGACCATGGTATCCTATTGCGCCGACTGGGGGGGTTGGGGCTGGGAGGCACCGTTTTATGCTGGTTCTCGTCCTACCTCTCTGGTCGGTCGCAATATGTGTTGGCAGGGGGGCAGAGGTCGGCCTCGAGGCCCCTCTTATGCGGGCTTCCTGAGGGGTCGGTCCTCTCGCCCCTACTGTTCAACACATATATGATACTCAGCTGTACATCTCCACCCCAGACCACCCCAACGATGCCGTTGAGGTGATGTCCCGGTGTTTGGAAGCCGTACGGATCTGGATGGGTAGTAACAAACTCAAGCTCAACCCGTCCAAGACTGAGTGGCTATGGTTTCCGGCACCCCGGTTCAGCCAGATTACTCCAACTCTGGCCATTGGGGGCGAAACACCGGCCCCCGTGGAGAGGGCGCGCAATTTGGGTGTCCTCCTGGATTCCCGGCTGTCCATGGAGGACCACGTGGCGGCCGTGGCTAGGGGGGCGTTTCATCAGGTACGCCTGATGCGCCAATTGTGCCCCTTACTGGACAGGGTTGCCCTTCGCACAGTCACTCAGGCCCTCGTGACATCCCGACTGGACTACTGCAATGCTCTATACATGGGGCTTCCCTTGAGGTGCACTCGAAAGCTACAGTTAGTGCAGAATGCAGCCGCGCGGGTGATTACGGGAGCCTCTAGATGCTCCCACATAACACTGATCCTGCGCGAGCTGCACTGGCTTCCTGTGGTCTTTTGGGTGTGCTTCAAGGTCTTGACGACCATCTTCAAAGCGCTCCATGGCTCAGGACCTAGTTATATGCGAGACCGTCTTCTGCCCCATACATCCCTTAGACCGATACGCTCCCACAGAGAGGGCCTTCTCCGGGTGCCATCGGCCGGACACTGCCAGCTGGCGACACCCAGGGGAAGGGCCTTCTCTGTGGCGGGCCCTACCCTGTGGAACGACCTACCCCCTGAACTCCGCACCATCACCAACCTCTGCCTCTTCCTCCAGTGTTTAAAAACACACTTATTTCATCAAGCCGGACTAACATAGCCTCCGCTGTGACTAATTTTAGATAGTTTTAAATGGGGGATTTTAATTGGTTTTAGCGCAGGTTTTTGTTATTTAATAGATTTTTAAATTTATATATTTTGTACTATTTTTGTATGTTGTTTTTAAATCCTGTGCGCCGCCCTGGGTCCTTTTGGAGAAGGGCGGGATATAAATTGAATAAATAATAATAAATAAATAATAATAATATCTCATATAGGTTCACAGAGATTATGAGCTTTTAAGTAAAAAAATATTGGAGGTATAGCAGCTTTAACACGCCTTTGTGAGAGTGGATTTTCAGCAATTAACTACAGTCAAGAACAAATATTGAAAAAGTTTGAGTATTAGTCAACATTAAGACTTTCTTTAAAAAAACTTTCTTCATGTATTGATGAAATACACTTTATTCTTTTAGATTTATATCCTGCACCTATCTCCGATGGGACCCAGGGCGGCGCACATGCATTTAAAAACACAATGTACAATACAAAATATCAAACATCCTAAAACCCTATTAAACTTAATACTCCTGCGCTAAAAATGTTGTTTAAAAACCCTCTGATTAAAAATGTGTGCAACTAACCCTCAGTCATTTATCGGGTGGATTTACTCTAAGCCGGCTTGCTGAAACAGGTGCGTTTTTAAACGCTAGCGGAAGAGGCAGAGGTCCAAGGTGGTGCGGAGATCAGGAGGTAGGTCGTTCCAGAGGGTAGGGCCTGCCACAGAGAAGGCCCTTCCCCTGGGTGTCGCCAACCAGCATTGCCTGGCCGACGGCACCTGGAGAAGACCCTCTCTATGGGAGCGGATCAGTTGAAGGGATGTATGGGGCAGGAGACGGTCTCGCATATAATTAGGCCCCAAGCCATGGAGCGCTTTAAAGATGGTAATCAACACCTTGAAGCACACCCGGAAGGCCACAGGCAGCCAGTGCAGCTCGCGCAGGGCAGGTGTTATATGGGAACGCCGTGAGGTTCCCATAATCACCCGCGCGGCCGCGTTCTGAACTAGCTGTAACCTTCGGGTGCACCTCAAGGGGAGCCCCATGTAGAGAGCATTACCATATGTAAATGATTCACCCCTTTAAGATGTATATATTAAATTAAGGTAAGGGAAAAAATAAGAATAATGTGTTTTCACTGCTATATTGCTATATTCCTGTCACTCTCATCCTTTAAAAAAGAAGCAGTTATATATTAATTTTGGTGGTTCATAATCTTGAAATTTTTAAGAAAGGCTGGGCTAAATAGTGCCCCCTTTGTTCTATCCAGACAAAGTCTGTCTGGATAGAAAAGAAATCCATTTATCTCTTTTATTTATTTTGATTGGGGAGGTCTATTCTTAACTTAGAACCATTGAAAAATTACTTTATTGGGAGAAAATATGAATTATGTAGCTGATGCAGGGGTGAAATCTACTTACCTTTGCTACCGGTTTGTAAATGTGAGCATGCAGGTGCAGAGCGTCCAGGCAGGTGACAGAGCCTGCTACCAAGCACACTTGAAAGGTAAATAGAATAGCAAGCGGGGGGGGGGGGGAATCCTCTGTGTCATGTGATTTAGATTAGCTAGAAAGCAGAAATTCTGCTTTTTAGCTAATATAAATCACGCATCACAGCTAATCGTCAGAAATACCGGTTTGGGTGAACCGGTAGCATTTTTTTACTACCGATTCGGGTGAACCGGTAGCTGTATTTTACTACTGGTTCAGGTGAACCGGTCCTAACCGGTAGCATTTCACCCCTGAGCTGATGGATAAGTACAGTTCCCAGTATCTATATCCATTGATTATGCTAACTGAGGCTGGCATGAGTTGGAATCTAACAACATCTGAAGGTCTTAACTTTCCTAATGCTGCTTAATTGGGTCAACTATAGTTAGAGATACAACGTGGTGCACTTACTTCTACCAATGTGACGTTCACAGCAATTCAATTAATCAGACACTGTGCCGAAGGCCACTTTCAATTCGGCAGTTGTGTGTGCTGAATCTTTCCTGGATCACGTCATATGTTTGTTTTATTTCACTTTTTTTTAAAGTAAGGCTTCAAAAGTAGAGCTATCTGACAGAATGCCAGAGGAAAATAACCTTTCGGTTCCCATCCAATGTTTTAATCCCTTCCATGAATTCATCTGTAATAGAATGAATTCTCATTTCCTGTCTTTGGTCCCCTACTAGGAACATAAGAACTGCCTCATACCTGAGTCAGACTACACCGTTTGCAGTCAAGGCACCCTTGGCCTCTGAAAGTGCATGAATGGAATTGTATTCCATAGACCATGCAGCCAGAAAAAATAAGTCAGTGGGGCCAATGGCTTGGGTCAACCCTCTCGAGTAAACCAGATGGGAAACTTGATTGGATAAAGCTACATTAACAGAATCTTGCAAGTCTAAAGGTACTTCCCTCCACCACCTTTAACGACTCAATCAGTTAAGGAGATTCCTTCCTGAGCTTCTTTCTCTGACTGTTAAGGGGGAGATAGACACTCCTGATTGTTTCCTGGGCAGCATTTCTCCCCCAAGGCTACCCACATATTCCATTACAGTGGGACCAAGAGGGCTTGGCAGAAAACTGAGATTATTGTAGGCCAATTCAATGGAATTCCCAATAATTCTGTGTATCGGATGGGACATTCAGATTTTATGTCTAAGGACTAGGGGAGACATGATAGCAGTGTTCCAATATCTCAGGGGCTGCCACAAAGAAGAGGGAGTCAAACTTCAAAAAAGGAAAAAAAATAGATCCAGGAAACTATAGATCCATCAGCCTGACCTCAATACCAGGAAAGATTCTGGAAAAGATAATTAAGCAACAAATAAGTGAACACCTAGAAGCAAACAAAGTAATAGCCAAAAGCCAACATGGGTTTGTCAAAAACAGATCATGCCAGACTAATCTAATTGCATTCTTTGACAAAGTGACAAAATTAGTGGACCAGAGGAATGCTGTCGATATAATTTACTTGGACTTCAGTAAGGCATTTGATAAAGTAGACCATAACCTACTATTAGATAAAGTAGAAAATTGTGGGTTAGACAGCACCACCACCAAATGGATCCGCAACTGGCTGACCAACCACAGTCAACGTGTAGTCCTCAATGGAACTGCATCTACTTGGAAGGAAGTATGCAGTGGAGTCCCCCAAGGCTCTGTTTTAGTTCCAGTACTCTTTAACATCTTCATCAATGATTTGGATGAGAGGATAAATGGGGAACTCATCAAATTTGCAGACGACACTAAGCTGGCAGGAATAGCCAACACTCCAGAAGATAGGCTTAAGATACAGAAGGATCTAGACAAACTTCAACATTGGGCACTATCTAATAAAATGAAATTCAATTGTGAAAAAAGTAAGGTTCTACATTTAGGCAAGAAAAACAAAATGCACAAGTACAGTATAGGTGGTACCTTGCTCAATAGTAGCAACTGTGAGAGGGATCTAGGAATCCTAGTGGATAACCATTTAAATATGAGCCAGCAGTGTGCAGCTGCCGCCAAAAAAGCCAACACAGTTCTAGGCTGCATAAACAGAGGGATAGAATCTAGATCACGTGAAGTGTTAATGCCACTGTATAGTGCCTTGGTAAGGCCACACTTGGAATACTGCATACAGTTTTGGTCGCCACAATGTAGAAAAGACGTGGAGACTCTGGAAAGAGTGCAGAGAAGAGCAACCAAGATGATTAGGGAACTGGAGACTAAAACATATGAAGAACGGTTGCAGGAGCTGGGTATGTCTAGTTTGATGAAGAGAAGGACCAGGGGAGACATGATAGCAGTGTTCCGATATCTCAGAGGGTGCCACAAAGAAGAGGGAGTCAAACTATTCTCCAAGGCACCTGGGAGCAGGACAAGAAGCAATGGGTGGAAACTAATCAAGAAGAGAAGCAACTTAGAACTAAGGAGAAATTTCCTGACAGAACAATTAACCTCTGGAACAGTTTGCCTCCAGAAGTTGTGAATGCCCCAACCCTGGAAGTCTTTAAGAAGATGTTAGATAGCCATTTGTCTGAAATGGTATAAGGTTCCTGCCCACGCAGGGGGTTGGACTAGAAGACCTACAAGGTCCCTTCCAACTCTGCTATTGTATTATTGTATCTTTCCAAACTATTCTCCAAAGCACCTGAGGGCAGAACAAGAAGCAATGGGTGGAAACTAATCAAGGAGAGAAGCAACTTAGAACTGAAGAGAAATTTCCTGACAGTTAGAACAATTATCAGTGGAAGAGCTTGCCTCCAGAAGTTGTGAATGCCCCAACAGTGCAAGTCTTCAAGAAGATGTTGGATAGCCATTTGTCTGAAATGGTATAGGGCTTCCTGCCTCCAAGGTCCCTTCCAACTCTGCTATTGTATTGTATTGTAAGAGTTGAGGATACAGCAGGTAAGGATAGCTAATTATGCCAGGTCAGTTAGAAAGTTTCCATTTCTAAGTCTCTTATCTTCAGTTTCTCTCAATTTCTTTTCATTTCTTCATTTATTTCCTCCACTTCCTGCATTCATTTTTAGCAAATTTTTAAAGTTTGCACTACAATGCTTATGTATTTTGATTTTCAGTTCCTCTACTTCCTGAATTGATTTGAACAAATTTTTAAAGCTTGCACTAGAATGCTTATGTATTATTGCAGGGGTCCCCAACCTTTGCAACTTTAAGTCTGAAGGACTTCAGCTCCCAGACTTCTCCAGCCAGCAAAGCTGGCTGGAGAATTCTGGGAGCTGAAGCCCTTCAGACTTAAAGTTGCAAAGGTTGGAGACCCCTGTATTATTGTACAGAATGTCCAAACATAGTTTTGCTTATAATTTTGCCTAGCATCCATATTTTTTTTCCAAACAACTTTCTCATATTTAAATGCTCATCCACACATTTCCTTTATATATGTGTGCACTTTGTGTACTCCCACATTATCATTTCTCTATTATTCTACTACTGTTTTTATGACTGGCACTGCAGCATTCAGAGAAATGTAGATTTTGAAGCATCATTGAATTGTGTTTTGGGCAGTGTTGGGATTCAAAAATGTTTACTACTGGTTCTGAGGGCATGGCTTGGTGGGCATGGCATGGCTTTGTGGGTGTGGCTTTGTGGGCATGGCAGGGGAAGGATACTGCAAAATCCCCATTCCCTTCCCATCCCCACTAACCTGCTTTCCAGCTCTGTTCTCCAGGTGGGGCAAGCCTATTTGCCGGTTCTCCAAACTACTCAAAATTTCCGCTACTTGTTCTCCAGAACCTGTCATAACTGGCTGAATACCACCTCTGGCTTTGGGTATGTGAAAATGTGAAGTATGATCTCATTCAAATGTGTTTTTGAATGTCTTCCATTTCTCTAGCAGCAGCATCAGGAGGAATATAAGAGAAACCAGGGGTAGCTAGTAAGGGGAATGCCTTTTAGTATTGCTTTTAAGCACCATCCTGGATACGAACCCACCAAAGAGACATGGGGCATGGAGAAGCATTCCCAAGAGTCCACTGGCTTTGGAAGATTTCTAACCAGCAATATGGCGGGCTTTTCTGTGTGTTGACAACCAGCATCAACAAATCGTTAAAAGAGCACGAAGATACATGTCACACATTCTTTAAAACTGTGAAAGCAATTTTTAAAGATTAAAAACATCTAATTGGAAACAAATATGTGGTTAAGAAAACATTTGGACTCTGTTAATTTTAGTGCACTTTTTACTTGTTATGAGTACACGATGTTCCGATGTTCTCTTCAACTCTTCAGAACAAAATAAGATTCTTATTTCACAGGTTCCCGCCTTCGTTAGGTACGCAAGCTGATTGGCAAAGCTTCTGTCATATATATTAACAGAATTCTTCTAAGCTAGTTCTTTTTTACTCTAAAGCAGTGGTAGTCAATCTGCTCCCTACCGCCCACTTCTGGGCATTCCAGCTTTCATGGTGGGCAGTAGAGGTTTTGTCTGATACTGAAGCACTTTCCTTTTTTAAATTTAATTGACTTCTCTACTTTATAAATCATCATTACTGTGGCACCGGTGGACGGTTAGAAAGTTTTATTTCTAACAGAGATACAAAAGTGGGCGGTAGGTATAAAAAGCTTGACTACCTCTGCTCTAAAGAAATGAGGACGCTTCATGGAACCATTTTCAATCAGGTGATCTCTTCTGAATACACCTATGACAGGGGCGGGATTCTACCAGTTCGGACTGGTTTGGGAAAACCGGTAGCTCCAACAATCAGCTGGGAGCGAACAGGTACTTTCCGACGATCAGCTGGGGCCCACCCGCCCCTGCGCTATACTGACCTATATTCTCTTTTCTGAAGCCCAGCTGATAGGCGCGGCAGAGTAGATTGCAACGCCTCAGCCGTTTTGCACCGGGGCTGCAGTAGAAGGTAAGTTTTCAAATGCACTGTGAGCATGTAGAGTGTGGGTTTACTGTGTGCGCGAGAAAAGCAAGCAAGCGTGTGCAAAGCGCACGCTCAGTGAATTGGTTGTTACACCGGTTGAATCCCACCACTGACCTATGGTCATGTATAAGTAGGCAATCAAGACCTTTATTTCTCTTCAGCTTATCAGACTGAAAAATAAATGAAAATTTAAAGCTTGACTGAGAAATCAAGATCATCGAGGCTTTTTTGCTCACTCCAACTAATTTTTAACAGATTCTGCATATAAATTTACAGATTTCTACCAATTCTGAAACATCTGGAAAGAGTGCAGAGAAGAGCAACCAAGATGATTAGGGGACTGGAGACTAAAACATATGAAGAACGGTTGCAGGAGCTGGGTATGTCTAGTTTGATGAAGAGAAGGACCAGGGGAGATATGATAGCAATGTTCCAATATCTCAGAGGGTGCCACAGAGAAGAGGGAGTCAAACTATTCTCCAAGGCACCTGGGGGTAGGACAAGAAGCAATGGGTGGAAACTAATCAAGGAGAGAAGCAACTTAGAATTGAGGAGAAATTTCCTGACAGTTAGGACAATTAGGAACAGCTTGCCTCCAGAAGTTGTGAATGCCCCAACCCTGGAAGTCTTTAAGAAGATGTTAGATAGCCATTTGTCTGAAATGGTATAAGGTTCCTGCCCACGCAGGGGGTTGGACTAAAAGACCTACAAGGTCCCTTCCAACTCTGCTATTGTATTATTGTATTATTGTATTATTGTATTATTGTATTATTGTATTATTATCAATAATTGTATATTGACACTCACGTGACATATGACCCTCAAAAGTAAACAATTAAAATTAATAACAAGCATATTATCATCACATCATTTCTTGAAAACGCATCATGCCTGGAGCAACACATATATCCACATCCACAATGTTCTAAAAACCAGATGCATTAAATATCCTAACCCAGTGACCAAGGGGAAAGCCAAATTTATAATACTTTGCAATAGGCTCTCAAGGGTCCTCTAAACTGGAGTTGGGGGCCAGATGGGTATGCTGTTCTACGAGGCAACTGCAACGACAGAGATGACATGTTTCCAAAATTACATGAGTTGATATCAGTCTTGAGTTTTCCCCCTCTTTCAGATCTTATTAGATTGGCAGGAGTGTTGGAAACAGGCCATTTCTTAGATAACTCAGCCCTGCAGCGTCAAGGACTTTATAACGCCCAGAAATCTATGGACCGGCACTCCAGATCATACAGTAGTAGTATCACATTGGAATACTGAGGTGCTCTCATAACCAGTGTGCCTTACACTTTCCAGTCTTCAAGGGCAGCCCCATGTTGAATACAGTAGAATAATCGAAAGAGGACATGATTAAGGTGTGAGTGACCTTGGACAGGGTCTCCTGGTCCAGAATGGACACGATTGGTACACAAAATATAGGTGTGCAAAGAACTCCCTAGCCATGGTTTATACCTGTTCTTTGAGCAAGATCCAAATTCAAGTTCAAGTTCAAATAGGCTACACACCAGTTTTATCTCAGGCAATGCAACATCTCTCATTACCAAGGGTAGAAAGTCCCCAGAACTACAGAACCCTAAAACTTATAGACCGGGGTGTCAAACTTGTGGCCCGCAGGCTGGATGCAACACGCACTGACCTCCCCCCTCCATTTTAGCAAAGGGAGAAAAGCAGAGGTGGATTCCTACCAGTTTAGCCTGGTTCAGCCGAACCGGTAGTAATTTGGTGGCCTGAGTCAGTGGAACCAGCAGCGACCCAGGCCTGCCACAGCCCCGAACCAGTTCTCCTATGGTGCTGCCATCTTGTTTTTTTGTTTCTGCACATTTTCTAACGTTTTGTGCATGCACAGAACGTTTTAGTTGCAAATGTGCACATGCGCAGAGCGCATCTGCATGCCAAATCGGCAGTAATGCCGGCAGCAACCCACCCCTGGGGAAAAGTCACGATACATCTTGTGACAACAATGTGATAACGCGAGTTTGACACCCCTACTAATAAACAGTTGGCCTTGCTTGGGTTGAGCCTAAATCTATTTCTCTCCACCCAGAGAGAGAAACGTTAGGTAAGTACACCACCTTCAGTGGACCAAAAATAAAGATGAGAAAAAAAATCAAATCAATAAAGTTTTTCAAGAGGGAAGAAATGGGGGAATAAATAAAAAGGGAAATGAAATTCAAGGGCAGAAAAGAAACCATACGTATTTAAGTCAACAAAGTGAATGTTTCATTTTTAAGCCCTAGGACAGGGGTCTGCAAAGTTGGCTCTTTTAAAACTGGTGGACTTCAACTCCCAGAGTTCCCCAGCCAGCTATGCTGGCTGGGGAACTCTGGGAGTTGAAGTCCACCAGTCTTAAAAGAGCCAACTTTGCAGACCCCTGTCCTAGGAGATCAAACTGAACCTATAGGACTACTACAAGGCTACCATTGCATCTTAAACCTCTTAGTATTCCTCTTCCCTCCATCCCTCACTATTAATGCCAGGGGGCGATGCCCAGGGGAAGGGCCTTCTCTGTGGGCCTTCTCTGTGGCAGGCCCAGCCCTCTGGAACGACCTTCCCCCCGAAATTAGAACAACTACGGACCTCCGTTCCTTCTGTCAAAAATTGAAAACACACTTTTTCTGCTTGGCCGGCCTAGGTTAGTCTTCCGTTTTTAACTGGGTTTTTTAGGGGGGTGTAGTTTAGTTTTAGTATAGTGGGTTTTAGCGCAGGGACAATTTGTTTAATTCTTATTTTAACTATTTATGTATTTTATATTTGCTTTTTTAACTTCCCTGTGCACCGCTCCGAGTCCCTTTGGGGAGAGGAGGCGGTCTATAAATAAAATTATTATTGTTGTTGTTGTTGTTGTTGTTGTTGTTGTTGTTATTGTTGTTATTATTATTATTATTATTAATAATAATAATAATTAATTAATGGTGGATAAAGTCAGTGACTGAAATGGCTGAGACTGGCTTCTCCTAAAGCAGAAAGCCTTGCAAAATCTGGCTGGCGGGTGCAGGAGAAGAACCTTTTTCTGCTGTGGTTCCAACATTGTGTCCTTGAGGTAAGATCTGCCTCCACTCTTTTGGTCTTCCAAAAAAGGCTCTGGGACCCTTATGTGGACATCCCACTTTGGAGATAATTAGTAGATTAATAGAATATTTTACTTCTACTCCTTTACATAGAGGTTCCTTTTTATCCAGTTCTTGGCAAATTTTAATATTTTAATTTTTAATGATGAATGCTTTTAATCTTCTAATGTTCTTATCATTTTGCCGTATGCTTTTATATTGCTGCCCAGAGTAATCGCTAGCTCACGTTGAATTCACATGCCCCTACTACTATGAGAAAAGACTACAACTCATCTCCCCTATTTGCCAAAGATTTCCCGGACTAACCGGAAATCAGAGTCTTCGCCTTCTTCTCCAGGACACTGACCCGAGGACCACACTGAAGGTTGCAAAACTTTTTGCTGCAGTCTTAGCTTGTAAGAACCGTGGGAAGGGTTGGGTTGGTCCGACTGGCTGAGGCAGTTGTGCTGATTGTTTGCAGCGTACAACTCGGTGGCCCCATCAGGTGCTGACATGTAGATCTCATGTAAATCTTTCCATGGTATCTTCTATTTATGCTCAATTCGAACTGATCATACTCCTAAACCATAGATTTAAATTTCTATAATGGTTAGATGGTATGGTTGACAGAATGGTCCTTGTCATCGATTTTGCCTGTTGTCTCCCACCCTTCAGTGGGGCTTGGCTGTATATCCCCATGTGATTTGTTTATCTTGTCTTTTGGTCCATGACCGCAATAAAGTTTTATCTATCTTGCTGCCCAGAGTCACTTGACATGTATGCCACTTGATAGGTGGCATACAAATTTAATAAGCAAGTAAGTTGGAGCATTTCTCCATGGGTTTTGAATACCTACATAGTCCTGTTTGTTCTGGGCAAAAAAAAAAAAGAGGATGCAGAAAGAAATGACACTATAAAACATTGAAGGATGAGAAGCTGTGCAAATTCCTGATGCTGAGGGAGAAGTGATTAAGATCTGAGGTAGTACATGGAGATCTAGTTGTCACCAGGTTTGATTCTTGAGATCGAATATTTGATTTCATGGTGCCTTATTGTTGCTAAGAAGCCCTCTTAAAGTATTATCTTATCTTAACTACTATCCAAGGCCTGTAGACAGGCACTATAGGTGTGTGTGTGTGTGTGTGTGTGAGAGAGAGAGAGAGAGAGAGAGAGAGAGAGAGAGAGAGAGAGAGGGAGAGAGAGAGAGTGTGTGTGTAGAGGGGAAGGAGTGTCTTCTGAACCTGGGCCATGGTAGCTTTGGGATTAAACTTGTTCTGTTGGTCTTTCTGTGTGTGTGGAGGGGCATTGTTGATTGAGAAACACCTGATTATGAACATGAGTGTCTGCCTCCACTGTTTGAATAGCAATGTTTGAATCCTAGAATCTGGTTTACACAATACCCTTATAAGCCCCCTTATAGGTTGTAAGCCACCCAGAGTCATTGGATACGAGATAGGTGTCAAATAAAATTTATAAATAAATATACCTGAGTTCAAGTGACCCAGGCAAACTTCCTATTTTTCTCACACTGGCCCCATTTGATTTCAGTCCCATTAGATAACCGATGCAGGAGATTATAGTTACTCCCTTATTCCAGTAACATTATGTGGCTGCTTGTGCATTTGAGAATATATCATCTTAAAACTTTAATATATAATAAGTTGGGAGCCATTTAGCACACTATTCAAATGATAAAGTGTTACCTCAGCAGCAGACAGCATTTGTTCCAGCCTCCATCCCCCACATTGGCAATCCAGGAAAAAAACCAACCCAGTTAATTTAGGAAAAGGACTTACCCTGAAACTATTTTGCCTTTCCATTTCTTCACTAGCTCCTGAACAAGGATCCCCAAAATCGTAACCCATGGAGTATGAATATCTGCTTTCCTTCCAGACTTTGAACACCATGAAAATAGGCCAGGACTGCTGAGAGAATCAAAGTTTTATTTTAATTTTCAGATTAATTGAGCCAATAATTATCCTGCCCCATACATCCCTTCGGCCGATTCGCTCACACAGAGAGGGACTTCTCCGGGTGCCGTCCACTAGGCAATGCCAGTGGGCGACGCCCAGGGGAAGGGCCTTCTCTGTGATGGGCCCGACCCTCTGGAACGACCTACCCCCGGATATTAGAACGACCACGGACCTCCGCACCTTCCGCCAAAAAGTAAAAACTTATTTATTCCATCAGGCCGGTTTGGCCTAATCGACGCTTCTTGCCCCAGTCTGTTTTTTGCAAATTATCTATTTGGTTTTAATGGGTTATAATTTTAATGTTTTAAATTCTTGTACAGGGTAATTTAATTCGTTTTTAACTTTGTATGTCTTGTATGTTTTTAGATAGTTTTTAATTTTCCTGTACACCGCCCCAAGTCCCTTCGGGGAGAGGGGGGCGGTTTATAAATGTAATAAATTATTAAATTATTATAAATAACTGACTTTGCTGTTATTAGTCCTGGGTATTTGATGTACACAAGACAAATGAAAGGATGAGAAGAACAACCACAGTTGGTTCTGGGTGTGATGCCGGATCAAAGGAAACACAACTGAAGCTGTCCAGTCTTGTTCAGAATGACTCACAAAGGAGCAACGTTCAAATTAGCTGTGGGGTTTTTCAGACACAGGGAGAGTTAAGGATTCTGGAGTGGACTGAGCCGTGTTCTTCTACAAAGAAAATGAATTCGGGCAGCAGCACATCTGCTGATCATTATAACAGCAACAAAAAAGGCTCTCACTGCAGCCGAATACTCAATAATAGATTCTAAATTGCTTGAACAAATTGTCACCGGTTTTAGCTTTTCTTCATGGCAGTGAGTAACAATAAAGCCTCAGCCAAAGTCAGCAGAGCTGATATTTCATTCAAGAAGGTAGAACTGATCTCTTCCATTTGAAGGTCAGTTCGTTCAATTCCCCCCACCCCACCCCCCTCACTATTGCACTTTGCTGGAACTTGACAGGCAGAAAGGGAGAGAGATCAGTCTGGGCACCAGTGCATGTCACCTATTTATGTGTTGTGAATGTGCAACAAAAAGGAAATTGCAAAGTGCCTATGGTCTGAAGTTTCCCTCTGAGTCATCAAGGCATTTCATTCGGTGGTGAAATACAGCCAGTTCTATCTGGTTTGGGTGAACCGGGTAGTGGCAGTGGCGGGAGGCTCCGCCCACCCAACCTGGACACCATCCCATCCCGCTTTTGACGCTCTACGCATGTGTAGAAGGGCCTGTGCATGCACAGAAGGTGGCACGTGCACTCACATTTGCGAGCCGGTAGTGACGCTGATTTCACCTCTGATACATTGAATTGTAAAGAGTTGTGCCCTGATGAGAAATTGAGCAATTCACTTGGGGAGATACCCTCCCATTATGCTCTGCAAGTTTCTGGAGTAATCTAGCCAATGGCGAGAAACAGTAGGTGGTTGAATTCGACTTGGTTTTTGTAGAATTTATTCCCTCCCCTAGGTGGGAGATGGGCAGAAATCATTCAGATTCACAGCAAATGAGTTCTCCTTCTCAGCAACCGAGAGCCGCATTTCCTTATAACGAAGCTGATAATTAAACAGCCATTCGTGAATTCTTTAATCCTAGCTCTTGAACAGATTAACATCTCTACTCTTTTACAGGCAGTCCTCAACTTATGACCACATTCGAGCCCAAAATGTATGTTGCTAAGTGAGAAATTTGCTAAGTGAGTTTTGCCCCATTTTATGATTTTTCTTGACGAGAGGTGATTTTCACTTACCTTCCCTACCGGTTCACAAATGTGTGCGTGCGTGCGTGTTCACTTCACTCATGTGCGCCCCATCCATGCATGCGCCTGGCCTTCCCGCATGCGCTTTGCTTTAAAAACTTCCATAAATAGGACAAAATAGAGCCAGGTTGGGTGGGGCAGGGTGGACTCACCCAGGAGTGGGCAAACTTTGCAACTTTAAGTCTGAAGGACTTCAGCTCCCAGAATTCTCCAGCTGGCTGGAGAATTCTGGGAGCTGAAGTCCTTCAGACTTAAAGTTGCAAAGTTTGCCCACCCCTGGACTCACCCATGATTTCCGCTAGCAGTTTAGGCGAACTGGTCCGATCCTGTAGCATATCACCTCTGTTCTTGACCCATTTCATAAGTAAATCACTGCAGTTGTTAAATTAGTAACATGGTCGTTAAGTGAATCTGGTTCCTCTATTGACTTTGCTCATCAGAAGGTCGCAAAAGGGGATCCCATGACTCTGGGACACTGCAACGGTCATAAATGTCAGTCAGATGTCAAGCATCCGAATGTAAATCATGTGACCATAGGAATGCTGCAATGGTCATAACTATGAAAAGTTTAGTTAGTTTAGTTTATTGGTTTTTTATATCGCCCTACTCCCAAAGGACTCAGGGCGGTGTACAGCCAGAATAAAAACAAATATACCAAAGTTAAAAAGCTTTTAAAAACATATTCAACCTGGCCGAAATGTGGAAAAAAAACCCAAACTAACCCTGATTAAAATTAACAAAAATATGAATTTAAAAAACCATGTTTTATGCCAGCCCGGCTTGTTGGAAGAAAAAGGTTTTGAGAGCACGGCAGAAGGTGCGTAAGTCAGGGATCGTTCTTAATTCCAGGGGCAATTCGTTCCAGAGGACAGGTGCTCCCACAGAGAAGGCTCTCCCCCTGGGTGTCGCCAGTCGACATTGTCTAGCCGACGGCACCATGAGGAGACCCTCTCTATGGGAGCGTACTGGCCGGTAGAGGCTCTCGGTGGCAGAAGGCGATCTCGTAAGTACCCAGGTCCTAAGCCATGGAGCGCTTTAAAGATAGTAACCAAAGTGGTCATAACGCACTTTTTTCAGTTCTTTTGTACTTTCATATGGTCACTAAGAGAGCTATTGTAAATCGAGGACTACCTGTTATTTCATCTTTGCAATTAACCTGAACATCTTATACTGTCTCTGTTGTGAGAAGTTTTTGAAACAGTTTGGCTGGGGTTGAAGGCTTTTGCTCTGGGGTCAAAGGAGAAAAGAAGGAGATATTTATTTTTATCCCAAAATAATTGGAAATAATGATGTGAGTCCAAGTCTTCAAACCAACTGTCCTTTTCCATAGGTCGGAATCCCAGTGGGTGAAAGGAGCAACCTAAATCATTAGACCCAGTGCCCTATTTTATGCAAGTCACCTCCCCACCAGATGGAATAATAGAAACCAACAAGGCAAATGCAAATAGGTGCCATGGCATCAATAACATACCATATTTTTCGGAGTATAACATGCACCTTTTTCCCTCAAAAAAGAGGCTGAACATCTGGGTGCGTTTTAAACACTGAATACAGCATTTTTTGCCTCCCGAAACGCCGTCCCCTTCATCAAAATGGCTGTGCATAGCCATTTAGGAGGCTTTCAGAGTGCTCCTAGGTGCTGGGGAGAGCAGCAATGAGGAAAAAACGGGCCCTTTTTTCTCAATTCCCCCCCCCCAACCCCCAGGAGCACTCTATAAGCCTCCTAAACAGGACTGTTTTCATGAAAAACAGGCTATTTTTTGCTCGTTTTTGCCACCCACCCCCAGGAGCAATCTACAAGTCTTCTAAAGGTTATTCATGCCTCCTTTTTTAAAAAAAAATGGGCCTTTTTTGGGAGGTCTGCAGAGTGCAAAACCTTTTTTTTAAAAAAATTGCCTCTTCAAAAACTTGGTGCATCTTATACTCCGGTGCGTCTTATACTCTGAAAAATATGGTATGCTATCAACTATATGTTTAGAAGCAGGGGTATCAAACTCAAGACCTACAGGCCAGATGCAGCCTGCTTAGATTTATCCCATGGGGCCACCTTGGAAGCAGCAAAGGATCGGCACACGGTGCCTCTGCCAATGAAAACAGAGCTCAGGAAGGTTGCAGGAGGCCTTCACAGCCAACAATGGAGCTTAGGAGCCCATTTTCACTAGCAGAGTACTTGGGCCACCACAGGCACCCCCAACACAAGTGATGTCAAGCTAGCCACACTTACTCCAGCCATGCACACCCCAGCCCCCAAGGTCAAACACAACCTTGATGCGGCTCTCAATGAAATTGAGTTTGACACCCCTGGTTTAGAGTAAGTTTCCTCTACATGATGCTCTGTAGATGTATTCCTCTATACAATAAATCCCACTCTCCTGAGGCAGCCCAGTCAGTCCTAGGCCTTTCATAGGACGTGCAACTAATATAAAATGATCTACAGCACACTTCTAAGATATCCTATTTGGGATATTCAACAATTAAAATCAACACAGCTAAATTTTTAAAATTGACACGCACACACACAATACTAAATCCACTTCCAAAATTATTACAAAATATCTAATAAAAAAAGGGTAAAAGCAAATCTAGACAGCATACTAAAAAGCAGAGACATCACTGATACACACAAAAGTGCGTATAGTCAAGGCTATGGTTTTCCAAGTTGCAATGCATGGCTGTAAATGTTGGACCATAAGGAAGGCTGAGCACCAGAAATCTGAGGCCTTTGAACTCTGGTGCTGGAGAAGACTCCTACGAGTCCCTTGGACTGCAAGGCGATCAATCCAGTCAGTCCTAGAGGAGATCAACCCTGTCTGCTCTTTAGAAGGCCAGATCCTGAAGGTGAAACTCAAATACTTTGCCCACCTAATGAGAAGGAAGGACTCACTGGAGAAGAGCCTCATATTGGGAAACATTGAGGGCAGAAGAAGAAGGGGACGACAGAGAAGGAAGTGGCTGGATGGAGTCACCGAAGCAGTCAGTGTGAGCTTAAATGGAGCCCAGAGGATGGTAGAGGACAGGAAGGCCTGGAGGAATGTTGTCCATGGGGTCACAATGGGTTGGACATGACTTCGCAACTAACAACAATAACAACAAAAAGCAGAGAGAGATTTGAACATTTTATGAAACTTAGGCTACCCGTACATACTTATGTTTTTTTTTAAAGGAGGTCTAAACGTATTGGCCTGATATCAGTAATTAAACATTATTGAACCAGTCTTTCATAGTATCAGAGTAATTGAAGAAGAGGAAAGGAACAAAGGCTTTGTCAGAAACATTGTCTCCACAGTGCTAGGCCTACAAAATAAATGTGAGAGGGTGGGGTTCTCAAACAACAGTTGTGGCCAACCATGATATAAAACAGTGCTGTCTGTCCCACCAAAGCTAACTGCTTTCTCCACTTCCACATGTGTGAAAATCTGATATAATGAATAAAATAAAATAAAAATTAAAGTGAAAAACGCTGGGAAATAATTCCACAGAATGCTAGTAAAGAAATTTGCCAGAACATACTATTTCTCGTTTTATCTGTTATGAAGTACTTGGTGCTCTCTCTTTCTCTCATAAAGACCTAAACATATGAACACATAATACACCTGATTCATGCCAGTGACAGTGACTGATTGAGTAACTGACTGATTGATGATGTGCCATGAAGTCATTTTTTAACTCCATTGTCCATTTCTCCATTGCAGTGCAGCACGGTGCCCAGGATCCAGTTTGATAGTGGTGGGTGCTTAATTTAACAACTGGTTCGCCTGAACCAGTGCGAACTGGTTGAATCCCACTATCGAACAAGGTATATACTCAGTGACAACATACTTGACATTATGAAAACTTGTGGAAAATGGGGAAATGGCTTCAAATATTCATCCATGATAGTTGATTTCATCTTTTTGGCTACCATTTGTTTTTTCAAGCTTGAAGCTTTGAGGCTGCTATTATCCTTCAATTTTGTATTGATAGCCAACTTTTGACCCTGCTATCAATTACAACCTCCTCTGCTCTGAAGACAAAACTGGAGTGAATTGAATTGATGCTAAAATAGATATAGAAAATTTTTTTGCAGAAGCCTGTCTACGGGGTCCCAAAGAGTCAACACCAACTTAATGTACATAATCGAAACAGATCACATGTTAAAATTCAGAGGCATTTACAAGGCAACTCCTGCAATATTCAGCAAGTTAAAAAATATGGACTGCTCTGGTACACAGTTTTTCCTGTTCTTCCTTACTTCAGGCCTCTAAAAAAAACAAAACCCATCAGGTTAATGCCTGTTGCAGTGAGGTGCAGAGCAGATCTATATGACCGAGTCTCTAAATTCAATCCAGTATACATATCATTTAGAACAGGGTTGTCCAACTCGATTTCATTGAGGGCTGCATCAGCATTGTGTTTGACCTTGGGAGGAGGGGTGGGGGTGGCCAGCTATACGTCACTCATGTCAGGGGTGCCTGTGGTGACCCAAGATCTCTGCCAGCAAAAATGGGCTGTTTCCAGGGTGTTTCCTGAGGGTCAGATCTAAGCACCCCGCGGGCTGGATCCAGCTCCCGGGCATGAATTTGACACTCCTGATTTAGAATATAACCAGAGTAGAAAAGCCTGAGACAATCAAATAAGAAATATAAATAAAAGACTCCATTGAGAAACTACTGCTTCTTAGCAATGTATTTGAGTCAGAAATATTTTGAAATATTTTGGCAAGGCAATCAAATTTCCTAATTTTGTGTCATGCTGCTTTAGTTCTGGACATATTTACTTGCTGAACTGAATGTTTGTCTACATTTTAGAGGTTAAAAACTAACCTCTAGTATCTGAGAAATATCTGGGCTATTTACTTGCATTAATTAATTAATTTGTATTAAGGTCCAAAATTGGTAATGGCTTTTATATTAGAAAGCCTTTGGAATCATCATTTGTGTGGGTCCTCCTGACATACTAAGACTCTGCCACCAGGTAGCGCTAGACTGACTTGTTTGGTGGGGAAGGGAAGGAAGGATTTCCTATGACTTCCCTGTCATTACTAGTGCAATGAACTTTGCTTCATGGCCACTGAGCCTCCCAGGACACACTGTTCCTTCCTTTGCGTAAGCCTCCCTCTTTTTTTGTGAGTTTCTTTTCCATCACTGGCATTTTCTGAAGATTATTTGGCTTTTTGCCTTAAAAGTAAAAGTCCTAAATTCAGGTTTTCAAAACATACATCTTTTGTTGATTTATGGTTTGCTAAAATAGCCTGCAATAGAAAACATGCTCTGGTATCATATTCACAAAATTGAAAAGAAAAATTGAAAAAGTCATTTAGGATGTGCCTTATTCAATCATATTTCAGCAGAGCCAAAGACAGGTTCTTGATGCGTTTAGCCTTGTCATGTTCTGACTTGCACATGGAGAATATAATTATTAGCTAATGGCATGGGTAATCTGAACATCACTGGCTTTAAAAGTATGCTTTCATTCTCTGGTGATCTTTCTGCCTCATTGCCTTTTACTGCTGGACAAAATCAATCCATCTTGTAACTCAGGATTCCACTGTTAACAAGACTGTATCTAGACTTGGTATAAGAAAAAAGAAAGGGACGCAGTGGCCCAGTGGCTAAGAAGTTGAGCTTGTCGATCAGAAAGGTCGGCAGTTCAGCGGTTCGAATCCCTAGCACCGCATAATGGAGTGAGCTCCCGTTACTTGTCCCAGCTTCTGCCAACCTAGCAATTCGAAAGCATGTAAAAATGCAAGTAGAAAAATAGGGACCACCTTTGGTGGGAAGGTAACAGCGTTCCATGCGCCTTCGGCGTTTAGTCATGCCAGCCACATGACCACAGAGATGTCTTCGGACAGTGCTGGCTCTTCGACTTTGAAACGGAGATGAGCACCACCCAGTAGAGTCAGGAACGATTAGCACATATGTGCAAAGGGAATCTTTACCTTAAGGGGGGGGGAAAGCAAACTAAATGTGATGCTCCAGGACTTTTGATCCAAACTACAGAGTTTCCCCAGACTAGCCATTTCTTCAGGTTACCCATCTTTACTTCATGGATTTTGGATTATTAATATGATTCATTAATATGTTTCACCCCTAACCCTAACCGTAACCCCTTCTTTATCTAAACTACCAACTTTTCCTTCAGTTTTTGTTTTTTTTAAAATAGCAATGCACCTTTGGATCACAGACCAAAAGTTTTGTCCATATTAGTGAGCATGTGAAATAAGAACATATTGCCCCAAAATATTATGAGTAGTATTATTATTATATTTTATTCATTAAACATGTAACTCAGTCAACTGAACATTCAAAAATGTATCACAAATACTATCGACTGGTGTTAGTGGTTGATACGAGATGCTGCCAGCGTCCTAGATATCAACCAAGTACCTTCTTAAAATATACGATGTTCCAAGTAGAGCAATTTTTTGCAGTTCTGCTGGTGTTATTGCAGGAAGCTGCAATTTGTTGATGTATCTTATAAAATTCTTGGACATGGTACCAAGTGCCCCAATGACAATGGGTATCACTGTTACATGTTTCATCCATAATCGGGTAGTTTCGATGGCCAGGTCACAGTATTTCGTGATTTTTTCTGGTTCTTTTTCTTTGACTCTGGCATCTCCTGGTACCGCGAGGTCAATAAATTGTACGTTTTGGCCCTCTACAACCGTGATATTTGGCGTGTTGTGTTCCAAATGACAATCCCTCTGTATTAGTAGTAGTAGTAGTAGTAGTAGTAGTAGTAGTAGTATTGTTAATCGCACAGTCAGCCAGGTGTTCAGACTGGCTTTGGCATTTTTGTCTACCTTTCGAGTCCTTACCAAGGATAGACAGATGTGTGTGCTTGACGCTGTTACAGATATTGTCATAAGATGGAAGATGATGATGAATAAAATATTACAGTGTTTCTGATTATTTGTATTTTAACCAGAAGTCTAGGAATCATGAAGACAGTGCTGTAATATGTAGGAAGTTCCACACAAGGTAGGTAGATAGGTGTGTCTATGTGTGTGTGTTTGTGTGTGTATGGGTGTCTTTCAAATTCAATTTGTAAATCCCAATGTTTTTCCATTGATTTTCCATCAATTCAGCTATAGTATTGCTACTGCAATGAACCACACTTCTTTTCAGTGACAATAATGTGGTTATGTGGTTACCAATAATGTGGTTATGTTGTGTTTCAGGTATCTATTGATTGTAGTTGAAGATCCCACAAAGCCTTTCCCTCCTCATATTCTCTTTGTTGTATGTGTAGTCACAGTAGTTCTTGTAAACAATAAAACCAAACTTTCTATATAAATTCACATTTTTTTTGCAATTCTATCATGGCATTACTTACACCATTCATGGGGATGATGATGACGATGATGATCTCAATTTTTTTAAGGCTGCCCACTTACTAAAAATATCAACGTACTAAATAATGTATCAACAAATATAACAAATATTCTCACAACTCATACAGATTCATTTTGTTTTTAAAGAAACAGATTCTCGGAATGCATTGAAGAGAATTCTGAAGGAGTTAAGGTCCTGGCTCTCACCGGTGTCAAAATCATGGCGTCACGTTGCCATCACATGACATTTCATGACATTTTTTTTCCTTCGCAGAGCTGGCGGAGGAGTGACGCATCCAGCCTGCAGGCCACCAGTTTGACACCTCTGCCTGCCCTACAGGGACAAGTGCCCAGTCAGGCAATCTTGAATGACAACCCTGACATAGTCATGGAAAAAAAGTTGAGATTTACATATTTTATTTGGAACCAATTTTGTTTATCTTTCTAAATCTGTTGGAATTTTTTTTATCTAAGAGGTTTATGAATACGATAAAAATGTAACATATCTATATTACTCACCCCCGTGGGATGTAAGGAGACTACACACAGCAATTATCTAATATCTCTATGCCTAATGTCATGCCTAATAATTTCCTATTAGGAAATAGAAACCTTTTAAACATAAAGTATTTAATTTTAGGTACAATAAAGTACAATCCTATTGACATGTGCTTTGGATTAAGTCTTATTAAATGTTTGCACTGTAAAAATAGTACTCTCCAAATCACAGTATCTTTAATTTTTTTAGGGCCGCAATCCTGTACATCCAGGCCATATATATCTGATTTAATTAATGGAACTTAAATGACTAATTGTGTGCAGCTTAACAGCCAAGATGTTTCAAAAATAGATCAACCAACGTTCAGCAATTGCAAAGATCTCTGTCTCCAGTGAAATAGTTAATTCCTCAGTGGTGTGTTTCTTGTAAAAAAGAATAATAAATCAAATTATTTAGGAAGATCGCTCATCTGAAATGTCAAAAAGAATCTGAGGCGTTATTGAAGACATGCTATGTTTACAAACTGAAATGTGCCTCTAATAATCATGTATGCGTGTGTTTGTGTGTTTATGTGTTTTGAAATGGAGTTAAAATCTCGCAAAAGCTTACTTGGGAATCAGTTTTAACAGTAGACTTAGCAGCTTAAGAATTCACACTGTTTTTGTTCTCATTAGGATACACACCTAAAAATTTGATAATTTTTTCCAGGTGGCTTAAAATAAAATCGGTTCTACATTTGTGGCCAGTTTCAAATTTTAAAGTAAACAAGGTACTTGAATGGAAGGACATGATTTGCCCATGATATATCCCATCTGGGAATGTTTATTTTAAACACATCATTAAAAAGAAGCCAGCTGAAGGTTTTTAAAGAAATTTCCTACCATGCTAAAACATTTGAAGGAAATTTTCTTTTAGTTAGAAACATTGGAGATTTCCCCCCCCCCCCCCTCCAAACTCTAGCTCAGTGATAGGCAAAGTGGGATGAAAACACAGATGTGGTGAATTATCTTTCACGAAGGGAGAGGAAGAAAAAAAATATAGGTAAAAAAGAAAAGAAAGAAAAGCAGATTGTTGTACTGAATATAAGGTTGGTGGATAGTATTAACTACAACTTTGAATGAACTTGATTTATGGAACATGTGGCTGATTTGCCTGACACAGGAAAGATCCTACACAATTTTTCTCACTTGGATCCAGAGATGATATTCAGCCAGTTCTGATAAATTCTGGAGATTTTGAGTAGTTCAGAGAACTGGCAAATAGGATGGGCCCGCCCTCTGCTTCCCGGCCTCCCAGCTGATCTTCTTTTGTTGCCCTGAACAGAAGAACGGAGCTGGAAAGCAGGCTAAGAAGCCCTCCCTGAACCCGGCTGTATTAGCCAACTACCATCCCGTCTCCAACCTTCGCTTTTTTGCGAAGGTTGTTGAGAGTGTGGTGGTGCAACAGTTCCCTCAGCACCTGGAGGAAACTGTCTATCTGGACTCGCGGCAGTCCAGCTTCCGACCCGGGCACAGCACAGAAACGGCATTGGTCACGTTGGTGGATGATCTCTGGAGGGCTCGGGATAGAGGTTGCTCCTCTATCCTGGTTCTATTAGATCTCTCAGCGGCTTTCGATACCATACTGATGGGCTCTGAATCCAATGGCGATGTCCGTTTTGCTCTGCAAATTCATGGAGAGTTAACCCTAACCCTAAGTGGAATTTTCCCTGATGGGATTTTCCCATGTATTTTGCCAGGAAATGTACCTAAGGCGGGCTCAAAAGGCATACCCCCTCCTAACCATACTGACGGGCTTTGAATCCAATGTTGATGTCCGTTTTTTTCTCCAAATTCATGGAGAGCTTTACCCCGCATCCATAATCCAGTCATTTTTGCCTCACAATTTTAGCAAGTTTTGTAGCATAGCTAGCCAGATGTTTAGACTAGATTTGACATTTTTATCCACCTATTCTCAAGGATCTGTGATACTCAAATGTTGTTTGATGATATTAAAGGTCTCACTGCAAGATGTAAACTGTTCTAAGTAGAGCTGCCTTTTGCAATTGACTGATGGTGATTTTGTCAGTGCTGATGTTTTCCAAGTGATGTTCCAGATGTTTTGGGATTGTCCCCAAGTCATCTATCACTAATGGTACTATCTTTGCTTTTTTTTGCCACAGTTGTACTTATTATTAATTTACAAGTAGATTCACAGTCTTATATTGGTGGGAACCTAATAACTCAAGTCCTAACCAAGTATATATTTGATTAATTAGATGTAGATTTAGAATAATGTTATTGTCATTTTGAATGTACACTGATCGGCATATATTAAAATGAATTTTTTTTCATACAGGTCTCAAAGGGTCACCACCTCCATTATACACTACACAAGCATGACAAAATAGATGAATAATTATCAGACTAGGCAGTAAAATTGAAGTACCACATGAACTAAGCAGACTGTATGAATAGCCATTCAGAAAAGAGGCAAAATTACCTCTTTTGTATCTGGAATGGTTCTTTTGAAATGTGATAAAAGTACTATCTGTACAGCAAGAAGACAAAATGACTGACATCTACACGTATGTGAACCATGTGTTTTTATCAAGCAATGAAACTAGCTTCCTCATATTTCTCATGCAAAAAAAAGTAATCCACGAACTGTGTAGTTTGCACTAAGGTTAAAAAATGCCCAAGTTGATGAAGGCTGCTATCTCAATCTATCCTAGGAAGGCCACTAAAATAGATAAATGTATTTCTCAATAAACATTTACAGATTTGTGTTACTGTATAAACAAACTGGTCACAGCTTAAGAAGCCTGGGTGTAAATATACATCAACAGGAAAAAAAGAATAGTTACATACACTGAAATCTCCATTTTATACACCTTTGTAGCTAACTCGCTAGTTGCCATTCATGTAAATTGCTATCCAATGGTATCTTTGCTGTGAAAATAAAAACATTACCTTTTTATTGTAAGAAACACCCCCCCCCAAAAGTTTAATCAGAATGCATTCATCCTGCAAAGGGATCAGAATTTTCCATTTGTGTAAGTGGAAAACAGATAATTACCCTATTTTTCGGAGTATAAGATGCACCTTTTTTCCTTTAAAAAGAGGCTGAAAATCTGGGTGCATCTTATACATCGAATACAGCATTTTTTGCCTCCTGGAACCCCGCCCCCTTGCCACACTGGCTGTGCCTAGCCTTATGGAGGCTTCCAGAGAGTTCCTGGGGGCTGGGGAGGGCAGAAATTAGCCTAAAATGGGCCATTTCCCCCCCCCGCCCCCAACAGCACTCTATAAGCCTCCATAGGGCTATGCATGCAATTTATTTGACACAAAAATGGCCCGTTTTTGTGATAAATGGGCCGGTTTTTTGCTCATTTTTGACCCCCCCATCCCCCCAGGAGCACTCTGCAAGCCCCCCCCAAGGCTATTCATGCTTTTTATTTGAAAAAAACTGGCCCCGTTTTCATGGAGAAATGGGACTTTTGGGGAGGTTTGCAGAGTGCAAAAACACTTTCTATTTCCTTTTGGAAGCTCTTTAACTGTTTCTGTGCCAGCAGAAACAAAGTCTTAAGGTTTGTCAGCAATTTCCTTCTCCAGGACATGGATAAATACACCTGGAAACATCAACCTACCTACCTACTCTCTCTCCCTCCCTCCCTCCCTACTGTATTTCTCTTTCTTTCTTTCCTCCCTCTCTATCCTTCTATCTACCTACCTACTTTTTTTTGTAATTTGCTTCTTCAAAACCTTGTTGTGTCTTATACTCCAAAAAATATGGTAAGTGGAGATATAAAGAAAGTCCTTACGATCATTTTTTTTGTATCTGTGACATTGCATAACTAAGAGAGCATAAAAAAATGCAATGACATCCATTGTGAAGCCACCCACAAAGAATGCTGAATAGTATTTTCACAATCTATCCATCTAGGCCAGACACTGTTTCTTTCTCTCTCTCCCCTTGGTTTACAGTTGCAGTGGACGTCACCTCTTTGGTTGAGCCGAACTTGGGAAGAGTAGCAGAACTCAAAAGGCCTTGCAGCAAAAACGGAGCTCCTAACATAAAATTTATTTATTTATTTTATTTATTTAAATTTATACCCCGCCCTTCTCCACAGAGGACCCAGGGCGGCGCACAGGAAATTTAAAAACATACAAAATACAATAAATATAATTTAAAAACTATTAAATAAACCTATCCTGCGCTAAAACCAAATTTTAAAAACCCAATTTAAAACTATCTAAAAGTCCCCATGGGAGGTTAGGCTAGGCCGACTTGTTGAAACAAATATGTCTTAAGACATTGGCGGAAGAGGCGGAGGTCAGTGATGGTACGTAATTCAGGAGGTAGGTCATTCCAGAGGGCTGGCCCCGTCACAGAGAAGGCTCTCCCCCTGGGTGTCGCCAGTCGGCATTGTCCGGCCGACGGCACCCTGAGGAGGCCCTCTCTGTGGGAGCGTATCGGTCTAAGGGATGTATGGGGCAGGAGGCGGTCTCGCATATAACTAGGCCCCGAGCCATGGAGCGCTTTAAAGATAGTTGTCAAAACCTTGAAGCGCACTCGAAAGGCCACAGGAAGCCAATGCAGCTCGCGCAGGATCGGTGTTATGTGGGAGCACCTAGTGGCTCCCATAATCACCCGCGCGGCTGCGTTTTGGACTAGCTGCAGCTTTCGAGTGCACCTCAAGGGAAGCCCCATGTAGAGAGCATTACAATAGTCGAGTCGGGACGTCACGAGAGCTTGAGTGACTGTGCGAAGGGCAGCCCGGTCCAGTAAGGGGCGCAATTGGCGCATCAGGCGTACCTGATGAAACGCCCCCCTGGCCATGGCTGCCACATGGTCCTCCATGGACAGCCGGGAATCCAGGAGGACACCCAAATTGCGTGCCCTCTCCACGGGGGCCAGTGTTTCGCCCCCAATGGCCAGAGTTGGAATAATCTGGCTGAACCGGGGTGCCGGAAACCACAGCCACTCAGTCTTGGCAGGGTTGAGCTTGAGTTTGTTACCACCCATCCAGATCCGTACGGCTTCCAGACACTGGGACAGCACTTCGGCGGCATCGTTGGGGTGGTTTGGGGTGGATATGTACAACTGAGTGTCATCAGCGTACAGATGGTACTCCACCCCAAAACCACGGATGATCTCACCCAGCGGCTTCATATATGTGTTGAAAAGGAGGGGCGGGAGGACCGACCCCTGAGGGACCCCACGTAGGAGAGGCCTCGAGGTCGACCTCTGCCCTCCCGTCAACACATATTGCAACCGACCAGAGAGGTAGGACGAGAACCACTGCAGAACGGTGCCTCCCAGCCCCAACCCCCCCAGTCGGTGCAATAGGATACCATGGTCGATGGTATCAAAAGCCGCCGAGAGATCTAATAGGACTAGGATAGAGGAATAACCTCTATCCCGTGCCCTCCAGAGATCATCAACCAACGCGACCAATGCCGTCTCGGTGCTGTGACCGGGTCGGAAGCCGGACTGGCGCGGGTCTAGATAATCAACTTCCTCCAGGTGTCGCGGAAACTGTTGGGCTACCACACTCTCAACAACCTTCACTAAAAAGTGAAGGTTGGAGACCGGACGATAGTTCTCTAGTAAAGCTGGGTCCAGGGACGGCTTCTTGAGGAGGGGCCTCACTACCGCCTCTTTCAAGACGGCAGGTAAGGACCCCTCACTCAAAGATGCGTTGACAATGCCCTGGAGCCAGCCTCGTGTCGTCTCCCAGGATGCCAGTACAAGCCAGGAGGGACACGGATCCAATAAACATGTGGTCGCCCTAAGCTTCCTTGACAGCCTGTCAATATCCTCGGTGGTAACAAAGTCAAACTCCTCCCAAGAAGGAACCTCAAGACTAGTCTCGGACAGTCCCACAGGACCACTGTCGATGGAGGGTAGCTCATTCCGAATCCGAGTGATTTTCTCCTGCAGATAAATCCCAAATTCCTCTGCTCGCCCTTGCAGAGGGGCTTCCCGCGGCCTCTGATGGAGGAGGGAGCGGGTCATCCCAAACAGGGTGGCAGGGCGGTTATCTGCGGATGCAATAAGGGTGGCACAATACTCACGTTTGGCCACTCTTATCGCCACTAAATAAGCCCTAATATGGGTTCTCACTAGTGTTCGGTCGGCTTCGGAGCGAGAGGATCTCCATCTGCTCTCTAGGCATCTCTTGTGGCGTTTCATCCCCCGAAGCTCCTCAGTGAACCAAGGAGCCTGGGTGATTCGTCGCCGCAAGAGAGGCCGCAAGGGCGTGACTCGGTCCAAGGCCCCCGTGGCCGCACTTAACCATGCGGCCACTAGGTCCTCAGTCGAGTCGTGGGGCAGGGTCACAGGAATTGGCCCAAGCTCCCTCTGGAACCTTTCCGGGTCCATCAGAAGCCTGGGGCGGAACCATATAGGAATGTCTGGTTCCGCCTCCCCACGGTGGGGTGTAGCGATTGGAAAGTCCAGCCGAAGGAGAGCGTGATCTGTCCATGACAAGGGAGTGATGACTAAATCCCCTATTCCCAGATCACGACTCCACTGTCCCGAGACAAAGATGAGATCCAGTGTGTTCCCCCCCTCGTGAGTGGGGCTGTGAGAGCTGCATTAATCCACTTCCTATGAAGATGAGGGAAATGGTACACATGTCTTCTTTGTCCGCTCTGCATTGTTAGAAGATGAAACACACATTCTGCCATGCAAACATTTAAATCAATAAATGAAAATAGAGGAAAACCATAGAGATGATTGGAAAGCTGTAAATCTGATTACTGCATCAACCCATTGGAACCACTAAGCAATGTAGCCATTTATTTAGAAAGTGTGAGATTTCTCCCACTTTTCTGAGCAGTGCTGACACTACAGATCAGCAAATCTGCTAATTTTGCTTTCTCTGACTTTCTTAGTTTTTCAAGTCCAGTTTCTTTGTTCTTTTATAGAACAAAAATCAGCTCACTGAATCTGAGATTCTTTAGAAGTTTGCATATAACCTTGTTGTGTGTCTTGGTGCATACAGTATGTCTTCAAATGTGGGGTTCTGTTGCAGTTTTGCCTAATGTGAACAGCAAATAAACTCGATTGCAGAAAATATGACTTCAGCAACAGAGTGGTCAATGCCAGGAATGCACTACCTGACTGTGGTTTCTTCCCCTAACCCCCATAATTTTAACCTTAGACCTCTACTGTTGACCTCACCCCATTCCTAAGAGGTCTGTAAAGGGTATGCACAAGCACACCAATGTGTCTACCGTCCCTGTCCTACTGTCCCCACTAATTTGTATCCATTTCCTGTATTCATAATCATGTTTATACTTATATCTGCTGTTTTATACATGCTTGACAAAATAAATAAAATTAAAAAAATTAAGTAAGATTTAGCAAATAATTTCTCCAATTGTAATAAATTATGGTGTGTGTGTGTGTTGATCAGATCTGGTGCGGAACTAGCTCAACGCCTGTGGTACACCATGGACAGTCCTTGAGTGTGAATTGAACAAGCTAACCATCTTAGATAGAAAAATAACTACTCTGTATTAGCATTGTAGTCTCCTGCCTAATGTAACATCGTCAAATGCTAAATAAATAAATATTGGTCAAAAATATAAAGTTAGGTACAGTATGTGTTGTGGCCCAGATGGCTCTGGATGAGATGCTGATGGATTCCTCTAGTGAGGAGTCCTATGATTCGGCTCTAGAAGAGGAAACCCAGTTTGTCCCGGATGTCAGGCTAAGGATTGAGAGGAGGCAATTAGCAGAACGACGCCATTGGAGATAATCAGTATCAGCTGCCTAATTGCCTGGCCCTTCCCAAGAGGCTTTAAAAGAAATCCTCTGTGAAGAGTAGGTTTGCAGGAAACAACAGAGAAGCTTCAGAGTCGGAGAATTGTGTCGTGTAATCTTGCAGTCTAGTTCAGGTTAGTTCAGGCAAGCTGCCAAGTAGCAGTCCATCTAGTTAATTATCTTGTGAAGGGAGAGAGTCAGAACAAGTATGTAACTCTGCATTTAGAAGTAAACTCTGCACTCGGAAATTAATTTATCTTCTATCACTTTGTTGATGTACGCGTGTCCGTGCATGTTTGTACAAGACCTCACAGACAGAACATGCAAAGTAAGAAAATAGATTTCACAAATAAAAAGGAGTATATTCTGAGATCTTGTATAATTAGGGCTGTACCTTATTCTTAACTACTTTGCTCTATTTCTTGTATGTTTGAATCTAAAGCTGTACTGATAGCTCCTTGTTTATCCTTTTCCCAGGCTTTCTAACATATTCCATATTCTTAAGTTCTTTCTAAAGGACTCCTAAGTTGGTTCTCTTTGAAGCCATGGTTGGTTGGTTTCTGATTTGGGGAGTCTATCCATAGACTGTAAAATGAGACCTTCAGGAGACAGTTCACTTATTTCAATCTTCATCACCATTTCACACAAGGTGGATGTCAAGGCAATGAAAAAGCTATCCAGTGTCAACTGCCTTCTCAATTATTCAGAGGCTATTTAGAAGCTAAACAAAATTTCCTTGACTGTTAAATTATTAACGAAAGTGTATTTTTTAGGACAAAAAGAATGGAATGGCTAGGCATGTGTTACAAACAGCAACAGATCAGCCTTAGCTAGAGGTTCCTTGGTCAATTCTCCCTTTTTAATCTTACGTTCAAGAAAAAGACCTGTTGATAAATGGAGTCATTTTTGTCTGAATTCTTTACAGCAGTCTTATTCAATTTGTTCTTCTGTAGTTGCTCTCTTTGATGGAACAAAGAGGTTGAGAGTTCAAATATTTCCCTTGTTTATTTCATAATATATCTGATAGAGAGGCGGCTCCTTTTCCAGGTATAACATTTTTAAGGAAACACTCCCTGAAATATTTATATTTATTTATTTTTATTAAATAAAATTTCTCAGTGACAATAACATCCACAGACTTTCATTCTAAGCAATATATTCTTTGATCCCATTTAAGATGAACATTTATTCATTTTAAATGCCATTGTAAATAAATGTACACTTTGATCTATCTTTTTTTTTTGGGGGGGGTCAGGACAAATAGCAATAGCATGTAGACTTATACACTGCTTTACAGCCCTCTCTAAGGGGTTTACAGAGTCAGCCTATTGCCCCCAACAATTTGGGTCCTCTGGGTCAACCTTGAAGCTCCAAATGAGCTTCCTTTGGATTTTGAAAGAAAAGACACATCTCTTGGGTGCTCTCAATAGAATTCTCTTCAGTGACCAGAGCAAACTGTCAGAAGATGTGGCTTAATGTGATACCTATTACCTGCAAAATAAGTTTGCCTGACATCTTCTTTCTCTCGCCCCTCTGCAATTCAACTGGAGAGAATTCATAGGATTATGGAGGATTCCTGCGCTGCAGAGTTTCTAAGTCTTTAGTTTCAAGCTTCTCTCCTCCCTCCCTCACTGACATAAGAAACCGATTCCCCTAGGGCAGGGGTCAGCAAACTTAAATACTCAAAGAGCCATTTGGACCCATTTCCCACATAAAAGAAAACACTGGGAGCCACAAAAGTCCTAACCAGATGCCTGCCCATTCAATTCTGGAGCTGACCAGAAGTTCAGTTCTCCCACCATAAAATCTCCGCCTACCAAGGCATCCTTTTTGCTCTACCTGTCATAACCAAAAGCCCTATCAATTGTAGAGACAACTGGAAAACCCTCCCCTTGCCATAGAGTTTTCTCCTGGCACACTACGATTCTCCCCCTTCCCCCTCTCAAAATTGTGGCGCCGACTGGTAACAGAGCCACAGCAGAGGAATGAAAAAGCCACATACGGCTCCAGAGCCACAGATTGCTGACCCCTGCTCTAGTGTCAGCTGTACAACTAACTTCAGATAAGGTACAAAACTCCATGAGGTCGCACAGGAGGAGCTGACTTGCCAGCAGCCTCCTTGAGAAGGTGCTTGTGTATTTTTAAGATCCTTGAAAAACCTGCAGGAATTCTTTCTACACTCTAGAGCAGGGGTCCCCAACCTTTTTGGCACCAGGGACCGGTTTCCTTTTAAAGAAAATTCTGCGGACCGGCCGGCTTAGAGGGGAAGCGGTGGGGGAGGGGGAACAGAGCCAACAGAGCATGCGCACGCGGGGGGGTGAGTTGGCTCACTCGCCCCTCTAGGGCCCCCAACGGTGTGAGCGGCCGCACCTGCGCTCTCCCACTCCCGGTGCGCGCTCTGCCCAGGGGGCTGCCCTGTCCTCCCTCCTCCTCCTCTCCGGCCCTGCGGCCCAGTTCCTATCAAGCCACGGACCGGCACCGGTCCACAGACCGGGGGTTGGGGACCCCTGCTCTAGAGGAGGGAACACTGCTATTAATTCTGTTCTACAATGTGGATTCAAGGTTGAGCGATCTTGACAATATGGATTCCCGATTAATGGCTGTACTCTAAAGCTTTTGCATGACATCTGACTTTAATTCTAACCCACATCAAACATATATTAAACTATACTAAACTGTATCAATCTTTAATTATGTATTAAACTTGATTGAAGAGGCTTGGATGGTAACGAATTCCTTTTAAATGTAATTCACTGTGTGGTGTTAGCTATGAATTCTACCTAGGTATTTACACACGGGTTTCTTGGTTCAAGGCTGGAAACCTTACTGATATGTGGAGATTCTGTATGTATAGATTTTGTGTGGCATGAAAACCTGTCACATATTCAAGTTTACAATGTGTTGGCCAATATTTAGCTTTTAGAATGCACTACATCATTATGAATATAAATTCTTATAGCAGTAAATGTCATAAATTGACTGCATTTAAGTACAATTGTACAACATTTTTTAAAATAAAAATAATCAACAATCAGTTATTTGGCACATTCTGTGTGTGTGAATAAAATAACAGAAACAGAATCTACCAGACTAAATATATTATTCTTTTTTACCAGTGACCTTCTACAAAGGATGAATTTCTTATTTCTTTTCTTTTTCTTTTTCTTTGTCATCAAGTACAAACCTTTTTATTCATTACCTGAGATGCATCTATTGTATAATCAGTGAACTAATTTTTTTTTTTTAAATTTATACCCCGCCCTTCTCCTGACAAGGACCCATTTCCCTTTTTTCCAATCAACAAGTTCTTGGTTTCTTTACTGAACTTGTACATTGTTTTCCAATCAGTGTGCTTATTTTTTTGTAATTGTTTTGTTTATGCAAAATCTAGCCTTAACATCTCAGACTTTTTTCCTGATGTTTGATACGGTGGCGATAATGTGGGAAGATTTAAGTCTGCATCCTTAGTTGTGTATTTGAGTTGAACGTTTCTTTTTATTTTATTATTTTTTAAAAAGTCATTGGCCTTTTCTTTAGATTGCCTCAAACTTTTCACCATGAAAGTATGCTCGTGTGTTACTGGGAAAACTGGTGGTCTTGAAACACTAACAAAAAAAGGTGAGCCAATGGACTCCTGCTGTGATGATCCCAACCACGAGATCTTTTTTATAATATGATCCTTTGTAGCACCTGGTTTCAATCTTGGTAAAGGTGAGAGTTGAGGTGTTTCCATCACCAGAAAAGCAGAACTTTTTCTTTCTTGATGTTGCCACTTTGGAGCCAGAAGGTTCTCATTCATTGCTTTCAAGAGATCTTTGACTTTTGTGTTAGGGAAAATCAAAGGATCTTGATCTACGATTCTCTTTTCATTTGTTGATCTTGGTGTTAGTCTACATATATATGACATGGAAGGCTTCTCAGTCATAGCATATCTCCGGTTATTTTTTAGAGGAGAAGGTGACTTTTCCAATAAATACAATTTTCTTACTTCTGGCCAATCTTTAACATCTTCTTCATTTTCCTGTGCTTCAAGTTGTGTCTCACTGAATGGCCCACATGAAGATTTAGGGAGATCAAAATGAATCAGTTCTCTGCCTGCAAACTTGGAAGCTAAAGAAAACACAGAATACGTGAAATCCAGTAATGAAAATTTAAAGTATATAAACATCAAAATAAAAACATCTGCTTTGCCTCTGTTGATCATAGCCCTGGTGGTGCAGTAGTTAGAATGCAGCATTGCAGGATAACTCTGCTCACAGCTAGGAGTTCGATCCTGACAGGCTCAAGTTTGACTCGGACTTCCATCCTTCTGAGGTGAGTAAAATGAGGAGACAGTTTGTTGGGGGGTAATATGCTGACTCTGTAAACTGCTCAGAGAGTGCTGTAAAGTACTATGGGGTGGTATATAAATCTAAGTACTGGTACTACTATAGCATTTTGAAAGTTCTTTTAAAATTTTAACTAGCAAAAATTTGCTTTATTTAACAAAGCATGGAGGAGGAGGATGTAGCCTCATGTCAGGATTTTTTTTTTTAAATTCTCTATTCCGGGGGTCAGCAATGTTAAACACTCAAAGAGCCACAAAGGTCCTAACCGAAAGCTCCCCGTTCAATTCTGGAGCCAACTGGAAGTCCGGTTCCCCCACAATAGAGTCTCCTCCTAGCACAGCATCCATTTTCCTCTGCCAACCCAAAGTCCAGTTCCCACACCATAGTCTCCTCCTAGCATGGCATCCCTTTTCCTCTACCTGTCCTAACCAAAACCCCTAACCCTAACCCTATCAATTGTGTAGCCGACTGGCGACAGGGAGCCACAGCAGAGAGATGAAGGAGCCATTTGCAGCTCCAGAGCCGCAGATGGCTGACCTCTGCTCTATTCTATTAAACAATGCATCGTATTTCAGGAGAGGCTACTTCAAGGAATAGGATTAGAGTGATTACAAATAAATTCTGAAGAATCTGTTGATTAATCAGTTGTGTGGAAACATACCTTGTCATCTCCTCACAGCCAGAACTAGCATGGCTGTGGCATTAAGAACAGGGTATTTAATTCTATTTCCCTTTCCCACTGAAAGGATGTTGTAAGCGCATGAGAGAAACTAATTTTCTACATTATGCTGAGTAACTAATTTTTTTGCAATTGTCACATCAGTCAGACATTTAACGCTTGAAGAAGCTCTATAAATTGTTTGCCCTTTTAAGTTAATTTGTCATTTTGTCTATTATCTTCTGGCGGTTTTAAATGCCAGGCAAGAAAAACACTAATTAATTCCCGCTAATCCAGGGGTCTCCAACCTTTGCAACTTTAAGTCTGAAGGACTTCAGCAAAGCTGGCTGGAGAAGTCTGGGAGCTGAAGTCCTTCAGACTTAAAGTTGCAAAGGTTGGAGACCCCTGTTCTAATCAATGATGGAATGTGTGTGTAGAATCAGTTTTGGACAGAACAGCACTTCCTTAAAGAAGAACAAGTTCACAGAATGGAAGTATTTCTGAACTTAAAGCTGCAATTCTGACCAAAAATGCTTGCCTTGTTCTCAGTATAATTGACTGTGACAATTGCACCTTTACGGGCTGTTGTCCATCTTAAAGGGTATTTTTTTTCTTTATTCCATACAGCTTTTGAATATTATTCAGATATGTCAACTGACAGAATATGTGGCAGTGAGGGTTTTAACAAGACTATAAAATCCTGGATTGATTGGTCGATATGCCAGGTGCAGCTTTTTTTATTGCTATACTCAACATGATGCTATGAATCCACAATGAGTTTAATATTGCTGCGGTTTTGTTGTCCTGTCTTAGGAAATTTTGAAGGTTTTGGTTAAAACAAACCAATAACTGAACTGTGTGGGTTTTTTTTTCTCTTTCATAAAACCTTCTTGGCAGGGGTGAAATCAATGGTAGGTTCCTAATGGTTTAGACCGGTTTGGCCAAACCAGTAGTGCCTTCGTGGCCTGGGTTGCTGGAACCGGCAGTGACCGAGGCCTGCCACGCCCCTGAACCAGTTCTCCTGGTGGCACCTACGGCGGTGCCATCTTGTTTTTTGCTTCTGCACATGCGCAGAGCAATTGTAGTTCTACTGTGCATGCGCACATAGTGCGCATCAAGTACTTGGTGCGCCCCTGAGCAAACTGGCAGTAGTCTCTGCCAGAACCCACCCCTCGGTGATATGCTACCGGTTCAGACCGGTTTGCCCGAGCCTGTAATAAAAAAATGCTACTGTTCATCTGAACCAGTAGTAAAAAAATCCTTAACAAAGTAAAAAAAAAGTTCCAATGATCAGCTCTGCTGCGCGATGGTAGGAACTTTTTAAAAACTTTTTTTTAGCATTTGGGGTCTGTTTTTGCTCACAGGAGGCTTGTTAGGTCAAAAGTGGGGAGGAGAAGAGAGAGAGAGAAAGAGGGAGGGGGAGAGAGAGGGAGGGAGGGAGGGAGGGAGGGAGGGAGGGAAGGAGGGAGGGAAGACTGGAAGGAACCTGGAGGTGATCTAGTTCAACCCCCTGCTCCATCAAGACATTGTTAAAGTGAGCTTCTGTCTTTTCATCCCCCCAGTCACTTGACTACATAGCCACGCCCATCCAGTCACATGACCTCCCCACCAAGCCACACCCACAGAACCAGTAGGAAAATTTTTAAGATTTCACCACTGCTTCTAGGTTCTTTGGAGTGGAGAGTGAATAATTTTTTTTTTTCTAATTCTGAATGGAGGATTATAAATCTAAAGATTCTGTCTATCCTCAGAGTACACTGTGTTTCCCATAAATAATAGATTGGATCCAGCGAAGTATTCCCAGGAATAAAAATCCTCCTTCCCATAGTTTAAAGCATTTGATCCACTGGGGGGGGGGGGATGTTTTTCACTGTCTAAGTAGAGAATAATGTAATCCATTGCTGAAATTGCATAAGTCACTTCAAACACTGGATTGATTTCATAAATGAAAACGAAACAATGTAGATTGCTGAAGAAACGTAACTATTCCAGAAGTTCCCATCAGTGGAATAAACATTTGGATCCAACCCAATGTTCCTAATGACCTTTTCATATTACAAAGCTGGCAAGTTTCAGAGAATCATGGAGATTTATCAAGCAATTCAAGACTGCAAAAACAATAGCAACAACAACAAATTTCAGAATAACGCCACTGTACTCCAGTAATATGGTTTCCATTATTTTTCTGTGTTTTTGTCCCTTATGAAAACCTTTAGCTTAACCTTTAGGCCAGGGATGTCCAAACTTGGGAACTTTAAGACTTGTGGACTTCAACTCCCAGAATTCCCCAGCCAGCTATCCAGAGGCTTTCCTGAAGCCTGGGGAGGGCGAAAACGGCCTCCCCCAGCCCTCTGGAAGGCCGAAAATCAACTGGCTGGCATGGACATCTGCGCTGGAGCTGATGGCCCGGGTGCCAGCAGATATGGCTCCGCGTGCCAGCTGTGGCACACATGCCATAGGTTCGCCATCACGGCTTTAGGCAAGCAAACAACTGCCCTTTTTTGCTATCAGTACAAAGCAGCAATGAATGCAATAATGGGCTCCATGAAGGCATAAACAGCACATTCAACTGAGGTCAGGATCCTTGTCATTAATTTCTACATGCAAGTCCCTTTCACATGTTATCAGGGTCTCACACATTACAACACCTGGTTAGCCATACTCAAAATATGAAATTCAGGTATTAACACGTTTACTGTTCTTTAATTTTTCCTCATCCTTAATCAAAAAAATATTTCTACAAGGATAAAATGTTAATTTTCTGTCTTTTGTTAGAAATCTTATTCTCCGCCACGATTATACATTTATAATATCCCCAGGCTATCAAAAAGAGCAGTACACATTACCTTCTGGTAAGATTTCTTGATTTTCCAGGATAACTGCAATGTCACCCTCCTTGGTAACATATGGCATTTTTGAGCTGAGGGTGGAATGAAATGCTTTATTATTGCCACTTTTCCCTTTTTCTATTACAACCATTTTTGTCTTCTGTAAAACTGGAGCATCTGCATCTTGACTTATGCTTTCAGGGTGCTTTTCTAGTTCAGGTTCTTTCTGTAGACACATCAGACACAATATTATTATTATTTTGTTTTCTTTCATTCAATCCGGTCTGATTTTTCAAGACTTCCTGGACAGATTCCTGCAGCTTTTTTGGCAAAACTTTTTCAGAAGTGAATTGCCATTGCCTCTTTCCTAGGACTGAGAGAAAGGGACTAGTCAAAGGTCACCCAACTTGGGTGGCTTTGGGCTAAAGCCGGTCTAGAACTCACACTCAAGCCCTCGTCATCTCCCGCCTTGACTATTGCAATGCTCTCTACATGGGGCTCCCCTTGAGGTGCATCGGGTTGCTCCAGTTAGTCCAGAATGCGGCCGCGCGGGGGATCTCGGGAACATCTCGAAGTTCCCATGTAACACCTCTCCTGCGCGAGCTGCACTGGCTACCGGTGGCCTTCCAGGTGCGCTTCAAGGTGCTTGTCACCATCTTTAAATCGCTCCATGGCTCGGAGCCTAGTTACTTGCGGGACCATCTCCTGCCACATACCTCCCACCGACTGATTCGCTCCCACAGGGAGGGCCTCCTCAGGGTGCCAATCGCCGGTCAATGCCGGCTGGTGATGCCCAGGAGTAGGGCCTTCTCTGTGGCAGGGCCCGCCCTCTGGAACGACCTACCCCCCGAACTTCGCACTATCACGGACCTTCCCCTCTTCCGCCGCTCACTCAAGACATACTTTTTCCAGCAAGCTGGACTAGCTTAGAATTCAGACCTAGGTACGACAGAGCTCCAGCCAAATTAGAAAATGGTTGATAGGTTTGTAATGGGAATTTTAGCACAGGCTTGTAATTTAATTTCTTTTTAACTTATTGTAATTGTTGATATCAGTACAGGTTCGCCTGGTTCGCCAATTGCGCCCCCTATTGGATCGGGACGCCCTTCGCACAGTCACTCATGCGCTCGTGACATCCCGACTGGACTATTGTAACTCTCTCTACATGGGGCTCCCCTTGAGGTGCACCCGGAGACTTCAGCTAGTCCAGAACGCAGCCGCGCGAGCAATTATGGGAACCACTAGGTTTGCCCATGTAACACCGCTCTTGCGCGAGCTGCACTGGCTGCCTGTCGTCTTCCGGGTGCGCTTCAAGGTGTTAATTATCATCTTTAAAGCGCTCCATGGCTCGGGACCTAGCTACCTGCGGGATCGGATCCTGCCTCATACATCCTCACGGCCGATTCGCTCCCACAGAGAGGGACTTCTCCGGGTGCCGTCCACTAGACTGTGTCAGCGGGCGACGCCCAGGGGAAGGGCTCTCTCTGTGGCGGGCCCGGCCCTCTGGAACGACCTTCCCCCCGATATTAGAACGACTACGGACCTCCGCTCCTTCCGTCTGAAATTAAAAACACACTTTTTCCGCTTGGCCGGCCTAGGCTAGTCTCTCTTTCTATGGGGTTTTAAACTTATTCATAGCTGCTGGGTATTTTAGTTTAACGGGTTTTAGCACAGGAATAGATTTAATTTGTTTTTATATTATGTATTTATATTTGTATATTTATTGTTTTTACTTTCCCTGTGCACCGCCCCGAGTCCCCGTGGGGAGAGGGAGCGGTTCTACAAATTAAATTTGAATTTGAATTTGAATTTGAATCTATTTATTGTGGTTTTTAATCTCCTGTGCACTGCCCTGAGTCCATCTCGATGGAGATAGGTGCGGTTTACAAATCGAAATAAATTGAAATTGAAATTGAAAACAGTCTCCTAGCTTCTAAACCTGAAGCTTTAACCATTACACCAAATTGCTTCTCAGTGTAAAGGGAAGTTTAAAAAAAGGAGATGAAAAGTGATGTTAGTTCAGGCATCTATTTTTAATTCTATGAAAACTAGTACTAGAAGTAATAGATTATTGTTATTTCTAACTGACAAGGCTATCTTTCTCTTTCCTCACAAGACAGATTATAGCTTACATTGATACACAAAAAATTACAAAGTTAAATACCATATCTTTCGGAGTATAAGACACACCAAGGTTTTGAAGAGGCAAATTAAAAAAAACAGTTTTTGCACTCTGCAAACCTCCCAAAAATGGCCCATTTTTCACAAAACAGGCCCATTTTTTTCTTTTCAAAAAAAGGGTATGAATAGCCTTTAGCCTTTGTAGAGTACTCCTAGGTTGTGAGGGGCCCAAAAACGAGCAAAAAATTGCTTTTTTTTTTTTTGCAAAAGTGGGCCCGTTTTTTGTCAATATGGATAGCCTTTAGGAGGCTTAGAGAGTGCTCCTGGGGGGCTGGAGGGGGCAAAAACCAGCCCGTTTTTCACTCATTTGTGCCTCTCCAGCCTCCAGGAGCACTCTGAAAGCCTCCTAAAAGCTATGCACAGCCATTTTGGTGAAGGGGGTGAGGTTTTGGGAGGCAAAAAATACTTTATTCAGTGTATAAGACACACCCAGATTTTCAGCCTCTTTATTGAGGGGAAAAGGGGTGTTTTATACTCTGGAAAATACGGTAGCTCAAGATGTCTAAAATAATCTCAATACCATTTCTCAGATAACCCTCCCTACCCAATGGATTTAGATTATATTCTCTAGGCACTTCTCAATCTCTTTTCCCAGAATTGGAAAACCTGGGACTTGCTTTTACTATAGACCAGTGTTTCTCAACTTAGCAATTGTAAGATATATGGACCAACTCCCAGCATGCTGGGGAATTTTGGAAGTTGATGTCTATGTATCTTAATCACCAAAGGTGCTTTTTCAAGAGGCAACTGAACTTTATTTGTGTTTGTTGAAGGCATTTCGCTTCTCATTCAAAAAGCTTCTTCAGTTCTGACTGAATGGTGGAGAATGGAAGGATTTAAGTGAAGAAGCTTCTTGGATGAGAAGCAAAACATCTTCAAGGAAAAACAAAGGAAGTCCAGTTGCCTCTTGAAAAAACACCTTTGCAATAACCATAACCTGGATGATTGAGAATCTCCATAGACATACATCTTAAGTTTCTAAGGTTGAGAACAAACTGTCTATCCTTTTCAAGCATACTTGATATTTCTACATCCAAAGGCTGAGCCTGATTTATAATTTAGACATATTTGCATACCGTGTTTCCCTGAAAATAAGACAGGGTCTTATTTTCTTTTGACACCCCCCCCCCCCAATAAGTGCTTGGCCTTATTTTCAGGGAGGTCTAATTATTTTTGAGGTGCAGGAGGCATTGAGGATGGTCACCTCTTGGCTGATGCTGTGTTGCAATATTTTTGGGGAGGGCTTATTTTCCCTCAAAACTCCAATTGGGCTTATATCTGGGGAGATCTTATTTTGGGGGAAACAGGGTAGTTAATTTGACCTGATCGCTGGCTTTTGTAGTACTAAACTTCAATGTCCATTGCACTTCAACAACCTAATTAAAACTAATTAAATATACAGTATACACACTTGTATGTCCTTGTATATATAAAATATATGTGCATTGTATACAATATGTATAGCATATACATTTTTGACTCCAGGAAAGAAGAGAGACACTTAGAATTAGAAACTTTTCTGACGAGTCCATCTGTATCAAAACTGGGTTTCTCCCCCCCAACAATAGCTTTAACAATTTTTATAACATTTGAAAAAATATGCACTGCTCCACCACCTACTACATCACTTACTTACTTACTTACTTACTTTATTGGATTTATAGACCGCTCCCTTTCCCAGAAGGGACTCGGGGCGGTGCACAGGAAATTAAAAACACATAAAACATAACAATATACAGAATTTAAAACCAGATTAAATTATTATCCCTGTGCTAAAATGTATAAAGTCATTAAAACTGTTTCCCTTAAAAACCAATTAAAACAATTTAACTTCAGACTATAGGCTAGGTCAGGGGTCTGCAAAGTCGGCTCTTTTAAGACTGGTGGACTTCAACTCCCAGAATTCCCCAGCCAGCCTAGCTGGCTGGGGAATTCTGGGAGTTGAAGTCCACCAGTCTTAAAAGAGCCGAATTTGCAGACCCCTAGGCTAGGTGGAGTAAATTAGGCCAGGGGTGGAGGTGAATAATGTAAGCATTCTAGCCAACTTAGTCAAAGACTATCTCAGAATTTTATACACTCCTAGCTAAGAAATCAAACATTCATCTTAAGATTTTTATAGTCACTTTATTTATTGTCCATCTGAAAACTTGCCATGGCCTGGATTCATAAGAACTAATTGGTTAAGCATCTGGACAGGAAGTTCTTCGCCAAGAACACTATTTCTGCAAAACTGATCTAGATGGTTTTGGATGGCATTAGACTGTTCTTTCTACAGCAAATGTCATAAAATGCAAGTTGCTTGGAGAAATCACAGTGGGTAACAGAACAGGCCCTTCTTTTATATGTACAATTAATGGTTCAAACGTGGTCATGGAAAAAAAAAACCCTCTGGGTTGCTTATAGTCTTTTCAGAGCCAAACTTCCAGTAGGTTTTTCTCATCAAACAAAATTACTGTCATGCCTAAAGCAAAATCTTTTGTGACGAACCGCAAATGTGCTTTTTCAACGGGCAACTGGATTAGACTTTTTTCAGTTCAAGAAAGTCCAGTTGCCTCTTGAAAAAGCACTTTGGGAACAAACATGACCTGGATGACTAGGAATCTCCATAGACGCTTTTGTGACCAGCTGTTTGCAGTCAAGATTATAAAGAGTGAGATATAACTTTAGTCTATTAAACCTTCAGGGTTTTTTCCAGAAGAGAGTTTTATTGGACAACCAGAACATAGCACAAGACTTAGATGATAAAGGAAAATCAGATATCCTTTCCCAGATCTAGTGTGAGAAATCACATTTCCTCAACAATCATACTACAGTTCTATGGAACTAAGCAAAAAAATGATATGCACAATTCATATGCACAGATGACACTTGTGTAAACAGCTGGCCTTACAGAGACAGAGTTCTGATTAAACCGTTCTTCCTCCTGAACCCACCTCTATGATAAAAGGTGTCGTCACATTCTGGAGTGGATTTGAGAGCCAGATGGAGTGACAAAACAAGTCTGTTCCACTGATGGATGTTATATTCCAATCAGTGGTGGGTTGCAGGTGGTACGTACCAGTACGGGTGTACCAGAGCCTGCCCGGAACACCAGGTACTGTTCCGATATGGTGCTCCAGAGTTGAAAGCCCAAGAGAATGTATAAAAAAACCTACTCTCAACTCTGTGTGGTCAGCTGCCCAAGACCATTCATGTAGTTCTGTTTCACCATTAAACCATCTTTCCAATCACCCTCCAGCCTCCATTTTATCTCTAGTGCCCTTTTCCCAGCTTGGAATGAACCAGATGTATATTTCTTCCAACAATACCAAGGCTGTAGATTAAATCATTCTGGAAGAAGCCATTGATGACCCACCTTTGTTGCTAAAAAACAACAACCCCTACATGTCTTAAATTATGGTTTTAGTGATCAGGATTGAATTCAGGTATATCTTCATTGGTAATCCAACAGAAGGATGCTAATATAGGCAAATCTGAACCAGACTGTCAACTTGTATCCATTCTTGCCAACTAGAATATTTTAAAGGTTTGCTTCCTGGAAACTCTTATCAGCTTTCTCTGAGATAATCTCAAATGCAACTGAAGCACCTTGCATTTCCAAAGACTGCATCACTCTATTTTTCTTAGGGAAAAGAACCTCTGAGCCATGTCCGCCCCATGGATAATCTGGACAAGATTGTACATTAACTACATGACTTGTATTTCTGCATGGGTATATGAAAAGAAGCAAATCCCTTTTCAGATATCACCTTAACAACAGATTGAGTTGCTAGGCCTACCCAGTTGGTTTCATCCACTTCAGTCAGGTTACTTATTTCTTTTTACAATGTCAGGTTCTCCGGATGATCAGCCCTGCTAGCCCTACATTTCATAACAGTGGAATTATTTATATAATTAATTAATTAGGTATGATATAAATATAACCTGTTTATATTATAGGTAAATATAATAAATTTATATAATATAATGCAATAAATATACAATATAAATAATATATAATATAGATTATATTGTATAAATAATTGAACAGACTGGAGACAACATATAAGCAAACTGTGTTCCTTAATTAATCTAAAGATCCCATGAAGTCATAGTCTTACCTTTTCAGTCCTGGGTTCTCTCTGATACCTAATTAATTTCTTCAGTAATAAGTAATATGTAGCCATGATGGAAGATGGCTTGTTTTTAATCAAGACAGTCACAACATCTGAAAGGTTGAACTCCATTATTTCTGTCATGTAACTCAAGACCATAGGATTCAATTCATTTGGGCGAAGCCTGAAAAGAAGAGGTTATGGGATATGCAAATTTCTTTGACTCAGGTTGCCACAATAAACTGAGCTATATTCTTCTATACCAGAAATTTTTTTGCTATAATTCTGTTCAAAATTTAGTCTGAAAAATCTTCCCTGAGCTCACCAGGATTTCCAACCAGTCCCCCCCCCCCATACCCCACAATGTACAATTTGTTCTAAATTTATCTGGTGTCCTGGGGCAAACCCTCACAACAGCAACACAAGCAGAGGTGGGTTGCTCCTGGTTCGGCCTGATTCGGCCGAACTGCTAGCAGCAGCAGTGAGAGGCTCCGCCCACCCATCTGGACGCTTCTGTGCATGAACAGAAGTGTTGCGTGCGAGTGCATGTGGGACCGTGCCTGAACCGGTAGTAAAAATATTTGCAACCTACCACTGAACACAAGGATCCACCAAGGGCTTCAGAGTGAAATCTCCCTCAGTTTCTATAACTTAGAACATTATAACATGAGTTTGTGAATGCTTCCAGTGGATTTTTAGCACTGTGGAAATACATTTCAATACAATACAATGCAATAGCAGAGTTGGAAGGGATCTTGGAGGTCATCTAGTCCAACTCCCTGCCTAGGCAGGAAACCCTATACCATTTCAGACAAATGGCTATCTAACATCTTCTTAAAGACTTCCAGTGTTGGGGCATTCACAACTTCTGGAGACAAGCTGTTCCACTGATTAATTGTTCTAACTGTCAGGAAATTTCTCCTCAGTTCTAAGTTGCTTCTCTCCTTGATTAGTTTCTGTTAAGTCCTCAGGTCTACAACCGTGCCAGCAAGTCTGGTGAACTCTGAGTCACCACATTCCGGAATGGAGCTGGCAGGAGACTGTCTAGAAAACAGATACAATGTTGCAGCTAGCTTGCTGCAAGGGTTCCTGTCTGAAAGCCTATATAAAGGGCTGTCAGACGGGGAAGCCTTGCCAGTAGTGATTCTTGTGCATTGTAAATAGTTGCTGAATAAATGTTCCTGTTGATTGACCATGCCTGAGTCAGACTCCTTTGTCAATCTAACAGTTTCCACCCATTGCTTCTTGTTCCACCCTCAGGTGCCTTGGCCGGCCTGGCCTAATCTATCCTTCCTAGGCTGTAATATAAATTTAAATTGTTTTAATAGGGATTGCTGGGAATTACTGTAAAGGATTTTTAAGGTTTTAAGATTTTAAACTTTTAGCGCAGGTAAATTGTTTAATTCTATTTTAAATATTGTATTGTTGTATTTATATATGTTTTTAAAGTCCTGTGCACCGCCCCGAGTCCCTTCGGGGAGAGGGTGCAGTCTACAAATCAAATAAATTGAATTGAATTGAATTGAATTGGAGATTAGTTTGACTCCCTCTTCTTTGTGGCAACCCCTGAGATATTGGAACACTGTTATCATGTCTCCCCTAGTCCTTCTTCTCATTAAACTAGACATACCCAGTTCCTGCAACCGTTCCTCATATGTTTTAGTCTCCAGTCCCCTAATCATCTTTGTTGCTCTTCTCTGCACTCTTTCTAGAGTCTCCACATTTCATAATGACTGATTGTCATAATAGAGTCTGCTAAATGAGCTGTTAATGTCTGTCCCGCTAGATAGACCAGGCCAGGAAATTAATTCCACATGAAGACTAAAACTACTTTTATTGGGATTGGTTAGAATAACAGACACTTGCAAGTTTGATTGTGCTATCCCTCCCCTTCTTTTTATACTTCAGGGAGGCATCTGACTGAGCTGCTTCTGAACGCTCTCTCATTATTTTGGACTTGAAAAATATTGCATCCCATTTCAATTAGGAAACAGTTCTTACATATTTTTATCAAGGTCATCTTAACCTTACTCTCAAGTGACACCCCAAATACTTTCTATTTTTCTTTTTAAGAATGTTTTTTTTTATCATTGAATTTAGACTATATTTTGTATCACTGTTATTAAAGCAGAACACTCCTGCCTTCATACATAGCCTTCAAGCCCTCAGGTATCTCCAATACATGAGAGATGTCACATAACAGGCAGGCAGGCAGGCAGGAAAATTCATATTGACTTCAAATGCAAGCACATCTATGGGAGATGGGCCATAGGCTCTTCCTTTTCTCTAAAGAGAACAAAAACTTTGGCTTTTTAGAATCCTAGCTTCCAAATAGGAGGGAATAAGAATAGCTATATGATTTGAGCAAAAACAAGAAGAAATTTTCCAGCCCCATCTTGTCTTTTTTGGAGAGAGACAGAATGAGGCACATGTGAGGGAAAGAATTGAGCAGGACGTGCAATAGCTTTCAGGCTTATGTTGTTGTTGTTCTTAGTTGTGAAGTCATGTCTGACCCATCGTGACTCCATGGACAATGTTCCTCTAGGCCTTCCTGTCCTCTACCATCCCCTGGAGTCCATTTAAGCTCACACCGACTGCTTCGGTGACTCCATCCAGCCACCTCCTTCTCTGTTGTCTCTTTCTTCTTTTGCCCTCAGTCATTCCCAGCATTAGGCTCTTCTCCAGCGAGTCCTTCCTTCTCATTAGGTGGCCAAAGTACTTGAGTTTCATCTTCAGGATCTGGCCTTCTAAAGAGCAGTCCGGGTTGATCTTCTCTAGGACTGACCGGTTTGATTGCCTTGCAGTGCAAGGGACTCACAGGAGTCTTCTCCAGCATCATAGTTCAAAGGCCTCAATTCTTTGGCGCGCAGCCTTTCTTATGGTCCAATTTTCACAATCATACATGACCAAAGTATTTGAGTCTTCATCTTAGATATTTAGGCTTATATATTGCCCTATAGCACTTTACATTGCTCAATGGACAATTTGCAATGTAGAAGCATTATTTGCATATTGCTGCCATCAATCTGGGTCCTCATTTTCCCGACCTTGGAAGGATGAAAGGCTGAGTCAACCTTTAGCCCTGTCAGGATTGAACTCCTGGCTATGGGCAGAGTTTGCCTGCAATACTGCACTCTAACCACTGCACCATCAGGGCTCTGAGATGTGAGAAAGGGGGACCAATCTTTTGCTTGTTTCTCAGAGGAAGAGGCAGCAGTGCCAGAAGGAGATGGCTAAAACAGCATCCAGAAAACCATATTGGTCTTCTCAGATAAAGGAAAGTAGAATTCTGGATAGTAGGTCAATGTTCTATTAATTCAGGAATGGGGAACCAGAGGTTTCCCAATTGGTTTTTCTGAGCAATAGAGGTAAGAACAGGGGTGGGATTCTACCCGTTTGGACCAGTTCGGGCAAACAGGTCGCTCCGACTATCAGCTGGGAACTGGTTCGCTTCAATTTTGAAGTGGGCCTGCCTACCTGCCCCTGTGCTATACTCACCTGTTCTGACTCACTCCCGACACCAGACAAATGACTGTTATGACAGTTACTTGGCAGCTTGCCTGGACTAACCTGGACTCGACTGACTTAAGATAACACGACCCAAACTCCCCGACACTGTTTAACTCTTTGCGTTGTCTCCTGCAAACTGCCCTAAGCACAGAGGATTACTTTTAAAGCCTCTTGGGAGGGGCCAGGCAATTAGGCAGCTGATGTCGTTCTGCTAATTGCCTCCTCTCAACCCTTAGCCTGACATCCGGGACAAACCAGGTTTCCTCCTCTAGAGCTGACTCATAGGATTCCTCACTAGAGGAATCCATCAGCAGCTCAACCCAAGCCAGCTGGGCCACAACACTCACCTATATTTCCTTTTCCAAAGCCCAGCTGATCTGCGTGGCAGAGTAGATTGCTGCACCTCAGCTGTATTCCTCACCAACAGGAATGGGGAAGGTGAGTTTTCTGTAAAATGTGCACATGTGCACAGTGCGCGCTCAGCGAACTGGTTGTTAAACCAGTAGGATCCCACCCCATCCCAACTCAAATGGGGGACATGCCAGGCCAAGGATGATCCGAGTACATGGTGCAACACTCCTAAGTCTCTAATAAATAACTGGAAATCTGAAAGAAACAGGGTTTGACACTTAACAGAGTTTAGAGCAGGGGTGGGCAAACTTTGCAACTTTAAGTCTGAAGGACTTCAGCTCCCAGACTTCTTCTTCTGGGAGCTGACGTCCTTCAGACTTAAAAGTTGCAAAGTTTGTCCACCCCTGGTTTAGAGTAAGTGTTAAATCACTGATCCGTAAACTAGATCTCTTAATCCGGATGTTCTGCTTTATTTTCTGAGTGCTGAATTTGCTTGATTTTGGCAATTGTTCCTAGTAATGTTTGTATCTTTGTGCAGAATTTAATCCCAAGGTTTTTTTTTGAGCCTCAGACCTCATCTGTATATAACTGTGCCTGAATCTCCACATAGTGTTGTAGGGAGCAATGATGTTTGAAGAACTATTTATGACTTTTTTGAGAACCAAATGTCTTATTTCAGCTAGTTATCATTATTCTGGAGAAGTTTTGTTCTCTCTTAAATTGGTTTTTTTAAATCATTAATTGTATTTCTGCTTTATCTCCTCAGAAGGAGATATAATTGCTGTTCTTTGGCTGTATCCCCCTCTCTCTCCCAAAGCAACTAGAGCTGGAGTAATGGGTTTTTTGGATGCTTATGATCTGCTTCTCTTACTGTTCTGATTTTTATTAGGTGCAGAGCCTTGGAGTTATTTGAAATTAGATATTTTTTTCAATCCAAATAAATGAATAAATAAAATTATGCCCAGATTGTAAAAGGCTCATCTCTTTCACAAGTTGTTCTTAAAAGGGAGAAATCAGGGCAAGGCATCGCCTTCCTTCAGGAAAGTGGATGACGCAATAGGAAATACTACACAGCCCATAAACAGAATACTTCAAGCGTGACGGGATGATGGGACCTGAAAGGTATGGTCAGAAGCCACTTTCACCACATGGCCTTTTCAAGCAGATTCATTAGTGTTAAAAATGAACAAATAAAGGATGACAAACTTGCAATAATTACCTATTTCTATATATGAACGCACTTGGTGGTTTGCTGATATTATTATCATTTAACCATTTGTCTTGCATTGCCTCTTTAACAGTAGGCCGCTTTGTGGGATCAGGTTGAAGCAAAGAGTGCATAAAATGAACAGCTCCTGTGAACAAATAAGTAAAAACCAAGAGTTGTTATAACACATTTATTGGGTGGCATTGCTTTTTTGGAACAGCCTACAGAGTCCTCAAACAACAATAGGGAGAATTAATGAAACACTTTTTCTGACAACATCATCATGGAAGAAAAATGACCAAAATCAACATTTCTGAAATCACTGCTGAATTTAAATTTCTGAGGGGCAAGCTATTCAATAATACAATAATATAATACAATAATACAATAGCAGAGTTGGAAGGGACCTTGGAGTTGGAGGTCTTCTAGTCCAACCCCCTGCCTAGGCAGGAAGCCCTATACCATTTCAGAAAAATGGCTATCCAACATCTTCTTAAACACTTCCAGGGTTGGGGCATTCACAACTTCTGGAGGCAAGCTGTTCCACTGATTAATTGTTCTAACCGTCAGGAAATTTCTCCTCAATTCTAAGTTGCTTCTCTCCTTGATTAGTTTCCACCCATTGCTTCTTGTTCTACCCTCAGGTGCCTTGGAGAATAGCTTGACTCCCTCTTCTTTGTGGCAACCCCTGAGATATTGGAAGACTGCTATCATGTCTCCCCTAGTCCTTCTTTTCCTTGAACTAGACATACCCAGTTCCTGCAATCGTTCCTCATATGTTTTAGCCTCCAGTCCCCTAATCATCTTTGTTGCTCTTCTCTGCACTCTTTCCAGAGTCTCCACGTCTTTTCTACATCGTGGCGACCAAAACTGTATGCAGTATTCCAAGTGTGGCCTTACCAAGGCATTATAAAGTGGTATTAACACTTCACATGATCTTGATTCTATCCCTCTGTTTATGTAGCCTAGAATTGTATTGACTTTTTTGGCAGCTGCTGCACACTGCTGGCTCATATTTAAATGGTTGTCCACTCCAAGATCCCTCTCACAGTTACTACTATTGTGAGAGGGATTCACTTCCAATGATATTCTTTTAATGGACATATTCTTGTAATTGGCTTTCATACAGATGCAAAACGTACTTTCTCATTAAAGCACTTTTGTCTACGCATCTTTCCAGATATCCCAGAGCCATTCTTCAACATTATCATGGACAAATGATCCAGTTCAAATACTGAGGAGTCATAGCATTTTATTCTTCCCTTAGACCTAGGCAAAAAGCCAACACTACTTTAAAACGTTAACGTTTTGGAGAAGAAAAGGGAAAGAATGGACTGCTTTCAAATCTATTCTATTTTCCCAGGCCTTGGGCCACTTCCATTTAAACCATTTGATTATTTTGTCATTTATTGATTTGTGATTTATAAGATGAATGTAAGATTATTGTGAATATAAGCCAATCCAGCAGAGATTCATCAGCTACAGTATTTCAGCTGGTGACAGAAGCTGGGCTCTCAGGATCATCTAATGCTTCCTATACTGTCCTTGCACTACAATGACCAACATAGCCATGTTCAAATCACAGAATTCACTGGTGACTTTGGGTTGATCACTCTTTGTCAGCCAGGTTTGACTGTCATTATGCGGATAAAAAGTCTTCTGTGCAGGTTATCTAGAGCTCTCAGAGAAAGGACAGCATAGAAATTCAATCAATCATGATGTTGGTGGCTGAATATATAATAATGAAAACATGCGTATCAGATGGATGATTTGTGATAGGATGTATAATAGAAAGTAATGATGTATAATTATAAACTGATGGAAACCTCCTGCGTATTTGTATTGTAAAACTAATAGAATGAGATAGGTGATTATGTAAAGTTATATTGTTATTAAATGGACAATTAAGGATCTAAGGGAATAACTCCTGTCTAAAATGAAGGAATATTAATTGTAACTGAATATATGGTGCATAAGGATAGTGATGTATTTATTTATATTGGATCGATATTTAGTGTCTGTATATGTAATTGAAATATTGAAACACAAAAATCTTGTAGACAAACGACCTGCTAGACATAATTGATGAGGATGTTATAAATTTATATGTTTTGTTTGTTTTTGTATAAAAAATTTAAAACTTTAAAAAAAATTCAATCAGTCAGTCATTGTTCTGAAGAAGAGATGTGCCTAAATGATGTTCTTGATATGTTACACAGAAATTGCAGCAATATACTATAAACCTGTCTTAACTTGGTGTCTTCCAGATGTGTCTGGATTACAATTTACAGAATTCGAACCAGTCTGACCAATGGCCATGCTGGCTATAATCTAAAACAGCAGGTTTTACATTTGTCATATTTTATATTAAAATATAAAATAAACCATCCCTTACCAGAGGAAATGTCGGGAGAGATGGGATTCATTTCTCCATTAACCATCTTGAGATGAAGTTGCTTGATGTTAAATGGCTCCACGGTGAAAGGCAGAGTGCCAGTCAGCATGGCAAATGTGCTGATCCCTCTGTCCAGGGAGAAGACAAGACAGAATGGCTATGGAGATGACCCTATTCATTCACCCCTCCCTTTGTGTATCAAACCTGTCCATCACTGGCACTTGCTATACCAAGCAAAAATGGATGAGTTATTTCCTACAATAAGCAACAATTTATATTTCTGCTTTTATATACTATAGCCCAGTGGCCCTCAATCTTTTGGGCACCAGGGACCAGTTCCATGGAGAAAAGTTTTTCCACAGACTGGAAGGGAGGTGGTTTTGCATGCTGCCTGCACCCACAGATAGGACTTTCTTTGTTTACGTGGCCCGATTTCTGGCACGCCAAGGACCGGTGGCCGTCCACGGACCAGGGGCTGGGGATCCTTGCTGTAGTCATTTATTACACACATCAACAGAACAAGAAAAGCCAAATCCAAATCTAAAAAAGACAGTTTTTCTCTCTTCTCCATTCCTTCATAAAAATATAAAACCTAGGCATGATCAGTGGTGAAATCTATTTTTTTTTTTTGCCATCGGTTCTGTGGGCGTGGCTTGGTGGAAGGGTCATGTGACTGGGCGGCCAACTTTTTTACACTTTTGAAAGCATTTTTTTCCTGCTGGTTTGGGTGAATAGGCAAGAAAAAATGCTTTAAAAAAAGGGGGGGGGGTTGCGTGGATCAGTTGTGAGCTGCACGATCGTCAGAACCTTCCCCCCCCACACACACACTTTTTAAAGCATTTTTTCCCTGTCTATTTGCCCAAACCGGCAGGAAAAAATGCTTTCAAAAGTGGGTGGAAAAAGGTTCTGATGATCGTGCGGCTCACAGTGCCTATGTGCGACCAGAATAGTTAGTTAAAAAATGCTTTAAAAATGAATAAAAAGGTTCCGTGATAATCAGCGGTGCTGCGCGATTGTCGGACGCTCCCCCCCCCCCCACTTTTAAAAACATTTTTACTACCTATTTGCTGGAACCTGTAGTTTAAAAAAATGCTTTAAAAAGTGGGGGGGGGGGGAAGATTCCGATGATCGCACCGCACAGCTGAGTGTCAGAGAACCTTATTTTTCACTTTTTAAACCTTTTTTTTTTACTGCCAGTTCAGGCAAACTTTAGCATTTTTTGCTACTGGTTCTAGTGAACCCGACAGAACCGGTAGCATAGCATTTCACCCCTAGGTATGATGGTATTAACCCTTTCAGGATATTCCTCTTTTTTGATTCAGTGTCTATACCCATGATGGCGAACCTATGGCACGGGTGCCACCGGTGGCACACGGAACCATTTCTTAGGCCACGCGAGGCATTGCCCTGTCAGCTTCAGTGTGTATGTGTGCCCTGGCAAGCTGATTTAGGCCTTCTTTTGAGGCCCTTTTTTGCCCTCTGGAGGTGGGGGAAGGCTGTTTTCACCCTCCCCAGGCTCCTATAAAGCCTCTGGAGCCTGGGGAGGACGTAAAAAGCATGCCAAATGCAGGGGGTCATGCACATAGCATTATGGATGTGGCACACCTGTGCACATCGCCCCTGCACTCCCCCTGCTTTTGGCACGCGAGCCAAAAAAGGTTAGCCATCACTGGTCTATAGCATAGCCTTGTAGAAGTTCTGGATACATTATACATTTTATCAGTTTCAGTTTCCATAACATTATTTAATATTTCTTACAATATTATTTCTACAGTAGTATTTAAGGTCTCTGTACATTTTAAAATAGCTTCATGAACTCATTGTTGGCAAGGATTATCAACAGCTCTTTAGATCCCAAAGGCAACATACTGACATCTTACACTGATTTGCATTAACCCCTCTCTTTAAATAAAAACAATTGGTAGGAAAGGTGTTTGTATTGTCAGAGTTTGACTTATTTTATAACAGCATCTTGGAGTAGCATGCTTTTATTATTCTAGCTCATCATCTCACTCCTCACTCAGACTTTTAGGTGATGTAACAGAGAGAAAACAATTCCCATTATGCATAGTTATTTTGCCACTGACATTATACAGCACTTTGTCTCCTTAAAAGTGCTGAAGGAGAGATGGAAACATTCGTAATCTACTTACATGGACCAGACATCCACTTTTGGCCCATATTGCTTATGAGCTAAGAGTTCTGGGGCTGCATAAGCTGGACTCCCACACTGGGTGTTTAACAGTTCTTGGGAAAGGCCCTGAAACTTTATGATATTGCTCAGTCCAAAATCTGAAGAAACAAACAGGCAAAACAAAAACAAAAAACCCAACACCATTTAAAGGTCTGCGTGACAAACTCTAACAGCTTTAATCATACAGAAAATTGATTTAAACAAGGCTCTAAAACAAATGGTGAGCTTTGGGAAGATGCAGACAGAATCCAGAGGAAGTGTGAAGAACTTTTTAGTCACATCATTATCATAAATCCCCTTTCCCACATTTCATTGTATTACTTTGCTTGTTCATTTGTGTTCATTCCAGTTTTTCTTTGAAGCCATTTTGCTTCTCATCCAAGAAGCTTCTTCAGCTTTGAAGAAGCTCAACCATGACCTGAATGACTGAGAATCTCCATAGACATGTTCATTCCAGTGTTTAGGTTTTTAGGAGAGGTATGCACATTAAGATTACACTAAAGGGAGGCTGGATGGCAAAAGGTTTAGCAAAAAGAATGTGCTACATTAAAGTATAAGGATTTTTTTTAAATGTAGAACTCTACTTTTTGTGTGATGGGCAGCTATATAAATCTATATAAATAAAAATGTAACAAGAGTTTGTTCAAAACCACTAATCTCTGAAAGTACTGCACCGATCGCTTCCAAATGTTCACACAACGTTCCTTTCAAATACGGCACCAATGATATATATATAGATTGTGTAGATGTCACACCTGTGCCAGGTACGTGCAATGGAACGTAAAAAATTGTAAAAAAAGGTAGGTAGATGGATACAGAGAGAGCAGTGAGTCACGGGTATTATGTCATCCTTTATGACATAAAATACTCTGTCCATAAGATTCAAGAAGAAATACAGTAGGTAGGTAGGCAGCTATAGGGATACAGGGAGGGAGAAATGCGGTAGGTAGGTAGGTAGGTAGGTAGGTAGGTAGGTAGGTAGAGGGATAGAGAGAGGGAGAAATACAGTGGGTAGGTAGGTAGATAGGTAGGAAGGTAGGTAGGTAGGTAGAGGGATAGAGAGAGAGAGAAATACAGTAGGTAGGTAGGTAGATAGGTAGGAAGGTAGGTAGGTAGGTAGGTAGGTAGAGGGATAGAGAGAGGGAGAAATACAGTAGGTAGGGAGGTAGATAGGTAGGAAGGTAGGTAGGTAGGTAGGTAGGTAGGTAGAGGGATAGAGAGAGGGAGAAATACAGTAGGTAGGTAGATAGGTAGGAAGGTAGGTAGGTAGGTAGATAGGTAGAGGGATAGAGAGGGACAGGGAGAAATACAGGTAGTAGGTAGGTAGGTTGGGGGTTATATGTTGGTTGTGTGTACATGGGTGCAGGTGTAGATCTACACACAGATTGGTTGGCCATTTAGCCAGACTGGGCCACAGCAACACGTGGCCGAGAATGGCTAGTTTAATAAATTAAAAATGAACACTAAGATCAATCTATGCCTGTAGATTGCTTAAATTCTCATGTCAACAATCTTTACTTTAGTCCAGTTCACATACTTGTTTATTTAATGTCTATTCCAGTGGTAGAAGAACAAGATAACATCCCTACAATATTCATAGTAAAGCATTTAAATAAAGATTTTAGACAGCTACTGTAGGTCTGGAATTCATAATTCATATTAATACATTTCTTGAAAAAAAGCAGGTAGAATTGAATAATTTAGAAGCAGCCATTATGTTCACATTTCATTCTGTCCCTCCTTTGGCATCCATTCTTTAATGATTCTATTCCACTATTTCTTCATTATTAGTGTAACTCTTGTTCCACAGCAAGAGGGACAAGTGAATTGGCCATGGCGAGTTGGCTGCAGCAAGTTGGCTGGGATGAGTTGGCCACAGAGAGCTGGCTATGGCAAGTTGTCATAGGCCCTTCTCAGATCATGCAGGTGGGGACATTTTAAAAGGAAACTTATGTCCACATTTCACCCATCCAAACTCATGCAAAAATGAGGAAAAGTACTGTAATGTATAAAGTAGTAAACTTTTTTTTTCTTCCTAACAAAAGGAAGAAGAGAAAAATGGAAAGAACAAGAATAAGAAGTATGGCTTTTATGTACTTTCCTCTTTTCCAGCACATCCAACATTTTGAAAAAGAAGTTTTAGCACATCATCTAGAGCAGTGGTTCTCAATCTGTGGGTCGGGACACCTTTGGGGGTCGAACAACCCTTTCACGGGGTTGCCTAAGACCATTGGAAAACACATATTTTTGAAATAAATACTGAAAATATGAAATAATTTTATGGTTGGGGATCACCACAATATGAGGAACTGTATTAAAGGGTCGTGGCATTAGGAAGGTTGAGAACCATTGATCTAGAGAGTTTCTGCAGATGTTGTTCATCATATCTGAGGGAAATGTTTTACCTTGAATTTCAGCTCAATCTCCTCAGTTAATATGAAAGAGCACCTGTGGAAGATATATAGTTGTGTGTATAATAATTAAGATGTAGGAAGGACTCAGGGAATGGTGGAGAAGCCATGGAGTGATCTTTCACTTGCAACAACGGTGTGAGGCGGTGCATCAACTTGCACCAAAACCCACCCAAGAGTCCACAAAACCATCCAAATTCCCCAATTAACTGAAGGCATAAATCTATGTTACAAATACTTTACAAAACATATTGCTGTGAAATGATCAACAGGCGCTTCATATCAACAGTACCTACCAACAATTTTAATGCTATTGTTTTCATCCAGAAGAAAATTTTCTATCTTCAGATCTCTAAAGAAGGAAGAACTGAAAGTAAATACACAGTCTTGAAATGTAAGATTTGGACTGCAAATATCAATAACTGAGGCTTTTCACAATATGCCGGCTTAATGATATTAGTAGGAATATAGTTGATGGGTCTCTAATTTATTGAATCTCACACATACGGTACATCATACAGATGGCCTTTATATCTGCTTGAGTTCTGGAAGCAAATGTCTCTTCTCCCACAATAGTGACCAGGAGACACATTAGGCCAAAAACTAACAATTGGTCCACAATGCCCTGCTGAACTCTTATTGTTAAAGTATGAACTTTAAGGCAAGGATCTTGGTGACACAATCTACTTTACTACTCTCTTTCTCTCTTAATCTGGAAAAATTATTTCAATTTCTGCCTTGGATTTATTTAATATTTTAGTAGGAGTCAGAAATTCTGCTTCAAAATATGTATAATATTCATTATTCTTCATAATTTTTCAAATATATTCAAATAGAATAGTACAATAAGGTGACCAGATTTTAACATTGGTAAAGCGGGAAACCATTGATCAGGGGAGGGGGTATCTTGATTAAAAATTTAAATAAATAAATTACTTACCTAAATTATCTGAATAGCTGATTTGTTGACATCACTTGTTTAACTAGCACTAGCATGCAGTACGATGTGTATTGTCTGAGAGACAGTTACAAAATGTTTTCATAGTTGCCAATGCCAAAAAATGCCATTGTTCATGAAGTCCAAACAATGGTGGCCGAATTCTAACAACTGATCAACAATGCGAACTTTGATAAGCAGTTTTCGATAATCAGTTCTCAACAATTATTTGTTATTATTAAAGTTTAACATTATAAAATTAACAAAAATAATATAAAACTCATATCCTGGCGAAATAGCCACATGGTATCGACCAGTGTATCCTATTGCGCCGACTGGGGGGGTTAGGGCTGGGAGGCACCGTTTTGCGGTGGTTCTCGTCCTACCTCTCTGGTCGGTCGCAATATGTGTTGGCAGGGGAGCAGAGGTCGGCCTCGAGGCCCCTCATATATGGAGTTCCTCAGGGGTTGGTCCTCTCGCCCCTACTGTTCAACACATATATGAAGCCGCTGGGTGAGATCATCCGTGGTTTTGGGGTGGGATATCATCTGTACGCTGATGATACTCAGTTGTACATATCCACCCCAGACCACCCCAACGATGCCGTTGAGGTTATGTCCTGGTGCTTGGAGGCCGTACGGATCTGGATGGGTGGTAACAAACTCAGGCTCAACCCGTCCAAGACTGAGTGGCTGTGGCTTCCGGCGCCCCGGTTCAGCCAGATTATTCCAACTCTGGCCATTGGGGGCGAAACACCGGCCCCCGTGGAGAGGGCGTGCAATTTGGGTGTCCTCATGGATTCCCGGCTGTCTCTGGAAGATCATGTGGCAGCCGTGGCCAGGGGGGCATTTCATCAGGTACGCCTGATGCACCAATTGCGCCCCTTACTGGACCGGGGTGCCTTACGCACAGTCACTCAAGCACTCGTCACCTCTCGACTCGACTACTGTAATGCTCTCTACATGGGGCTCCCCTTGAGGTGCACCCGAAAGCTGCAGCTAGTCCAGAATGCAGCCGCGCGGGTGATTACGGGAGCGCCTAGACACTCCCACATAACACCTATCCTGCGCGAGCTGCACTGGCTTCCTGTGGTCTTTCGGGTGCGCTTCAAGGTCTTGACGACCATCTTTAAAGCGCTCCATGGCTCGGGGCCTAGTTATATGCGAGACCGCCTCCTGCCCCATACATCCCTCAGACTGATACGCTCCCACAGAGAGGGCCTCCTCAGGGTGCCGTCAGCTGGACAATGCCGACTGGCGACACCCAGGGGAAGAGCCTGCTCTGTGGCGGGGCCAGTCCTCTGGAACGACTTACCCCCTGAACTCTGCACCATCTCCGATCTCCGCCTCTTCCGCAAGTGTCTGAAGACACATTTATTCCATCTAGCCGGCCTAGCGTAACCTCCATTATTGACTATTAGACAGTTTTAAATTTGGGATTTTTAATTCGGTTTTTAGCGCAGGGTTTTACTAGAATAAGTTTTTTAAATTTTATATGTCTTGTATGTATTTTAATATTCCTGTGCGCCGCCCTGGGTCCGTTTGGAGAAGGGCGGGGTATAAATTTAATTTAAAAAAAAGAATGGCCGCTGAAAACCGTATATTCCCTTCCCTTTCTCCCGCCATTCCCTAGCTTGTCGTGCATTCTTTCCAAAAATCGGGACTTTTTTAAAACGCCGCAGGACGCGGGACAAATTGTTAAAAATCGGGACTGTCCCTCCAAAAGCGGGACGTCTGGTCACCTTGTAGTACAAGCATTTATATTTTTCTTCCTGACGATCTTACTGATTGCATGCAAGATTTTCACAAAGACAGTGTGGCAACGTACATGTTTTCCAGCAATGTACAGCTAGTCTTCAACTTACAACAGTTCATTTAGTGACCATTCAAAGTTATATTGGCACTGAAAAAAGTGACATTGGCATTTTTCACCCTTATAACCATTGCAGCATCCCCATGGTCACGGGACACATGATCTCAATTCGGATGCTTGGCAACTGGTTCCTATTTATGATGGTTGCAATCCATCATGTGATCGTCTTTTACGATCTTCTGACAAACAAAGTCAATGGGAAAGCCAGATTCACTTAACAACCTACTAATGTTACTAATTTAACAACTACAATGATTCACTGAACAACTGTGGCAAGAAAAGTCATAAAATGTCTCAATAACAGAAATTTTGGGCTCAATTATGATTTTGATTTTGATTTTATTCGCATTTATAACCCGCACCCATCTCACCACAAAGGGACTCGGGGCGGCGCACAGGGAATATAAAATATAAATATATATATACAAGAATAATATTCATTAAAACTAAATTAAATTAACCCATCCTGCGCTAAAACCAATTAAAACCCCTGAATTAAAACTTTGATAACTAAAAGCAGTGCAGTGTCGAGTAAAATCATGCCAGGCCAGCTAGGTGGAAGAAGTGCGTTTTTAAACGCTGGCGGAACAGGCGGAGGTCCGAGATGACACGGAGTTCGGGAGGTAGATCGTTCCAGAGGGTTGGGCCCACCACAGAGAAGGCTCTTTTTTATGGTCATAAGGTGAGGAATACCTGCACATGTGCATTGTAAATGTGTTTTTAAAAGTAACAAACACTTTTACCAAATTCGCAAGAAGAAGAATCTTGGAAGGTGTGTAGGTATTATACTGCAGTAAACCTTCTAAAGATTTACAAAGTGCAAATTCTGTAATTAAAATATCACATGATGTAAAGATTGGATGGAGTGACTTTCCTGTTCAGTTCCATGAATAGGAAAATAGCAGATTTAGTCAAGAAGAATTTAGGCAAGGAAAAAGATTCCCCCAAACCCTCACTTAATATCTTATCTAATAATAGTAAATGGTTCAGTTTGAGACTAAATGAGGCATAGCAGATATTAGAAAATTGACCCATTCTTGTAAAAAACAAAGAACCTATAGCCTGGATGATGTTTTTATTATTATTATAGCCAAGAAAAAATAACAATAAATAAATACCAAAAAGGTGTATGTTTTATGAATTTTCCAGACTCTTTCAGCAGGAAAACATTGAAAATCATGGTACTTCTTCTGCATCTTTATTTAATATGTTTTATTGTACAATTGACTATTGTAATCTCACAAGAGTTTAGAATGAAACAAAAATAAAAAATAAGAATCAAAAGTAAAATTCAATTGTCAACCATTTTAACCTGCTGTTGTTGCTTTTATTCTTCTTTAACCTTTTGTGATTTTCTTTTTATAATAATATCAATCAGCTATTTTCTGTTTCTATTTTCCCCATACATTTTATGCAAGTTATGAATGGCCTGTGCAAATTAATTACCTTTTCTCCTCTTCTAACTTCCTACTCCCCCCCCCCCCCAAGAGCTTCTCTGACAATCACATTTCCTGGAAACCCACAAACTTTTATAACAGGCTGAACAAAGAGATAATATTCTGCTTGATTAGCTATTGACCCTAATATGTAAAAATATCCATTTATTTGGCAATTTATTTCCCATAGGAACCATACTTCCAAAAGAGGGATTAAAATCAACATTATCATTTCCTCTTTCAAGTTTTTGTCACAACCTAAAGCAATCAAGAAACAAACTCAGAAAATGGATGTGCACCTGACACTTATTAATTTATTTTTTTAAATGTTTTATGTCAGATAATAAGTGCTGATCAGCTTTGAAGAAGGGAAAAATTACCACATTTGGATTTATCATTATTATTTTTATCCATCCTAGTCAGGTAAACTTAATATTTGCTAATGTGAATCATGAGGAAGTCCCTGATATAGTTCATCAGAGCCTAGCTTTCCTTAGATGAAGACATGGCATTGAAACCCAACACACTAGAGATAGTCCTCGGCTTACAACAGTTCATTCAGCGACCGTTCAAAGTTACAACATCATTTTAAAAAGTGACCTATTCTGATCTATTTTTCAGACTTACAGCTGTTGCAGTATCCCCATAGTCATGTGATTAAAATTTAAATGCTTAGCCACATTTACTGTATGTCAGTTGCAGTGTCCCAGGGTCATGTGATCCATTTTTGCGACCTTCTGACAAGAAAAGTCAACGGGGAACCCAGATTCACTTAACAACTGTAGTAAGAAAAGTCATAAAATGGGGCAAAATTCACTTAAGAAATGTTTTGCTAAGCAATAGAAATTTTGGGCTCAATTGTGGTCATAAGTCAAGAATTCCCTGTAAAATATGTTATCCTCCCACATAGACTTCAAAAAGAAACAGTAGTGTCTACCTGTGGACAATGCCATGGTGATGCAGATGGTCTACAGCAGCCATGATGTGCCTCATATATTCCTTTACTTCTTCTTCATCTAGCCACTTTTTCTCACATATTCGGTCCATGAGGTCCCCACCAAGGCATAGCTCCATCACCATGTAATATGAGTTCTCCGTCTCCAAAGTTTCATACAGCTGAACTATGTTAGGATGCATAATCATCTGATGTATCCGAGATTCCCGCTTCATATTTTTTAAAACGTATGAGTCTTGCTTAGCCTTTTTCTTGTCGATAACTTTTATAGCTACCTAAATCACAGAAATGAATGAATCCTTCAGGATACAGGTAATTCCCACCGTAATTTGGCAACATTTTGCAAATATAAATAAGCAAGGTCAGCAATAGCTGACTATCGCTACGGATGGCATTCAGATATTAAATCCGGACTACTAAAAGAAAAATGTATAATTCTTAAAACCAGCAATGAAATTAGGCCCTTGTTTGCATTCATATGCAATTCTATGGTAATGTTTGAGGTGTAGGTAAATGTTTTAGCAAACATCTTTGTAGGTACATGTTCAGATATCATTTTGTACATTTCTTATAGATAACTTGAATGCAGACATTTCCATGGGGAGACTGAACAAGTCTACTATTACTGCACTCACAGATTACTTAATTTTCCTTGAAATGCCCTAAAGATATTCAAATATCAGCAGAATCACCCAGTTGGGGGAAACTCACAGTACAGTCAAACCAATAGAGCATATATTGTATGAAATATACCCTTGTCTTCCAAAGCTATTTAGGAACTTGAGAAAAGTAAGTCAGTGCATTAGTTTTATACTCGTCACTTGAGCATCGCTACCGTAATTGAGTAAAGCTATGAGCAAACAAGAAAAGAGAAGAGAATTCATGAATTATCACATGCTATTGTGAGATGAAGGCAGTTGCTAATCAGGCTCATGTCACCATGCTCAGATTACCTTCTCCCCAGTGAGAATGTGCAGTCCCTCCATCACTTTGGCAAAAGAACCCTTGTTGATCACTTTGCCTACTAGGTAATTCCCAACTTGTTTAGTGTGTGGAAAAGTCTTCTTAGGCTCTTCTTGGGACAGTTTCCCGAAACAAGCAGGTATCTGTAGATCTTTATGGTTTTTCTCCGTGCCTGATAACACCTTTTTCTGATTTGTAGGATTGGTGATGCTCACATCTGGAGTCTCTTTTATTGCTGCAGGCATCTTCAAAAAGTTGGGTTGGATTTGCAGCCTTGCTTCCCAGGAACACAACTTGCCAAAGATAGTTCAGTCAGAAGAAACAAGAGCTAGTTCTGCTTATGGTGAGACAGAAAGCCCTACAAATCTATTGGTCATGCAGAATTTAATTGTGCCCCCCTGGAGGCTATGTTTTCATTACTGATCTCTACCTGCAGGCATGGAAGTCCGCTCAAGCAGAACCAAGCTGGAGATTATTAACCTAACCTGATACAAGATGTCAATTAATGCCCCACAACTGACGGCTCCAATGTCACATAATAATTTCATGAAATAAACCACTCCCATTTACAGAGGCCAACATTACCTAAACACCAATCAACTAAATTAGACTACGGCTCTTTCCCCCTGTATTTTCAGAGACAACAGCCACAATGTTTACTATGTAATGGCATCAGCGCAGCTCAGGTTAATCCAGAGGTTTATTTACACAGAAAGTGATGGCAAGCATGTTCTAAATGACTTACTTAAACTTGTGTTCTCAGATCCCTTCGAAATTCTTTGGCTGGAGTTACAGTTTCATCTTGCACTAGGTGAGAATTGTACATTGTTTTTAATCTTCCCTGGGATCAGGGAATGGAGGAAAAACGTTGGTTCATGGAGTTGTGTTATGGAGAGCTCAAATGAGGAGACAAACAGCCTACTCTGGAGTTACCTGATGAACTACTGTTTGAAGACCTGAGGTCAGCCAAAGTTGGGGCTGTCCAACAACCATCAGGCGCATTTGCCATTAGTTTCCAAAGATGAGCTGACACTTCAAGGGCTTGCCACATGGAAAGACGAGGACAAGCACTCTGCAAGGCACCCCATAAAAAAGGAATTGTTGCTTCCTGTGATGAGCAATACTGGCCCTGGCCCTAAGGTAGCAAACTAAGCACTGTATCTCCATTCAAAACAGAAGTTAGCCAACTCAGCCTCTTTTGTTGTTGTTCGTTGTGAAGTCATGTCTGACTCATTGACCTCATGGACAATGCTCCTCCAGGCCTTCCTGTCATCCACCATCCTCTGGAGTCCACTTAAGCTCACACTGACTCTATCCAGCCACTTCCTTCTCTGTCGTCCCCTTCTTCTTTTGCCCACAATCTTTCCCAGCATGAGGCTCTTCTCTAGTGAGTCCTTCCTTCTCATTAGGTGGCCAAAGTATTTGAGTTTCATCTTCAGGATTTGGCCTTCTAAAAATCAGTCAGTGTTGATCTCCTCTAGGACTGACCGGCTTGATTGCCTTGCAGTCTAAGGGACTCGCAGGAGTCCTCTCTAGCACCATAGCTCAAAGGCCTCAATTCTTTGGTGCTCAGCCTTTCTTATGGTCCAATTTTTAGAGTCATACATTGCAATTGGGAAAACAATAGCCTTGAGTATACGCACTTTTTTTGACAGGGTGATGTCTCTGCTTTTTAGTATGTTGTCTAGATTTGTCATAGCTTTCCTCCCCAGGAGCAAGTGTATTTTAATTTCTTGACTACAGTCCCCATCTGTGGTGATCTTGGAGCCTCTTAGAGAGCATTATTATTGATACAGGCAGTCCTTAGTTAACAATTAATCTCTTGAGGTTGCTATAGAGCACATTTGTTTATTTCTTTCATCTCCTGGAAAAAAACAGGCAGGATACAGATCTAACAAAAGTATACATTTTTCTTTTTGCCCACAACAGGGAACATGATGGTTTTGTAATAGGAAGTAACGATTGGTAGGAGTAAACTGATAGGATTCCTAGAAATAGTTGAGAAAGCAGGGGTGGGGTTCACTCAAAAGACATATATTTTTCCCACATAAAAGTCATAGAAACATTGTGTAAAAATCAGTGATTCCCAGAATTAAAGAAGAAAAAAGTTGAACTGCCGATTTGGCAGGAAAGTCACCTATGTGCTGATTGGCTTAATGCATCTATCATCTCTGAACTATGACATATATTGTTTGCATGTTACTTTTCTTGCCAACAGAGAAAAAAGTTTGCTAAAATATGCTTGCTTTTTCGGATCTGTGGTTTCTGTGATTTGTGATTTGTGTGTGTGTGTGTGAACAAAACAGCATTTCCTGCTTCATTTCGCTAATTCTCTTGTCTTAGTCTGCCACAGGTTTTATAATTAAAAATAATAATTATAATGACACATATGTTTATTTACTAATGTAGATGCAGCAGCATGCAAAACCATGACCCCTCCAGTCTGTGAAAAAAAATTATTTCCACATAATAGGTCCCTGGCCCCTGCCATCTCTCTTCTTGAGATTGTGAGGCACATGTAAATGTTTTAAATAGTCTGGTATCTTTTTGTATCCTGTCATAACCAAGTTCCAAATTTCTTAAAATGAAATTTAAAAAATTATTTAAAAAATAGCGGGCAGGTTTACCAGGAGATTCTCTGCATGCATCTCTGTGTGTGCATAAGAATGTATTGCCATATTTTTCGCAGTATAAGATGCACCGGAGTATAAGACGCACCAAGATTTTGAAGAGGCAAATTAAAAAAAAGTTTTTGCACGCTGCAGACCTGCCAAAAATGGGCCCATTTTTTTGTCAAAAAAAGGACATGCATAGTCTTTAGGAGGCTTGTAGAATGCTCCTGGGGGCTGGGGGCAAACAAACGAGCAAAAAACATCCTGTTTTCGCTCATTTTTGCCCTCCCCAACCCCCAGGAGTAATCTGGAAGCTTTCTAAAGGCTATGCATGGCCATTTTTGCAAAGGGGACAGGGTTTCGGGAGGTCAAAAATGCTGTATTCAGTGTATATGATGCACCCAGATTTTCACCCTCTTTTTTGAGGGGAAAAGGTGCCTCTTATACGCAGAAAAATATGGTAAATGTTCAATGTCAGGTATGAAGGAAAGGTCTTCTGAGGTTTGACTGGACTTTGCTCGTTTTCTTCTCCCTGTTTCCTTGATGGTTTGTCATTCTATAGACAGAATTCTGGACATCCATTTGTTCTCTTCGGTCTTGGTTTTGCCAACTCTTGAAGTTGGCCTTCCTCTCTGGATCAATAAATTCTGTAACACATCAATCCCAGGTAGCAAATGCGCATCTGTAAAATTCTGCCCTGGCATGAAAATCATTTGATTTGCACATGATATGTGCTATCCTCTGAGAACACTTGCTAAACAACCTTGATTCTAAATATTCATATGAAATGGAGAGTTTCCTCCTGCCTCGAGATTCTGCCTTTGTGTTATTGTTACTCCTCTGCTCCGCGTACAATTTTTTTATCCTACTTTTTGAGCCAAAAGGCTGTGCTTTTGCCAAATCACAAAGTTTCAGCATGATTAATAACCAGCAAGTTCAATGACTAACAGGTACCTATGGAATTTATACGTATTTATTTATTTATTTATATGCATGCAGAGAAGAAAAGAAGAGAAGAAAAAGGCTCCTTTTATGCCAGGGATGTCCAAACTTGGGAACTTTAAGACTTGTGGACTTCAACTCCCAGAAGCTATGCTGGCTGGGGAATTCTGGGAGTTGAAGTCCACAAGTCTTAAAGTTCCTAAGTTTGGACATCCCTGTTTTATGCAAAGGAGCCACTGAAGCTAAAATTTGGATGGGAAAAGAGTAGATCAGTACGAAAGACACCTTAATCCTTCAGAAAGATTTACAGAATTGCACATACTTGTGTGTATTACAATTCCAAAAGATTCCTAAGTGTTACTTCTGTGCAATAACTGGCAGTAGCAGTCGATGTGAAGATAGGGCGAAGATAAAAAGGGGTTGTGTTGTTTTTAATAGTTTGCTCTCTACCTCCCCCCTCTGGAGAAAACAAACATTGTTCATCTTTCTTGTGCATGCTGTGCTTCTGTCTGGTCTCTATTAGGGTTATCATATTTGGGCAAAAAAAGTAACAGTAGCATTACTTTTCCCTAACATTTTGCTACCATCTAGCTGGGGTCTGGACCTTTGCATTTCATTCATATTACAATTATTCTCCCAACGTCTGAACAAGTGAGACTTGGAGGAATTGATGTGAAGCAGGCACAAAATAGACTTAGGTAGAGGCACCTCTGTTTGTTAAATACACACATAAAGGTTCCCCTTGCACATATATACTAGTCGTTCCTGACTCTAGGGGGTGGTGCTCATCTCTGTTTCAGAGCCGAAGAGCCAGTGCTGCCCGAAGACGTCCCCATGGTCATGTGGCTGACATGATTAGACGCCGAAGGCACCCAGAACACTGTTATCTTCCCACCAAAGGTGGTTCCTATTTTTCTACTTGCATTTTTACATGCTTTCAAACTGCTAGGTTGGCAGAAGCCAAGACAAGTAACAGGAGCTCACTCCATTCCGTGGCACTAGGGATTCAAACCGCTGAACTGCCAACCTTTCTGATTGACAAGCTCAGCGTCTTAGCTACTGAGCTACCCGCATCCCCTAAAAATACACACATACACAAGCACAATTTGTAAACACTCCCCATCATCACTTCTCTTTGCTTCTCTCATCCTCTTTTTCTAGAAAAAATTTAATGGCCACTCTAGGTGAAACGGATGACTCTAGGCAGAATCCAAGGTAAATTTAGAGAGAAGGGCATTCTATCACTTGTTATAGGCAGATGTAGGGTCTCCTGCTTGGGAAGGGGGTTGGGCTAGATGACCTGCAAGGTCCCTTCCAACTCTGTTAATCTGTTATCTGTCATAGTATAGTATAGAGCTTATTCTTTCTTCCTCTCTTTCACACACACTGAAATCTAAACTTCAATTTGGAATTTATTTATTTTTTTAAAAACCCAAATTTAAAAAAATGTTTTTTTAAATCATCAAAACCCATATTTCTTATCTCAAGCCTTTCTTATTGACTCGCTTAATGAAAGAATCCTAGGTTCAATAAAGATATTTAAAAATAGCCAAACCAAACAATCAAATCAAGAACTGTATTAAATAGCACCATTACCTGCATTTCTTTATTCTAAATTCATAGAGGACCAATCCATATCAGGATTACCACACTTGAGGAATAAAATAGCTAATCCTTTTTCCAACCCGCTTTTAAATTCCCATGCACAGGCATGGGGTTTTAAAAACTTCCGTTGCTTTCCAAGTTTCAGATGGTAATGGATTCTTAAAACATTTTGAAAATAACCATAATGTCAAAGGGAACTGCACAATGCTTTGGTGGAAATTAAACAAATTACATCATCAAATACTCCGTAAAATGAGTAAGTTATCGAATAAACAGGTAAAATTAACATTTTGATTTTATTCTTCTTTTGTGATATGATTTCTCTGTGTGCATATGCACAAGCGTGCATTTTTTGATTGAATACAAAAAAGAAAACAAAAAGAAAACAGCAAAACAACAAAAATGTATAAGGTATATTTGTATCGTGGATAAATATTCACCTAAGAATTTCCATGCATACTTAGCCATATTTCATTATAATCATCCATTGATAATCTATAATAATGTACAATTTATTGGTTGCTAACAATAGCAAGTCTGCTTTTGCTTGATTTTCCTGATCGTTACTTTTCTTTCTCCTGCGTGGTCCATCTAGAGCAGGGCTTTCGAACTCGCAGCCCACGGGCCGGATGTGTCAAGTGCTGGCCATGCCCACACCCGGTTTAGTGAAGGAGGGAAAGTCCCAATACATCACATGATGCTGCTGTGACAACATCAGTTTGACACCCCTGATCTAGAGTCTCAATGGGTTGAGGCAGTCTACAAGTATTTACAATTCTAAAGAAATTAATGGTGACTTTTTCTAATTGGCAAGCAAGGTGTTAAAAATTAATCCAAGAGCCATAAATAAAGCCGTAAACAGTTGGGATCTGTTGAACAATTGGGGAGCTAGGACGGAGGTCCCCTATTTCAAAAAATCTGATCAGGCCTCCCCAAACAAGGTGAAGCACCATGGAAATTTGCTCTGAGCTTTGTTTGCCCTTTTTTTCTAAGTAACCCCTCAATGGGGCAATTTTAGTACTACAATGTTAGAACACATCATGATATGTAAATTAAAGTATTAAACAGTGGTATCAGAGGTGGTATTCAGCAGGTTCTGACCAGTTCTGGAAAACTGGTAGCGGAAATTTTGAGTAGTTCAGAGAACCAGTAAATACCACCTCTGACTGGCCCCGCCCCCATCTATTCTCTGCCTCCTGAGTCCCAGATGATCAGGAGGGAATGGAGATTTTGCAATAACTTTCCCCTGGAGTGGGGAGGAAATGGAGATTTTACAGTATCCTTCCCCTGCCACACCCACCAAGCCATGCCATGCCCACCAAGCCACGCCCACAGAACCGGTAGTGAAAAATGTTAAATCCCACCACTGAGAGTCATGTTTAATTCTTGCCCAACTCTAACCTCGGTGAAATCATTAGTTTTATTCACCGAGATGGAAGTACAAGTTCATTTAACATTTAAGTAAGTCATAGTTTTGTAAAGTCTGAGAATGCCAGAAGTAACTGCTTTACAAAATGTTTTATGGGGTTTTTTTTTAGTCAATAGGAATCTGGTCTGTTTTTGCTATCCATGTGAGTAAGGCCAATTTTTTTTAAAAGACTTTTAAAAATCTGAAAAATAGGTTTCTCTTATTGAGGTTTTTTAAGAAGCAAAGAAAGCCAGAACAGGATAAGTGAACAAAGAGCAAGACCATACAGAATAGATGTGGGGCAGCAAGATAAGCTTCCTGCTCATATTCTCTACCTTAAAAATGTGAAAATTGTCATCCTCATCCCTTCTGATAAAGCCACACTATTATTAGGGCATCCTGCAGCTTCCCCAGAGGTTCAAAGGTTCAGTTGGACCTCCCAATCTTTCAAACATTGTCTACCCCATCTCACAGATATCCAGGCCCTCAAACTATAACAAGACTGTGTCCAAGGCTGATATTAGAGGCAAAGAGTCAACCGTTCTGTAGGATCAAGAGAAGCCAATTTTATTACAGGTGACTGAGATTCAGAAGACAAGACAGAAACCTTTTATTTGGATTAGGAAGTAATCAAGGTTTCTGTTACAGAAGGCAAGAAGTACATGAGTTTGGAATCTCCTGCAATTGTTCCGGGATTTGAATGCTTGGGGCAGAATCTTAAATATTGGAATTTCCCAGTCTGTACTCAAGGAGATCTTCTAACATCAACTTCTTCCCATATAGAGCAGCCAGTCACACAATTACGGTAGTCATGTGGTGTGGTGTAGTTCAGACTCTAGCTCAGTGGCTGAGCCTCCATGGGCAAAAATATAGATTTTACCTCAGCTTGGCATGAGGGCCTATCCCTCAGCGTCAGAGCTCTGGTAGATTGTTATTTTCTTTTTCTCTTCCCATGTCAAGGGCATGAAAAATGAGAGACTAAGGGAACTGGATATGTTTCTCACCGAGAAAAGAAGCTGGAAGGGAGATATAATGGCATTTTTCAAGAGCTTGGAAGGTATTTAAAAAAAAATTAGACTATCCTGTCTCTGTTGCCCCATTATGCAGGAAATGAAATAATGGTCCTAAATTATAGAAAGGCAGAGCTGAATCTTCTAAAACAAGTTCCTATATGTTGAGAGTGATTCAAGAATATAAGCAGTTACTAGTGGTAAGCTCCTTTTCTACTACATGTTCAAGGAAAGTTTGTTTCAGCCATCTGTTGAGATGCTTCAATTTGATTTCTACCCAGAGCAGAGTCTGACTCAACATCTCCTTACACATATGATTCTATCACTCCCCTGAGATTAGAACAGGGTGTACTGACTTCCTCTCAATCATATTTTTCCAAAACTGGTATTCACAAGCATGCTTTCTATCTTGCTTTTGGCATATAAAAATCACGACTGATGATGTAGCTGCTGGTAATCTTATCCTTCAGTGTTTAGCTTCAGGCAGTTCATCTCTGGTTTTGCCTTACACATGGGCTTTTGCTTGTCTTTGTGTTGTCTTAGTAATTGTTTAGATCAAAACATTTTAAGAGAAACATTGTTTTCCTCTGAGATGAAGCAACATTCATCTCTCCCTAACCTACTGCAGAGAAAGAAAAGAAAGAAGTGGGACAGGATATAAATTCCTAAATGATAACCAGAGAAAATTTTTATTTCAGATGGTAGAAAAGTAGATTCCAAAAAACAACTGAAACATTACAATAGCTTTAAGTAGTGATAGGAGGAGGAGGAGGAGGAGGAGGAGGAGGAGGAGGAGGAGGAGGAGGAGGAGGAGGAGTTTGCAAATTTCATTAGTAATCAAATTTCTAATTTGATCACATTGATTAAAAAGTTTCAGCAATTGGCATACAAGTCTACAAAATTACTTACAACCAAAAAGATCAGTGGTATTTTCTAAATCAAGGTAATTTTACTGCATTCTGGATGACCTTGGAAAAAAATTACAACCTTTATTTTATAACAACCTTTTTTTTAAAAACATCTATCATAGTTTTCCCAAGGTACACATTTCAACATGGAGTTTTGCTTAATATAAGCATTTATATTTATACTTATACTTATTTTATTTTTTTATTTATTTTATTAAATTTCTAGACCGCCCCCTCTCCCCGAAGGGACTCGGGACTGTGTACAGGAAAACTTAAAACATCTAAAACACATAACAATACATACATAATTAAAATCGAAGTGTATGTGTTCTTATACATTGATTTGTATAATAGCATATTTATATTTTAAATTGGGAACTATAACACAACATTTGGAACACATACACAGACACAAATATGTTTGTGTACATGTGTATATATCACATACATATCTAATTGTTTGTATGTTGGTTCAGATAGTACAAATTATTTTGACTTCCATCAAAATACTAATTAAACAAATGTCTTCCCGTCCATGATTCTGGACCGTCTGAAATGTTCAGTGATCTGAACAGACAAAAATAAATTGAGATCAAAGATTTCTTGTCTAATCTTTGCTTTAATTTTGACTTTTCTGAATACTGAAGCTTTGTTTTTAAAAGGGGCACTATCTTGCATAAAGATGTTCACATTTTATTAGTCTTAATAAACCTGATTTGCGTGTGTGTGTGTGAAATAAATAACTCCAAGCTGAGCTCGCAAAGTGCTTTATAAATAATATAATTAAAGATTAGGCTGAGGGACATTCAGCATTTACCATTATTTTGCTGTTTAACAGGTAAATGTGTTATCTTGTATAAATAGCTTAATTAAAAAATATTCTCTTTAGTATCAGTGGCCTTTCCCTACTTAGTCCCAAAACTCACCTAAAACTCGCAGTATCAATACATGTCAATCTTTCTACTAATGTATAATGTTCCATTAATAAGGAGTCCAATCTCCTAGAAACAGTAATTTCACATGTAGGCAGGACATTAATTCAGTTTCATATCACATTTTGTTGAATGTCTAGCATTGCTTTGCAAGGCTGAGAAAGACCATTGTGGAGGCACTCCACTGTCTACTCCAATGTAGATAGCACTACTTTGCTTCCATTTGATATAGACCTTTGCATTCACAAACTTTCATAGAGGAGCACACATTCTCATCCCTACTTTATACCTTCATCAATGAGGAGCACAATAGCTCACATGGTTAGAATGCTGGGACAGAGGTTAGCAAGCCCACGTTCAAGACCCAAGCGCTGCTGCGTGGTGAGATGAGTTACTGTCACTTGCTCCAGCTCCTTGACAGGGATATGAAAGGAGCCCCCAAGGGCGTCCCCCGGGCAATGGTGATATCACTGGCTAATCCTTTCAACTCAGAAGCGCCTTAAACAATGCCTCCAACATGAATGGACCTTCATCGGTGCCCTGTCACCAACATTGATGTTTCTCCACCTGGTGTGTCAAAAACTGACACGAATATACATGTATTTTTGTACTGAGGATATTGTTTTACAATTCGTTTGGATTTTATCCTACAGTCTCAGGCAGTGACCCCTCCAAGCATAACCTAATAACTTCTTTGAAATGGGTATCAGGATCAAAATTTTAATCTGACTTTCGTGAAGAATTTGATCATTGTGCCACTTTAAAAAAAATGTGCTGCATAAATCAAAAACAAATTAAATTAATTAAATTAAATTAAAAAGTTCCTATTTTAAGCTTCAAACTTTTAGAATCTGAATCTCCTTTTCATTTTAAGATCGAATTTTTAAGATGGTTGATTATTGTAAAGCATTGTCAATTTCCTTTTCATTTTAATGTTGTTGAGCAGGTCATTCAGATGAACATTCAATGGCCATTTTGCTTCTAAGGAAATACTACATTCTATGTCATGCAGGAACAGCTGGATAATCTGGTGGTGAAACATTTGAAATCAGAAGCTTTTATGTGGGATACACAGCACAGATAGTGTATGCCATGGCCAGATGCATCACACGTTGGCCATGCCCATGCATGGTTTAGCGAAGGGGGGGGGAGTTCTGATACATCACATGACGCCACTGTGACATGAGTTTGACACCCCTGGTACATGTGATGGAATGTAATAAGGAGCTGAATTCCCAGGAGGGAGGGGGTGCATTCCAGAAAAGTAAAAGAAAACTCAGTCCAGATGTTATGGGTGAAAGAAGAGGATGAAAACAGCCCGTCCCTAATAGTTCGCAGAGTGTATTGTAGATGCAGATAGTAAATTCCTGAGTCTGGTAAGATTTTGTCTGTAAGTGTAAAGCCAATAAAAAACTCAACTTGGACAAATCAATATGTGTCATTCTTCATTTTGGGCCTGAGAGTCTAGCAGAAGTGTGTATGTCACAAAGACTTGTAAAGTCCATAGCCCAGATCTCTATTTTCCCACTAACCAGTCCAGTGTTCTGTTTTTAGTTATTGCCCCAAATAGAAAAATTCCCACCTGGAGTAGCAGTCATTTCCTTCCCTACAGGTTCGCAAATGGGAGCATGTGTGTTTGCGCTCTCGCTTTGCTCTCACGTGCCACCTCCAGCCTTCCGCGCATGTGCTTGTGGTGAAAAAAGGGGCTTAAATGGAGTGCCATAGAGCCAGGGCGGGTGGGCGGGGCCTCCCACGATTTCCGCTACCTGTTTGGGCGAACTGCTCCAAACCAGTAGAATACCACCTCTGGTTCCCACGCCAAATAGGTAGCTTTGTTGACACTACCTCTTCCTAAAGGAAAGATCTCCCTTGCTTGTAATTTGGTTAAAGCAGAAACAAGATTCTTCATTCCCAGGCTTAACTTTTAAATAGATGGTTCTTATTTTCTTATTTAACAAGGGCTGCCAGGAGTAAATGGTTTTAAAGCATTTAGTGCTAGCACAAAAGGAGGATGTGGACAAATGCATCTATGATTCAAACAATAGACTCTCGTCTAACTGCATGGCCAAATAGCAAAAACAACTGTCCTGCTTTATAAATGGAGATGAACTTTTACCATTGAAGCTTTTTTAACATCCAATATGGGTTTTGTTAAGGATTCTTCCCCCCCCCCCCCCCCCATATATTCCCAACAGTATCAGAAAAAGAGCTAACACGGATTTCATTGCCAACATTTTCACAACAAATATATTACTAGAGTGGGAGAGAGCGAGGTTCTATGAGTTTAAAACTCATTTGTTTTTACACTAGGTGAATCGGTGAAAGTGATTGGAAATTGACCAGTAGAAGAGAATGGCCAACACTGCATATTGTAAAGCAATGACATATGTAGACACCATATATTTCATATTTATTATTCGTAAAAATTATTTTCAGGACCTCTCCTGATTTTTTGAGTTATTAGATTTAAGCGAAGTGTTTTAATTCCAGAAGCAAAATTGGAATGTTTATTGTAGCATGTGTCGATGAAATAGTTCATATTTATAAAACTTTACTGTGTTGCAAAAACAAGGAGAAAATTGAGGTGCAAGCAGGACGAAATGGCTTTTAAAGGAAGTTTTAGAAAAACCATTTTATTTTCAGCACCAGATGGTAGAATGATTTCTGTCTTTGGAGGAGTGATATAGTGTTCTTTTAAAATTAGGTTTATACTTCTTTATTCCTCCCTTGGCCTGGGCATATGGAATGGTGCCTACCTAATTGGCCATGAGAGGGGATTAAATTAAATAAAATCACAATTCACAGGGGGGCTGTAAATATGGCCTTTTAATTTGAAACTTTTTTGTGGGTTGCAGTGTAATTCAAGCTTTTTTGCCTTTATTTTGTGCATCCCTATTCACAGTATTTGCCAAGTCAAACCTCAAGGAGACTGTTATGTTGGCCGTTGTTTATGCCCAAAATGAACCATTTTGCTACTCAACAAAAGACCTCCTGTCAACAACTCAAGTCAGAACAGTTGATCAAGGCTTCAGCAGGAAGGGGCCGCATTCTTCTGCTAAGCCTCAGAGGGCAACATTCGGACGGATCTGGTGTCTGCAGCTACTTCGACAATTCTATAAGCAAACCAAGGATGTCCTGAAGAGACATGAATGAATACGAGCAACTCTTCATGTATTCTCTGCCATTAAACTGAAACAGTCAGTTTGAAGTGACTAATTGCCTTGGGAGGAGAAGGGACCAAGAGCACTCAGTGCTGGAAAGCTGCTAACGGAGAACTTATGGAACAAAGTCCAAAGTTTCTTGTCCAAATTGGAATGTGATAGAAATCTGTTGGAAGGTGATGACAGAAGTGAAGTAAAGCAGTTGTTTCCTGAACCATGTACCAGATGTGTCATATACTGTGATAAATAAGATCAGTATTTTACACACCAGAAACCGGGGAATACTATGAGTGCTCATTACAAAGTACCCCCCAGAATCTACTTGAAGCGTACTGTTACTTGAACCATCAAGAAGCTTATAGGTATTGCTTAATGCGTAGAGAAACTGATTTATTTAACTTCAGACCAACAAAACTGATTAAGAGCTTCAATTTAACTTACTATGAAGATATTTACAGATTATGAAAAGATATTTAGGAATTCCAAACTCTGCTTTCTTAAACTGATTTTTTTTTAAAAAGTTTGCTCCCTTTCTTCCTTAATGCACTGCCATGTTCTAAAATATCTTTCTTACTAATTGAAGAATTGCCTAGCATAATATTTCTCATCTGTCTAAAAAGTGGGAAATCCTAACCACAGTTCAGATAAATCAAAACACCTGGAGCTTAAGTTAGATTCTTTTTCTATGGAAGTGATAAGAGACATTATTATAGCTTTCATTCTTTCGGTCTATTGTAGGAGTGAAGGCAGATCTCAGTCATGGAAGAGGGAAAGAAAGAGAAACAAAATATTACATTTTGGTACATCTTTAAAAAGTAAAGAATGCAAGATAAATTAGTAAAACATGTTTATTGTAGAACTGCAATCCAATTAAAGTAAACCTCATTTAACTCAATGGGGCTTAGTACTGAATGGATTCATATTGATGTGTGTTATTAACCTGAGTTTAACTTATTTTTTTTGTCTTCACATGGAATTCCTTCCCTTGAAAAGAAGTGTGCCATTAATAAATAAAAGAAAAACTTTATATAATAGAATATGTGTGTGTGTGTGTGTTAGGTTTGAGCTGATAAATAAATAAACAAGGGAGACCTAACACACATGTAAACAAAAGACAACGAAACTAATAGCTTTCTGTCTGCATGGTCTCTAGTGAAGAGCCGAAAGACAGAAAGGAAAGCAGATTGCTTCCTCCCTTGATTGGCGCTTACCAGGGTGTTGTGACACAAGTGTGTGTGTATGTGTGTGTGTGTGTGTATAGATATAGATATTCTATTATACAAAGTTTTTGTTTGATGGGAATGTGAGGGGGGGGGATGTCAAAATAGGCTAGATGATGGTTATGGCTACATAATCTCATTCCTACTTTTGCACATACATCAACGCTGCATGCATCTTCCAAAGAAGGAACTTCAATCACACTGCTGAAACCACCATCTTGCTTGCTTTGATCACCCAAGTACACCACTGCCTTCCGCCAAAACCATTCTCAATATATATCCTACATATCCTAATTATCCCACATTTACTGCTGAGAATAATAGAATATGCGGCAAATCTGATTAGAGAGGCAAATCACTGTAACTCTCACATTAAAGGTTAGCCTGAAGATTTGGGAGAGTCTGTTTGGCTGCTAAATCTGTAATGTTGAAGAATGGAGGAGGGGGTTTTCTCCCTCTTCTTCCTTTCCATGTGTGTTTACTCATTTCCAGAATCTCTCACCAATTTCATTTGTTCCTCTCTTTCTACTTTGTTGTTTCTTTCAGAAGAAGGGAGGTATAGTACATGTATTATTACAGAATAACAGAATTGGAAAGGATATTGGAGGTCTTCTAATCCAACCCCCTGCTCCAGCAGGAAACCCTACACCATTTCAGAAAATGATTACAATACAATAGCAGAGTTGGAAGGGACCTTGGAGGTCTTCTAGTCCAACCCCCTGCCCAGGCAGGAAACCCTATACCATTTCAGAAAAATGGCTATCCAACAAATTCTTAAAGACTTCCAAGGTTGGGGCATTCACAACTTCTGGAGGCAAGCTGTTCCACTGGTTAATTGTTCTAATTGTCAGGAAATTTCTCCTCAGTTCTAAGTTGCTTCTCTCTTTGATTAGTTTCCACCCATTGCTTCTTGTTCTGCCCTCGGGTGCCTTGGAGAATAGTTTGACTCCCTCTTCTTTGTGGCAACCCCTGAGATATTGGAACACTGCTATCATGTCTCCCTGATTGTCCAACCTCTTCTTAGAAACCTCCAATGTTGGAGCACCCACAACTGTTTGATTTTTTTTATTGGATTTGCAAGACTGCTTAGTTAAAAAAACCTACTTTGTGTAGTATACAATATTAAAAATAAATAAAAGATGATAATGATACAGAGAATCACAATATCTCCAGATAAGCAAGAGCACCCCAAAGGATGCCACTGTTCAAATAAGCCCAGTACTTGAGAGGAAAGCTAAATCTTCAAAGTAAGGCAATGGTGAAAGTTAGGAATCTCAAGAGGAATTTCTCACACACACATATATTTCTGTGTATGAGAGAAAATAATTGATATATGCAGATGGAGAGTATTTTTTAAAGATTCCTTATTTTACACAGAATTAATTTTAAGTAGCACTGATTAATTTGAATTTTTTTTCTTTTGACTTCCTGGCCTTAATATTTTTAGAATTACTGTAACTAACCTGCAAAATCGATCATGCCACTAGATGGCAATGAAATGATAGAGAAAACTATCCCTTTGCTTCCACCTAGTGGTCATCTCAATTCAGTTAGATAGCCGTAACTTTTAAGATAATGCCTTTTAGCACTTTTTTACAAAATTGTATATGTATAGATCTTATACCAGTATGTACATATTTATTAGCATGTGTATGACAATCTTAAGTGTTAGTTTTTGCTAATTTAGCACAGAAATAATTTTATATTTAGAAATATATAATTTATTTTTCCTTTGCTGGAAAATGCACATAGGTTTATATTCAGGGTCACCTTCCTTTTTCTAACTATAGTATTGACAATCTCAAAAGTGAGAAACTCGAGGATTAGTTTTAGCTAAATTGGCACAAAATTATTTCTGTGTGTATACTTTTTAATCTATTTTTCCCTTTGGTTGAGAATGCAGTTGTTATTAATTCAGGTTTATCTTTCTTTTCATAACTATAGTATTTCTACTGCCTGTGTTGAAGAGTCAATTAAGAAATACGAATGAGTCAAATTCTTTCAATCTTCTACATGTTCAGAGTCCGGGGGGGGGGGGGAAAGAAACTATCAAACCTATTTAAAAAATCTATGAAGCACAAACCATAGTTGAAATTTATGTAGAGGACATATACCTATGAATAGGAATTTGGGTCCTTTCTACAAACATCGGTTACTTTTTCATATTTTTAATGTGCATTAGCATTTGTAGTGTTCATTTCAATTCCACTCTTCCCTTTGTTGGTGGTTTCTGTCTGCCCTTTCTACCACTTTGAAAACATTTTTTTAAATTTCTATGAAAATTAAAATAATAGAATTGTGAAGGGGATCCCAGTTCTCTTTCAGTCAGAAGCATTGCAGTAATACCTCTCTCCGTGACAGCCAGCAATTACTCTTCTATGGAAAGTCCAGCTTACCAAAGGCTAAAAGTGTAGGGGAAGCTTACAGTTTTTAATAACAAAAATAACCAAATAATTCTGTGACTAATACAGATTTTTATGGCCTTAATAAAGGAATGAAGAATCTGAGAGAGTTGGCCAGTGAAAACTTTGAGTGAAGTTTCTAACCCTTCCAAAAGGCTGGTACTGTCTGTTTTAACCCAGCAAACGTTGATATTTAATTTACTGTAACTATATTCCCTTCTTTTCTCTTGACTGGCTATTTGAAAAGAAAAACAACAACACAGATTCAGTCCTGTCCTTCCTCTCTTTGCTAAACATTCAGCCGGATGACTTGCTTTGAAAAATTCAGAACATTGCTTGCTGCATTGCAACATGCAATCATAACATTGGGAAAGTCTGACTAGTTTAGGAGAAACATTTCAACATGCTGAAAAGCCATCTTACCTATTCTGTGGTTTCCTTGTGCAGATCCACAAACTTCCACTGGAGCGGACCAGCACTCCTGTTCAACTTGTATGATTTGACAGGAGCTGAGTTTTTGCTTTTGCAAAAAAGTGTGCTCCGTGAACATTCCTTCTTCTTCCTTCCCTGAAGATCAGTTATTATTTCACGCCCCCCCCCAAACAATCTTCTAAACAAGAGATACGAATTATAATTTAAGCTTCTCACCACTTTCTTTAGGGTTCCTTTTTTAATAGATACAAACAATAGAAGCAAGATGTGTGAGCTCTCTGTGCACTGCCTTACAGACAAAAGTATGGAGCTTCACATTTATACAACCAGACCTTTGTAAGAAGTTAATTGCTGGTGGAACAGCAGGTAATATAAGCCAAGAACAATTTATTTACTTCGAAGGCCATTACTGGAAATATTCGAGTACAAACCTCTAGGTCCCCAGCATCCCTTTAGACCAACACCAATTTTGAAGTCCTCACATAGTTGTGACATTTCCTCACATTTCTAGGAAAAAGAGAAAGTGAAGGAAATGAGGGGAATAGGCTGTGTAAAAGATTGAACTAAGAAATACATTAAGTCATTCATAGGCCTTCCTTTTATAAAAGCTTTTCAGGTTTTCAGAAGAAATAATCTTCTGCCAAGTAATGTGGTTACTTACTTAGATTGCACGGACATGAGCCAAAGATTACACCTCAGACTTCCCATGCCAGCAGAACTGGTAGTGTAAATGCATATAGGGTGCTTAACCATCTGGTGGCCTGAGTAATGGGAAGGAGGAAACACCAGTTTTAAAAGCTGATTTCTAACAATGTTCTGCGGTGGTAGTGGTGTGATCTGTACAGAAGTGGAATTCTGCATTCTTCAGCTTCTGCCACCTGCGGCCTGCTCTTCAGTGAGGCCTGCTCTATCTGGTTCAGATCAGATCTAGCACTGAGTGATGTTTTAGGGGATATTGCAGAATTTCTACTTGGCTAATCTGAAAGTGTGAGAAGGAAGAAATATAATGCCTTGAGGAGCAAGAGTGAAGATGACTAGGCAAGAGCCCTTCATGGGGACTTGCAATGCTTATGGCATGCTCGTCTTCCAACCTGGATCACATTTGTGAGAAATTGATGTCTGTAACAGACTTTGAAGAAGAAATCAAAACCCTGGAACAGAAAACAACATCTGATAAGAAAGCATGGACAAAGAAAGGAAGGTATACAACAATAACTGGCAGTGGAAACATATTTTCCTAAGAGGACCAAACCCAATTAATGACAGCAACAACTGTAATAAATAGATGTAGAAGATAGTATTTTCTGCTGGAATTCAATTATAGCTTTCAAGCGCCTGCATTGGAAACAGGCTTGGAACAGTCAGAATGGGGCACTGAAGAATGAGAGAGAAAACAACAACAACAACAGATTATCTAAAGGGCAGAGACTGCTTCCTGTAAGAAGTTAAACAGAAGAGTCATGGGACTTCCTTCCGGTTGGCCGGAGGCGACGGTCGGGTCTTTGACTCGTCCGCCGCTTGGTTGCTCCGGCGGAGCCTTGGGGGCAGGGGGCTCTTGTAAAAGAGCACCCCCGCATGGACGGCTTGCAGTGAGTCCCCCCACCTCGATGGCGGTCGGGGTGGCGGCTCCTGCTTCATCCCAGGCGCCGGAGAACGAGTCATGGGGGGGGGGGGAGTTCCTCTTTTGTCCCCTTCGCCGATGGAGAGCCGGAACAGCTGCTGCAATTAAAGACGGGCTGAAAAGCTGGGGCTGAAGGCAACACCGAGGCTCATGGCTACAGAGTGGATTGTGAGTGATTCTAAATTAATGCTTTCAACTTTCACTTTAAAAGAAAAAGGAGGAGGGAGTTTGTAAAACCCCTCCTCGGAAAGGAAAAAAAAGCGGCGTTTTGAAATGTTCCCCAGGCTTGGGGAGGTGGAGAAATCAACATCCGATTTTTAAACTACAAATGAAAGTCTTTCACTTTAAGATTCTCAATGATACTTTGTATCTCTGTCTTGCAACAATTGATATGGACTTTCACTAGATCTCCACGGCTTCCAGAGGGGCGGGGAAGATGGCGTTCCTTAGTTCTCAGCAAGAAATACTTCTTTTTGAAACTTGCTGACACTCCCTTGTCTTTGGGACTGAACTTTTTAACAGTGGACTGATGTAACGGATTATTAGGACCTTTCCCAGATGTGCCTTCTTTTCTTTTTCTTATTTGATTGCTTTTAAAAAATTGTTCTCTCTCTGGACTGTAAGCAAATTAAACTTTGAGTTTGGATATTAACTTTTACTCTCTCCTCGCCTCACGGACTACCTCTCCAACAGATGCCATATTAGTGACAAGAACTTAACACTTTCATTATGGCTTCAAAAAAGCAGCCACACCAACCTAAGATTACTTCAATGTTATCCAAAGAAAAGGAGGTGGAAGCTACACAGCTATCAGTAATAGAAGAAATTCTTCAAAACATTATGAAAGAACTGAAAGAGATCCTGAAAGACAATGTCAGCTCAAATTTGGAATTTTTGGAGACACAGAAAGCACTAATGGAAAACAAACAAAGAATTGATGAACTGGAGGGGGGGGGGCGTCCGAGATGAGAGGGGAAATAAGTAATTATCAAAAGGAAATAGAGGATTTAGCTGGTAATATGTCTAGGATGAATTTTGAAAGGATGTCTTACTTTTTAAGGTTTCAAAATGTTTCTGAAACTGTCTCTGAAGATTTAAAAGATTTAATGTGTACGATGTTAGCAGATTACACTAAAAAGAGCAAAGAAGAAATTTGGGGAGACATCGATCTGATTTATAGAATTAACTCAGCATATGCCAGAATAAATGAAGTACCCAGAGAGATACATATTAAATTTGTAAGAAGGTCAACAAGGGAGGGGATCCTGAGAGCACAAAGAGACGGTCCCTTAATATACCAACAGACTGAGATTGCCATTTTGAAACAGATCCCGAAAAAGATTAGAGAAATAAGGAGGAAATATTCCTTCTTATCAAAAAGATTATTTAATAAGGGGATCTGGTTCAGGTGGTTGATGCCCAAGGGAATGTTAGTGTTCTGGGAGGGGGAGGAGAGTAAGAATTAAAACAATTGCAGAGGCGGAAGCCTTTCTTAAAAAACATTCCCCAATCCTGGAGGATGAAAATGGGGGAGCAGAGGGGGCCACGGCTCCGCCCACTGGAGGTCAGGGAGAGGAAGATACAATTGCTAAAAGGCTTAGATCTCACAAATGACTTTTTTCTATATAGTATAACCTTTGGATGTTTATAGAAATAATGATTGATTGCATGAATATAAAATGATATATTTGTATCTCTTTCCACTTTGTAGGGAAATGAAAAATGTATTGTATTATCTTATTTTTTTTTTTGTAAGAAGCCTCGGAGGGGGACGACACCTCCGACATAGATGCCCTCAAAATATCTCTGTTATACCTTATACCTTTTTCCTATTTTTAAAAAAAATTTGTAAAAACCAATAAAACTTTTTTCATATAAAAAACAATAACAGAAGAGTATAATTCATCTGCAAGGAATTGCAACACACATATGCTGACAGAATCCACTGGCTCGTGAAGTGTGCTAGCTGTGAGGATTTAAAAAAAAAACCAGGCAGACTTCCAAGACTTATTAAGTCCAGTGAAAATGATTCCATCCTGTTAATACGCCTGGGGAAAAATGATACCGCAAAGAACTATATCATTATAGACTTTGAAAACCTTGGAAGGAAGCTCAGAATCCTGGGACTCCATGAATACCACCCTTGCAATCCACGAAGGGGACCAGAAAAGGAAAGAAGAATGCTGGAAGTACTCCTTGGACTGGTCATGCAAATAGTTTCGATGGGAGAGATTTGATTTCTGGGATCATAGCCTGTTATTAGTAAGACTTCATGGTTGGGTTGCATTTCACACGAATGAATACAAATGCTTTTGGCCATAAGGACTTTAAACTGAATCCTGTAAATGGTGTATTTAAAAGTAAAGATAAAACTTGCTACTGAAAGGAATGGGAATACCGCTGAAATAGGACCTCTTGAATCTGAAAAATCCAACATATTTTTTGTCCATAAAGTATATGGCCCAAATTGCCTGTGCACAGAATATGGGGAATACACACCATGAATTTGATCTCCTGGTACAAAAAGGCAGTGTGCAAGGAACTTAAGGAAGTGATACATACACTGGATACACACTCAGAAGGAAATGTACTATTTCAGAATATCAATCAAGTAAGAAATGAGCACATGGAATAGACTCCTTGTCCCTTCCTCAGATTATTACATGTTAACTTGGTTTACGTATGAGTGTTAAAGTCAAGAGTAGACAATGTTTGAAGATTCAGGGGCCATAAATCAGCCTCCTGGTCTTCTAAGGGTTCTGAAGAGGCATGGAAATGCTACCAAAATAAGCATCCTTGGGATTTTTTTAAATTTTTGTCTTGTTTTTTGGCCTACCATTGATTTTTTTTTTCCAGGAGTGAGAATGTAAGAACGAGATTTCTGGGAGCAAAGCCGCTCCTATTTCCATCTTTAATTTCCCTCAAATATTCTATCATTGGGAGCCAATTTGAGAAGTTTCTGGAGGATTTGGGATTTACAGGATGAGCATGAGAGCAATAGAACAGCCAGAGTTTTCTCACTTCCATGATCACAACTTCTGACTACCTGTCGGCTTTCCCATTGCCTTTCCTTGTGTGAAGCCAGCAGGAAAGGTCACAGACTGAGATCCTGTGAGTGTATCATGCTGCAATGTTTAGCACCATTAATAAGTTTGAACTGTTGCTGAATGAATGGTCATTAAATAAGTACTAAGTACTAAATACTAATAAGTATTAAATAAGTACCTCTGGAAAGAGTGCAGAGAAGAGCAACCAAGATGATTAAGGGACTGGAGACTAAAACATATGAAGAACGGCTGCAGGTACTGGGTATGTCTAGTTTGATGAAGAGAAGGACCAGGGGAGACATGATAGCAGTGTTCCGATATCTCAGAGGGTGCCACAAAGAAGAGGGAGTAAAACTATTCTCCAAGGCACCTGAGAGTAGAATAAGAAGCAATGGGTGGAAACTAATCAAGGAGAGAAGCAACTTAGAACTAAGGAGAAATTTCCTGACAGTTAGAACAATTAACCTCTGGAACAGCTTGCCTCCAGAAGTTGTGAATGCCCCAACCCTGGAAGTCTTTAAAAAGATAGCCATTTGTCTGAAATGGTATAAGGTTCCTGCCCACGCAGGGGGTTGGACTAGAAGACCTACAAGGTCCCTTCCAACTCTGCTATTGTATTATTGTACTACCTCTTCTGTCAATTTCAGATTCAATGGGAGTCTATTTTGTTTTGCAAACTGGAAGGGAAGAAGGCACCATTTTTTTTCTTTAGAACAAATTGATCACCCCTGCCACTACATACAAAATAATTCTATGTCATAGACCACCCACCTTAAATTTAAATCAGAACTACGTTCTCTACAGCTTCATTATGCAGCATGGTCTTTAAGTCTATCATGAAATGTGGTGTACATGTGCCTTCCACTGATCAAAAGACTGGAACCTGTTGCTTTGTAGCAGACCAAATCCCAACTGTATACTCCATGGTTTTCCAGATTATCGCCCAAGAACACCTGAAGAGGATGAAAACACAGTGAAGTTGTCACTGAAGTGTTTTGGCAATAGTTATTTCTTTTATATGTGCCTTTTCTTTTTTTTAAAAAATGTGCGATGTTTGTTTAACTTTAACTTTATTTAAATTTATATACCGCCCTATCTCCCTTACGGGACTCAGGGCGGTGAACAGGCAATCATAAAAACATAAAAACATCAAGTACAATAAATATACTAAAAACAAATTAAACTAGAAACCTGTTCTAAAAAACCGAATAAAAACCCAATAGATAAAATAGATTTAAAAGCTACACCAGGTAGCACTCCTTTGGCTCGTATTGGTGTTATAATGACTGTGGGCCTTATATACTAAGTGCTTTGGTCCCTTTGGCAAGGCGTACTTCTAACCACAGGGCAGGAGAGGTGAAGGATTAAAACAGGGGTGTCAAACTGGTAGCCCATGGGCCAGATGCATCACATGCAGGCCCCTTCCACCCCAGCTCTACGAAGGGGAAAAAACATCCTAAAACATCACGTGACAGCAACATGATGCAGAGAGTTCGACACCTGTGAGTTAAAACAATTACGCTCTTCTTCTTAGATCCAGTTCAAGATGAAGAGAGCTTCTACTGTTTCTGTGCTTTGACTGAGACTGTTCTTATTTCTAATCACTATTCTCAGAGGTTGGTTGGCTAGGCCTGAACATCACAAGCCTAAGAAGGGAAAATGCATCTTTATAGTAATAGTCCAGCGATTGGAAACCACATTCTTTGGTTGCAATACAACCCAGTCACTACTGAGCAGTGGTTTGCAAGCTTAACAATGCAAAGCTTTAATCATACCCTCCCTCTAAATCAACAAACTCATCATGTTGCTGAAGACGTCCATGAAAATCTTGCATCAGACAAAGGTGTTTTTTTTTTTTACAAATAGCCATCTAATTCTCACAATACTCTCATAAAATGCTTTCTCATAAGAGGAGAAAGGGGAAAGGACATACCAAGGGATGAAATACCTTGGTTAATCTTCCATATCACCCATCTTCATTATATATGGCTCTTTAGCATTGAAGCATAAGGAACATACCAGAAACAATGATAATAACAGGTTACTCCAGTGTTTCTCAAGCTTGCCCACTTTAAGAGGGCCAGACTTCAACTCCCAGAATTCCCCAGCCAGCCTGGCTAGGTGGCTCAGTGGCTAAGACACTGAGCTTGATGATCAGAAAGATCGGCAGTTCGGCGGTTGGAATCCCTAGTATACGTCTCCTGCATGAGCAGGGGGTTGGACTAGATGACCTCCAAGGTTCCTTCCAACTCTCTAACTTTAAGGCTTATGTTTATAAACATTAGACTGGCTGGAGAATCTTGGGAGTTGAGGTCTGGACCTCTTAAAGTCACCAAGGCTGAGAAACACTGATTTAATCCATTCAAAAAACAAATCATTCACAAACTTGGAATGTATAAATTGGGTTCAGGAAGTATACTTTTCATAAATACACATCATGAGGAAAGGGTAGATACATTTTACATAATTTTAATACTTTCCATTTGTAAGCTATTTAAAGGCATCCAGGAAGAAACCATATTTAGTCCATCAAGTTATTTAACTTATGAATCTTGCTCTAATGTCTTCTCTGCATGGGCATATTAGCCACTCATGCTTTTATTTTATTTCTCTTGAAGTGTTCCATTTCTTGCAGGAGTAATTTGAAATGTGTTTGAAATAAAAGTTTAATATCCAGTTAAATATTCTGACTCTCTTTCATGTGAAGCTTGTGATTTATTTCCATATGATATAAAATGAAACACCACTGTCTTGTTATAAATAAAAGGAGACTAGGAATCCTGTTGGCATTATAACTAGTATAGAATTCTATGTTTTGGCAATTTAATAATTCTTTGTTGCAATATCTCAAGTGACTAATATGTTACCCTCAATCATCTCAATCAAGTTAATTCAATCAAGGTCTCTATTGACATCATAAGCCAAAAGGGATCAGCCTTAAGATTTCGAAATAGCAGCAACATTCTGTGACTGGATTATAATTTCATAGCTCAGTTTGAGAACACTTTTTTTTTTTTATATTGAAAAAGTTTTATTGGTTTTACATTTTTCCTATAGGGTAGGGTAAGGGATACAAAGAAATTTTGAGAGCATTCACGTCAGAGTCGTCGGCCCTTCCGAGACCTCAAAATACACAATAAAAAAAATAACAAAAAAAAACATTTTTCATAACACTACAAGGTAAAAGCAAGTACATATACCTAAATTCTCAGTTCCATGCTGTCAGACATTTACAAAAAATCCAGATACAAATATTATGCAAAATTGTTCAGAAAAATCAAGGCAAAGTTATTTTTTCGATCTAAGTCTCTTGGCTATTGTATCTTCTTTTTCTCCTCCCTGGCCCCCAGCGGGCGGGGCCGTGGCGCCCCTTCGTCCCCCCTGGATCTTCCCCCAGGGCAGAGGAATGTTTTTTAAGAAAGGCTTCCGCCTCTACAACTGTTTTAATCCTCACTCTTCCTCCTTCCCAGAACACCAGCATCCCTTCAGGTGTCACCCACTTGAACCAGATCCCATGATCAAACAATGTTTTAGACAAGAAGGAAAATTTCCTTCTTGCATCTCTAATCTTTCTAGGGATCTGCTTCAAGATAGTGACCGTTTTTTGTTGGTAAATTAAAGGGTTCTCTCTCTGCGCCTTCAAGATTTCCTCTCTGGTTGACCTTCTAACAAATTTCACATGTATCTCTCTAGGCACTTCATTTATCCTGGCATATGCTGAGTTAATTCTATAAGCCAGGTCAATGTCCCCCCTGATCTCATCTTTAGGTTTTTGTAAATAGTCTGCTAAAATTGTACTCATAAGGGAGGAATTCACCAGGTTGCTCAAAAACATTCTGAAATCTCAAAAAATATGTCATTCTTTCCATATCTATCCTAGACACATGCCCATTTATCTCCCCCACCTCATTAGTAACATTTTTAATCTCTCCCTTAGCCCCCACCAACCCCCCTTCCAGTTCTTCATTCTTCTGTGTATTCTCCAACACTTGTTTCCGTGTATCCAGTAGCTCCTTCTTGAAATTAATATTTTCAGCCCTCTGGGCCTTGATTTCTTGTACCAAAGTTTGTATAACAGATTCAAGAGAAGCCATCCTTTGTTCTAAACTTGCAAGTGCTGTTTCTTGTGCCATGATTAATTGTTAAAGTCACTGCCACCAAAATGGTGTTATCTGGGTGGGGCTGGTGAGGCAAATCAGGAGCTCAGTTCAGTTCAGGGTTATGAAGTTGCAAAATTCAAGAACCAGGAGAGACACAATTTTCCAACTCAGTAAATATAATAGCGAAGGTATTCCAGAAAAGAAATCACAAATCCAGCAAGAGAAAAATTCTTCATTAATATCCAGAGAGAGTCCCGATTGCAAAGAGACGCTGGGAATTTTCCATAGTTGAAATAGTCAGGCAGGGACAAAGAAAAGCCACCTTCCACCGCCCATCTCAGAGCCCAGAGGAGAGAGTAGAAAAATAAATTTTTTATCCAGCCAGAACTAGAAACAATGTTGCAAATAGCCGCATACCACTTTCCCTTGTTAGAGACAGTCCGGATTGAAGATTTCCGCTTTCTCTTCCAGAGAAGCCATTTTAGAGTGCTGCTTAAGTCCGAGGGTTTTTTTTTGAAAACAAACACCCCCCTCCCAGTCCGTTCAGCCTGGCTGGCAGCAAGGAAAAAAGTTTTTTTTTTAAACTCACTCTCCCTCGCAGCTGAAGCCTCAGCAAGCCTTCCGATCTCTCCGCTCAGCCCTCTCCATTGAAATGAATGGCGCCGACAGCCGTTGGCGAAGGGGAAACCCCCCGCAGCATGTTCCCTCTCACCTAGGTCGCGGAGGGGACCGTTCTCCCCACCGCCGTGAAGAGGAACGTCCCCTCCGAGCCGACCCTACGGGAGACCTCCGGTGACCGGAGTGTCTCGCCCCCGTGGGGGGGCAGAAAAGGCAACAAAGCGGCGAGCGAGCGCTAGGCTCGCCCGTCGCCGCTGGAGCCGGAACCGGAAACTCCGAGAACACATTTTTCACAGGATATAAAAAAAAAACCTTACATACATATACCAAATTATAAGAGGGAGAAAAAAGGTAAAAGAGAAGAAACCTACAAGATCTGGATTTACAGACAATAAATTGATGCCTTAATAATTCATTGCAGACATCCACAACTGACTTATAGTAACAAAATTTTTGAGTCATATGTTTGTCTTTCTGGTGCTGAACAGTAAACCTTTTGTTTTAAATCCATTTTTTTTGTCCAAAAGTTTTTTTAAAAAAGTGTTAATTTCAGTGCATCTCCAATAACAAATGATACAAGATCATTTCAAAACATCATTTGCTATTAAAAAGGCTTTAATTTAAAAAAAAATCAAATTGGTGAAGCTTTTTAAAAAATATATACTGTATATATCATTGGTTAAGACATGCAAGCAAACCAAAAGCAAAAAAGACATTTTTAACTCATATCTGTTTGGATCATATTGTTGTTATTACTACTAGTAAAGCCAGTTCCCCTGTACGCTTTCCCATTCGTACAGAATCAGTAATTGAACTCTGAGTAGGGGGCGGGGAAAACATTTTCCTCAAACTTTCTGCCCTTAAGAACATGACACAGCAGCTTTCCTCTATCACACCCTCTTCCAGACCAATTTGGGGCTGCAAAAAAACCCCACTACGACAATGTCAAATGTAACACAGCAATAAATTTGCAGTACATTGTCTACAATCGTATAATTGGGACTTCTTGGTTTGGGTTTTTTTATTTCCTGAAAGTCTTTTTTTTTTCTTCCAAGGGCGTTGGCATGCTTTATTGGTTTTTACAATTTTTCAATTGGGTAAGGTAAGGGATACAAAAGAAATTTTGAGAACTTTCGCGTCGGAGTCATTGGCCCTTCCAGGGCTTCATAATAAATCGTTAAAGAAAAACATTTTTCATAAATACTACGAGGTGAAAACAAGTACATACTTCTAAATTCTCAATTCCATGCTGTCATCCGTTTGCAAAAATCCAGATACAGATGTTATACAAAATTAATCAAAAGTCAAAGCAAAGTTATTTTTTTGATCTAAGTCTCTTGGCAATTGTGTCTTCTGTCTCTCCCTCCAGGCCCCCAGCGGGCGGGGCCATGGCCCCCCCTGCCCCCCCTGGATCTTCCCCCAGGACAGAGGAATGTTTTTTAAGAAAGGCTTCCGCCTCAGCAATTGTTTTAATCCTTATTCTTCCTCCTTCCCAGAACACCAACATTCCTTCCGGCATCGCCCACTTGAACCAAATCCCATGGTCATACAATTTTTTGGATAAGAAGGAAAATTTCCTTCTCATCTCTCTAATTTTTTTAGGGATCTGCTTCAAGATAGCGACTACTTTTTGCTGGTAAATTAACGGACCACCTCTCTGTGCCTTCAAAATTCCCTCCCTGGTTGACCTCCTAACAAATTTGATATGTATCTCTCTGGGTACCTCATTTATCCTGGCATATGCAGAATTTATTCTGTAGACTAGGTCAATGTCCCCCCTGATCTCATCTTTGGGTTTATTTAAATAATCTGCTAAAATTGTGCTCATGAGTTCAGGAAGACATTCACCAGGCTCTTCAGAAATGTTCTGAAATCTTAATAAATAAAACATCCTTTCAAGACATATGCCCATTTAATTCTCCAATCTCACTATTAACATTTTTAAGCTCTCCCTTTGCCCCAACCAGCCCCCCTTGCAGCTCCTCAGTCTTCTGTGTGTTTTCCAGCACTTGTTTCCGTGTTTCCTGAATATCCTGTTTTAAGCTGGTACGATCTTCTCTCAAAGCCTTAATTTCTTGCACCAAAGCTTGTAACACATTCTCCATAGACGTCATTCTTTGTTCCAAACCTGCCAGTTCTGATTTTTGTGCCATGGTAAGCTGTTAAAGTCAGTGTCACTAAGATGGCGTTTTTTTGGGTGGGGCTGGTGAAGCAGTTCAGGAGAGAGGAAAAAGTTCAAATCAGGATTGCAAAAAGAAAAAGAAAGTTCGAGACCCAAAGAGAAAACACGTTTCACAGTCAATAATTGTAGCAAAGAAAGCGCTCCAGGGAAGGAATCAATTAGTCCAAGAAAATCTTCATTAATAGCGAGAGGAAGTCCGTATCACAAAGGGATGTTGGTAACTTTCCATAAGTGAGATAGTCATTCAGGGACAACGGGAAGCCATCTTCCACCGCCCAAACTGAGAGCCGGCAGGAGAGAGTAATAAAAGAAAGATTGTTTCCAGCCAGCCGGACTTAGATACATTAAAAAAAAACAAGCCGCAAATCACTTTCCCTTGCTTCAAAGCAATCCGGGTTTAGGATATCCGCTTCCTCGTAACGAGGAGCCATTTCCAAGCGCCGCTTTGAATCCGAGGGGGGGTTTGACAACAAACACCCCCCTCCAAGTTCTTTTCAGTCCAGGCTGACAGCAAAAATATATTTAAAACCACTCACTCCTCACCTCGCCGCCAAAGTCCCGGAGAGCCTTCCGACCTGAACGTCCAGCTCTCTCCATATTCACGATGCGTTGCCGACCACCATTGGCGAAGGGGAAACCCCCCGCAGCATGTCCTTCTTCACCTAGGCCAAAGACAAGGGCCGTTTCCCCGCTGCCGCGGGGGGGAACCAACCCAGGCAAGCCAGCCCTACGGGAGACCCCCCAAAAGGGGCGTCTCGCCCCCGTGGGGGGGCAGAAAAAAGAGCAAAGCGGCGGACAAGCCCAAAGACTCGTCCGTCGCCGCTGGAAGGCGGAACCGGAAGTCCCTGAAAGTCTTATGGTGTCCAGAAAGTTGAGGATATCACAACAAATGATTAACAAGTATATTCACAGATCCCAAACTGTGGGGAAAAAAGTTCATGTAGCTTGATTACAGCCAGCACTTTTTACGTTATAAAATTATTCTATTGAAAAATGACATTCTTCCTTGTATTGATATTTATCAACATTTTTAAAGATTTTTTTAAATTTGGGATAATTGAAATGTAAATTAAATCTGTGGTCTAAATTGTGGCCTATATTTTTTAGGCATTTGCTAGCATTAAATGCAATGAAGCAGCCACCAAAGTCAATGAATTGTGTTGGGGGAGAACATAGAAAGTAGACGTTCCCAAACTTGGCAACTTTAAGACTTGTGGACTTCAACTCCTAGAATTCTCCAGCCAGCAGAGCTGGCTGGAGAATTCTGGGAGTTGGAGTCCACAAGTCTTAAAGTTGCCAAGTTTGGGAACCTCTAACATAGAGGAAGAAATGACTGGACAATAGAGTATTTGTGTCACGTAGCCCCCTCCCCAACAAGATTTCCATCTCCACATAGTGGAGGGCAGTATGTACAAGGTTAGCAATTTGGGGTTTGCTTGTTTTTTGGTTGAAGGGAGCTTGTTTTTTGCCTTACTCATATTCCCTCATGCCTTCTGTAGCAGTAAGAAAAATGTCTAGCCCAGCTCAAAATAACATTTCTCCTTATGAAAATTTGAAATAATGAGGTAATGCAGGTAGTCTTTGACTTACAACCATTTGTTTAACCACCATTTAAAGTTACAACGGCCTGAAAAAAGTGACTTACAGCCAGTCTAAGTTTGTGCATGCTAAGTTTGCGCATGCGCGAAAATGGAGGTCGCACCTTGAAGATCGGGAGGAGGCCCGGGAGTCATTTTGTCCCCGGGGGGACGTTGCCAGCCCTCATTGACCATCGTGGAGGGCTGGCCCTGCAAGACAATCTGCTGGCAGTCGCACCGGGCCGCCCGGACTCAGAGGGCGAGCCTGGGTCGTGACGGCAGAGCGGACAAAGTAGGGAGCGATGGGCGCGGCCAGAGTCGGCCCTTGCGGCCTAGAGCGCCCCGGCCTAGAGCGTCCTAAACATCCAATACAATAAATATACTAAAAATAGATTAAACACTGCTCTAAAATAACCTGTAAAACCCCTAATAGAAGCAAATTAAAAAACTACGCCAGGCTGGCCACACGAAATAGATGGGTTTTCAAGGCTCGGCGGAAAAGGCGCAGGTCCATGGTTGTGCGTAGGTCAGGGGGTAGGTCGTTCCAGAGGGCAGGAGCTGCCACAGAGAAGGCTCTCCCCCTAGAGGTCGCCAGCCGACATTGACTGGCTGACGGCACTCTAAGGAGGCTCTCTCTGTGGGAGCTGACTGGTCGGAGGGAGGCATTTGGTAGGAGGCGGTCTTGCAAATACCCAGGTCCCTTGCCATGGAGCGCTTTAAAGGTTGTTACTAGCACCTTGAAGCACACCCGGAAAGCCACAGGCAGCCAGTGCATCTCGCGCAGGAGAGGTGTTACATGGGAGCATCTAGAGGCCCCCAAAATCCCCCACGTGGCCGCATTCTGAACTAGCTGGAGCCTCCGGGTGCACCTCAAGGGGAGCCCCATGTAGAGAGCATTGCAATAGTCCAGGCAGGAGATGACAAGGCGAACCTGATAAAAAGCCCCCCTGGCCACGGCTGTCATATGATCGTCTAAGGACAGCCGAGTATCCAGGAGGATGCCCAAGTTGCGGGCCCTCTCCTCAGGGGCTAATGACTCGCCCCCGATAGCCAGAGATGGAACCAACTGGCTATGTCGTGGCGCCGGAAACCACAGCCACTCAGTCTTGGACGGGTTGAGTCGAAGCCTGTTCCTCCCCATCCAGACTCGCACAGCCTCCAGACACCGGGACATCACTTCCGCGGCATCGTTGAGGTGGTCCGGGGTGGAGATGTACAGCTGGGTGTCATCCACGTACTGATGAAACTCCACCCCGAAACCACGGATGATCTCACCCAGTGGCTTCATATAGATGTTGAACAGGAGAGGCGAGAGGACCGACCCCTGTGGCACCCCACAAGTGAGGCACCTCAAGGTCGACCTCTGCCCTCCTGCCAACACAAATTGCGACCGGTCGGAGAGGTAGGAGGAGAACCACTGTAAAACGATGCCTCCCAGCCCCAATCCCTCTAACCGGCGCAACAGGATACCATGGTCGATGGTATCAAAAGCCTCTGAGAGATCTAACAGGACCAGGATAGAGGAACAACCTCTATCCCGAGCCCTCCAGAGATCATAGACCAACGCGACTAATGCTGTTTCCATGCTGTGCCCAGGCCGGAAGCCAGACTAGCGCAAGTCCAGATAGACAGTTTCCTCCAGGTGCAGAGGGAGCTGTCGTGCCACCACACTCTCAACAACCTTCGCAAGAAAGCAAAGATTGGAGACAGGATGGTAGTTGGCCAAAACAGCCGGGTCCAGGGAGGGCTTCTTGAGGAGGGGCCTCACCACCACCTCTTTCAAGGAGGCCAGTATTGGTTGGTTGGTTTGCGGTCCACTGTTATTATTTTTAGAAATAACTCAAGGAGGTGAGCATATTCAATGTACCTTCCTCCTCCTATTTTCCTTACAACAACCTTGTAAATGAGTTGAGCTGAGAAAGAGTGACTGGTCCAAAGTCATCCAACTGGCTTTCGTAGCTAATATGAGACTAGAATTCACAGTCTCCCAGTTTCTAATCTGGTGCCTTAACCATTAAACCAGTCTGAATTTCATCTTCCCAGCCATCATACAACAAGCAATGGGGGAAGCCAGATTTTCTGAGTAGCACAATTCACTTAACAACTGTGGCAAAAAAAGGTCATAAAATTGGGCATGACTCACTTAAAACCCAGCTTGCTCAGCAAGGTGATTTCTTAACCCAGTTGTGATTCTAAATTGAGGATTACATGCATTACCAGCTACTTTCGTTGAGAGATCAATGCTTTCATTTCTGTAGCTCATGAATTTGTTAAACATTTCATTTTTGCTACCTGAAAATACTTTTATATGAAGTATTAATTGATTAATTAGTTTAGAAATGCTTTACACTGTAAAGCACAACAATGGTTTAAGGTAAAAAATACTCAGAAAAATATTTGCTATAAGAAATTGTTTGGGGGAGAAACTAATCTGTTTTTTTTTGCAGATTTTTTTTAAAATAATGGCTTCCTTACCATTTAGAACATTCTTTTAACTTTAAAAACAATCTTAAAACCTACAGCTGAAAAGTTAGCTTCTATTTTAAGTAGCCAAGCTACTTCACCTGATTTGTCACAACAGCTTGACAATAATGTGCTAACTAGTGGATTTTATGGAAAGGAAATTGAGTGGAACAATATATGTGTTTCCTCAAGCAACTAAAAAGCTCACAATCCTGTGGGATTCCTCAGGGTAAATTCTTTGTTATGAATTACAACCTGCTTACTGATGAGTTGTTAATAAAAACTGGACCTGCTGGGCTATTCTTTTTCCACATGGTATACTAAGACTCTTTGAGTCTTATTATTGTTTTAGTTCTAAAAGAGGTTTTCATTAATACACTGAATGCGAATAAATCTGTTTCCCATTTATAATTGTTTTCTTTCTCCAACTAAATGTAAATGTATTGTCAGATCTACAGCTTGTGTATTTTCTTGAACCACAACAGATTGAAGAATTTACTTTGAAAAAAGAAAGAGAGAGAGAGAGAGATCAAAATAGTGCTGAGTGGGAGATTAAAAGGTTGGAGAAATGACAAATAAGAGTCATCTGAGAGTCTTTTGTTTCCTCTAAAGGCCCAAAAGTCATGAGAAAGGGGCGTTGGGGTCCTGGTCTGAGGTAAAGAGATGCTAGTTGGTCTCAGACATGGTAGAAGAAATGATAGAAAGGAAAACCTCAAGAGAAAGTAGAAACAGAGATGGGAGGATGGCTTTATTTAGTGTGGTGGCTTTTCCATTTGTTTGTTTGTTTGTTTGTTTGTTTGTTTGTTTGCCTTGTTTGTTCATTCATTCGTTCACTTATTTTTGCATCTGCTCCCATGAGGGAATCTCTCGGCTTTCACTACTTATTGCTGGGTGACCAGGTTCCCCATAGAGTGAAAGTTTGTTGGACAAAAAAAGGGGGTTAAAAAAGCCAAGAATCTGGCTTTGAAGCTTTTGAGTTTTGCTCATCGAGTGACTTATGAGCATAATTCTGGGCTCAAATGTGATTGTAAGTGGGGCGGGTCTTGTACTATATTGAACAAGTTGCAGTTTGCTACTTTAAGTCATGCTCCTGAGTATATAATGAGGAGAACAATGTTTAACAGAATGTGGCGGGTCCGGCTCTCTGGAACGACCTACCCCCCAACATTCGTACCATCACAGACCTGCGCCTCTTCCGCCGGGAGCTTAAAACTAACTTTTTCCATCTGGCTGGCCTGGCTTAGATTTTAAATAACGAATTGTTAGGGATTTTAGTAAGGGATTTTAGATGGGTTTTAAAGATGCTTTTAGCACGGGTTTAAATTTAATATATTTTTATTGTATTTATATTGTATTTTTGTGTTGTTTTTAATATTTACCTGCGCGCCGCCCTGAGTCCCTTCGGGGAGATAGGGCGGTATACAAATCCAACAATAAATAAATAAATAAATAAAAAATAATAGATCTTGGAGGGATTCTAGTCCAGGGATCACCAACTTTCCGGACCTCAGGAACCACTACATTCATAATTTTAAATCCCGCAGACCACTAATGTGATTTTTTAAAGATAAATAGTATTTAGGGCAATATAAAAATGCGATATTTTCTTGCAGACCACCAGTGGTCTATGGACCACCAGTTGGTGACCATTGTTCTAGTCCAATCCCTCACCCAAGCAGGAAATCCTATACCATTTCAGGCAAATGGTTGTCCAATCTCTTCTTTAAAACTTCCAGTGTTGGAGCACCCACAACATCTGGAGGCAAGTTGTTCCACTGTCATCAAGTTTCTTTGCCTACTGTTTTTATTAAAGGCATGTTGTCATCCTAATAACATTAACATCCATTGGGCACCAAAATTGTGAAAAGGACTGACTGAGGTGAACCGTACAGCACATAAATAATGGTGCCTTTAGAAACAAAGGCTGAAACCTGCCTTATTGTTAAAATAAAATGACAACCTTCAGTTCAGGGCCTGGGGCAACTTATTGATTCTCCTCAGGCAATTATTTTTAGGGAAAGCAGTGCACAGGAAAAACAAAGTAGAAAGCTGGCCATTAGGTTGAAGTACCAGATTAGTTACTAAGAAATCTAGTGTCACACAATATATATGATTAAAAAGGAACCTCTCAGATTGTATCCATTTTCTGTATTCATCATCATGTTTATACTTATATCTGTTATCTTATACATGCTTGACAAAATAAATAAATTAAATTGTCTGGTTCAGACATTGCCTCATTGCAGGAATCAACCCATCCTCCAGTCCATTTGAACACTTCCAGTAAAAACATTCTAGGCAGATTATTCAATGTTGAACAGTTATTGGCATCAAAATATTTTTCTAATGCATTTGAATCTTCTTCCTTTTGTTTTCAGACAATTGCTTCTTATTTTGTTTTCATGTTTAGGAAGAACAAGTCTGCCTTCTCATGCACCAACAGAGGTGTAGCTTTCCTTTTTGCAAAGTAAAGATGTTTAGATACTTTAATGGCCTCATAAAGGCACTGTATAGTGTATAGTGCCTTGGTAATGCCACACTGTATAGTGCCTTGGTAAGGTCACACTTGGAATACTGCATACAGTTTTGGTTGCCAAGATGTAGAAAAGACGTGGAGACTCTGGAAAGAGTGCAGAGAAGAGCAACAAAGATGATTAGGGGACTGGAGGCTAAAACATGAAGAACGGTTGCAGGAACTGGGTATGTCTAGTTTGATGAAGAGAAGGGCCAGGGGAGACATGATAGCAGTGTTCCGATATCTCAGAGGGTGCCACAAAGAAGAGGGAGTAAAACTATTCTCCAAGGCACCTGGGGGCAGGACAAGAAGCAATGGGTGGAAACTAATCAAGGAGAGAAGCAACTTAGAACTAAGGAGAAATTTCCTGACAGTTAGAACAATTAACCTCTGGAACAGCTTGCCTCCAGAAGTTGTGAATGCCCCAACCCTGGAAGTCTTTAAGAAGATGTTAGATAGCCATTTGTCTGAAATGGTATAAGGTTCCTGCCCACGCAGGGGGTTGGACTAGAAGACCTACAAGGTCCCTTCCAACTCTGCTATTGTATTATTGTATAAAGGTTAATTTCCAGATTTATTAGCTCTTATCCCTGCCTGTTCCAATTTCTCAAGGTCATTTTTAAAGCAATAGTGCCACTTGGACCCAAGGATACACTAAGTATCAGCCACTAACTAAGAGTAAAATGCAGCTTTCACCTTGCATAAAGTACAGGCAAGGCAAGAATTGTATTGGCCTGTCACAAGGCCAGGTCTCAGTCACAGGAGAAACTTAACAATCTGTTTTCTTTTCATTATAATTGCCAAGAGCAGGCTCTTCTCAAGACCCTGGAACGGTTGCTTAAAGCAGCAAACAACAAGATGGCATTTTATTATACCTTTATTACTCCTGAGCTACGTTCCTCCCTTTTCACAAATCCCATTATAAACCCCATTCACAAATCTCCTTCTTCTGAGAGAAAACAGATGCAAAGAAGGCATAAAGCTGTTCTACCTTCTTGTTTTTTCTCAGTTTTGCTTCCCCACATTGTCCATGCAACAGAGCAGCTGCCTTGATTCTTACATTTTATATTCCTGGCGCATCATTCTGGGCTTTGCTACTCCAGACTACATGAAGATTTTCTTGAATCTCTTGCCTACATAGGACCAACCTAAGGCATTTTGCTGCCTAAAGATAATAGCCAAATATTGCCCCTATTAAACCAGATAGGAAAGAGAATATTAGCTCAACAATAGACATATGGTTGGGTCCAGGGGTGAAATCCAGCAGGTCCTGGAGAATCGGTAGCAGAAATTTTGAGTAGTTCGGAGAACCGCAAATGCCACCTCTGGCTGGCCCCTACGTGTGGGGGGGAGGGGAATATGGGGATTTTGCAGTATCCTTCCCCTGCCACGCCCACCAAGCCACACCCACAGAACCGGTAGTAAAAAAATTGAATTTCACCACTGGCTGGGTCCTCAACAGTACCCAAGTGAGGTGGCAACTTTGCTCAATGCTAGAATTGGCTTAAAGCAGAAAGGTTTGGTCTGTGCAACCCCCTGCCTATTTTTGCAGAGTCCAGAAATCCCAGGGATTATGTCATCAAAAGTGAGCAACAGAATTGCCAATCTCAGCGGTATATTAAAAATTAATCTATAAAAAACAGAAGCATTCCATTCTGCAAAACTATACACATTTATTTTGTTATAAATAACCAAACATTAAAAATGGAAATAGCTAATATATCAGCCCAGTCCATTTTGTTGATAACAGTGTACAGGTTGACTAATGACCACAGGTGAGCCCAATTTTTTGTTGTTCAATGAGACATTTCTTTATATTGAAAAAGTTTTATTGGTTTTACATTTTTTAACAGGGTAGGGTAATGGTTACAAAGAAATTTTGAGAGCATTCACGTCGGAGTCGTCGGACCTTCCAAGACCTCAAATTACACATCAAAAAAGTTAACATAGAAAACATTTTCCATACCACTACAAGATGAGAGCAAGTACATTTACCTAAATTCTCCCTTCCATGCTGTCAGACATTTACAAAAAGTCCGGATAAGAATATTATGCAAAATTGTTCAAGAAAAATCAAGGCAAAGTTATTTTTTTGATCTAAGTCTTTTGGCTATTGTATCTTCTTTCTCTCCTCCCTGGCCCCCCTCGGGCGGGGCCGTGGCCCCCTCCGTCCCCCCTGGATCTTCCCCCAGGGCAGAGGAATGTTTTTTAAGAAAGGCTTCCGCCTCAGCAACTGTTTTAATCCTCACTCTTCCTCCTTCCCAGAACACCAGCATCCCTTCAGGGGTCATCCACTTGAACCAAATCCCGTGATCAAACAAGGTTTTAGACAAGAAGGAAAAATTCCTTCTTGCATCTCTAATTTTTCTAGGGATCTGCTTCAAGATAGTGACCGTCTCTTGTTGATAAGTTAAGGGTTTCTCTCTCTGCGCTTTCAGGACTTCCTCTCTGGTTGACCTTCTAACAAATTTCACATGTATCTCTCTAGGCACTTCATTTATCCTGGCATATGCTGAGTTAATTCTATAGGCTAGGTCAATGTCCCCCCTGATCTCATCCTTAGGTTTTTGTAAATAGTCTGCTAAAATTGTGCTCATAAGATCAGGGAGGTATTCACCAGATTCCTCAGAAACATTTCTTTCCATATCCATCCTAGACACATGCCCATTTATTTCCACAACCTCATTGGTAACATTTTTAATTTCCCCCTTGGCCCCCTCCAACCCCCCTTCCAGTTCTTTATTCTTCTGTGTGTTATCCAGCACTTGTCTTCTTGTATCCAACAGCTCCTTCTTGAAAATAATATTTTCAGCCCTCTGGGCCTTTATTTCTGATATCAAAGTTAGTATAGAAGTTTCAAGAGAAGCCATCCTTTGTTCCAAATTTACAAGTGCTGCTTCTTGTGCCATGGTTAAAAGTTAGAGTCACTGCCACCAAGATGGCGTTTTCTGGGTGGGGCTGGTGGGGCAAACCAGGAGCTCAGTTCAGTTCAGGGCTGTGAAGTTGCAAACAATTCAGAAACCAAAAGAGACACAATTTCCCAAATAGTAATAACGAAGGTATTCCAGAGAAGAAGTCACAAATCCATCAAAAGAAATTTTTTTTTTCAAAAATCCAGAGAGAGTCCTGCTTTCAAAGAGATGCTGGAAATTTTCCTTAGTTGAAATAGTCAGGCAGGGACAAAAAGAATCCACTTCCACCGCTCATCTCAGCCAGAGGGAGAGAGTAGCAAAATAAGAATTTTTTAAGCTCAGCCAGACCCAGAAACAATGTTGCAAAAAGTCACAATCCACTTTCCTTTGTTAGAAACCGTCCGGAGTGAAAGTTTTCCGCTTTCTCTTTGCAGAGAAGCCATTTTAACGCGCCGCTTAAATCCGAGGGGGGGTTTTTTAAAAATAAACACCCCCCTCCCAGTCCGTTCAGCCTGGCTGGCAGCAAGGTAAAAAAAGTTTTTTTAGAAACTCACTCTCTCCTCGCAGCTGAAGCCTCGGGAGCCCTTCCGACTGAGCCGATCAGCCCTCCTCATTGCTGTAAATGGCGCCGTCTTCCTTAGGCGAAGGGAGAACCCCCCGCTAGCATGTTCTCCCTCACCTGAGCCGCGCCGGGAGCCACTTCCTCCACCGCCGTGGGGGGCGCGCCCCCCGACGAGCCGGCCCTACGGGAGACCCTCAAAAAAGAGGAGTCTCGCCCCCGTTGGGGGGCAGAAGAAGAAACAAAGCGGCGAGCGAGCGCTAGGCTCGCCCGTCGCCGCAGGAGCCGGAACCGGAAGCCAATGAGACATTTCTTAAGTGAGTTTGCCCCCATTTTGCGACCTTTCTTGCCACAGTTGTTAAGTGGATTCACTGCAGTTGATAAGTTAGTAAACTGGTTGGTCAGTGAATCTGGCTTCCCCGTTGACTTTGCTTGTCAAAAGCCAAGTGATCATATGACCTTGGGACACAGCAATGGTCATGAGTATGAACCAGTTGCCAAGCAGTTCTGAATTTTGATCACACGGTCATGGGGATGCTAGAAAGATCATAACTGTGAAAAACGGTCACTTTTTTCATTGTTGTAACTTTGAACAGTCAAACACACTGTTGTAAGTCAACTACCTGTAGCACCCATCTTCCAATTTCAGAGACTTGTCTAAGCAGCAGCCACCCCACCCACACAATTCTGCGAGGAGAAAAATTGCCACCTGACACCACAAGGATAAAGGAACATGGGCACACATACTTCCAGGTCTATCATTTTCTGAGCAGAGTTTATTCTTAAGAGAGGATAAACTCCTCTTTTTTACATGAGAGGCAAAGCAAAAAGAAGTGAGAGGGGATTTTGCCCAGGCCTGTTTCCTTGGTCTGAAACCTAAGAATGCAATTTACAGGTAAAGAAAATGTTCACTCTCATGTTTGAGAAGCAGGAGTGACAATTTTGCCTTTCAGATGCCTTTTTTACTTTTTATTTTTTTTAAAGTTTTTTATTTTTCCATTTTCATAAGAGAAAATCACATGTATACTATTACATAGTCCACATCATATTGTATTATTAAATGTTTACATCAATTTACCTTACCATCAGCTCCCAAAAACAATTATTGGCTCTTCTGCTCTCCATACACCCTATTTGTATCTTATCCATCACTTTCTTCTCCCTCTCTCCTCCCCCTCCCTACCTCTTTTCTTCCCTCTGTCATCCTTCCCTTCTCTACTTCCACTTCCTCTCTCCATCTCCTCTCTCCCCTTTCCACTCCTCCTTTCTCTCCTCCTCTTACCCCTCCCCCGCCCTCTCTCCTATCCCTCTTTTCTTCCCTTACCTCTCTCCTCTACTTCACACTCTTCATCTCATTTACTTGGTGTATTTCAGCCTCTGACTGAGCTCCATTTTATGTTGATGGTATTTATAATTCTTTTTCAATATACATATTTAATTTTGACATACGTATATCTTCCTCCTTTTTTAAAAAAAAGAGAGAGAACAGAAAAGTAAACATATATAGTCATTGTGCTTTTAAACCCACCCACTCAGGCCTATTTCTGGCCGAGATGTAGACCTGGTTACAATTCCCAGCTAGAAAAAAAAGATGCCTTTTTTTATGATAGGCACTGTGGACTGATGAGCATATGTTTGAATATGCTGCATCCATTATATCAGTCTCCCTCAATCTTGAACTTACCCAATGCAAAATGTTCCCTCAAACTGAGCTCAGCCTTCTGGGGATAAAAAAGAAACATCTACGTTGCTTTCTTGGTGACAGTTCAGAAGTAGTTTTCTATTGCCTTCTTCACTAGGATGGGTGTTTTTTTCCCAACTTTTCAGTTAAAAAATTCAGTTCCTACATTTTCTGGAAGACTCCATTCAAGCACTAACCAGATATCACCCTGATCAGCGTTCAAATGGCCAAGATTGGCTAGATGCTGCCATCTACTGTGAACTCTCATAATTTCCAGGCCTCCTGGGCAAATATAATGCCTTCAGAGGGAACAGCAATAGTGGTTCCCAAGCCATATTTAGATAGATAGATAGATAGATAGATAGATAGATAGATAGATAGATAGATAGATAGATAGATAGATAGATAGATAGATAGATAGATAGATAGATAGATAGATAGATAGATAGATAGATAGATAGATAGATAGATAGATAGATAGATAGATAGATTAACAGAGTTGGAAGGGACCTTGTAGGTCATCTAGTCCAACCCATGGCCCAAGGAGGAGACCCTACACCTGCCTCTACCTAGGATCGAACTCACAACCTCCTGTTTGTGATCAGGAGGTTGTGAGTTCAATCCTAGGTAGAGGCAGATGTAGGGTCTCCTGCTTGGGCAGGGGGTTGGACTAGATGACCTGCAAGGTCCCTTCCAACTCTGTCAATCTGTTATATCTATTTTCATTCCACTGTTGTTTATTTATGTGAATGTGTGTATACCTGTGTGCGCGTGCATGCACATGAGCATCAAAATTGGGCTACATATTTATCTTCAAATGCCAGCATACATTTCCAATTCTTTCCAAAGTTTAGCTGGGTGAGTAAATGGATGGGAAGGATATGCCAAAACACATTCCTTTCCTGATTCCTTTCTCAGGCATATCTTCTTCATTTCTTTCTAATTCTGAGAAGAAAAATTCCAAGGTTCCAACCGGGAGAAAAATGCTTGAAATAAAAGGGAGGCTGTCTGGTTGGAAAGAAGATCTTTTTATTTGGATGCCAGAAACTTCAGTGACAGCAGCATGCTTCTGGGGTGACTGACAAAATGACTGAATGAGTGGATGGATTTTTTTAATAAGATTCTGGGATTTGGTGATTGAGATGCTCCAGAGTGGTTGTGCAATGTAGTGAGCCTTGTGTCTTTTGCTCTCCTAATGGTGGTGAGTAAATCCTATAATGTCCTAAAGGTCATGTCCTGTCCTTAGAATTTGGGTGGGCTGTAAATTCTTAATTGCATCAGCTCCAGCTTTCTGTGGGAGCTGTGGTTGAAGGTGTGTTGTTTGTGAATAGGCTGGCCTGGATTTCTGTAAATGGATACTGAATAGAATGCTGCAGTTTTCTTAATAGATATTAAATATCTCATTCATAAAACTTAACTGTTGGATGGACTGCCTGGAGTGTTTTCCTGGTGGTGGAGAGAAGTGAATGATTTGATCCTAGGAAAGCCTTCTGTTTAAGGGGCGGGGAGAGGGGAGTTGTGACTTCCTACATGACTTGGGGACTGCTGCTTGATTCCCCAAAGATGGCTAATTTCATGACACTTCTACAAAAGAGAAATTATGCAGGTGCCTTTTTTCCTCATGGTCTCCATTTTCCAACCCACTTTTACTTCCTTCTCTGTCGCCATGGAATTCATTTCCCCCAAGATCAGTTGTATTGTCCTGGTTGTTTGAACCACCTCCAGGGCAGGGGTGAAATGCTCTGAAGTCTGCTCCCGGTTCGCTTTGCAACGCACTTCGCACACGTGCACACCGCAGGCGCTAAGAAGCCTTTTCTGAGTCTGCAAAGGTAAGTAGAACAGTGGGAGGGGGACAGCTGTGCCGCATGATTTATATTAGCTAGAAAACAGGATTTCCAGCGAATATAAAACACTAGCAAATATAAATTGCTAGCGAATATAAATCGTGCGGCACAGCTGATTGTAGCACAGCTGATCGTCGTTTTTTTTTTTTTACTTTTTTAAAGCATTTTTACTACCGGTTCAGGTGAACTGGCCTGAACCAGTAGCATTTCATGCCTGCTCCAGGAATAAGCAGATAGATAAATACTTCATTTTAATTGTGTACACTGCTCTGGGTCACATGCTATATACATCTATATAAATCAAAATGTAAAATAGTTTGTACGACTCCACTAATCTCAAAAACTACTGGACCAATTTACCTCAATTTTTCACACAATGTTCACAAGGACTTCCGATAATAGAATGCCAACTCATGTTCTGCCTTGCACTCATGTGTCATGTGCAAGGTACACAAATGTAAAATGTACCCACTGATCATGTTTTCACCTCCCTGTAGCCCCGCCCATCAGACTGCTTTTCAACTGTCAGTGTTGGAAGAGGCCTCATATGGAGGCCTCTTAGGGCCAAAAAGGCACTGGATAGCAAACTCCCAGGTAAGCCCATAGAGAGAGGGGGGGAGAAATACAGTTTAATAAAAGAAGGACTAGGGGAGACAGGATAGCAGCCTTCCAATATCTCAGGGGTTGCCACAAAGAAGAGGGAGTCAAGCTATTCTCCAAGGCACCTGAGGGCAGAACAAGAAGCAATGGGTGGAAACTAATCAAGGAGAGAAGCAACTTAGAACTGAGGAGAAATTTCCTGGCAGTTAGAACAATTAACCAGTGGAACAGAAGTTGCCTCCAGAAGTTGCGAATGCCCCAACACTGCAAGTCTTTATGAAGATGTTGGATAGCCATTTGTCTGAAATGGTTTAGGGAGTGATGGCTAACCTTTTTTGGCTCACGTGCCAAAAGCAGGGGGAGTGCAGGGGCGATGTGCACAGGTGTGCCACATCCATAATGCTAGGTGCATGACCCCCTGCATTTGTCTTGCTTTTTACGTCCTCTCCAGGCTCCAGAGGCTTTATAGGAGCCTGGGGAGGGTGAAAACAGCCTTCCCCCACCTCCAGAGGGCAAAAAACAGCCTCAAAAGAAGGCCTAAATCAGCTGGCCAGGGCACACATACACACTGAAGCTGACAGGGCAATGCCTTGCATGTCCTAAGAAATGGTTATGTGTGCCACCTGTGGCACCCGTGCCATAGGTTTGCCATCATGGGTATAGGGCTTCCTGCCTAGGAAGGGAGTTGGACTAGATGACCTCCAAGGTCCCTTCCAACTCTGCTATTGTATTATTGTATTACATAGGTAGATAGAGGGATAGATAGAGAGGGAGAAATAAGGTAGGTAGGTAGATAGGTAGAGAGGGTGATAGATAGAGAGGGAGAAATACAGTAGGTAGGTAGGTAGGTGGATAGATAGATAGGGAGAAATACAGTAGGTAGGTAGAAGGATAGATATGAGAAATACAGTAGGCAGGTAGGTAGATAGAGGGATAGGGGATAGATAGAGAGGGAGAAATACAGTAGGTAGGTAGGTAGATAAAGGGAGAAAGGAAGAAATGCAGATAGGTAGATAAGTAGAGGGATAGACAGAGAGGGAGAAATACGGTAGGTAGGTAGGTAGGTAGGTAGGTAGGTGTATAGATAGATAGGGAGAAATACAGTAGGTAGGTAAGTAGGTAGGTAGAGGAATAGAGAGAGAGGGAGAAATACAGTAGGTAGGTAGGTAGAGGGATAGAGAGGGGGAAATACAGTAGGTAGGTAGATAGAGGGAGAAAGGAAGAAATACGGTAGGTAGGTAGGTAGGTAGAGGGATAGATAGGGAGAAATATGATAGGTAGGTAGTAGAGGGATAGATAGAGAGGGAGAAATACAGTAGGTAGGTAGGTTGGGGGTTATATGGTGGTTGTGTGTATGTGTGCAAGTGTAGATCTACACACAGATTAGTTGGCCATTCTGGACCACAGCAACGCGTGGCCGGGTATAGCTAGTTGAATTAATAAGTAGCAACATATGAAACACACAGTCAAATCCTCCTTTTTGCCATGTGTTTTCCAGAATTTTTTTATCTGGAAAAAATGATAGCCTATCATTTTCCCATGTGATCTCCTTTATTTTAATTGCTTGTGAAAACCTATCCACAATGATACTAATATTACCTTCACCAGATGGGAATCTTATTGGAAATATCATACTGAACTGAGACAAGGATGTTTAGGCATCTCAGCAGCCAAAGCTGTATTGCTTGATATCTTACTTTCAATTGGAAGTTGTTCAACTTCCTTTGTGGGCTCTTCTATGATCTTGGTGGATTATCAGACGGATCTCTAACACATGAGGAATATTTTCTTTTTCTCAATTAAGGGCTGCCAGTCATAGTTTTGGCAGAAGGGGAAAATCTTGTATTAGAACACCTGGAAACAAGAAAGACAGCATTTATGGGTCAGGAAAGAAGTTAGCATCAAAGGAACCTTTCATGGATAGTGTCCAGAAGGAATCTTAGCTTCACGGGGCCGAGGAAGTACACTGACTGAGTCAATTTCCCCCCAATCTCTAGGGATGAAAAGCAAATTGAATTTTATATTAATTAATAATTTGACCATATCAAAAGATCTGAAGCATAGTCTCTTTATGAATCATGTGCATGCAACTACCTTGACCATTCATTCTGAAAGCAGCAAAGCTGAAGATGAGGATCAAAAAGCCTTAATTCCAAATTAACTTTAAGCAGAATCTTACCTCTTTACTAAAGTGCTTTACTTTTTGGCTATTGCCATATCTGAGTAACATAGGAGTGAAGTCCTTGCATCATAGCACTTGGCTCATATTTTAGAGGAGGTCAAATGTTAAGTGCCAGAGCACTTTTAGCTACTTTCATGCTGAGGCTATAACATATAAACAACCCCTTTATTCAGATTAATCTAACTTTCCCCAATCTGGTGCTCTCCAGATGTAAAGACAGTTGGGGAAAGCTGATGCAATATATAAATGTTGCAAACTGAGTCACATATATGTGAGACAGTACAAGTGATTCTTCAAAGTAAGCTTTTGGACCAATTTCTCTAATGCAGAATGTAGAAGACTTCCCAGGTCCCTTACAACTCTGTTATTTTGCTATTCTGAATCATGCTAAATCTTCCTACAAATACTCTTTTGACTATCATGGTCATAAAATCCCTCCCCATCATTACAGGATGTCATACCTAGTTTTCTAGCATATATTCCCTCCATACAACCATTTAAGCTAAATGTTAAATTTAAAGGACCATTTCCTATAAATCTATAGATCAGTCCTGCCAGTGGTGGGATTCACATTTTTTTTTTACTACTGGTTCTGTGGGCGTAATGTGGCTTGGTGGACATGTCGGGGGAAGGATACTATAAAATCTCCATTTCCACCACGCTCCAGGGGAAGGTTACTGCAAAATCCCCATTCCCTCCTGATCAGCTGGGACTCGGGAGGCAGAGAATAGATGGGGGCGGGGCCAGCCAGAGGTGGTATTTACCCGTTCTCAGAACTACTCAAAATTTCTACAACCGGTTCTCCAGAACTGGTCAGAACCTGATGAATGCCACCTCTGAGTCCTGCAATCTTTTATCTGCAATTTCTAGCCACACTGAAAAAGTGTGTGCATACGTATTTGAATTTGAATTTATTTGATTTTTATCCCGCAAGGGACTCAGGGCGGCGCACAGGAAATTAAAACAGATATCAACATATAAATAAATAAAACACCATAAATACTACAACAATAAAACTGAATTAAATTTAGACTGCCCTGTGCTAAAATTCACTAAAATCCCACTAATTAAAACGTTATGTTAATTTAAAACACGGTCTGATACGATGGTCTCAGGGGCCTAGGCTAGGCCGGCTTGCTGGAAAAAGTGCGTCTTCAGACGCTGGCAGAAGAGGCGGAGGTCTGTGATGGTCCGAAGTTCGGGGGGAAAGTCGTTCCAGAGGGCTGGGCCCGCCACAGAGAAGGCCCTTCCCCTGGGGGTCGCCAACCAGCATTGCCCGGCTGACGGCACTCGGAGAAGACCCTCTCTATGGGAGCGAATCGGTTGAAGGGATGTGTGAGGTAAGAGACGGTCTCGCATATAACTAGGCCGGGTAATGTATGTGCGTGTGTGTATGTTTCGCCATTTCTTCCTAGTCCTGAAATATCTTTAATTTAACCTTTGTCCCACATCAACATCTACAATGTGTTATTGGGGTGGACAGTGAAAGGAGGAGGAGAATTCAAAATACAATTTTATTTTCATCTTAGAGGACAGATTGGGCAGAATAAAATATTGGATTCTTTGGATAAGCTACCTAGGATGTCATTCCTAGTTTTCTAGCATGCATTCCTTCCATACAACCATCTAAGCTAAATAGTAAATTTATATTTAATATTTGTTCCAGATGATGGTCAAACACCATTTGCATTTGCATATCAGGACAATCCCAGGCTACTTTCTCATACAATCAGGCTGCTAAGGGGAAAAAAGATTTGTTTGGAAACACATTTGTGAAGAAATGTACTCCTCTGAAGAGTTATGAAAGATGGGATTTTTAATGAAAGAAAATCAAAGAGGTGGCGATACCCCTATTTCAGCTGTCTAGTCTTGGAAGAGGTAAGAATAGATGAATCTGAAAAGGGGAAGATGTCATCAGTTTCAGCTGAAAAAGAAATAGAAAGAAGAACACGTTTATCTCCAAACATTTTCGCCACTTCCCTCACCCAGTAACCAGATGGAGAGAAGGGCAGAAATTTTTGGCACATCCAGATTCAGAGGGGAAAGAGAAGGAGAGAGAGAAAAGGAAAGATATTGGTGTAAGGAATGAAGCTGGCAAGAAAGGAACCAACAGTTCAAAGTCTACAGGGAAGTATTATGTCAATATAGATCAGGTGCCTCCCAAAATCATCAAGAGACAGACAATATTCATTGACTTACACTCGTATTCATTGAAAATGCCTGGAATTTAAACTCAGAATCACAGCTCTATATAAAGGCTGTGATATCAATATAATACAATCAGAGGTGATATTCAGCCAATTTGGACCGGTTCAGGTTTTGAGTATTAGCAAATACCACCTTTGGTTGGCCCCACCTTCCCGCCCCAGTTGTTCCCTGTCCTGTATTCAGTGGCGGGATTCAGCCAGTTCGCACCGCTTCAGGAGAACCAGTTGTTAACTGTCTGAGCAGTTTGGTGAACTGGTTATTGGAAAAATCATTAGGGCAGTTAAATTATTTGAATCCCACTACTGCCTATGTTCCCTTGTTTTTTAGCTCACCTGATTCAAGCAGCAGAGCAGATTGCCGTGCCTCAGCTGAGCTAAAAAACAGCTCAGCTCACCCGCGATGACACCAAGGAAGGCCTTTGAGTTCTGCATGCATGCGTGAAGCGTGCGATAGGCGAGTGCAGCGCAAAGCGTGCTCTCATAGACCCAGTAGGAAAAGATTTGGAATCCCACCACTGAATACAATGGTCAAAGGTTACCTGTGGATATGGCTTCATTCTGATCTGCAATGAAGAGCCCATGCTTACCATGTCTTGATGAGGAGACTTTTTGGCTAGTACCTGTTCTTGAATAAAGGGATAAGTGTCCAGAAAGCCAAGATTTACAGCTGTGACTGCATGAAGCCTGACAAATTTGGCAAAGCTTCAGATGGAATTTATTTTGGAGCCTGGCAAAAAGCCAAGAATTAGAGCAACTTTTCACTGACCTTTCATCTAACAAATAGATTTTTTTTAAATATACGGCTGGCATTTTGACAGCTGAACAGATCATATAGAGTAGAGCATCTCATCATTTTTTTACAGATAGGTGAATATGAGAAGCAGCTGTATGAAGCAACAAGTTGTTTAATGTAATTATAGATAATTGGTAGCAGAAAACAGAATAACAGAGTTGGAAGAGACCTTGGAGGTCTTCTAGTCCAACCCCCTGCTTAGGCAGGAAGCCCTACACCACTTCAGACAAATGATTATCCAATATCGTCCTAAAAACTTTCTGTGTTGGAGCATTCACAACTCAAATATCAAACAATATCCTAAGTGTCATCTTGTAAAGCGCTTCCATGACTATTATCAAGTTATCATAGTAGCCTCTGAAAACCTGTGATTGGATCTACTCTGAGACCACTACCCTGGGAGCACCCGGGCCCTGAGGTCCTAGGGGGAGAAACCCTTTATGAAGTTCAATGAGTCCTTGATTTGAGGTGGCACAGAAGACAACTCCAATACTTAAATCAAATGGAAGGACTACCTCTTATCAGAGGCATCTTGGGTAAAAAGTAGAAATATTCAGGTTGCTCACCTTATAGCAAAATTCCATGCAGAAAATTCAAGCAAACCTGGGGGATGGATGCATCCCTAAATTATATACCTGTACTCAAGTTGTTTTTGTTTCACACAGGTCGCTTTCGGGAAGTGAGGGGAGCTGAATGTCAACTTGAAAAGCGTTTCCATGACTATTATCAAGTTGACATAGAAAAGGGGGAAAAGGAAGGAGAATTCCATGCATACTTTTGGCCTGAGTCAGGTCTCATATTTCTACAGCTGGCATGTGAAATGCGCAAGTTCATAGCCTGCTGCAGCACCTTGTTAGTGGATGTGGTTTATGACAAAGACAGAAGGGAGGGGAGATACAGGGGTAATGTTCAGATGCCATTAAGCTGAAATCAGATTTGGCTCCGCAGCAAAAGATAATGCCAAAATGTTGCTCCTAATAAATGACTGGATTTCTTTTGAACTTTGTCTCAAGGCTCGTAATTTACCTAGGGCATCTTTTGGAAACTTTACACTGAGATCTTTTTCTATGGAGGTAAAAAACAAATCAGTTTACTATTATTTATTGAAAAAAAGGCTAGCTTTACAACCCATGGACTGAAACTGCTTTCCAAGAAACCATCACGAAGACAACTTGGCAGGTTTGGTTTATACAGAAAACAATATGATCAAAGCATTTCCAAGTATGTATTTCCAAGTATATGCATTCAGCTTTCATTCTCCCACTATCCATGAAAATGCCAAAGCTTCTGTTAGCTGAAAAAATGCTGGTTTCATCTATTCTAATTTGTGTTGTTTTACTTGCCTTTATTTTCATTTAGTTTAATTTTTAACTTTATATATTATAATTTAATTGCTAGAAGTCACTCTGAGGGCCTCATCAACCTAAAGTCGGGCTATAAGTGTAACTTAAAAATATGTGAAATGAAAATGATTGTACTACTGACTAACTTGAAAGTCCTTTTCAGAAAAGAGAAACAATGACAAATTATTTTAAAGGGTAACATATGTACTTTCAGTTTGATGTGCTGAAATTTTTAGCAACATGTTCATTTGAACAATTATATGAAGTAGTGCTTCGGTTTGGTATTGAGGGGAATAGATATTCTTAACAGAAGTCTAAAACTGCATTCAGAGTAGATTGCACATACATGTTTTTCAAAGTGTTAATGTGTTAATCTGCTGGTTACTTGATCCAGGCAAAATGCCATGATATTCCACACAAGCAAAATAGCATGGTGGCTGGAAGTTTCACATAAATATTACCCACTGTGTTTCCCCATTTGAAACGTTGTACTTGTGTTAAAAACAACATGCTGAAAAGAGTGTTTGGAGATAAGTAATATTACTACATTTAGATTTATGAACGCTGGATTTTAAAAACCCTTCTTTTTTTTGAATAACAATTTTTATTGGTTTTTACAAATTTTATAACAAAGGAAAGGGTATATAGGATATAAAAGAAATATTTTAGGGCTTCCATGTCGGAGATGATGGTCGCCTCCAAAGTTCCATACAAAGAGTAAAGGTTTTTTTCGGTATAAGGTGGAATGGAATACATATATATCATATCATAAATTCATGCATTCAATCATTTGTTTCTATTAACATCCGTTTAAGGATTACACTGTGTAAAAGAAAATCATTTTTGTGATCTGAGTCTTTTAGCTATTGTATCATCTTCCTTCCCGCTGGTGGGCGGAGCCATGGCCCCTCCCGTTCCCCCATTTTCGTCCTCCAGGATTGAGGAGTGTTTTTTAAGAAAGGCTTCTGCCTCTTCCATTGTTTTAATTCTAACTCTACCTCCCTCCCAGAACACCAACATTCCTTCAGGCATTAACCATTTGAACCACACCCCCTTTTTATATAATTTTTTGGATAAGGAGGAATACTTCCTCCGAATCTCTCGAATGTTTTTTGGGATTTGTTTCAAAATGGCAATTTCCTTCTGCATATATATCAAAGCGCCATCTCTCTGTGCTCTCAGGATCTCATCCCTTGTTGACCTTCTTACAATTTAATATGTATCTCTCTGGGTACATCATTTATTCTGGCATATGCTGAATTAATTCTGTAAATCAGGTCAATGTCCCCCCAAATATATTCCTTACTCTTTTTGGTATAATCTGCTAAAATTGTAGACATTAAATCTTTTAAATTTTCTGAAGGTGATTCAGGAACATTTTGAAACCTTAAAAAATAAGACATTCTTTCAAAATCCATTCTAGACATATGACCAGCAAGTTCCACTATTTCTTTTTTAGAATCCCTTATCTCCTCCCTCATCTCAACTGCCCCACCCTCCAAACCCTCAATTTTTTGTTTATTTTCCATTAATGATCTCTGTGTCTTCAAAAGTTCCAATCTTGAACTCATCATATCTTTCCGAATTTCTTTTATTTCTTTCATTATATCTTGTAGAGTTTTCTCTATTGTTGATAGTTAAGAAGCCTCTCCCGGTGTTTCTTTTTGCAACATTGTACTAATCTTAGGCTGCTGTAAGTCCGGACTGGCTCTTAATGAGGCTGGAGCAGAAAGAGGTTTTCCATGTGGAGGCTTCTTTGATGCCATAGTAAAAGTTTTATGTTCTTGTAATTAAGATGGCGTCTGAAGAGCGGGCAGTCCGTGAGATCGAAGAGAAGGGAAAAGTCTTATCTAAGTTCAAAATATGATTTCCATAAAGTCCAGAGAGAAAGAATTTAACAGTCAAATCCAATGAAAAAAGAAGGCACACAGTGGGAGAAATCCCGAGAGTCACCGAGCAAGATGTATATAAATTTTGCAGTGCTGTAAAAATGAAGGAACGTTTAAAAATCAGAGTGAAAGGTTTCTTACTGAGAACAAAGAAGCGCCATTTTTCCGCCTCTTTGGCATTTGTGAAGAATTAGTGAAAGTCCATTTCTGCTGTAGCAAGATTCAGATACAAAGTATCAATCGCGAATCCACATTTAGCAAAAACTTTCATTTTGTGACTTTTCTGCAGGAGAAAATCGCTCAGATACAGAACGAGCTAGCCCCCATTCATGGCCCAGTGGGATGCCACGAGAGAGATCTTGTTTGGGAGGAGTTTGACTCCGTTACTTCCGAGGATATGGACAGGCTACGTGGGCGACTGCGAGCCACCACATGTTTATTGGACCCGTGTCCCTCCTGGCTTGTACTGGCATCCTGGGAGGTGACACGAGGCTGGCTCCAAGAGGTTGTCAACGCATCCTTGAGTGAGGGTGCCTTGCCTGCTTCCCTAAAAGAAGCGATGGTGAGGCCCCTCCTTAAGAAGCCCTCTTTGGATCCAGCTCTTTTGAACAACTACCGTCCAGTCTCCAACCTTCCCTTTCTGGCGAAGGTTGTCGAGAGTGTGGTGGCACAACAGTTTCCCCGTCACCTGGAGGAAGTTGATTATCTAGATCCGCGCCAGTCCGGCTTTCGGCCCGGGCATAGCACCGAGACGGCATTGGTCGCGTTGGTCAATGATCTCTGGAGGGCCAGAGATGGGGGTTGTTCCTCCATCCTGGTCCTATTAGACCTCTCGGCGGCTTTCGATACCATCGACCATGGTATCCTATTGCATCGGCTGGGGGGGTTGGGGGTGGGAGGCACCGTTTTACGGTGGTTCTCCTCCTACCTCTCTGGCCGATCGCAATTTGTGTTGGCAGGGGGGCAGAGATCGACCGCGAGACCCCTCGCATGTGGGGTGCCTCAGGGGTCGGTCCTCTCGCCCCTCCTGTTCAACACATACATGAAGCCGCTGGGTGAGATCATCCGTGGTTTTGGGGTAGAGTACCATCTGTACGCTGATGATACACAGCTGTACATTTCTACCCCAAACCACCCCAACGATGCCGTAGCGGTGATGTGCCAGTGCCTGGAAGCTGTACGGATCTGGATGGGAAGTAACGGACTCAGGCTCAACCCGACCAAGACCGAGTGGCTGTGGTTTCCGGCTGCCCGGTTCAACCAGCTCATTCCATCGCTGGCCATAGGGGGCGAACATCTTGCCCCTGTGGATGGGGTGCGCAATTTGGGTGTCCTCCTGGATGCCCGGCTGTCCATGGAAGATCAAGTGACAGCCGTGGCCAGGAGGGCGTTTTACCAGGTTCGCCTGGTTCGCCAATTGCGCCCCCTATTGGATCGGGACGCCCTTTGCACAGTCACTCATGCTCTCGTGACATCCCGACTGGACTATTGTAACTCTCTCTACATGGGGCTGCCCTTGAGGTGCACCCGGAGGCTTCAGCTAGTCCAGAATGCAGCCGCGCGAGCAATTATGGGGACCGCTAGGTCCACCCATGTAACACCGCTCTTACGCGAGCTGCACTGGCTACCTGTCGTCTTCCGGGTGCGCTTCAAGGTGTTAATTATCATCTTTAAAGCGCTCCATGGCTCGGGACCTAGCTATCTGCAGGATCGGATCCTGCCCCATACATCCTCACGGCCGATTCGCTCCCACAGAGCGGGGCTTCTCCGGGTGCCGTCCACTAGACTGTGTCAGCGGGCGACACCCAGGGGAAGGGCTCTCTCTGTGGCGGGCCCGGCCCTCTGGAACGACCTTCCCCCCGATATTAGGATGACCACGGACCTCCGCTCCTTCCGTCTCAAATTGAAAACCTACTTTTTCCGTCTGGCCGGCTTGGGATAGCCTCCTTGTCCTGGGGTTTTAGGGTAATTTTAATTATTTGTAGTGTTTAGGGGTTTTAGGGACAGTTTTTTAGTTTTTTATAGATGTTTTTAGCGCAGGATTTGTTTAATTGTGATTTTAAATTATGTATTCTGTTTGTGTTTATTGTTTTTTAATTTTCCTGTGCCCCGCCTCGAGTCCCTCTGGGGAGAGAGAGTGGGTAACAAATAAAATTTATTATTTATTATTTATTATTTATTATTTTCAATTGTTGAATACCCGGATGTTACTTTCTCTCTCTCCCCGCTCCCGAGGAGCATTTTAAAATGCTGCTTGTTCCGAGGGGGGGGGGGGGTTTAACGAACTCCCCCTCTATTCTTCTTTTTTAAAAAGTTGAAAGCATTAAAAGTCCAGAAACCAACTCACAAGCCACTCTATTGCAACGGAGCCTTGGCGCTTCCTCCAGCTCCAGATTTTCGGCCTGCTGCTTCAATTTCTGCGGTTCCAATGATCCTTCGGTGAGAGGAGTTCTTCCCCCCGCATTCTGTTCTCCGGCTCCTGGAGCGAAGCGGGAATGGGGGCCCCGACCGCCGTTGGGGTGGGGGTTTCACCGCAAGCCGCTCGTACGGTTGGGGCTCTCTACAAGGGCTCCGTGCTTCCGAAAGGGTCACTAGAGAAAACAAGTGTCAGACGTGTCAAAGAAAACATGTCCGTCGCCTCCGGAAGGTGGAAGCGGTCTCCAAAAACCCTTCATTTTTAATACATGGAATGGACTAGAATACCAAACTCATTCTTTCATTCGCTGCCTGTGAATAATTTGCCCATGGCTTTCAACAGTAAAGAACACACTGTAAGATTTTTTTTTTAACCATAACATTAATAAATGTCCAATAACATTAGGCTGTCAGTTTGGTATAGGGTCCAAACAGCGAGCAGGTGAAAGAACAGACTGAGCTGTGAAGAAGGATCTTGATTTACAGTGAAACAGACCTCAAGCTAAATAAAGTAGTTCATCCATCATCCAGAGAAGCTCATTATACAGAAAATAATCTCTTACTGAAGAAAAGTAATTTAGAAAGGTTTGGCCACATGTGCTGCTTCTATTTGCAACAGAAGTCTTATCAAACAACTGGCTAGGTTTTATCCTTTTGTATGCAAACTACAGCGGAATTCTACACTTCGTAGGCAAACTACAGGAGAACTCCTTGGTGGGGAATCACAAATGTATAGAATGCATGCAGACTGTGAAGTCACCATTCATCTAACACACAGCCTCTCTTACCCAAACGTCTTCCCTCCTAGCAATTGGGTTGAGCAAATGACATCCCTGGCTTCAAAGGGATATATAGTCAAACCAGCCTCAAATTGAAGGAATTGCAGCCAGAGGTAGAAGAGTTCATTTAACCTTCAGCTCTTCCTCAATAACAATTAGATGTGAGAAATTTAAATATTCATATGTAATTGCAATGAGAGAGTTCACATGGGGTATAGCGGTGTGGGAGGGCCACAAACAGTAGTGGCATTCAGCAGGTTCTGACCAGTTCTGGAGAACCGGTAGCGGATATTTTGAGTAGTTTGGAGAACCGGGAAATACCACCTCTGACTGGCCCCAGCCCCATCTATTCTCTGCCTCCCGAGTCCCAGCTGATCGGGAGGAAATGGGGATTTTGCAGTAACCTTTCCCTGCCACGCCCACCAAGCCACGCCCACCAAGCTACGGCCACAGAACCAGTAGTAAAAAATGTTGAACCCCACCACTGGTCACAAATGCCATTATGGCCATCTCAAATCATCAGGACTCTATGTAACCAATAGTACAGGTAGTCCTCGATTTACGACCACAATTGAGCCCAAAATTTCTATTGTTATGTAAGATTTGTAAAGTGAGTTTTGCCCCCATTGATCTTTCTTGCTACCGTTGTTAATTGAATCACTGCAATTGATAAGTTAGTAACTTGATTTTATTATCTTTCTTGCTACAGTTGTTAATTGAATCACTCCAATTGATAAGTTAGTAACTTGGTTGTTAAGTGAATCTGGCTTCCCCACATACTTTGCTTATCAAAAGCCAAGTGACCTTGGGACGCAGCAACGGTCATAAGTACGAACCAGTTGCCAAGCATGTGAATTTTGATCACAAGATCATGGGGCTGCTTCAAAGGTCATAACTGTAAAAAATGGTCATAAGTCACTTTTTTCAATGTTCAGTTCACCAAGGGAACTGTTGTAAGTTGAGGACTACCCGTATGTGTATGAACTATGTTCAGTAGAAGGTGAACAGGTAAAAACCTGGCACTTTAATGACTCTCTTCCATGAGGTAGTTTTCCCTGCCATTTAAACTGTTTGTTTGTTTACAGTATTTATTTATTATTTCCCATCTTTATTGTTTTTATAAAATCACTCAAGGCAGTGAATATGCGAATATTCCTTCCTCCTCCTATTTTCCCCACAACAACCCTATGTATTGGATTAGGCTGAGAGAGAGGCACTGACCCAAAGTCTACTTTTATGCCTGAGGTAGGACAACTCACTGCTTCCTGGGGAAAATTGTCCAGTTGCCTTTTGAAAAAGCACCTTTGACCTGAAAAATCACTGAGAATCTTCACAGACATTCATCACCATCTCCCAGTTTCTAAGCTACTGCCTTAACCACTGCATCAAACTGGCTCATTAATCGAACAATATTATATGCCGACGACGATTGAGGTGATGCACATTTGCAATTTTTTCCACTCCCCCTTGGAAAACCAACTTGCATTTTCATTCATCTTGAGAGATGAGTGCAACTTCCTTGGATGTTTGGCCTACAGGTGCTTTCCCCCCTCTATTTTCTATTTCTATTTTTTGTTTCTATTTTGATAGTACTGGGGCAGGTGTACCGCTCAGCAGTTTGATCTTCTTCCAAGCCAGTTCCAAGCCGGTGTTAGTTGGGGGAAGAAGAGAGGTTGAATGTTAGACCTCTGCACTTCTGGGAACTCAGGGCTTAATTCTCTCTCCATTTGTGTTTAATATCTGCATGAAGTGCTGGGTGAAGTTATTTGTTGGCGCCAGTGGTGAAATACTTTTTTTTTTTACTACCGGTTCTGTGGGTTTGGCTTGGTGGACGTGGCAGGGGAAGGATACTGCAAAATCCCCATTCCCTCCCCTCTCCTGGGGGAAAGATATTGCTAAATCTCCGTTCCCTCCCCACTCTGGGGCTAACAAAAGGTGATATTTGTGGGTTCTCTGAACTAGTCAAAATTTCCACTGGGGTTCTCCAGAACCTGTCAGAACCTGCTGAATTTCACTCCTGGTTGGCTCCCAATTAAATATAATGATTCTCAGGTGAATATCTCTGCTTCTGACTGTTCAAAATGATGCAATCAAAGTTCACTTCCAGTGTTTGGAGGCTGTCGGGGCCTGGGTAGCAGGAACTGATTCTAGCTCAACTGATGAGCTGGATGAATGACTATGACTTTCAGAGTATACTAGATCTGGAAATGTTCCATCCTTGATTAATTTATTTTTCATTTTTGGCAAATTCTATGACTCTGCCTTCTGTAATTCCAAAGCCTTATATTTTATTATTAACTTTTGTCCCAGGCTAATATTATATTTCAGAAATGGTTCAACTAAAACCTGCTGAAAAAAACCCTGCTAATCGAAATATTATGGAGCAATTAATGACATCGACTAGATGTACTTTTGTTTTTCATTTGAATTTATTAAAAAGGAAATTAAGCATAAATCCAGGTTAAATTCATAAAAATTACTGTATACTGCTCTAAAACATTGCCAACAAAAATGCAAAACTTAACACTTTAACAGATTAGACTTCGGTGTCAGTCACAGATCTGTGCAAAATGATTTTACATTAAAGTATAACAGTTTACATTAATTAAGTATATTCTTCATTCCCCTTCCAGCATTTATTGTATTTACCTGACAGGAAGACAATATTGATTTTAAGGTGATTTCCTTAAGAGAAGCTGATAAAAGATACAAAAAAAGCCTCCATCCTAAGCAATGTCCAGTTTCTTATCATGGTCACCACCTCAAAAGAGGTGGGCTTCTGGTTCACGCCGGGATTGGGTGAATCGGTAGTGGCGGAAGTGGGAGGCTCCACTCACCCATCCAGACACGTCGCACAAGCACGCATGAACAAACCTATAGTAAAATAAATTGAAATCCACCACTGGGCAATATTCGCAAACTACAAATCTGCATCTACTTAAGGGAACACATCCTTATCTAGGGCAGGTATCATTTCATGCTGAATAAAAGTTATTTACTTGCTAACAGACCCTCAAACTTTATTTTCAGCTGTTTTCTCTCATCCACTTCACTGGCAAAGTTAGACCTGCAAAGTTTGCAGGAAAAGCTAATCCTGAGCATCGTCATTTTGATTGGCCATTTCAGCCTTCACAACATTTCAGAAAGATCATTTTTGTACATGTGAAATTTGGGGACCAAAACAAGAGCAACAAGCAGGCCAAATTCCACAATCCACTCAGCCAAGCAGGAAACATAGTCCTCCCAGCCTTATAATATTTGCTTCCATTTGGACACGTCATGGTCTTCTGAATGGCTTCAAGAAGCATTTTTTTCTCCTTCCAGAGTTAGTATCCCGAGAGAAGTTCATCATCCTTGAACAAGAGCAAGAGAGAAGAACAGATGCAACTTCTTTGGCAGGAAGAAATAAAAGACAGTGATCATAGCCAAGAAAATGAAGTGGTATAGGTGTATAGGGGACATTTGTGGGTCAAAATAATGCAAATCTTAGAGAATGGAGCAAAGCAGACACTGTCCATTCTAACTCAACAGAGGGTGCATCTATTGATAAGTGTCAAACGGAAGTGGCCAATCCAGAATGGCGGGCTCAGGCCACCTCATTATATGAAAAAATGGGAAGAAGTGTAGCCTCCCTGCTTTCTTTCACTTGTTCATTAATGTAATTATACTTATGCCTTGTAAATATATAAACCTGGCATGGCCAGTTAACAACTGAAAGACTGACGTGTTCTGATGGGTCCTTGGTGCTCTCTGAGCTTGGTGGTTTTCTGGCAGACATTTCATTACCTAAACTATGTAATATTATCAGTGTTAATAATAGTATTAGTACTGATGGTGTTACCTGCCATAGATTGGCTAATGAAATATCTGCAAGGAAGCAACCAAGCTCATTTCAACCCTGACCCAAAAAATATCATCCTTTATTGATAGTGATCTTTTCTTTCGAATTCAGAGGCCTCCTCCATGAACTGCAATCATACAAAACAGACAATGTTGGTACTGTCTTATGTTATACGATTTGGAGGAATATATGGATAGATTTAGGCAAGTTGGCTCAGAAAGTGGCAGCATTTAGCCCACCAAGTCTAAGCTAGGAAGCCTAATTCAGGCCTAGTTAATATTTCATTAAGGGAGTACCAGGGAGTGACAGAATTAAAGGAAAAGCCAGGGATTTGAAGAAAAAACAAATACTCTGGAAGAAAACAATTACCACTTCCAGACCGTTGCCAAGAAACCTGCTTGGATGTTTCCACAAAGTTACCAAGAATCAAATGCAACTTTTATAGGCAAGCTAAATATACAGCAAATGGAACAATATTTACAAATCTACCAGGAAAAACAGGCAGTTTTCAGCTGGGCCATATGGAGCTGCCCTAGGCTACATTGCGATCTGTTTGTGTTTTGTGCCAAACAAAATCTTGAGTTGTATTATAATTAAGGAAAAGCTGGACTCCTCTGTCAACCATTCATTGCAAAGATTCTTGAACTTCACAGCAGAGGCCGAGGGAAGAAACAAAGCCTGCTAAGGAAACATTGCAGTTGGTGGCCCAAAAAAATGAACCCTCAGTGAGAGGTCAGTTGGCCATCAGAACAAAAGAACATAAAGGCAGGGGAGTTTCAGACATACTGTGATGTCTGTTCGTTGTGACCTCGGGTTAAAGCAACCCCCAACTCTGTCTCAACAATAGCCTAAAGAACAAGGGAAATAGACTCACCTTTTCTCATTTTCTCACAAAGGAAGAAAACCCCACTAAGCTGAAGAAACAGCTCAGGAAGGAGGAAAGAAGATGTAGATACATCAATTTGATCAGAATCTAGACCAGTATGACAACCTCAGCAACACTAAAAGACATGGACTTCAACTCCCAGAATTCTCCAGTCAGCACATGGCTGGGGAATTCTAGGAGTTGAAGTCCACACTTCTTAAAGTTGCTGAGGTTGAGAAACACTGAACTAGATCAAACTTTCAGGCATAGAACTGCAATTCTCTTATTGTGGAAAAAACAAAATCAATAAACCACTTACTGATTGCCCTTTTTACAAAATATGGAAAGACTAATGTTCTAACACTTTTCCCTGCCATCTTCTCACAGTGCTAAGTATCAAATTTAGAAAGAATCACATACTTCTGGAATTGGCACGTGCATTATTCAAATAATTCAAGGCATGTCCAACATTGCCCACCATTTGATAATGCAAGATAATAGTTATGCATGATTTAGGGAGTGTGGTTAATAAACTTTTTTCAGAAAAAGTTATCACCCATTGGGATAAGGATGGCTGCCACTAAAGGAATAGACTTAATGGAACTTAAAGGAACTGAACATAAACAGAAACTATATAAATACAAATGTAACAAGAGTTTGTTCCAAACCGCTAATCTCTGAAAGTACTGCACCGATCGCTTCAAAATTTTCACACAACGTTCCTTTCAAATACAGCACAATGATATATATAGATTGTGTAGATGTCACACCTGTGCCAGGTACATGCAACGGAAATGTAAAAAATTGTAAAAAAGGTAGGTAGATGGATACAGAGAGAGCAGTAGGCCACAGGTATTATGTCATCCATTATGACATAAAATACTCTGTCTATAGGTAGGTAGGTAGGTAGGTGGAGGGATAGAGAGGGAGAAATACAGTAGGTAGGTAGGTAGAGGGAGAGAGAGAGAGGGAGAAAGGGAGTAGGTAGGTAGGTTGGGGATTATACAGTGGTTGTGTGTATGTGTTTGTGTGTGCAGGTGTAGATCTACACACAGATTGGTTGGCCATTTCACCAGACTGGGCCACAGCAACGCGTGGCCGGGAACGGCTAGTATATAATATAGTAAGATTCTGTAGGTGATGCAATGCTAATAGAAAACTCAAAGAAGAAATGGATTTAAGCTTGACCCCTTAATCCCAAAACATGTCTTTGATGGTAAAATTGGGGAGGGAGGGAGATACTGAAAGAAACATATTTGAAAGGGATTTTACACTTCCTGCTTTTTTTACAGTGTTGTTCATTTACAAATGTGTCAATTCAATATAACGGTAAAGGTGAAAGCCTAGGAACTAGGAGACTGTGAGTTCTAGTGACACCTTTGGCATGAAAACAGGCTGGGTGACTTTGGGTCAGTCACTTTCTCTCAGCCCAACTCACCTCACAGGGTTGTTGCTGTGGGAGAAATAGGAGACGAAGGAGTATTAGGTATGTTCACCACCTTGAGTTATTTATAAAATAGTTAAGGTGAGATTTAAAAAAAACTAACAAACAAACAAGCAAATAAATAAAGAATTTCTGGGTTGCCTTGGGAAAAGATGGCTTGTGTTCAGTAATGTCCTACATGGAGAAGTTGGATTTTATTTTATTATTTTTTTAAAAAAGAATGCTAAAAAGCAACTGTTCCCAGCAGCTGCTTAGAACAGCAAGGCCCCCCAGTAAAAGCCTGAAAAACAGCACAGTCTCTTAAGAAAATAACCCTTACAAGGAGTGTGTGGCCATTGGTGCACCTGCATAGGAGGCTTGTCCAAGAGAAAGTGTCTGTTCATGTCAATGAGAACAATTCATGGATTCATCCTGGAACCTTTTTTTTTTTAAATGACCACATTTACACAGATGTTAATCCCTGGAGTGCAAACCCCAGAAGAATAACCCTTCTGTAATCTAAAGAGCATGAGAAAATGAGTTCAGATCAGGAAAGCTATTAATTTTCATGTGTATTTAAGCAAGCCGTTATTTTCCCTGATGTGCATATATTGATAGGCTGTGGTTAATATTCCTAGGGCACTACTTGGAACAGTATCATTCCACAGGAAAATAATGTATTGTTTTCCATGAATGATACCATAAGCATTTTTTGAAAGAAACTTGAGCTTACTTCCAGCTGGGGGCCTTTATTGTACTTGTGAATGAATTCATCAAGGCAGAGAGATAATACTGGGGATTTTATTAAGCGTCAAAGTCCTGTCAGCATTTTGAACTAGGAAACAGTTTTGGTATCAAATGTACCACAAATGGTGTATTTTCCTCACAATACAGAATATTCCTCACAGTAACGAATACAGTCTACATATACTGTATATCTTAAAAAGTCACTAGAATCAAGTACCATTCTTTTGAATTTGAATGCAGTAAAGAATTTTTTTGATGAAAGTTAACTGTAATATGTTATGAGTTATAGAACATATAGAATTAGTATTCCCAGACCAAAAAAAAAAAATAGTTTGATTTTTAAAATTTGCAATAAAAGGCTTTCCTCATAATCTTTTTGTGTCTTGTATCTTAGGTCTTTTATCTACAAGAATGGCATATCAGATATAACTTATTTAAAATCAGATAAAGCTTCCTTCAACAAGGAATCAGTCTGTTTGGTACCTGCAACTGGGGAACATGTTGCTCTGACTGTGACAGGTGAGTAATGAAACTATTGCCAAAAAGGCTGCTGAGGAACCCTACTCTGTTGCAAGCTGGATGAATATATTTATTTTGGTCGTGGGCCGCATCCGTCCCATAGGTCATAGATCCGTGATGGTGAATCTATGGCACGGGTGCCACAGGTGGCATGCAGAACCATTTCCTAGGGCACACGAGGCATTGCCCTGCCAACGCCAGCATGCATGTGTGCGCTGGCCAGATAATTTAGGCCTTCTTTTGAGGCCGTATTTCGCCCTATGGAGGCTTCTGAAGCCTCTGGAGGTGGGAGGGAGACTGCTTTCACCCTCCCCAGGCTCCTAGAAAGCATTTGGAGCCTGGAAAGGGCGACAAAAGCATGCCAAAAGCAGGGGGTCGCGCACATAGCATTATGGGTGTGGCACACCCACACATGACTCCCCATGTGCTCCCCCCGCTTTTGGCACACGAGCCAAAAAAGGTTAGCCATCACTGTCATAGGTTGTCGACTCCTAAGCTCTAAGTCACTCCTATATATGTAGCATGATGCACCAAACAATATATCATTGTTTATCATTGGCTAACAGTAACATGAGGTAAACAAGCTCCTTCCAGAGTAAGCAATATTATGCAAAGTGCAAGAAAAACAGAACAAATAGAAGAGGGTGAAATAAATCAAAAGCAGGATAAAGTGAATTATAACTTACCCCAAATACCATTCATAATATCTCGCCATATTTCCATCCTTGTAACCTTTCCTGCTTCCATCTCATTTATACACTGTTTCCTTTTGTTTATCAAACTTCTATTCAGCCCCATATAACTATGATTTTCTCAGTTCAGTCTTCCCTTTTCTTTTAGCCCATTCACTCGTCTCTCACATATTTGTTTTTTGTATCTAATCTTCATTTGTTTTCTCTGTAGTATCAATTCTCCTGCATAGTTCTTTATTTTGGTCTCTCCCATTTGAATTCAATCCGCATTTCTTCTTCAACCATTTGGTCTTGAATGAATCTTTTCTTATCTTGCTACATACACTTCTTAAATTATCCATTCTCAAGGCATTCAATTGGTTTTTCTGCTTTTTCCTGCCATGATGAAATCTCTGTTTCGTATAACAGCCAAACAGACAAATATTCTCATATGGATAGTCCTCGACGTGACCAGAACTGAGTCCAAAATTTCTGTTGCTAAGTGAGACATTTGGTAAGTGAATTTTGCCCCATTTTATTACTTTTCTTGCCACAGTTGTTAAGTGAATCACTGCAGTTGCTAAGTTACTAATATAGTTGTTAAGTGAATCTGGCTTCCCCATTGACTTTGCTTGTCAGAAGGTCATAAAAATGATTACATGACTTCAGGACACTGCAACTATCATAAATATAAGTCAGTTGCCAAGCATCTGAAGTTCAATCACATGATCACGGGGGGTGCTGCAACAGTTATAAGTGTGAAAATGGTCAGAAGTCACTTTTTCTGTGCTGTTCCAACAGTCATTAAATGAACAGTTATAAGTTGAGAACCACCTGTACTCAGCCATTTTTACTTCTTTCAATAAAAAATATTTTAAACTATGTATGTCTTAAACTATGCATTTCTCATTTTTATATCTTCAGCATGAAGTATACAAATTCATTTATGTGCTCTCATGCTTTCATTATTTAAAACTTGCGGTCATTCCCTCAGTGCATTCACTTTTAGATTGATCATCTTCATTGCGTGAAAAAGAAGCTAACCTCCTCCTCAAATTAGTATCACCTCAACTGATGCTGCTGTTGTGTTGCCTACTGGTCCCTTAAATAGAGTTCTTTTTGCTTTCAATACATTTGTATTTTATATGTCGTCCTTGTCTTCCACCAACTTGCTGGTCAAGCAGCTGCTTGAAGAACACATAGAGATGTAGGCATGTGAAGAGACACAACTGTTCTTGACTCAGGAACGGACTCAGGAATGCAGTCTTATGGTTTCACGGCAAACCAGTTAAGCATGGATACAGCCAACCTGAGCTAATTGATCTTGTCTTCTTGGAATTCCAAGAGAAGATGGAACTCTGAAGAGGACAAAACTTTGGCAGACCAACATTATGCCCTGGATAAAGCTTTGAGGCAAATGCATGCCTGTCAGTCTGTGTAACCCAAAAGGGAAGGTCATCAGTTCTTGACTGTGGAAATGGCCTGTGTTGAGGTAAGGAGATTTAAACTGCATTAAGGAGTGGATGATGTATTCAGTAGAGGCTTCCTACCTAGAGCAGTGGTAGCCAGGACTCCCATTCTGACATGGAATTCTCCATTGTGTCCCAAGCATGGAACATCCTTTTTGAAGCAACACCTGAGGCATTACCAGAGAAAAGAGACCCCTTAGCTTGAAAATTACATTCTGAGAGGAAAGTGAGATGACAGATGCAGTCTTCCTTTTGGGCAGCCAAAGCCAAGAATCTCTTATGCACCAACCAGCATTCTCAGAAAGGTGTATACATATATATATATATGTAATTGTTTCACAACAACCTGTTATTATTAGGCCCCAATCCAGGGAGGAAACACACTGTTTCCTTTACTGCTCATCGGCTCATCGCTAGAGACCATCCAAACAGCAAGCCAAGAATTACATTGTATAATATTTTAGATATGTGTGTTAGTTTTATGAGCTGATCAATAAATTAAATGCTTCCTCCCTTAATTGGGGCTTACCAGGGTGTTAATTTATTGATCAGCTCATAAAACTAACACACACACACACACACACACACATATATATATATGTGTGTGTGTGTGTGTGTGTGTGTGTGTGTGTGTGTGTTTTCTGAGGTTTTCGCAGGTGTTTGTATGTAGGTCTTTGGTTGTTTGGGTTTTCTCCCGCGTAGAATTCTCCCGCGTAGCAAGGAAGCTCCTGGAAGCACCAAGCTGGAAGCACCAGCCTGAAGATGATGAATGAGACTTCATCGAAACGTCATGAAGATACTTCCAATTCTACGTGGGAGAAAACCCGAACAACCAAAGATACACACACACACACACACACACACACACACACACACATACGTGTTACAACACCCTGGTAAGCCCCAATTAAGGGAGGAAGCATCCTGCTTTCCTTTTCTGCTGAAATAGATCTATCCTAGTCTCCCTTATTTATTTATTTATCAGCTCAAAAACCTAACACACACACACACACATATATATAAGTTCATTCAAAGGAAAATAGAGAGTAAATATGAAAAAGCAAAAAAGAAAGAAAAGGAGGGGAAAAAAGAAAAGAAAATTGTGTGTGTTTGTATGTGTGGGGGGTGCCTTCCGATCTTCCTTTTGCCAATTCTACATACGATTCTACTCAAATCCCTCTCCTTTGCTTCTATAACTTATTCTTTCTAATAATCAGAACCATAAGTCACAAAATCGTTTTCTTTTTCACACAAAAGTCCACAAGGGGTTTCCACTTATTGATGAATGTCAATGATGACATTTCTGTCATGAGAGAAGTCAGTTTGGCCGTCTGAAGCAAGTTCTGTCTTCCAGGGAATGTGAAGTTAATGAAAAATGAAACCTCGAACTATTGGTGGGGGGTGGGGATTGAGCTTTTCCATTGATCTTTCACATCTCTAAGAATTTAAGTTTAGATCATTCTAAATGAAAGTTTGTATAATTGTATCAATATTAATTATTTAAAAAATTATGGCGATTCTAAAAGGCAGAGTCAAAATATGGACTCCTCCGTTTATTAGGCGATGGAGCTTCCTTTGAAAATCTTCTCTGACTAAATGGGGAAATGGAGAGGCATTCTGTAGCAGAGCAGGATTTCATAAGGAGCCATTAACTGCAAGTACCTCTGTTACTAGTCCTCATGATAATTTTAAAAAGCAAATACTGACAAGTTCATTGTAGAAACTAGAAATATTGGGGAAGGGCGGGGAGAGGATGGAATGCAGAGAATGATATTCAAAACATGCCGTTTTAAAGCCAGCCCTCTGAGTTGCCAGCTCAATAAGACTGTACAATATTTCTCCCTGCTGTTAGTGTTGGATACATTTGTAGGCAATTGGACATGCATTCTTGAATGCGGATAAATTTATTTTAGTCTGCCAACTTCAGCACTCTTCCGTTAGATAAGTTAAGGCGAATGATTTACACCCTTCTCTTGTGGGAGCTCCATATTTCAGCCTTTCCCAGAAAAATGAATCTGAATTCTGCACAGCTTCCTGTAAAATATAGTAGTTTGTTCCACCCTCAGAATCATGTATTATTTTTATAGATCAACAGTCCTCTCACACCCTATCCTTAATCCTAGCCAAGAGGCCCAAAAGTGACATCAACGCTCAGATCTGGCAAAATGAGACTAAACCTTGATTCCAGTCATACGGACTGAGAAAATATAAGAGTAAGATTTCCAAATGAATTACATATTTTTCTTTTGCAATTATGTATAAACATCCCCATCTGTTGAACCACTCTGTCTTACTTCTGCTTTTTACATTTTAAGCTCTGTCCCTTCATCACTGAGATTATTTTTTTTCAATCAGGAAAGAAATGGGCTCTTTCTATTTAAAGCTGTCTCATATTTTGGTTATTAATAAACTTCACAAGCCCCCAAAGAACAGGATTTTATGCGACACACATATTTCCACACCTCAGTACAATGTTGCTTGTGCTTTGTTGCCTGAAGCTGCTCATTTTCTGGCATTAATGTGACCAATTGGATAATTATTGCATAGCTCTACCTGAAAGTGTGAAATGGGTGTAATTTGCAAAATCTGGGAAACACATAATATCGGTAAAACATATATTTTCAAAGTTAGAATTTGGGATTGTTTTGAATATTGAAGAGAATTTACAATCTTCACCTTCAAAAATCCACTTTCCAGAGACCTGCCAGTGAATCCTGACCTGCTTTCAAATGAGCTTTTCTGACAGTTTGGGAATTCCTAGATGTGGCTCTAGAGCAGAGGTTCCCAAACTTGGCAACTTTAAGACTTGTGGACTTCAACTCCCAGAATTCTCCAGCCAGCTCTGCTAGCTGGAAAACTCTGGGAGTTGAAGTCCACAAGTCTTAAAGTTGCCAAGTTTGGGAACCTCTGCTCTAGAGAATGAAGTATAAAATATAAGCAAAGCAGCTTTTAAACTGTAATTAAAAAGACAAGTCTCCGTTCATAAAATTTTGATGACAAGGGGAATTAAATAAAATAAAAGTGATGAAACACCGAAATGTTTACAGTGAAGTAGTCCAGACAGATGATTATTAACTGTTACCCAAAGAGTTTCTTGGCTGTATATAAAGGGAACCTGATAGGAAACTTAAATGATTGGGAAATGACCATTCTCCTTTAGGAAACAGCTTGCTTGAAACAAGAAAAATCCTGTTGTGAAGCTGTTGGACACATATGCAAATAATTCAGTTCATATGTTCATATTCTTCTTTTAATCCACTTTTAATTTCTATATTCATAGAACATAGAATAGTAGGGTTCGGTGGTACCTTTAATTTATTCATAGGAAGCACTTATTCCCACTATTCAGCATAATAATACTGTAGTCTGTCCTTTAACACAGCAAAGATGATGGTGACTATGTCACTAGAAATTGCACTATTGGTTACTGCACTGTAGATCAAAATGTTAGATCATGGATCACTTTATACAGTGGAAAGAATGCATGGAGAAAGAAAAAACACCCAGAATTATACATAGCAAAGTATTCTTGAGGCTTGTGCTTGTGTGAAACAAATTACAGATGATGAGCCTTATTTAGAAAATAATAGAATGATAGGAAAATCTAAGTTACATACCATATTTTTAGGAGTATGAGACACACCGGAGTATAAGACGCACCAAGGTTTTGAAGAGGCAAAACAAAACAAAAAGTTTTTGCATTCTGAAGACCTCCCCAAAACAGCCCATTTTTTGCCATAACGGGCCCAGGTTTTTTCTTCTTCAAAAAAATGGGCATTAATAGTCTTTAGGAGCCTTGCAGAGTGATCCTGGGGGCTGGAAGGGGGAGGGGGCAAAACAAGCAAAAAACGGCCCATACCACCCAAAAACGGAAATTAGGAGCCCATTTTCACTGGGTTTTTTGCTGTTTCCAAAGCGGCAGTGTGGGCCAGTTCTAAGTATCTCACAGGTTGGATCCAGTGGTGGGATTCAATTTTTTTTACTACCAGTTATGTGGGTGTGGCTTGGTAGGCGGGACATGGCTTGGTGGGTGTGGCAGGGGAAAGATACTGCAAAATCCCCATACTCTCCCAACCCCACTAACCTGCTTTCCAGCTCTGTTCTCCTGTTTAGGGCAACAAAAGAAGATCGGCTAGGAGGCTGGGAGGCAGTGGGGACGGGACCAGCCTATTTGCCAGTTCTCCAATTTCCACTACCAGTTCTCCAGAACTAGCTGAATACCACCTCTGGTCGGATCTGGCCTTGAGTTTGACACCCTGGTCTAAATAATAGAAAGATTGTTACCTTGATGTATGCAACATTAAGCCCTTTAGATAGAGAAAGAGACCTAAGTGCAAAAATTCCTTTGCTAACTACCTGTTAGCCCTAACGGTTCATAGGTGAAAAACCAGGGCGTGCAAAGTTGAATTCCAGTGCAAAACACTTAACTGTGTATAGGTTGTCCTGGAAAGGGAGAAAATATTTATATCAAGCATTTCCTGTGCCCTGCCCCCGCTCCTGACTCTTGTATGTTGTTTTTTTTTGCTTCTACGCATGTGCAGAGCAATTTTTATTGCACCGTGCATGCACACGAGTGAATCGGCAGTACTGACTGCCGGAACCCATCCCTGCATGCAAGCCACCAGATTTGAGAAGACAGATGTTATAGCAGTCCAAGGGAAGCTGCTGTGGCCTAGAGGTGGAGCTCTTGCCTCACAAGCAGGAGGTTGTGAGTTCAATCCCAGGTAGAGGCAGATGTAGGGTCTTCTGCTTGGGCAGGGGGTTGGACTAGATGACCTGCAAGGTCCCTTCCAATTCTGTTAATCTATTAAAGACAGTGAGGGAAAGCGAAAAAGCAGTAGTTGCTTTTACTTAGGCCATTTCTAGTGCAATATTACCAACTGCCAAATAAGATCACTAAATGAAAAGGGATACGGAAAGAGGACCCTCTGGATTTTGAACACCAATTCTGTAATCCTCAGACTTAAAATCTCTATTATGGCATTTTTTAAATAGTTCTTTTATTTTAATAGTACCTTCGGTCCTGATCACTCTTCCCACTCAATTCAAATTGTCTTTTTTTAAAAAATAATAACAATCCCGGTTTATATTGATGCTTATTCTAAAGAAAAATGTTAATTTCCAACTCTCATTCTAATAAATAAAATGATTAGGGGGAAAGGCAGCTGGGAAGCAAAACTTATCTATACTGTGTAGACCAGGGGTAGTCAACCTTTTCATACCTACCGCCCACTTTTGTATCTCTGTTAGTAGTAAAATTTTCTAACCGCCCACCGGTTCCACAGTAATGGTGATTTATAAAGTAGGGAAGTCAATTAAATTTAAAAAAAAGAAAGTGCTTCAGTATTGGACAAAACCCCTACCGCCCACCATGAAAGCTGGAACGCCCACTGGTGGGCGGTAGGGACCAGGTTGACTACCATTGGTGTAGACTAATAAATGAAGGCCAAGTCTAAGCTTTGTCCATAGCTTTTCCATTGAATCTTACAGCTCCCATTCCAAACAACAGCAATCCTGTCCCCATTGGCTCACGCTTCAGTAGTTTCTGCTTGTGGATGACTTGGGATCAGATCTAAGCAGAACGCTTTCTCTGCCAGCTTTCCCACCCTCCATCAATGTTCTATTTCAGACAGATTGTCTGCTAGTACAGAGAATGTAACCGAGCCAATCAGAATGAGCTGCTTAGTGTCTCATTGACTGAAGAGGCATAAATGCATTTGAAGATAAGCCAGCAAAAGAACATCCATGCAACCTTTCACATGAACTATTACAAACATTGGGCAACACAATGGTTTCAATAATCATCAATAGATGGATGCAATAGATCAAGCAACGTTCAACACTATAAACCTTGAGCATGAAAATTAAAAAAAATTAGTCAAAGACTGTAATGCCTGGTTAGATGCCTAGTGTTAAAAAGCGCGAGCTACACTGGCTTCCGCTGGTTTTCCGGGTGCGATTCAAGGTGTTGGTTACTATCGTTAAAGTGCTCCATGGCTTAGGACCTGGGTACTTATGAGATCGCCTTCTGCCACCGAGAGCCTCCCACTGGCCAGTACGCTCCCATAGAGAGGGTCTCCTCATGGTGCCGTCAGCTAAACAATGTCGACTGGTGACACCCAGGGGGAGAGCCTTCTCTGTGGGAGCACCTGTCCTCTGGAACGAATTGCCCCCGAAGTAAGAACTATCTCTGACTTACGCACTTTCCGCCGTGCTCTCAAAACCTTTTTTTTCCAACAAGCTGGGCTGGCATAAAAATAAATTTTTAAATATGATTTTTTATTAATTTTAATTGGGGTTTGTTTGGTTTTTTAATTTTAAGAGAGGCCAAATTGTTTAATATGCTTTTAAAACTGTTTTTTAACTTTTATATATCTGTTTTACTTTGGCTGTACACCTCCCTGAGTCCTTCGGGAGTAGGGCGGTATAAAAAACTAATAAACCTAAACTTAAACCTAGTGTTAAAAAGAGATTTTAAGCAACGGAGATAAAACAGTTAAAATAATATCTCTCCGTGCAGTTTTTACCTTACTGGTGCTAGTTATTTTTGTGGGTTGGCCATGTCATACCTTCAGTCATTAATTGATTGACTCTAGAGTAGTTACAGACGTTCATTGAAAACTGACTTGCACCTTCAGCCTTCTCAATATTGCTACCCATCTTCAGATGTTCAGCTGGGAGGTCTAAACAAAAGATGTGGGCTTGAACATCATCAAGGACTCTTATAGAGCTGGGTCCCAGTTCACATTAAGAGAATTTCTAGAAAATGCTTTCTGGTTGATTGGAGAGAGTTTGTGAAGAAAAGAAAATGGGGAATGTCCCAAAGGTGCTTTTTCAAAAGGCAACTGGGCTTTCTTGGGGTTTTTTCCCCCTTGAAAACGTTTCACATGATAAAAATAATGACATGGAATGTGAAGGGAACAGGGAATCAGATTAAAAGGAGGAGACTGGAGCTTAAAATTAAGAGGGATTTGCCAGATATATTATTTCTGCAAGAAACTCACCAAAAATCTGAAGATTTAAATAGAATTTATATAAAGGGTATGCAAATCTATGAAAAATCTTTCGGAACTTCAAAAGCCAGAGGAGTCGCAACACTGATATCAGACAGGGTATATTTTGAAAAAGAAAAAGTAATTGCGGACGATGATGGAAGATATTTAATAATTGTGGGAAATATCAATGAGCAAAAAGTGACACTTGTTAATTTATATTTACCGAATGGAAAACAAAAAGACTTCCTTGAGAAAATAACTAAAATTTTGGAAATCAAAAGTGTAGAGAAAGTGATTGTGGCTGGGGATTTTAATTTAATTAGAGACAAAATAGATAGTACTAATCCCAACCGCTATAGAGAAACCAATAAAGGGGAGATTTTAAATGAATGGATGTTTCAAAATAGCGTGGAAGATGTTTGGAGGGAGTTGAAAGGTACTGAAAGAGTGTACACTTTTTGCTCTAAGATATATAATACGTATTCAAGAATTGATTATATTTTTGTTTCTAAAGATTTGCTGAGTAATATAGATAAAATAGATGTGGGAATTTTCAAGGAGTCTGATCATGCAGAAGTTACGATGGAAATAGATTTTAATTTTGGAAAAAAAGGAAGAGGTTGGAGATATGATGAAAAATTATATAAAAATGAGGAGGATAAAAAATGGATACTTAAAAAATGGGAAGAAAGTTGGAGATTAAATGATAATGGAGAGGTTAAATTTGAAATTGTTTGGAATGCGATGAAAGCAGTGTTTAGAGGAGAAAGCATTAAGTTATCAAGCAGGAAATATAGAAATTATAGGTGTAGAATTGAACGGGATATAAGGCAGATAAAGGTATTGGAGAATCAATTTTTACTTACGAAGGACAAAGAATGTTTGAAGGAGCTAAATTTATTAAAAAATAAATTGATAGAAGAGGATATAAAATTGGTTAAAAAAATATAAGATATTTAAACAGGGAATTTTTTGAATATAGTAATAAAAATTCTAAGTTACTAGCAAGGATGGCGAAAAATAAAAGTGAGAAGAGAGAAATTGGCCCTTTGATAGATGATAAAGGTATAAGATGTTATAAGAAATCAGAGAAATGTGAAGTGGTCAGGTCCTTTTTTCAAAAATTATATTCAAAAAAATCAATAGATTTGGAAAAATTGAAAAGTTATCTTGAAAAATATGTTGTGAAAATTGATCAAATATATAAGGATTTGATGGAAGAAGATATAACACAAGATGAGATTAATGAAATAATACAAGGGATAAAATTAGGGAAGGCCCCAGGAGAAGATGGATTGCCTGCTGAGTTTTATAAAGACTTTAAGGAAATAATAATACCAAAATTGCAAAAATTGTTTAATGGAATTTTACATGGTGGAGAAGTTCCGATGTCATGGAACAGAACGGTAATATCTATAATTCCTAAACCAGATAAAGACTTGGAGAGGATCGAGTCCTATCGACCCATCTCTTTAATCAATCAGGATGCAAAGATATTTACTGCTATTATAAGTAATAGATTAAGTGGATTTATAGATAAATATATAAGTTATAACCAAGTAGGTTTTGTGAAAGGTAGATATATGAGTGACATTATTAGAAGAGTGTTAAATATTATAGATGTAGCTGAACATAATGATGATAAAATAGGTATAGTATCACTAGATATTTTCAAAGCCTTTGATTCTGTACAATGGGAAACTATTAAAGCAGTTATTGAGGTATTAGGTTTTGGTAACAGATTCATACATGTTATTTCGAAATTGTATCAAAAAAGTAGTGCAAGAGTAAAGGTGAATGGAATAATGACGGAAGAGATTAAATTGGAAGCAGGTACGAGACAAGGATGTCCCTTGTCTCCAATATTATTTTTATTGGTTATGGAAGTACTGACTAAAATGATAGAAAAAGATGAAGAATTGGAAGGGTGTAAGGAATATAAGATAAATTTGTATGCGGATGATACCTTGATCATTTTGAAAGATATAGAGAAAGACTTGAAAAAGATAAATAAATATTTGAAAGAATTTGAGGAAATGACAGGTTTAAAAGTAAATTGGTCAAAATCTGAATTATTAATGGATAAAAATGGTAAGGAGTGGGAGAATATGCAGGAACAATTTGGGATAAGAATTAAAAATACATTGAAATATCTGGGAATAACACTTTCACTTAAAGTTAGGGAATTGAAAAAACTTAATTATGATGTGATGTTGAATAAAGTGGAGAAGAAGATAGATAAATATAAAAAGATAAAGTTGTCTTGGTTTGGTAGAATTGCAATGTGCAAGATGATGTTGTTACCAAAGTTTAATTTTTTATTTGAGATGTTACCATTAAATTTGACTGAGAAAGATATGGAAGGATATCAGAAGAAATTGGATAAATTTTGCAATGGTGGGAAAAGACCTAGATTATTGAAGAAAATGTGGCATCAAAATCAAAAGGAAGGTGGATTGGGAATTCCCAATCTACTTAATTATTATTGGGCCTATGGTATTCGAACTGTGGTAAAAATATTCAAAGGTGGAGATGGTCATTGGGGAGATTTAGAGTTAAAAGATATCAAGAGATTTGGCCCTATATGGTTTTTAGATAAAGCAAAAACAAAAAAGGTAATTAATAGTTATTGGTTAAAGGGATTGAGTAAAATTTGGAATAAATTTGTTAAAATTTTAATTCCGGATATAACCTTTTTGGGGAAGACAATTGGAAATTGGCCGATCAAAACCAATATAAGTCGTGATAAAGTAATTGAAGATGAAAACATAGAAATTATAATAAATTGGTTAAAAGCTTTAGGAAATGAAAGAAGGAAAAATGGAATAATTGAAAAATTGGGGCTAAACTGGTTTGAAAAAATACAGATAGAAAAATGGACTATGAAGGTAAGGGGGAATTGTAAGACAAGTAGAAATAAAACTGAATTTGAAAACCTAGTATCTCAAATTATCAAAGACGAAATTGGGTTAAAGGGACTCGTTAGTAAGATATATAAGATTATAAATTTTGATGGGAAACCACAAATGACGATGAAGATGAATTGGAAGGAAGAATTCAATATTAAAATATCAGATATGGACTGGAATGTAAATTGGAAGAGTCGAATTATGAGGATTTTATCAACAAGGATCAAAGAACATAATTTTAAGGTTGTCTGGAAATGGTATTTGACTCCATTAAGGTTATCGTTGATGGACAAAAATTAGTAATAAATGTTGGAGATGTAACATGGAACTGGGGACTTATGAACATATGTGGTATAAATGTGGAAAAGTTAAAAAGTTTTGGCAACAACTGGAGAAAATGATATCCGAAATGATGAAGAAAAAAATAATATTGAGACCAGAAACTATATTATTGTTGTTAATTAAGGAATCAGAACTAACAAATTATGAGAAAGAATTGGTTAGAATTATGATTATAACGGGAAGAATTATAATAGCTAGATATTGGAAATTAGAGGTGAATTTTAGAATAGAAGAGTGGTACTGTGAAATGTGGAAATTAGCTTTAAATGATAAAATGACATGTGATATTAAATTTAGAAAGGGTGTTTATAAAAGGGACACTTTTTGGAAAACTTGGGAGCCATTTGTGGAGTATGCGTTTGGAAATTTGGATGCTTCAACACCTGTACCCAGAGAACGTGGATTTTGGAGATCGTGAAGATATATCCGAAGGACCAAGTCTTCCTTTCCTATGTATAGCACAGGGTGAAACATTGTATTGTATGGTGTATGTAGTCTTTGTTGTAATGTTTTAAAACTAAAAAAAAAAAAAAATTTCACTTCTCATCCAAGAAGCTTCTTCAGTTTTGAAACTTCTCAATAGACAAGCAGGCGAATGGATACATCTCTTTCATTACCAAGTCTTGCGAAGTCTTCCAAATGTTCTGGTGAAAGCTATATATAGGGATTCCACGTATTTTCCAAAACATTATACATGGTTTCCTCTGTTACATTCATTTTATATGCAACTTTTTTTTTAAAAAAAATTGCACACTATTTTTTTCTACTTATGCCTCGCCTTAGCAGAGTTTCCCAAAGAAAATGTGATTTTTATGCCTTCTCTGGAAGGTTACTTACAGGGATTTTTGTACCCAAATGCATTTTTGAATAAAACTCTTCCAAGGTTCAAAACTCCTCCAATGCTTTTTTTTTTGTTGTTGCCATTTTTTGGCTGCTTGGAAATTTGGAAATGTTTTTTGCAAAAGCAAAAGATGCAGCACAGAGATTTATGAAGGCCATCCAAATAATGCCCTGCCTGGAAGACTGTGGCCATGCCATGCTTCACCTCTCTGGAAATGTGGCATAGCTAAAGATAGAAGGAGTTTCCATTAAACTACTTAAATATCAGGGTCAGGTCTAGTCTTATGCATTTTTTTCCACATAAGTCATTGAACAATTTAAATAGGGGGCGTTGAAAAACCACAAATGTGGTTCTCCAAAGCACCTGAAGGCAAGGCAAGAAGCAATGGATGGAAACTAATCAGAGAGAGAGAAGCAACCTAGAACTAAGGAGAGGTTTCCTGACAGTTAGAACAATTAATCAGCAGAATGACTTGCCTCCAACACTGGAAGTTTGGAGAAGAGATTGGACAGCCATTTGTCTGAAGTGGTATAGGGTTTCCTGAGCAGGGGTTTCCAAAGCAGAGGGTTGGACTAGAAGACCTCCAAGGTCCCTTCCAACTCTGTTATTCTGTTATTCTGGTTCTTGGTCCAGGCTTCCTTTTTTGCAGAAGGAAAGAAGGACTTACAAAGCAGGAAGGAAATTAAGGAGTTAGAATGGGATTTCCTCCTCAAAGCCTTATATTCCTTGACATCATCAGCCCTTCCAACTCTAGTGGCTGGTCTAAGTGGAGCAGCCATTGCTCCTTTAAAGAATCCATTGCGCTGAAAGTCAAATGCTGTGCCTATTTTATAATCACTATCAGACCCCCCAACCCCACCCCACCCGACTCACGTTTCTTTGTTTTCTGTGGTTTTGGATGTCGCCAGAAAACCCTTCAGCAGCTCTCCATGTGTCATCTTACGAGCATTTAGCATCTCTATAAAAAAAGTAGGAATTAGATTTTGCCTGTACTTTTGTAGCTGTTTGCTATTACAGCCACATGAGAAATAAATAAATAACACATTGTACAAACTTCTTAATCAAAATGTTTTTGGTATGAATGAGAATTTAATGGCTTGTGTGTCCTGAGTTCAGGCTTTTTAAAAATACTAATCATGATTTCCTTCAGAATAAAAGTCACTTGATTCTGTATGTATGTAGCAATATCAATAGCAGTTGGGCTTATATACTGCTCTATAGGGCCTTAAAGCACTCTCTGGGTGGTTTATAAACATTATCTCATTGAGATGAGATGGCTCTATTCTTAAATGCTTTTTAAGATTCTTTTCTCCTTCTAAAATTAGTTTAGAACACACGGCTGTATATATATATATAACTACATATATGGCAAGGTGCAATGTCTTGTTACTGGAAAGGTATCAATCTCATGCTAAAAAATTACTTTCTTGTATCCTAGCAATTGATGATAATTACGGTGGTAGTAGAAATAGAAATAGACATATACTGCATCATAGTGCTTTACAGCCCTCTCTAAGTGGTTTAGAGTCAGTATATTGCCCCCAACAATCATTTATCAACCTTGGAAGGATGGAGAGCTGAGTCAACCTCGAACTGTTCAGGATCAAACTGCAAACTGTGGGCAGTGTTAGCCTGCAATACTGTATTCTAACCATTGTGCCACCATGGCTCGAGTATGTATGCATGCTGGTATGCATACATACATGCATTAGATATTTTGCCCAAAGCATTTGTGAATATTGGATACACAATAGTGTCTTCTAAATTAATCTTAGAAGGAGAAAAGAATCTTAAAAACCATTTTAGAACAGTGTTGTCTCATCTCAATGTGATATAATGTTAGTTGAATGTAGCTATTAAGTGTCAGTGGGAGGCAAAGTTGATATGGATAGACTTCCAGTGAGAGGGGGGGGAAACCACAAATATTTAGATAGGCCAGACTGGAGCTGTGAAAAATAAAATTTTAAAAAATTAAGAAAAACCATTGTTTCACAGGGAATTTTCACTCTGTTTCTCCAAATGGGATAAAGTTATATGAGCTAAGACTGAAAATGAGTTCATATCCATCATCTGGGGAATTGTAGAATTTAATATTCCCCAGACAGATAAAAGGGATAAGAGAAAAAACATGTTTTCCTCATGTTTCCAAAAAGGTCTGAAAGCTCAAGAAAATGTGGCCTGCCTTTTGCTAAGGAGAGGGAGAAAATGTCTTACTGACATTTTTATTTTAGTTTAGCTTGCTTTTATGTTTTAGATTTTACAAGTCAGAAACAAACACGCTAGATGTTGCATGGCAGCTGTCAACAATTTAAGCCATTGTACAGGATAACTGACAGCCTGGTCTGATCTCTCTCTTTCAGAGCCCCAGGGAAACAAAGCTTTGTGTGAGAACAGGCGGTATGTTCAACGTTGGGGGAGGTGGGGAGGGGTTGTCAGCCCCACAAGTTGCAGCTGCCCCTGTGGCTCCAAGAATAGGGTCCGGTACAGGGATTCAGTCTTTTGTTCAAAGTATAGGCAGTCCTTGTTTAACAACCATAGTTAGGACTGGCAACTCAGTGAAACAGTCGCTAAGTGAAACCGTGACTGTGCTTACGATCTTACTTCAGTTTTTCTTTGCTTTACAGACTTGCAAAAGTTTTTTAAACATTCCAAAAATTGGTCTTAAAGATACTTCTTCATGACCTTTGTAACTGCAATTGGTCGTTATATGAGACAGAGGCTAAATGAGGACTACCTGTATTGGACAGGGGACGCAGCAACGGGTGGAGGTCAAAAGGTTTGCTCCATGTGGAGCTGTTGGGGTCAATTTTTGGATCTGCCACCATACATTTTTGGTTAACATAATTGTATTTATTTAGTAAACACATTTATACAGCCGCCCAACTCATGCATAGATGACTCGGGACAGCTTATAACATTTTAAAAAATCTATCACATGATAAAAATCCATTAAAAAAACTCACCCTACCCCTCATGGCAGCAATAACACAATCAAACCAGTCACTTGATTGGTTCCATCTCTATTCTAGTTATATGCGAGACCGTCTCCTGCCCCATACATCCCTTCGTCCGATCCGCTCCCACAGAGAGGGCCTTCTCGGGGTGCCGTCGGCCGGGCAATGCCGACTGGCGACACCTAGGGGAAGGGCCTTCTCTGTGGTGGGCCCCGCCCTTTGGAACGGCCTACCCCCTGAACTTCGCACCATCTTGGACCTCCGCCTCTTCCGCCAGTGTCTAAAGACACATCTCTTTCACCAAGCCGGCCTAGCGTAACCTTCGGCTGGGACTATTTTAGACAGTTTTAATTTGGGGATTTTAATTGGATTTTAGCATAGGATGGGAATTTAATATGTCTTTTAAATTTTGTATTTTGTCATTTTGTATGTTTTTTAAATTCCTGTGCGCTGCCCTGGGTCCTCTCCGGAGAAGGGTGGGGTATAAATTTAATTAAAATAAATAAATAAATATTCGTGATCCACTGTCAAAGCCACGTTTTCAGTGCCTTCCAGAAAAGCAACGGGGTGGGGGCTAACCATACCTGGAGAGGTGGGATCAGGGGGGCGGTTTCCGGTAGAGACTACCGCTGGTTTGCTCAGGGATGCTCCATGCACTTGATGCATGCTGTACGCGCATGCGCAGTACAACTAAAATTGTGCATGCACAGAAGCAAAAAATCCGGGATAACTGCAGGCCTGGGTTGCTGCTGGTTCCTGCGATCCAGACCACCAAGCTACTACCGGTTCAGGCAAACCAGTCCAAACCGGTAGGAACCCACCACTGGGTGGGATAATGGTTATTACTACAGGAAATTTTAAAAATTCCTATTGCATTTTTTCCCTCTGGCATCTGTCCCTTAACTATTCCAATGACATGACCTCCCCTTCCCCCCAAAAAGAAATACGTAAGATCTATTCACCCCCAAGTGCATAAGATATAATCAAAGGCTTTTTTTTCCTCAGGGCATTCCCATGTGGATGGCTGGGGATGATGGTGGTTATGCTGTTTGGCTTACTTTCATTGTTGGGCCCTGAAAAACCCACCACTTCCAGTACTGTCCCCCAGTATGTTGGGGAAAGGTCTAAAGAAGGTTAAGGCTACAGACTACATGGTCAGTATACATTCCTGAGAAATATTGGTAGATCAATACATTTGGTGGGTTTCTTCCTTCTTTCCTTGCCAAGTATGTAGACATTGGTGAGGGGGATGGCTGACATACACTATATTGCCAAAAGTATTCGCTTACATGCCCTTTACTGGCATATGAACTTACCGTAAGTGGCATCCCATTCCTAATCCATAAGGTTCAATATGACGTCGGTCCACTGTGCACTGTTCTTGAGCTAATCTGAAGGCCACATGAAGTTTGGAGGTCTGTAGCGATTGACTCTGCAGAACGTTGGCGACCTCTTCACTCTATGTGCCTCAGCATCCGCTGACCCCGCTCCATCTGTTTACGTGGCCTACCACTTCGTGGCTGAGTTACTGTCGTTCCCAAACACTTCCACGTTCTTACAATACAGATGACAGTGGAATATTTAGGAGCGAGGAAATTTCACCACTGGATTTGTGGCATCCTATCATAGTTCCACGCTGAGCTCCTGAGAGCAACCCATTCTTTCACAAATGTTTGTAACAACAGTCTGCATGCCTAGGTAATTGATTGTATACACCTGTGGCCATGGAAGTGATTGGAACACCTGATAGATTATTTGGATGGGTGAGCAAATACTTTTGGCAATAGAGTGTAGAAGCAGGGCAGGGCATGTCAACCCAATCTTATGGGAATAAATGCACTTATGCAAGAGGTCCCAAAGATGCTTTTTCAAAAGATAACTGGGCCTTATTGTATTTTCCTTGAAGAAAAAAGATCTCCACCATTCAGTCAGAACTGAAGAAGCTTCTTGGATGAGAATCAAAATATCTTCAAGAAAAAAGCAAGAAAGTCCAGTTGCCTTGTGAAAAAGCACCTTTGGAACAACCGTGAGCTGGATGATTAAGAATCTGCCTAGACACGTATTAATCTGTAGCCACAAAGACTTTGCATGATATAGGTTTGATTAAAATGAGAGTTGCCTTTAAGCTTCATTCTCATGGTGGGACCTTCAAATGCATCAGCTAAAACAAAGAGCAAACATTCTCTTCTATAGTTTTAATTAAACTATAATTTCATCTCATTCCTAAATATGTTAATACCTGGGTTTCTCCATTGGTGTGAGAAGGGGAAGGAAAGGAGTCAACTGGACAAGTATAACAAATAGTTCTACATTTTCAACAACGTGATTGAGACTTGGATCTTAGTTTAAAGGTGTTCATTCATTCTAATACAGTCAAACAAAGAAAATGAGAAAACCCATCTGAATCTATGAAATTTATAAGAGATGGCGCCCTTTAGATATTTCACTTTCCAGTATGCCCTTTAGATTTCCAAGGTTTACCTTTGCTACCAGCTAGCTCGTTTTTGCAAATGTGTGTATCATATGAACAATTCCACTAAGTGTAATTGCCTCTTGGACCTTATATGTACTCTGGAGGACAGATCTAAATTAGTGTATGAAACGCCTCTGTGAGGGCAAGCGGTGGGAGGACCAGATGGTGTTCCCCACTGACCATAACATTGGGTGAGCATTTGGAAGGGAATTCATACTGAACAGTGACTTGCATTGTTCTAGCTTTCCCCCTTTAAAAAATGAAATTCAAGAATTCCTTTGAAGTGGACAGAAATATTTAGTTTATAATAGGAAATTCATGAGGACTAGTAGTTATGGACAACCTCTTTGATGCAGATTGTAGCCATGCATAACAGGAATCTGAGTGCCACCTATTAATCATTCACAGATAGACATCCTGGAACACAATATGTTTGTGGACGTCGTAGAGGTGCATTCCCCATCTTAGCAAGGAGCTAGTCTGTCCTGTCATTTGATTTGGTGAAATGCAGAGCTGCTACTGTGCTGTTGGTCCTATGATTCCCACCTTTGCCACAGTATTTGGTACTACTTCAAAAGTATATTCTAACATGTGTCAGTAGTAATGTGGCATACTAATATTTAAAAGGCACAGTATGCCCCAATTGCTCTGTAAACACTTTGACTGTTTGGTCTGGAATCTGTTAAAAATATTTTAGAAATAATTGAAACATTTCACACATGAAGAATTGATTCAGGGTATTTTTAGATCTAAACCATCTGAACCTCCCATCGTTTGTGAAATGGATAATGTTTAAAAAAAACTGACATTCCTTTGGACTGGGGAAGGATACCTGACCAATATAAATAAGCTCCGGATTTATACAGGGACATAAAGCAAAATACAGTGTTTTCCACATCAACACATGAGGATTAAAGGCTGCCACTGCTAAATTGGCCCTTTGGAACACTATATGTGTGTGTTTTACTGTACTTCAGCTTCTAAACTGCACTAAGTGTTTAGGTAACTGTTCAGTAACAGCACTGATCTGAATGGGGCTATAAGGAAGACCTTCTACTCCAAGAAAGTTGAGGCATCCAGAAGATGATTGAAGGACAAAATCTTTCAAAACATCTTCTTTTGGTTTAATTGGAATTGTGATTTAACCCCCACCCCCACCCCATTAATCTCACCTTTGCAGCAAGATGACCCAGGACAATGGGGAGGCAAATGAACAACTTGCTGAAACAGAGACATTTTCACCTGGTGGTAAAAAATCTGTACATGAATTGAAAAGACAGATCACTCAGGACAGGTGGTTCCTTACTTACAACACAATACAATAGCAGAGTTGGAAGGGACCTTGGAGGTCATCTAGTCCAACTCCCTGCCCAGGCAGGAAACCCTATACCATTTCAGACAAATGGCTATCCAACATCTTCTTGAAGACTTCCAGGGTTGGTGCATTCACAACTTCTGGAGGCAAGCTGTTCCACTGATTAATTGTTCTAACTGTCAGGAAATTTCTCCTCAGTTCTAAGTTGCTTCTCTCCTTGATTAGTTTCCACCCATTGCTTCTTGTTCTGCCCTCAGGTGCTTTGGAGAATAGTTTGACTCTCTCTTCTTTGTGGCAACCCCTGAGATACTGGAACACTGCTATCATGTCTCCCCTAATCCTTCTTTTTATTAAACTAGATATACCCAGTTCCTGCAACCGTTCTTCATATGTTTTAGTCTCCAGTCCCCTAATCATCTTTGTTGCTCTTCTTTGTACTATTTCTAGAGTCTCCACATCTTTTCTACATCGTGGTGACCAAAACTGTATGCAGTATTCCAAGTGTGGCCTTACCAAGGCATTATAAAGTGGTATTAACACTTCACGTGATCTTGATTCTATCCCTCTGTTTATGCAGCCTAGAACTGTGTTGGCTTTTTTGGCAGCTGCTGCACACTGCTGGCTCATATTTAAATGGTTGTCTACTAGGACTCCAAGATCCCTTTCACAGTTACTGCTATTGAGCAAGGTACCACCTATACTGTACCTGTGCATTACTTGGGTAATGCCGCAATCAAAATATACATTTCATAAATAAATAGTTAAATATGTCCCTTTTTCTATTAATCAAAACACAGAAAGTGGACAGAGACGCAAATGATATAGTATGATGTGGTTAGCAGCACTTTCTTTACAGGCATCTTCTGGTGACAAGGGCTGATTCATAACTTACATTGTTGTATCTTCATAAATTATGTCAGCTGGTTCATTCGTATTGAAATCAAAGAATTCAGAACTGCTGAAATCTGACTGCAACAAAACGCTAAACTAAATTTATGTATCCCCTTTTAGTCAGAGCGCATCGTGCCACTGATAGCAACTTTGTGGTTTCAGTGATCTTAAATATTTCATCGAAAGGTTTCCCAGTTTAAGTTTATTGCTTTTTCTTCAGTATTGTCTATGTGAAATTTAGTGGCCCTGTCAGCCCACTTGGGATGAATTGCTTAATGTGTGTGTGTGAGTGAGTGAGTGAGTGAATGCATGTGTGTGTGTGTGTGTGTGTGTGTGTGTGTGTTTGTGTGTGTAAGCCATGTTATGGAATACAGTAAGTCTGACATTTGCACTAGGGCATAGCTGAATTCATCTTCAGCTGGTGCTAATTGTGATATTTCAAGTTAATTGGAAACAAGAACAATTTATTCTAGTCATGTTTCTGGCAAAATATCCTCATCTGTACCATATGTCCAAAACAGATGTTTCCTGTGCATTACATTATGCCCTACTATATAACTATAACTGGACATTCCATGATTTCACGGATTCCACTACCTATTGGCCATCAACCCTATTCTTCAGTGTATCATTAGCAGCATGTCAAGTAGAGTAGGTCAAGAACATAAAAAAAGAAAACCTGCTACCATCCTTTATATCAATTAATTGTTAGAACAATTAATCAGTGGAACAACGTGCCTCAGGAAGTTGTGAGTGCTCCAACAATGGAAGTTTTTAAGAAGACATTGGACAACCATTTGTCTGAGATAGCAGAGGGTTTCCTGCCTGAGTAGGGGGTTGGACTAGAAGACCCCCAAGGTCCCTTCCAATTCTGTTATTCTGTTCTGTTCTGTAAAAGATCATCAGATTTTATTCATTTCTTTGTGATCATTATTTAGCATTTATGTTCCCCTTAATTTCTACCTCTTGGCAAACTGTGCATAATGCTTCCACAGGGCTGTCATTAAGTGTGATTTAATTATGATTAATTTTAAATTAGTTATCAGCCATATTCCAAAGAAACTATAGTGGAACATAATAGGGCTAGTTCTCAAAAAGTAGTCCTCTTAGTAGTCTGTCTAGCCAGATAAATGTATGGGAAGTCCAAAAATTATTTGTAATATATGCTTAAAGTAAAAGAGGGAAAAAACTAAATGTTTTCTCAAATAATACATAATCCTTTTGCAAGCTTAAATAATATGTGTTGACACATGCACACACACAAATTTAGATATATAAATAAAGGTTGAAGAAATCATCTTAATTATAGATGGTGTTAATTTTGTATTAAAAACATATTGTTTTGTTTCTAGAATAATCTATATTTCTAGAGGCATTCATCTCTGGGGCAGAATGGAGTGGGGGAATGCATGCACTGTGATTTCTATGGGTGTTTGGTGATTGCCACATCAATAGGACATCATTTTGTGAGAATACTCATAAGAGGCTCTCAAAATTCAGACTCAGATTCACTAGCAAAAGAACTGGTGTAGCTACTAACAAAACACACACGCACACGCACACACACATGAATGAGAGCTCTTAACAACAGCTAGTATCCACAAATCTGTAAGAACATTGGGCTGGATTGGCCCAATGAGCCACAGTGGTGCAGCGGTTAGAGTGCAGTACTGCAGGCTATTTCTGCTACCTGCCAGCTGCCGGCTGCCTGCAATTGACTGACCCGCACCAGTCCGGCTTCCGGCCCGGGTATAGCACCGAGACGGCATTGGTCGCGTTGGTCGATGATCTCTGGAGGGCCAGAGATGGGGGTTGTTCCTCCATCCTGGTCCTATTAGACCTCTTGGCGGCTTTCGATACCATCGACCATGGTATCCTATTGCATCGGCTGGGGGGGTTGGGGGTGGGAGGCACCGTTTTACGGTGGTTCTCCTCCTACCTCTCTGGCCGATCGCAATTTGTGTTGGCAGGAGAGCAGAGGTCGACCTCGAGACCCCTCACGTGTGGGGTGCCTCAGGGGTCGGTCCTCTCGCCTCTCTTGTTCAACACATACATGAAGCCGCTGGGTGAGATCATCCGTGGTTTTGGGGTAGAGTACCATCTCTACGCTGATGACACTCAGCTGTATATATCTACCCCAAACCACCCCAGCGATGCCGTAGCGGTGATGTGCCAGTGCCTGGAAGCCGTGCGGATCTGGATGGGAAGTAAAGGACTCAGGCTCAACCCGACCAAGACCGAGTGGCTGTGGTTTCCGGCTGCCCGATTCAACCAGCTCACTCCATCGCTGGCCATAGGGGGCGAACATCTTGCCCCTGTGGATGGGGCGCGCAATTTGGGTGTCCTCCTGGATGCCCGGCTGTCTATGGAAGATCAAGTGACAGCCGTGGCCAGGAGGGTGTTTTACCAGGTTCGCCTGGTTCGCCAATTGCGCCCCCTATTGGATCGGGACGCCCTTCGCACAGTCACTCATGCTCTCGTGACATCTCGACTGGACTATTGTAACTCTCTCTACATGGGGCTCCCCTTGAGGTGCACCCGGAGACTTCAGCTAGTCCAGAACGCAGCCGCGCGAGCAATTATGGGAACCGCAAGGTTTAACCATGTAACACCGCTCTTGCGCGAGCTGCACTGGCTGCCTGTCGTCTTCCGGGTGCGCTTCAAGGTGTTAGTTATCATCTTTAAAGCGCTCCATGGCTCGGGACCTAGCTATCTGCGGGATCGGATCCTGCCTCATACATCCTCACGGCCGATTCGCTCCCACAGAGAGGGACCTCTCCGGGTGCCGTCCACTAGACTTTGTCAGCGGGCGACGCCCAGGGGAAGGGCTCTCTCTGTGGCGGGCCCAGCCCTCTGGAACGACCTTCCCCCTGACATTAGGACGACCACGGACCTCCGCTCCTTCCGTCTAAAATTAAAAACACATCTCTTTTGTCTGGCCGGCCTAGGATAGCCTCTCTGTCTTTGGGGTATTATTATTATTGTATTTAATTATTGGGAATGCTATTTTAGTTTAGCTAGTTTTATGGGGAATTTTAGCACAGGCTCAAGTTTAATTTGCTTTTAAAAATGTCTGTATATATTTGTTGTCTTTTATTCTTCCTGTGCACCGCCCCGAGTCCCTATGGGGAGAGGGAGCGGTTTATAAGTATTAAATTATTATTATTATTATTATTAATTTGGCAGTTCAAATCTCACCAGGCTCAAAGTTGACTCAGTCTTCCATCCTTCGGAGGTGGGTAAAATGAGGACTCAAATTGTTGGGGGCAATATGCTGACTTTGTAAACCATTTAGAGAGTGCTGTAAAGCACTATAAAGCAGAGTACAAGTCTAAGTGCTATTGATATTGTACCCCAAGCCTATCAGGCTGTTCTCACAATGGCCAGCCAACTGCTCAAGGAAGCCCACTAGTCACCAGACAGATGTCCTACAGGGGTTGTCACATTGCTACCAAGGCTACTAGCTATTGATCTCATGAATTACTACAACCCTTTTTTGAAGCCAGCCAAGGTAGTAGAAACACCACATCTTATGGTAGCTAAACAAATTTTCAGAGGCTTGCTATATTTTGACTCTAGGTTCTAATGGTAGACAGCAAGGGAATTCTGATCTGCATACAGTTGTGTCCTGGGCATGTCACCAATCCAACTGAAATTGGTGACTCAAGCACAGGGACTTTGTCCTAGTTACATCTGGTCTCACATCTGCGTCTTATCCAGTTTTCGTGCCCCATGTTTCCTTCTGAACTTCCAGACCATCTGATTATTGCTGGAAACCAAATGTTTCCAAGTTAAAGAAACTTTGGTCTTGATGCAGCAAGCTAGGTTTTCATGTTCTTAAAAGCTGCACCTGTTAGCAACTCTGGGTTCAGAACCAGTGTTACAACTCTGGTCCCTTAACCAGTGTTAGCAAATAAATGCGGAATAGTGTAATTCACCGGACAATAAAGAGATACGTTGCTGTAGCCACAAACAAACTCTAAAACAATGATAGTATGAAAATAAATAGTCTTTACTTTGTAGCAACTAAAATACTTCTTCCGACTAACTTCTCAAACAAATAACAACAGTCCTTCACCAATGTTACAGTTATGCAAAACAAATCCTCTTCCTTCTTCACAGCTCCAGCTCCTCAGCACAGGGAATTGAAAAGGGAATGAGCTGTGATTCTGAGCTTGCTTTATGGTAGAGCTGTACCAATCAGCCAATCAGAATTCAAACACAGTTCTTAAAGCTACATAACTCCTTAAGAACATAGGCTCATATATATTGTCAATCCAATATGAGGCTGACATCGCCAATATTTTACTAATTGGCTTCCAAGCACAATCTCACCAGGCTCAAGGTTGACTCAGTTGATTGGGCAATAAGCTACACAAGGCAAGATGTGGCATTTATTCTAATAGGAGCATTTTATTTTAACCCCAGGAAAGGGGGAAACTAAAGGATCAAGGAAACAAATGAAAAAACAAACAAGGCTGCAGAGGTGTTGTTGTTTTTTTAAAATACTGGGGTGGAGGGAGAGGAAACCAGAAAGTAACTGGATTCAATTTTAGGATGGTGGCAAGGAGAAATTTCAGGTTCAGTTTTGTTTTGTTTTGCTCTGTTTTTTTTTTTTAAAGACTGGGCCAAGATTTTTCTTATAAATTAATTCCACACGTAATTTTTGGAATTCTTTCTTATTTATCCAAACTTCATTCCCCGGAACGGTCAAACGAATAGTTATCAGAAACTGGCAGTGGAGCATGGAGGGGTGAACTCATTTACTTTTACTTTTTGCCTTTCATATGCAGATTGGGTGCTGCCTTTCAGGGGGATTTTTGGTCATTGCTTAACAAGATCTAAGCTTCCTTCCTGAGACATCATCTTTTATTAATCAGCTTATCCGCAGCAGAGTCCAAAGAGACTGGAAATGGGTTTGGGCAGATGTTGATAAATGTCTTAAGTTTCTTCTAAGCTGATTCAAGGCCAGCGATGTTTTATTAATAAGCTAACCTTCAAACACACTTAGGCCTCTGTGGACCATACCACTTTTTTTTAGACATCATCCTGTTTATACTGTTGGCTTGATTTGAGCAACGGCTGTTAACATCTTTTGTTTGCCATGGCAAGCAGCAAAGTGTACATCTGAATATTTGTGATTCAGTGTAAACTGAAACACTCTACAAAGGAATCCTATGCTACATATCAGGTGTTGGAAATGCTAGCAGAAACCCTGTTTGTTTCAATTGTGCTTTCTTTTTGTCATTTCTTTTTGAAGGCTTCTTGGTCTCAGAAATGTAAAACCAAATGCTCAGTGGGTCAATGTGGTCTCTCTTCTATGGAAAATGTAGAGACTTTGAGTCCCATAAGACCTTTTTGGTTGATATATATTATGAGTGTGTGTGTGTGTGTGTGTGTGTGTGTGTGTGTGTGTGTGTGTCTGTTGTCCTGGAGGTTGTACTTTCCAGATCTACCTTGTAAGTTCTCTTCTTCCAAAACGTCCACATGATGAGGAAGAAAGCCTTAGAAATATACACAGCTTCACATCAGCAATCATGAAATGAACTTCAGGCCTGATGTTCCAGCAAAATACAGAAACTATATACCCCAAATGCCCCCACAACATCAAGTTATACCTCAAACTTATGTAAAACTATCAAATTGTAGCAATGCATATGAAAAAGGGATGAAAGACTCACGAATGCACAATGTCATTTGGTACATTTACATTCCAACCTTTCCAACATATGTTATCCAACATTCAGTACTGAGTGGCTCAAAATTGACTCAGCCTTCCAGTCTTCCAAGATTGATAAAATGAGGACCCAGATTGTTGGAGGCAATATTCTGACTCTGTAAACCACATAGATAGGGCTGTAAAGCACTGTGAAGCGGTAGTCTAAGTGCTATTGCTATTGCTATTTATTATTACAACATAATGAAATGTAAAACCCAAAGACTACAAAGCACTCATACTTTAGGATACAAAGAAATCAATGCTATAACTACCTGTGTTTCCCCGAAAACAAGACGTCATCTTGTGTTATTTTTTTGTTCCAAAATACGCATTAGGGCTTATTTTCACAGAAATATGGTACTAAATGCGTCTGTCTGGTTGATGATCTTAACAAGGGTTTATTTGGGGGCAGGGCTTATATTACGAGCATCCTGAAAAATCATGCTAGGTTGGGTCTTATTTTCCAATTGGGTCTTATTTTCAGGGAAACAGGGTATATGTTTAAAATAACAAGCTTACTGATAATGCCACCTTCTTTTCGTCTGTCAATCTTGAATTGAGATGATACCTATTTTTTCATTTTTATTTAGGCAATTCTTGCTTGCAAATTAATTTTTTTTCTACAGCACAATACAATCTTAGTGACTTTAAAAACATCTTCTTGAAATACAGTAGCTATTTGAGAAAATAAGAAGGGAAACCAATGATGTGTATTTCTCAGCACAAATATCAAAAGTAGATCCACCTATTTCAGCATAGGAAGAGAATGTTGTAGAAATCAATCACTTCAACAATATCAGAAGGCTGTCAGCCCACATGAATGTAGGTGAAGAAGTCATTCTGAGTTGGTGCTACTTGCATAACTGCCATGCAGAGGCTAAATATTGATAAAATTTTAGGCATCTTTTTCCAGTACGAGAAAACGTGTTGAGATGTAAACTGTTTAGTTATCTATGGAGATTCTGAATCATCCAGGACATTGTTGTCGTAAACATGCTTTTTCAAAAAGCAGCTGGACTTTGTTTTTTCCTTGAGGAAGATGCTTTTCCTCCAAGAAGCTTCATCAGTTCAGGATATGATAGGATAGGATAGGATAGGATAGGATAGAATAGGATAGGATAGGATAGGATAGGATTCTTTATTGGCCAAGTGTGATTGGACACACAAGGAATTTGCCTTTGGTGCATATACTCTCAGTGTACATAAAAAGACAAGATACATTCGTCAAGAATCATAAGGTACAACACTTAAAAATAGCCATAGGGTACAAATAAGCAATCAGGTAACAATCAATATCAATATAAATCATAAGGATACAAGCAACAAACTTACAGTCCTACAGTCATAGTGGAAGGAGATGCGTGATAGGAATGATGAGAAGACTAATAGCAATGCAGCCTTAGTGAATGGTTTGACAGTGGTGAGGGAATTATTTGTTTAGCAGAGTAATGGTGTTCAGGAAAAAACTGTTTTTGTGTCTAATTGTCTTGGTGTGTAGTGAGGGTAGGAGTTGCAACAATTTACGTCCAGGATGCGAGGGATCGGTAAATATTTTCACGGCCCTCTTTTTGACTCGTGCAGTCCTCAATGGAAGGCAGGTTGGCAGTAATTGTTTTTTCTGCAGTTCTGATTATCCTCTGAAGTCTGTGTCTATCTTGTTGGGTTGCAGAACCAAACCAAGCTGCTTGGATGAGAAGTGAATCATCTTCCACCAAGAAAAAAACAAAGTCCAGTTGCCTTTTGAAAAAGCACCTTTAAGACAAACTGTTTAGTTATTACTACCATACATTATCTATGTTAAGAGGAAAGTGGAAATCCAAGAACATTTATTAAGCAATGTAAAAAAAAGTGCAAATTTAATTCTTACGAACTTGCATACAGTGAAACCATTAAAGGACAGAAAAGCAAATAATCCAGGTTAAGAGGTACAGCTATCTAATGTGATGTTTCTAACACCTGCAATCACAGCACATTTTAAGCTTGTTTGGAAAAATAACTGGCTTTTGGTAACTAATGATGAAGCATACGGGTGGAAAATTCATTGATTTGCAAACTCTATTGCCTTTATACTTGTGTTAAAAGGAATGTCCTTCTGGGTTTGGCTCCAAGTGGGGAAGAAGACACTGGAGACATGGAGGCTGCTTGGAAAGATGGTTTAATGGTGGACAGGACCACATGGCTGGAGTCCTGAACAGAAAAGGTGCTTACATGCTTCAATGTTGGACAGGAAGAGAAGGGGCTGAGCAAGGGGCTTGCAGGGCTTTTTATCAATTGTTTGGCCCCACCTATCTGTTTCTTATTCCTGTGTAAGAACTGTACTCTGATTGGTTGCCAGACTCCCATGGGCTGAGTCCAGGTTCTGTAAGGCCAGTCCTACCTTAATCCCATGACTCTGGAGCTGAAGAGGAGAACTCTTTATTATGTAAAGTGGACTAGCCCAGGCCTTAATGGCCCATTGACAAAGGGGGTGGGGGCAGAAGGCTGCAGGAAACAAAACATGTTTCTTCATTTTCACATCTAGGGAAATATAATATTCTGCCTTTTCAATATTTCCCAGGGTATTTCATTTTTCTGGGAGAGAGATGGGTGATAACTTTCCACACTTTTATAATGAATCATTTTTATACCAGCTAAAAGCCGGCCCCAATTATGGAAGCCATAGATTTCTCTTATCAATAATAAACAGATAACAAGAGTCATTTTGAGTAAGATAGATCCCCAGCATACTGGGAGATTTTGCTGGTGTTTTTATTCACACATTCAAGTCTAGAGAATCGTGTCTAATCTTATCGTAATGTTAGGACCCGAGAAAACTGAGTTGAGGTTTACATGAATCAGAAATATCTGGATACCCCCAAACTAGTTCAATGACTGTAGAGAACAAGAATGTCTGCCTACCAAAATGGCAATCACATGTCCGCAGGACTCGTCAATGTTCACAAATGCCTGCTGTTTATGAAGGGTCCAAATCTCAGTAAAGTAACCACAGGAACTCGGCAATGGTTGTAACAGTGAAGACGGGTTGTGAAGTTATTTTTTTCAGCACCATTATAAGTGTTGGACTGTGTTTAAACAAGTCAGGCATTAAGCAAGGGCTATCTATATCCATAAACAATGGTTTTAAAATATTTAAGGTTAGAAAAAAGTTAGAAAATATTAAATAAAAAAATGAAAATCTTGACATAAAAACCAGAAAGAGAAATTTCTCCTGACATATTCTGATTTCACTTCCTTTAACAAAAGGGGGAGAATACATAGCAAATTTTATTTCTGATAAAAATTTCTTTCTTGCAACAGACTGCAGGTTACCTACTGTATTTTTACCTGCATCTGTACATCTTAAAATTTATAAATCCATTGTCACAGCTTTAATAAAGAGGCTACCACAAGTACATACATTAAAATTATTTTAATTTTATGCAATCATTCAGCATAGTTTTAATACATCAATTCTCATGTTAATACTCCTAGTAGTTGCATCATTTATCATGCACTGCAACTCATTTGAGTTCTTAGCCAACAACATGTATTATCTGCATTCATAGTATACAAATATTAACATCTTCAGCTAATATTCCTCTAATATCACCCACAAGCAATCCTCCTGTATTTCACAATTTTTACTTACTCCTTGTTCAGTGTGGAACCATTCACTACACATTCCATTTATTTGTATGCTTGCTTTATCTCACACATATACCTCTCTTTTCCCTTTCAGCAACCATTCTTCAACTTCCTGTTCACACAAAAGTCCCATAAATGAACCCTAAAATAAAAGCATGTTTCCAAATGGCATGTTCAGATGCAGTGTTCTCTCACACATTGAGCAAGTCACACAACTTCTCTATAAACAAACATCTATATTTTCCCACTTCTCCAGTTATTTCATCCATACCAGTTACTTCACCATGGGGTACATGGTTAAAGATGCTGAGCTTGTTTGGTGGAAAGCTGATGGAAAAAGGTTCAAGACCTGAGCACTGAACAATGGGGGTGAGCTCCTGTTCTTGCCCCAGCTTCTGCTCACGTAGCAGTTCAAAAACAGGCAAATGAGAGTGTTAGGATAACTATCCTAATGTTGGGTTGACAATATATGTAAGCCAGGATTCTTAAAGAGTATATGTAACTTTAAGGACTATGTGGAATCTGATTGGGTGTGCTTCCCAAATCAATCATAAAAAGGCAGCTGGGAACACAGTTCATTCCCTTTTTGCTTTCCTTTGCTTCCTGATTGCCACTGAGGAGGAACTGAAGACGGAAGAAGTATCATTGTTTGTTTTGACTGTAAGATAACTGTGTTTTGGTGAAGCACTGTTTATTGTTGGAAGAGTTAGCATCACTGTTTGGAAGAAGTATTTTAGTTACTACAAAAGTAAAGACTATTTATTTTTTCTACTATCAGTGTTTGATAGTTATTTGTGTGCTTTAAGCAACGTATCTCTTGCTGTCTGGTATATTGCACTATTCCGCCTTTATTTTCCAACGGGGGTGTTTTTTTACCCCTAACAGAGAGCAGATAAATAGGTACCACTTTGGTGGGAAGGTAACCATGAGCCTTGGTGTAACTCATGCTGGCCATATAACCCATGCTAAAATGCTAAATGCTAAAAAACATTGGCTAAAAAACAGAGATGAGGACCTTGCCCTAGAGCTCAACACGAATGGACAAGAAAACCTTTTACCTTTACAGGTTTACAATTTTTAAAAACATATTGCCATATACGTGTTATCTTTTCCACCAATTGCTTTTTTGGGACACTAACATTTATAGCATTTGATTCACTATTATTTCTATATACGTTTGTAAAATACTCCTTCAAGTATTTACTTCAGTATCTTTCCAAATTATTTCATCGTCATTATGTTCAATAGTTATCAGTACCAACACTTATAAATACCTGCAGTGCTAAACATAGCTTTGATTGATTTTTATTTTTCTTTCTTTTCTTAGATATATTGGCTGCAAATCTGAAAATTCTAGGTGACATACAGAATTTTGAAAAAGGCTTTCACACATTTTTATTTAATAAGATAGGGAAGTATAGACAAGGTTACCATACTGATATGACTACACCATAGGAGTCAAGCATCAGTCAGTTTAGACCAAATAAGCTCAGATTTGACCAAATAGAGACCAAATAAACTCAGATTTGCCTCAAGCTGTCAGGATTCCAAGTAACACCCCCAACAAAAGAATACTCCAAGGCTTGAAGTTCCTCAAAGTTTCATTTTATTAAAGATGTCATATTAGCACATCTGGGGAAACTCGAATGTGAGAGTTCCTGGTTTTCCTCACCCAAAAGAAGGTCAAAGATCCATCCCAGCACCCACAAGTCCATTGCATGATCCAATCAATTCACCATCCTAACTGGAGACAACCCACAGTCACTCCCATCCAGGTGCATGCTGAATGCCCTTGACTCCCAGAGAAAGGAATGTTGTTATGGCTAATCCTCCTCCATACCATGTAATCCCCCCCTCCCCCCCAGTATAAGCGTTGATATTGAAGCTCCAACAGTAAAGATGGCTTCCAGGGCTGACAGAAACATTTGCCTCAAGGATTCTATACAAGCTAGGATTTCTAACTAGAAACCTCTTTATGAGTGAGTATACTATTCCATCAACTAAGAGAAACATGCTCAAGAGTATTGAGTCATTCAAAATATTTGTTCTGTTTATTCATTAGAGTTGTGTTTCACTTTTCCTCTAGGAATTCAAGAAAGGTTATACAGGATTCCTCCTCATAACTAATTCTGAGTACAACAGTATGAAATAGTTTGGGGCTAGGAAATAGTATACTATGTAAGCTTACTTATTCTTCAGAACTAGTCATTGGTCCAAATAATTCAGCAGCAGAATTTAATTCCTCTTTCCTATGCTGTATATATTAACCTTACCTCAGTAACCTTTACAGTGTATATTTATCAGCCTACATCCCCCCTTCACACCCCTGCAAACATAATCCTTATAAGGTAAACCTATCTGAATAACACTGAATATAAAAATTACTACAATCGCCGCCCTGGGTCCTTTTGGAGAAGTGCGGGGTATAAATCTAATAAAATAAAAATAAAATAAAATAAATAAATAAGTAGTCCTCGATTTACAATATTTAGTGACCATTCAAAGTTACAACTGTGCTGAAAAAAGTGACTTATGACCATTTTTCACAATTATGACGATTGCAGGAGAGAAGCAACTTAGAACTAAGGAGAAATTTCCTGACAGTTAGAACAATTAACCTCTGGAACAGCTTGCCTCCAGAAGTTGTGAATGCCCCAACCCTGGAAGTCTTTAAGAAGATGTTAGATAGCCATTTGTCTGAAATGGTATAAAGTTCCTGCCCACGCAGGGGGTTGGACTAGAAGACCTCCAAGGTCCCTTCCAACTCTGCTATTGTATTGTATTGTATTGTATTGTATTGTATTGTATTGCAACATCCCCATGATCATGTGATTTAAATTTGGATGTTTGACAACTGACTCACATTTATGATGGTTCCAGTGTTATGGGGTCATGTGATCATGTTTTGTGATTTTCTGAGAAGCAAAGTCAATCAGGAAGCTAGATTCATTTAATAACCATGTTAGTAATTTAACATTTGCAGTGATTCACTTAACAAATGTGACAAGAAAAGTCATCAAATGGGGCAAAACTCACTTAACAAATTTTTCACCTAGCAACATAAATTCTGGCCTCAATTGTGGTCATACATTGAGGACTACCTGTAGTGCTCTGGTAAGTAGGATTAGGAACTATTTAAAAATTCTGGTTAAATTATTATTATTTTTTTAATTCAAATTTATACCCCGCACCTTCTCCAAAAAGGACCCAGGGCAGCTTATGTTAGAAACATAAGACATTGTCTTATATCAGAAGTTGCCTCTTCCATATTTCACAGTGTTCTCTATTCTGTCAGGTAACAGTTCTTGAAGGTTATCTAATCCTTAGAAATGTGAAAAATATATTGCATGGTTATATAGCATATATATTATATATAATTGACTCTTCCCTCATCCTTGATTGATTATCTATATAAATAAAAATGTAACAAGAGTTTGTCCAAAACCGCTAATCTCTGAAAGTACTGCACCGATCGCTTCCAAATTTGCACACAACGTTCCTTTGAAATACAGCACTAATGATATATATATAGATTGTGTAGATGTCACACCTGTGCCAGGTACATACAACGGAAATGTAAAAAATTGTAAAAAAAGGTAGGTAGATGGATACAGAGAGAGCAGTGGGCCACAGGTATTATGTCATCCTTTATGACATAAAATACTCTGAGGGAGAAATACAGTAGGTAGGTAGGTAGGTAGGTAGGTAGGTAGGTAGGTAGGTAGGTAGGTAGAGGGATAGAGAGGGAGAGGGAGAAATACAGTAGGTAGGTAAGTAGGTAGGTAGGTAGGTAGAGGGATAGAGAGGGAGAAATACAGTAGGTAGGTAGGTAGAGGGATAGAGGGAGAAATACAGTAGGTAGGTAGGTAGGTAGGTAGGTAGGTAGGAAGGTAGGTAGGTAGGTAGGTAGGGACAGGGTTAGAGAGGGAGAGGGAGAAATACAGTAGGTAGGTAGGTAGGTTGGGAGTTATATGGTGGTTGTGTGTACGTGTGTGTGCAGGTGTAGATCTACCCACAGATTGGTTGGCCATTTAACCAGATTGGGCCACAGCAACGCGTGGCCAGGAACAGCTAGCATACAATATTATTCAATGCTTTTGAAGATCATAAATTGAAGTGTTTTACAAACTCCTAGCTGCCAAATCGGGGGTGGACTGCTAAGGGTTTGCAGGGGTTCAGGAAACCTCTAGCTAAGATTCTGTGCAGTTCGGAGAACCCCCAAATCCCACTCCTGGCTGGCTCCACCCACCCCTCCCCTCCCAGGAGTTCCCATGCAGCCCATTTTGGATGCAGGTAAGTGCAAGGTGCATGTGGAGGCTCAGGGAGGGTGAAAAATGGGCCTATCTGAAGTTCAGAGGGCCTCTGGAGTTTTTTGCCCTCTGGAGGCTCGAGGAAAACCTCTGGTGCCAAGGGAGGGCAAAAACTCCCCCCACACACACCGTGGTTCAGGAGGCCGACTAGGCCACACCCACCATGGCCACATCTACCCAGCAACTGGGCAGAGAACCCCTTGCTAAAGTTTTTGAAGCCCACACGTGTCCCAAATGAATATTTCATCTTGAGACTCACCACACAGAAAAATATGAACTCATTATAACTCATTTTGACACAATATTTACACATCAAACTTTTAAATAATCCCTTGATTTCATTACTTTCATTATCATGCTTATCATGATATTCATTTTCATGCTTCTATATATGAACTGCTTAGCCAACCAAATTTGACATACTTTTTTGGGGAGGTCGATGTTTCCTGTACATGTCATTTTGCAACAAGCTGAAAAATTAATTGGTATCTAGAGAGGGGAAATAATAAAAATATGTGTAGCAAACACAATGATAATAAATCTTCTCTTAACATTAGGAAACTTTACACAAAGTCTTAAAGTGACTAAAATGTTACATCTGTAAATGTTAGCTGATCTGAATATACACCGACATGTTCATGCATTCCCCTTTCAGTGTTTTTGATTTTGCAAGCAAAATTTCACAAGATGCAATATACAGTAGAGGCATATCCAAAGGAAATAGTGCAGAATTCAAGCAAAATGTTGAGATTTAAAAAAGTAGCAACATATAAATTTGAGTGGCTGATCATCACATATAAAATCCCTGAATGTTGAATCATAATTTTTAAGGAAACAAATCGAGCCAAGATGTCCTGTCTGGAATAAAAGAAAGACACAAGCAAAAACTCATTGTCAAAGGTTTTTTTTTTAAATGGCACAATTCATAAGTGGTCAAAAGTATTTTGTGGTTTAAGTAATGCTAATGTGATATAGAAATAGCCAAGGATTCCTACCCATATTTTTAAAATGATACATCTGTGAAAAATGTTTAGTCATAGGATTAGCCTGTAGGGTGTCAAACCCGCGGTATCACATTGCCATCACATGATGTTTCCCATTCGTGGAGCTGGGGTGGGTGTGGCCTGTGTACGATGCATCCGGCCCGCTGGCAACTAGTTTGACACCCCTGATGTAGAGCGATAGAAAGGATTATAGGCCAATGTTTCCTGAACTAAAAAAATCTGAAGTTCAGGTCCCAGCATGCTTCCTCAAAAATAAGACAGGGTCTTATTTTCTTTTGACACCCCCCCCCAAAAGCACTTGGCCTTATTTTTGGGGAGGTCTTATTATTTTTGAGGTGCAGGAAATGGTGAGCGTGGTCACCTCATGGCTGCTGCTGTCTTGCATTATTTTCGAGAAGGGCTTATTTTCAGGAGAGGGCTTATTTTAGTGCATGTGCTCAAAACCCCAATTGGGCTTATTATCCTGGGAGGTCTTATTTTCAGGGAAACAGGGTAGTTCTTAATATCCAGGATGGCACAGGAACTATGCCATCTGGATTTATATTCACTTAGGTAAAGCAAGGTGGTTGCTTCATAGAAGGATAGTACAGATGGCCCCTCATCCAGGAGGGCTTATTGTTTTTATCTGGTAGGTATAGGGTTATTTTTTGTTAAGGCTTTTGTGAGTTAATTCTTACTATCTTTTTTAACATAAAAGTGATTAACAGTTTTACAAAGGCCATAAATATAACATTAATAAATAATAAAATAAGCAAGAAAAGAAAGAGGCAAAAGTGCACAAAGAAATAATTAAAAACTAGAAAAAAGTTTCAAATTTCCTTTGCAACAAATCTAAGTACAATTGCAAAATTATCTCTTACTCTATGGGAATAAAAAAGACACCCTCATTTTATTCTATTATCCAGTTGTTTTCTAATTGTCAAAACCATAAATCATGTGCATTTTTTTCATCTCATGCAAAAAGCCTGTAAGTCCGTCAAAAATATAGATATTTTACACCTTTCTTGCTACGATTGTTAAGTGAATCACTGCAGTTATTTAGTTAGTAACACGGTTGTTAAGTGAATCCGGCTTCCCCACTGACTTTGCTTGTCAAAGAATCACAAAAGTGGTCCTGTGACCCCAGGACACTGCAACTGTCATAAATATGAGTCAGCTGTCAAGAGTCTGAATTTTGAGCACATGACCATGGGGATGCTGCAAGGATCATAGATGGGAAAAACTCTCATAAATCACTTTTTTTCAGTGCTGTTGTAACTTCAAAGAGTCACTAAAGAAACTGTTGTAATTCAAGGACTATAGACTATATGTGTAGGTTAAGATTTCATTGTGAAGTCCTTGATGCTCCCTGTGCTTGGTTGTTTGCTTTCAGATAGAAATAGCATTTAGACTTATATACTACTTCACAGTGCTTTACTGCTCTCTCTAAGCGATTTACAGAGTTAGCATATCTTCCAACAATCTGGGTCCTCATTTTATCAACCTCAGAAGGATTTGAAGACTGAGTCAACCTTGAGCCTGTTGAGATTTGAACTGCTAAATTGCAAGCAGCTGGCAGTCAGCTGAAGTAGCCTCACATTCTAACCGCTGTGCCACCATGGCTCTTAGATTGTTCGTTACCAGACTACCAGTGGTGGGTTCCAGATTCCGTCCCAACCGGTATGGTTGGAACGGCCCTGGCATCACCCACATGGACGTGCGTGGCACGTGCATACGTCATACTTACCTGTGATGCTTCCGCAAGCCTTGGCAACGCTCCAGCTGCTCACCGGAGCGTTGCGCAGGTGCCATACACGCCATGCGCATGCACAGAAACACAAAAAGCATAAAACACTGGTAAGGAGCTTGGGCAGGCAGGTGGGCCCTTCGGAGCACCGTTCCGGAACAGTATCTGGTGCTCCAGGCAGGCTCCGGTACACCCGTACCGGGGCGTACCGCCTGCAACCCACCACTGCGGACTACGTAATATTGTTCCTTGATTGGACTATTGTGATCATCCTACACTTATCATGCACTAAACAATAGTGTGAAGAGACCTAATGTTTGTGTGGCTTTGAGATTCTATTCTTAAAAATAAGTGCTTCTCCTTTTCATGCAAGAAAGCAAGCACTTATTTTTTAAAAATAGAATCTCAAAATCAAACGAACATTCTCTTCATACTATTATTTAGTGCGCCTTTATGCACACAGACTTTATCCAGTCACGGTTCCCATTACCACCAATTTAAACCTTTTAAAAAGATATCTCTGTTCTTTTGTATAGGACTGAGGCATACTTTTTAACTGCTGCAAGTAATCAAATGTATATATGTGCAAGATGGCTGAGAGAAACGTCAAAGTTTCACCTAATAAATTTTTGTTATGCTTCAATTTTCAAAGTATATTTGATTTATTGGAGCCACCAGCCATATGATGACAGCCTCATGTTTTTTATATGAGTCATGTCCCCAAGGAATTTAGCATAGGCCAATAGTATACTTTGGACTAGATCCAGTGTCCGCATACAGGTTTTCATTAGACTTTGATGCCAGTTGATTTGGGGAACAAAGAAGCTGCTGAAAACTAGCTTTTCTTTGGGATAGTTTCCTCTTCTTCTTCTTTTTTTTTTTTTTAGCAAAAAAGAAATAAAGTTTTTTTTTCCTGAGAGAAGCTTTGCGCCTCCGCATTATAGGTGTAGGACAATATTTTAGGGAACAGTAATTTGTTATTGCAGGTGGCCATGCTTCAAGCACTTCCGTATTTTGAGAACAGATCAGACAAAGTGCAACAACTTATTGAAAAATTGCCAGATTTGTAAATTAGAAACACACTGGTTTGTGGCTAAGATGAAGTTAGCGTGTATTACAATAGCTGAGACTTCTCTGAAACACTAAAGGAATATAATTACTTACATTATTCCACATGTCACAAGGCTAGGGGCATAAACACATTAAAGAAAGCTTTATAGCAATATCCTGCTAGGATGCTTCTTTTAATTCAGTAAAGAATATACATCGCTGCCCAGAATCATCTTATACAGAAGATGTGTGGCATAAAAATATTAAATTGTTATTTAAATAAAGAATAAATGTATTATTTATTATTTATGTATTATTTAACTAAATAATAAATACACAGAATATTTGAGTAATTAGAATCTCCTGCAAAATCTATTCTGCCTTTTCCCAACTTTGTTACCTACCACTTTCCAAATTTGCTCGAAGAATATAATTTCCTCTGTAGTAGGATGTCCTGATAAACTCCACAGGGTTTAAGATGCTTCGTTGTGCTCTGTTTCTTGACATAGATTGGGGAAGAAGGTATTTCTCAAGGAGTTTTCCAGAAATTTAAAGAGAGAGGCAGTCAGAATGCCTGTCAATTTCACTCTACTCTCTTTCCTTGGCCTGCTGTACTCCTCCAAAATTGCAAGGGTAAGAAAATAGCAAAACTATCCATATCAGTCAGTTTTCTCCTACTCCTGTTGCTGCCACAATACTATCGTAGCCAGGGCAATTGCAAAGAGATATACCTAGTTGCAATAACATGGACACATCTTTTTTCATGTTTATAGCTAGCCGTGATGTTTAAGCAGAAACGCTATTGAAAACATAGTGGTATGGCAACAGCATCTGTCCCATTTGAGGAGGGAGGGGCAGATGGTGTCCCGTCCTCTCCACACACACACACACACACTCCAGGAGCTGCAGCTCAGAAGGCGGGGAATGTCTCCAAATGAAATTTTTCCACTCTTTTATAGGTCAGCCAGAGGAAATACTGAATTGTGTTTAATGCCTTTGCTCAGGATTCGGAACTTGGTAGAAGCAAAGATAAAAAATAGGATGCAGATAGATTTCAAAAGATTAGAAAGTTTAAAACAGGGGCATTTCAAAGTATCCAGTGACCTAGTATGCAAGGATGCATAAAATGAAAGTAATAATCTGTCCGCCCAGAGCAGCCTTCCTCGGTTTCATGCCTTCTAGATGTGGATATTATGTATGATTTATGTGAGTTCTAATTCAGTATTGAGCATGGATCATAAATATTTAGAACAGCATTGAGCGTTTTGTGTATATTTGACTAATATCTCTACTTTGTCAGCTCCAGAGATTGAGGACTACTAACATCCAAATAAAAGTTTTTGGTTTTTTTTAAAAACCTTGTGAAATATAAATAATGACCATAGAAAAAATATTAAACAATTATATGAAAGCCAGACATGATAAAAAGACATATTGGTGTTAACAACAATCCATGCTATGTTCTTAATTTCCAAATGTGGACTTTCACAGCCAGTTCTTTGATTCTCTACGAAAAGCTATAAAGGATATAAAAATCATTTAGATTTCAGAGGATAGAAATAGGACACCGTAATTATTTAACTATTTGTCTTTTTCCAGATTCTTCCCCTAAATCAGCCAAAGAAGGCAAACCAGTTCAGCTTTCTATTCAGTAGCCCTAAATGAGAACATTTAAATGCACCTTGTATGCATTTTAGATGACAGAATTGTAACATTTGCATCTATGTCATAAACAACATTTTATTATGATTACTTAAACTTCTCCTTTCTTAACTAATCTCCTGTACATGTATTGAAGTATATTTCCCCAAACACCTACGGTATTTAATTTGATCAAGCTACAGTCCAACATATTGGAGGCCACCACTTTGGAAAAGATTGTCTAAATACAATATCTTTTGTGCTTTTTTTCAGTTTGGGAATAATTGAGATCCATTTTCTTCTTTAAAAAGTCATTTTCATGGAAATATAGGTGGGAACAACCTTTTCTGGATTCCTACATTCTTGAGAACACTTCAGATTTGGCCATAAGGCATTTTCCAACCCGTTGACTCATATTATTGTCCATTTATATCATTGTGTAAATGTGACAAATGAAGATGAAATGAGATAATGCTCGGAGAAATCTTCATGCCAGATTCCAAATTTCCACTGGATTTGATTCAGCGTTTCCACATTCGTACACATTCGCAAAGTTTGGCTCCATGTATAATTAAAAAGCCTTGGTCCCAATAGCAAGTATTGTTTCCAGTATACCATTAGAGCTGAAAGCCTTCTGGTGAACTTCATCAACAAGAATGTTGAAAGTCTCTTTGGGAAACACTGAACAGACACAAATGTCTCAGGCCAAATATTGCTTTAACTTATGGCCCATGTAGTTCCATAGACATCATGGGGATTATATTAAGGTCAGTGAATATACGGGCTCCTGAATTTAAAATACAGTATTCATAGCTTGACCTAAAAAAATCTAATTCACCTTTAAGATATTCCTGATTCTACAGAATTTGGTGTTAGCTCAGAGAGAACAGGGGACTAGTTCCCCCACAGATTAACTGTGGGGGAAAGTCTGCAGAATACTTTCAGGAGACAAAGTATGTGATGATTTTGCATCTGAGTGAGAATGAAAGGGTGGCTTTTTCAAACAGAAAGAGAAGATCAGGCTACATTCAATGTTACACAAAGATTTTTGATCAAGAGCTCAGAACCTTTCATCACTTTCTCTCCACCATCCCACTTCTGCACTTTCTCCACAACACATTAGGAGGAGGGTAGAACATGAGGTGGAGGATAGAATTAATTCCACTAGCCAAAGATATTCTATTAATTGAATAACACTATTATATAAGACCCATGGATTGGGCTGAATCAGTTTAACTCCGTACAGGCATCTAGAAATCACTAAAAACTGGCATACTACCTCACCAAAAAAGAAAAAAAAAGGGAGTTTAACATTTAATAGAGAAGGGCTCTTCCTGGATAGAAGATGTAGAGAATCAATTTGACCAGTTTAATCTTATGTGTCCCTAAATCCCTGATTCATTATCTGCAGGTGTCTCTGCCTGTTACTTTAATTCTCACTTCATTGGAACTTACTTGCAACTAGGGTAGCAACATCTGACTGGACTAGTTCAGACGGGCTGACGGAGACAGGTCTTGAGTCAGTCATCTGGGAAGAGTTCGATCCTGTGACTCCCGAGGACATGGACAGGATGCTGTGGCGGCTGAATGCCACCACATGTTTATTGGACCCGTGTCCCTCCTGGTTGGTACTGGCCTCCCGGGAGGTTACACGAGGCTGGCTCCAGGGAATTGTCAACGTTTCTCTGAGTGAGGGGTTCTTACCGGCTGCCTTGAAAGAGGCGGTGGTGAGGCCCCTCGTCAAGAAGCCCTCCCTGGACCCGGCTGTGTTGGCCAACTACCATCCTGTCTCCAACCTTCGCTTTCTTGTGAAGGTTGTCAAGAGTGTGGTGGTGTGGCAGCTCCCTCAGCACCTGGAGGAAACTGTCTATCTGGACTCGCACCAGTCCGGCTTCCGGCCTGGGCACAGCACAGATACGGCATTGGTCGCGCTGATGGATGATCTCTGGAGGGCTCGGGATAGGGGTTGTTCCTCTATCCTGGTCCTGTTAGACCTCTCAGCGGCTTTCGATACCATCGACCATGGTATCTTGTTGCACCAGTTGGAGGGGCTGGGGGTGGGGGGCACCGTTCTACGGTGGTTCTCCTCCTACCTCTCCGACCGGTCGCAATTTGTGCTGGCAGGAGGGCAGAGGTCGACGTCGAGGTGCCTCTCATGTGGGGTACTACAGGGGTCGGTCCTCTCGCCTCTCCTGTTTAACATCTACATGAAGTCGCTGGGCGACATCATCCGTGGTTTTGGGGTAGAGGTCCACCAGTATGCTGATGATACTCAGCTGTACATCTCTACCCCAGACCACCCCAACGATGCCGTTGAAGTGATGTCCCGGTGTCTGGAGGCCATGCGAGTCTGGATGGGGAGAAACAGGCTCCGACTCAACCCATCCAAGACCGTGTGGCTGTGGCTTCCGGCGTCACGATATAGCCAGTTGGTACCATCTCTGGCTATTGGGGGTGAGTCATTGGCCCCTGCAGAGAGGGCTCGCAACCTGGGTGTCCTCCTGGATTCTTGGCTGTCTCTAGAAGATCACATGATGGCCGTAGCCAGGGGGGCTTTTTATCAGGTCCGCCTGATACGCCAGTTACGTCCCTTTCTCGATCGTGACGCTTTATGCACGGTCACTCAAGCCCTTGTCATCTCCCGCCTGGACTATTGTAATGCTCTCTACATGGGGCTTCCCTTGAGGTGCACCCGGAGGCTCCAGCTAGTTCAGAATGCGGCCGCGCGGGGGATTCTGGGAACGTCTAGATGTCCCATGTGACACCTCTCCTGCATGAGCTGCACTGGCTGCCTGTGACTTTCTGGGTGCGCTTCAAGGTATTAGTAACCACCTTTAAAGCACTCCATGGCAAGGGACCTGGCTATCTGCAAGACTGCCTCCTGCTACCAAATGCCTCCCACCGTCCAGTTCGCTCCCACAGAGAGGGCCTCCTTAGGGTGCCGTCGGCTAGGCAATGTTGACTGGCGACCCCCAGGGGGAGAGCCTTCTCTGTGGCAGCCCCCTCCCTCTGTAATGACCTACCCCCTGATCTTCGTACGATCACAGACCTGCGCCTTTTCCATTGGGCTTTGAAAACCCATCTGTTTTGAGCGGCCGGCCTGGCATAGTTTCTAAACTGGCATACTTTTAAACGCTTTAGTTTTATATGGTTTTAGTAGGGATTTTAACAGGTTTTAGACAGGCTATTCATTATTTAATGTATTTTAATAGGTTTTTAATTGCTTTCTATGTTTTTATTCGTGATTTTACTGCTGCCTGTACACTGCCCTGAGTCCCAGAATGGAGAAGGGCGGTATAGAAATTTAAATATTAAATTAAATTAAATTAAATCTAGGTAATTAATTTAATTTAATATTTAATTTAATATTTAAATTTCTATACTACCCTTCTCCCTTCTGGGACTCAGGGCGGTACTTGAATTGTCTTTTCTTTTGTTAGCTCCATTTCCACTGAAATGACTATATGCCCATCTGAGTACGTGTTGCAACCATTTCAAAGGTGGTATTCAGCAGGTTCTGACAAGTTCTGGAGAACTGGTAGTGGAAATTTTGAGTAAGTCAGAGAACCAGAAAGTATCACCTCTAACTGGCCTCGCTCCCCATCTATTCTCTGCCTCCCGAGTCCCAGCTGATTGGGAGGAAATGGAGATTTTACAGTATCCTTCCCCTGAAGTGGGGTGGGAATTGAGATTTTACAGTATCTCATGCCACACCCACCAAGTCATGCCCACAGAACCGGTAGTAAAAAAGAATTGAATCCACCACTGAACCATTTGTCTCTAGCAATTTTCCAACACATGCCTGCCCATTCTGTCAATGGGGCAATGGGGTAAATAAGTCTGTAGAAGATGGATACATGGGGTTACATCTGTGATAGAATTCCATTGAATTATATTAACTCCATTTTCTCTATAAACCAGGAAGTTCTTTACAGGCTGAAGGCTAAGACAAAGTGCCCCTACAGATTCTAGGATGTAGCTAATATTGGGATTCTTGTAACATGGCTCCTATTATAAATATAAGAATTCCATCAAATTTTGATGGCTTCAAAGTTGTCACAGCACAAATCTCGGTTTCTTGTCCCTTGCTAAATTGTAGAAGTATTATTAGTATTCATCATTCACCAAAATCAGGTTAGATATAAATTCTCATGGAGAAAATCTCTATCTTTGTGGTTGACTTCAGGAACTGAAAATGACTTGATGGAACATAATCAATCAATTCTTACCAATTAGGAAGCTTTCAACCAGAATCTGCCTTCCTGTAATAAAAGAGTATGATTCTTTTGTCCTGTATTCTGAATTGATTTTGTAACAAGTCTTGATTTCTTCCCACATCCATCCATCAGGCCCATGAAGACTATTGTCATAACCCTTTCCAGTCTTTCAAGTAAAATATATACATTTTCTTCAGTTCCCCATCATTAATTTCCAGGGCTTATCTTTGTTGTCTTTCTCTAAGCATACTCAGTTTCTTTAAGTCTTACAATATGTTACTCAAATCCAGACTTGCTCTTGAGATGGATCATGATAGATAGATAGATAGATAGATAGATAGATAGATAGATAGATAGATAGATAGATAGATAGATAGGTAGGTAGGTAGGTAGGTAGGTAGGTAGGTAGGTAGGTAGGTAGGTAGGCAGGCAGGCAGGCAGGCAGGCAGGCAGGCAGGCAGGCAGGCAGGCAGGCAGGCAGGCAGGCAGGCAGGCAGGCAGGCAGGCAGGCAGGCAGGCAGGCAGGCAGGCAGGCTATAAATAAATGGATAGGTGAGAGAGACAGACAGACAGACAGACATCCCAAGCCATATCTATATCTATGTGTCTAGGGGCCAGGTTACCTAAGGGACTATCCCAGCTGTCTCTAACCATTCATTTAGTCCAGCAGCTTGGGCATGTTATGGGTCCTGTCATTCAAGGAATATTGGCAAATAGGGACTAGGAGACATCATTTCTGCAGTAACCTTGCCCTCCAAAACATTGCCCCTTCAGAGATCAGATCCCAACCCTGATGGCTTTCTACAAGTCCATGAAGACCTAATCATGTGTCCAAGCCTGGGACCCTGAATGTGTTAAAGGCCCTGTTTTCTGACTTCATATATATTTATTTTATATTGTTTTAAATGTTTGTCAAGTTTTTTGTAATGTTCACCTTGCCGAGTGATTGGTTAAGATGGGTGGCTATAGCAATCAAATAAAGTACAATTATTTCTAATTGGTGAATAGAGACTAAAAGGGAAGCATGAGAAATAAATAAGCAAGGGTAAATGCAATCTAAAATTAGAATTTTCTCCCTCTTGCACTTTTCCCTCATCCTGATTCTCTATCTGTGGATGCTCAGTGATTTTAGAATAGTTTAATTTGTAATAAGTTTTGCAACAGATTAAATGACAGAAAGAGGAAAGGGAGAGGGGATTAAATGTCAAGGGCCATCAAGCCATGACATGGTCTAAGTGTCTTCCTTTTTCTTGCCTTAGACAATATTGCAGATCCTGAATATAGGTTGTAAACGTAAAATATAGTTAATGCTTTCTGGCTTTTAAAATATAATGCTAGTTGGGCTACATATGTTTAACATTATCTATAGAAATTTCAGACACCCCACCATTTCCCTTTCTCAGTAGAAGCAGCTATGGAAGAGGGCCAAGATGTACAGAACTGCAGTTCCGCTATTCCACAAGATATACCCAGTCAATAGCTGTGGTGCTAATATCAATGGAAGCCATAAAAATATCTCGGAATGAAGTAATTTTCACATAAACGCCTGGGAGGGTGCAGCCATTTTTTTCCAGCGTGAAATCAGCTAATGAAGCCTTATGTATACAGTTACTGCACAACTCATGAAGGTGAACATTTCCATGGCCTGCATCAAACGATTATTATTTATTATGGTTGGTCGCACAGTCAACCAGCTGTTTAGACTGGATTGGGCATTTTTATTCACTTACTAGTTGATAACCCTGTGTTGCCCGAGTATTTATTTTTAGGGGGAAAAATGTCCAGAACAAATGTAATTTCTAATGGATTTTCTCCCCTTACCAGGGGGAGCCCCCTTGTGGAGTACTGTGAAGTCATTGCCATGGCAACTCCACTGTACTATACAGTAGAAGCCATTTATGGCAGTACAGTAGAAGCCATTTTAAGGCGCAACAGTCTGTTAACAGAGCACACACCCCGAGGGGTGTTAGGGATGTCTTATCCCCAGAGTACCTGTTTCCAGACAGTAAGTCATCTGCATACCAAGTTTGGTTGAAATTGCTTGAGGCATCCAGAGTTATGCTGGAACACACACACACCCACACACACCCACAGAGGGGGCGGGGATTTTTATATACAGTATATAGAAGATCGAGGGCCTGGGATAAGCAAGTGTCATGGTTTGAAGGTGTTAAAGGTATTGTTGTAGGATGTACCGTAAGCTGGTCAAAATAAAGCTGCCTTTGCAATTGACTGATGGTGATTTTTATCAATGACAATGGTGTTCAAGTAGTGTCCAGATTGAAATTTTGAAATTGAAATTGAAATTTATTAACCGCACCCTCTCCCCACAGGGACCCGGGGCGGTGCACAGGCAAAGCTAAAAACAATATACAATAAATACAACATACATACATTAAAATAGAATTAAATAATATTACCCGTGCTAAAAATATAAAATTAAGAACCCATTAAAATATTTGGAGTCAAAAGACAGAGAGAACTATTCAAGGCCGGCCAGTCGAAAGAGATAGGTCTTCAATTTTACACGGAAGGAGCGGAGGTCAGTGGTCGTTCTAATATCAGGGGGAAGGTCGTTCCAGAGGGCCGGGCCCGCCACAGAGAGCGCCCTTCCCCTGGGCGTCGCCCGCTGACAAAGTCTAGTGGACGGCACCCGGAGAAGCCCCTCTCTGTGGGAGCGAATCGGTCGTGAGGATGTGTGGGGCAGGATCCGATCTCGCAGATAGCTAGGTCCCGAGCCATGGAGCGCTTTGAAGATGATAATTAACACCTTGAAGCGCACCCGGAAGACGACAGGTAGCCAGTGCAGCTCGCGCAAGAGCGGTGTTACGTGGGCAAACCTAGAGGTGCCCATAATTGCTCGCGCGGCTGCATTCTGAACTAACTGAAGCCTCCGGGTGCACCTCAAGGGGAGCCCCATGTAGAGAGAGTTACAATAGTCCAGTCGGGATGTCACGAGGGCATGAGTGACTGTGCGAAGGGCGTCCCGATCCAATAGGGGGCGCAATTGGCGAACCAGGCGAACCTGGTAAAACGCCCTCCTGGCCACGGCTGTCACTTGATCTTCCATGGACAGCCGGGCATCCAGGAGGACACCCAAGTTGCGCACCCCATCCACTGGGGCAAGATGTTCGCCCCCAATGGCCAGCGATGGAGTCAGCTGGTTGAATCGGGCAGCCGGAAACCACAGCCACTCGGTCTTGGTCGGGTTGAGCCTCCGTTACTTCCCATCCAGATCCGCACGGCTTCCAGGCACTGGCACATCACCGCTACGGCATCGTTGGGGTGGTTTGGGGTAGATATGTACAGCTGGGTGTCATCAGCGTACAGGTGGTACTCTACCCCAAAACCACGGATGATCTCACCCAGTGGCTTCATGTATGCATTAAACAGGAGAGGCGAGAGGACCGACCCCTGAGGCACCCCGCATGTGAGGGGTCTCGGGGTCGACCTCTGCTCTCCTGCCCGCACAAATTGCGATCGGCCAGAGAGGTAGGAGGAGAACCACCGTAAAACGGTGCCTCCCACCCCCAACCCCCCCAGCCGATGCAATAGGATACCATGGTCGATGGTATCGAAAGCCGCCGAGAGGTCTAATAGGACCAGGATGGAGGAACATCCCCCATCTCTGGCCCTCCAGAGATCATCTACCAACGCGACCAATGCCGTCTCGGTGCTATGCCCGGGCCGAAAGCCGGACTGGCGCGGATCTAGATAGTCAACTTCCTCCAGGTGACGGGGAAACTGTTGTGCCACCACACTCTCAACAACCTTCGCCAAGAAGGGAAGGTTGGAGACTGGACGGTAGTTGTTCAAAAGAGCTGGGTCCAAAGAGGGCTTCTTGAGGAGGGGCCTCACCATAGCCTCTTTTAGGGAGGCAGGCAAGGAACCCTCACTCAAGGATGCGTTGATAACGTCTTGGAGCCAGCCTCGTGTCACCTCCCAGGATGCCAGTACAAGCCAGGAGGGGCACGGGTCCAATGAACATGTGGTGGCTCGCAGTCGCCCACGTAGCCTGTCCATATCCTCGGAAGTAACGGGGTCAAACTCCTCCCAAACAAGATCTCTCTCGTGGCATCCCACTGGGCCATGAATGGGGGCTAGCTCACTCTGTATCTGGGCGGTTTTCTCCTGCAGAAAAATCACAAATTCCTCTGCTCTACCCTGTAGCGGGGCTTCCCGCTCCTTCTGTTGAAGGAGGGAACGGGTCACCCTAAACAGGGCGGCAGGGCGGTTTTCTGCGGATGCTATGAGGGTGGCACAATGATGACGTTTGGCCACCCTCAGTGCCACAATGTAAGTCCGTAAATGGGCTCTTACCTGTGTCCGGTCAGATTCAGAGCGGCTAGCCCTCCATCTTCTCTCTAGGCATCTCTTGCGGCGTTTCATCACCCGCAGCCCCTCAGTAAACCAAGGAGCCAGGGTGGTTCGCCGCCGCGAGAGAGGCCGCAAGGGCGCGACCCGATCTAAGGCTCCCACGGCCGCACTATTCCATGCGGCCGTGAGGTCCTCCATCGGGGCGCGGGTCAGGGATACAGGAAATGGCCCAAGCGCTGTCTGGAACCCATCCGGGTCCATCAAGCGCCTGGGGCGGTACCAGATTGGTAACTCTGGTTCCGCCTCCCCGCAGAGGGGAGCAGCGGTCGGAAAGTCGAGTCGGAGAAGTGAGTGGTCTGACCATGACAAGGGTATGATGACTATGTCCCCTGTACCCAGATCACTCTTCCATTGGCCCGAGACGAAGATGAGGTCCGGCGTATGTCCACCCTCATGGGTGGGGCCTTGAATTACTTGGGTCAGGTCCATGGCCGTCATGGAAGCCATGAACTCCCGAGCTACCACGGATGATTCGCCCAACGATGGCAGATTAAAGTCCCCCATGACTATGAGTCTGGGGGTCTCCACTGCCACCGTAGCGATCACCTCCAGGAGCTCGGGCAGGGCTGCTGCTACATAGCGGGGAGCCAGGTATACAACCAGCAAGCCCAACTGCCTCCCTAGGCCCCACTTCATGCAGAGGGACTCACAGCCGGAGGTCTGAGGCACAATGGTCTCTCTCGGCTCCAGGCCTTCCTTAATAATGACCGCTACCCCACCACCCCTGCCTAGGGCCCGCGGCTGATGAAATGCGCGGTAGCCTGGTGGGCACATTTCAATGAAGGGATGACCTCCCTCGTGGCCCAACCAGGTCTCCGCAATTCCTACCAGGTCCGGCTCCCCCTCTGACACAAGGTCACTAATGAGGGGGGCTTTGTTGACAACGGACCTGGCGTTGCAAAACATCAGCCGCAGACCCTGGCTCTGTATTCCCTGGCCACCTAGCCTGCGGGGGTTGTGGCACCCGACCGTTTGTAACCAACGGCTGCGTGCCACCAACCGGGAGGATGAAAATTGTCTCCCCTCGGTCCTGCCCCTCCCCACGACCCTCTGAATTGGTATGCCCTCCTGAGGAACGACTCGGGTATCCCCCTTCTTTTCGCCTTCCACTTCCCGTCGACTGCTATCCTGGCCCTTACTACTGATCACTGTTTCAATCTCCATCTGTCTATATCTACCCCCCTCCCTTGAACCCCCTAAAAAAGATAATTTAAATAAATTAAAAGCTAAAAATCCCCTAAGGCCGCGCTTCGCCCATCTCTTCGGATTTACAATACCATCATCGAGATGGGCCCTAGATAAATCAAGGGGCCATACCTGCGAGAGCGGGGTCTCTCGCAGCGATAGCAGGCTTGCTCTGGAATACATTCTTAAATAGATAATTAAAATTCAATAATTATATATATAAAACTCGGGTGGGTTTTGGAATAAATATAGATGTTAAAAAATACAGATGTTAAAAGTCGTTGGCAGTTGATTAAAGCGATTCACTCAAGTCAATTCATAGTTGGTAACATGAAATCAGACATTGACGCGGAAAGGACTAATATTATGTTAGTGTTCTGGGGAAAAACTTGGGTCGAACTTTGAAATTTTCTTGCAATTTACTGTATCCTTCATGTGATAGGATCTGAAATTTTCCAATACTATTTCTGTCTCCTTGGTGAAGAGAGAAGTAACTTTGCTTTTCTCAAATATTAGAGTAATCTTTACATTTTTTTGTGTTGTTAAATGGGCAATTAAGCAAATGGAGAGGGGAAAAATAGTAAACCTTTTGAATTAGGAAGGATGTAAACTTAAGCTAGGATATATGGTTTAAGTTTTATAAGTGTTAGGTTATATGACATGGTATTTAGATTTTAAGAATTATTTTCTATGTATTTTAATGTTCAACTAAAAGGGGGTGTTTATGTTGAGTTTGTTATAAGGTTTCTAATGGATTGATTATATATAGAATAAATATCAGATTAGGAAGTATTATGTAGCTTTTAGGTAAGAATGCTTTGATTGATAGATGAATAGAGTAAATAATATTTGGGATGCTTGGAATTATTAGAGTGGTGTATAGTGGAAGTCAGGGGGGTGGGTTTATGGGGAAAAAATATGGGTTCAGAATGTTAAATTTACGCAGGCACAGAATTCAAGGGAGAATTTTTATAAAATGTTTTATAGATGGTATTTAGATCCTAAGAAGTTATTATGTATGTACCCAAATGCCCAACCTAAATGCTGGAGATGCGGGTGTTTAGATGCTACTTTTTTTCATGTATGGTGGACTTGCAATAAGGTTAAAGCTTTTTGGATAAAAGTATGGTGGGTTATGCAAAATGTGTTTAAGAAAAGAATACAATTTACCCCGCAAATGTTTTTACTGGGTATAATCAAGGATTATACTAAAGGGGAAACAAAATTGATTTTGTATATGGTTACAGCAGCGAGGTTGTTGATTGTTCAACATTGGAAAAAAGATTTCTTACCGACAATTGATCAATGGATTTACAAAGTGGCGGGGTTTGCCGAAATGGCAAAAATTTCAGCTTTTTTAAAAGATCAGAAACAGGAGAATTATACACAGGAATGGGCAAAATGGTTTAATTATATACAGAATAAATATCAGACAGGGAAATACCATGTAGCCTTTAGGTAAGAATGTTTGGATTGATAGGTGAATAGATTAAATAATATTTGGGATGTTTGGAATTTTTAAAGTGGTATAGCGGAAGTCAGGGGGGTGGGATTGATTGGGAGGTAGGGGTGGGTTAGGGTGGAGGGTGGGGTAATAAGTAATATAGAGATGGGAATAAGGGGACACGGTTATGTTATGATGTGTACATGTTGAATTAATTTAGAAGAGGGTGTTAGGGAGAGATTGATGTATTATACACTAAATTTATATCATGTCTGTCGTGTGGCGAGGGGGTATAATATTGAATATCTGAATGAGAACTTTGTTTTAAGATGGGGGAGGTGAGGGGTATAATTTTTTGTATGTGATTTTATATTATATGTTGGGGGGGTAAAAAGGGGGGAAAACTTGTCTGAATAAAACTTTTGCAATAAAAAAAAAAAAACATGAAATCAGGTGAAATAAAGTGCAAGATGGGTGAACCAAGATAAATCAGTTGGTAAATAGATTCAGTTGAATTAGGTTAAATTAGTTCGCAATGATGACCATTGGGGCGACCATAATTGGTTGCTGCCACATGTTCTTTAGGACAGTCAGTTCTTCCGGGCCTATTAAGGCCTTGGTGGCGTAATTCTCCCAGACTTGGGAGGGTGACCATGGGGGAAAATGAAATTACGACTGGAGATGTTTTGAGATAGTGCCAAAGGCATTTATTATTGTTGCTGTTGTGCCTTCAGGTTTTAACTCCTAGTGACCACTTGGACAAGCCCTTTCTTGGAAAAGTTTTCAGAAGTGAATTGCCCTTGCCTTCTTTCCTGAGGCCAAAAGAGAGTGACTGGCCCAAAGCTACTCATTGGCTTTGTGCCTAAGGCAGGACTAGAAATCACAGTTTCCCAGTTTCTACTTTGGTGCCTTAACCACTACACCAAACTGGCTCACTTGCTTTAATTTACCACAATATATATATTATGTATGTATATGTAAAAGACTTGGCAAACTGTTTGTCTGAATTACTTGCTGTGAAATCATTTTGAAATAAAACCAGATCTTTATTACAGTCATAGCTGAGCATAGAGTAATCACTTTGCATTGTCCTGCAAATTTCTTATAGATTTATTTGCTGAAAATTGGGGGGGGTGAGGGGAAGCTGATGGTTTATGTAGTTGTTTAACAGGGATTGTTAAACAACTCTCCTCTTCGGGGAGAGGGAGCGGTCTATAAATCAAATAAATAATAATAATAATTATGGGAAGACGAGAATAATAATGTAATTTTAATGAGGGAGGTTAGAGAATAAATATGTAAGTGCTTGGATGATCAGGAGTTGCTTTTCTATATATCCTTTATGCTATTTTTTTCTTTCTTTCTCAAATGCAAAAATTTGTTCCAGCTCAAAAGAAAGTTTCCTGTGCAGCCAGTATTAGAAGAAATAAGTCTCAAAATGCCTGTAAATGAAAGAAGAGTCACAAACTGATACCAAAATGAGACAGAAGCAACCTAAGATTAGGAAAACAAATGGAAAAGTCTGAATCTGATAGAGTCATCCACTCCTAGCCTTAATGGACAAATTGGGTAAAACTAGTCATGACATAGAATCTATTCCAAGGAAGCTTTTAGAGCTCGGTTTATGTGAGACCTTATTTTAACCTCTCTGTGTTAAAGCAAAGCTGATGCCACATCCATCAATTAATCCAGCTCGGCACCAAATTAAACGATTCGCACATGTTAAGAAAGTAAATCAAATTACTTCAGCCATGTATTTTCTTTCATATGTAGTAAAGATATAACTTTTAGAGCAATGCATTTGCCCTTCATAGAGCTAATGGTAGCATTAAGGGGAGAAATGACTATAAAATTGGTAGGATGGAGGTAGTTTTGGCTTTTTCATCAGCAGATGTTTCATTTTGTTGGCCAGTGATGTTATAAAATCAGTCAAAATCACTGCATATGATTGGAACTTTTCCAACACTTAAATCATGTCTGGCTAGCATGAGAAATGATGGGCAATTATAAGGAAAAGCAATGTTGGTATTCTGTACCTATTCCAGCTTGGCTGCTTGCTGCTTGAACTCCCCTTGCATATAAGGACATAGGGAAGATAGCTTTTCAGGCAGCTTTTGCTTAATATTGTTAAATGTCCTACTTCCTTTACTTCAAGTAAAGTCTTCTGCAATGCAATTTATTTATTTTTTCATTGCATTTAATTGCTAGAAAATGCAAACCATCCTAGTCTTGCCACTTACATTGCCACTGTGGACTCCGCACCACAAGATTTGATATAAGTCATTGCTAGTCAGTCAATCTTCCTCGCACCATTCACTGAGACACAATTTATAGTTGTCCCTGCTTGCAATGTTATGTCAAGCCAGAAAGGATGAATGAAGATTGCTAGAGATACAGCCTTGATCAATAGTTAGGCTTTCATGAACTGCAGCTTACTTTGGTGTGCTTAACCTGATTTTAACAGCCAAGTTAAAAGAACGGTAACCGGATCTCTCTCCCTCAGGATAAATATACATATATTTATTTCAAATCTTTCTTCTGTTGTCTGCTATATATTTTTACATCACTAAATAGTTCTGGTATGTATGTTTCCTGACAGTTAGAACAATTAATCAGTGGAACAGCTTGCCTCCAGAAGTTGTGAATGCCCCAAAACTGCAAGTCTTCAAGAAGATGTTGGATAGCCATTTGTCTGAAATGGTATAGGGTTTCCTGCCTAGGCAGGGGGTTGGACTAGAATACCCCCAAGGTCCCTTCCAACTCTGCTATTGTATTGTATTGAATGCATACACCCTGCAGTGAGATATCAATGCTTCTGGGACACTTGACTGGCTCTTTAAATGACACACAGCTCCTAATTTTTTTTGTGTTCATTACTTAGCCTTATTGATTACAATATGCAACAGCAAGGCTTTGCTTAAGCACATACACACAGATATCTGCCATTCTTACTTGCTCAACAAATCCTACAAGAATAATGGTAGGTAATGGTAATGGTCAAGAAAGAAACTTCACAGGAGTGAAGAGGACGGATTCCAATTCAAATGCTTACATGTACATATAGTAACTTCCAACTAAGTCCCTGTCTGGCCTTGCTTTTGACTAACTTTCTCAGCCATGCTCTCATTGGTTGTTTTCATTGTTGGAGTGGATACATGTTACTATCCCATGTGCAGTTTTCATCAATGTCCGGTATCTCCTCATTCACCCTCATCCCACAAAACCTTAGGAAGGACCTGAAACTTCAACAGAAGGAAAGAAAGTTGACTGGATGAAATGGATGTGAGCAATTACCATAGAAGACTCCTTAGATAATATTTGATCTCTGGGAGGCTCTATATTACATCCCGCAGATCTCCAAAAATGCTTTTCCTGATTGACTCATAACAAAATCTAAGCTTTTTTTTTTTTTGTACTTGACACCATGGATATCCAATGCTATCCAGCATGCCGCAGATACTTTCAGTTCTCATCATGAAAACAGAGAGGCTGTGTACACAATTATTGGAACTACAGGATACATAACCAAGTTGAAAATACTTTTATCAGCGTTCGGTAAGCCTCTCGTTTCACTGGCTGCTCGGCATTGCAATAACCAACCACAGAGGGAAGTTAGAGCAAGCCTCAAGAATGCCACAGTGGTTTTCATTTGGCTTGATGGTTTATTTATAGAAAACTATGAATGTTAGAATAAGCACCGCCTTTGGTAAAATCTCTAGCATTATTTATGATAGTGTTTTTCATAGTTACTGCTGTGGTCTATTCCTGCATTAGTGAGCTAACCATTTGCTCCAGCAGATGGCAGTCTATTCACTGAATATCCTTTGAAGGAGGAGTCTGACAGCATCTTCTCTGAAGATTTTTTTTTTAATTAAACAATATAAGCTTTCATGAACTGCAGCTTACTTTGGTGTACCTAATAATAACCTGATTTTAACAGCCAAGTTAAAAGAAAGGTAACCGGATCGCTCTCCCTCAGGGTAAATATACATATATTTATTTCAAATCTTTCTTCTGTTGTCTGCTATATATTTTTACATCACTAAATAGTTCTGGTATGTAATTAATATATTGCCCCTTGATTTGGTAAAAAAAATAGCTTACACTGTGTTCCAGATAGCAGATTTATTAAGGATACTCTACATTTAAGTTTAGCAATATTTCTTTTTAAAAAATCACTGCACATTTTTTTAAAATTATAAATACATTAATTCAAATAGTTTCCTGTTTCTTTCTTGCTCATCCTATTGGTCAAATCAAACAAATTTATATATCAAATTTAGAAAATGGCCCATCTCCCTGACAGAGCAACAGAATCCTGGTTTTCCTTGACCCCTGGAAAGCCACATGCTCCAAGCTCCAATGAGATAATTGTCAGCAGAATCTCAGAATCAGACCCAATACCTAAACTTAGCTCTCGGTGAGTTACCATATTTTTCAGAGTATAAGACGCACCAAGGTTTTTGCACCAAGAGGCAATTTTTTAAAAAAAGTGTTTGCACTCTGCAAACCTCCCAAAAATGGCCTGTTTTTCACGAAAACAGGCCCAATTTATTTCCACAAAAGGCATGAATAGCCTTTAGGGGGCTTGCAGAGTGCTATTGGGGCAAAAAATGAGCAAAAAATAGCCCGTTTTTCATGAAAGCGGGCCTGTTTTTGGTCAAAAAACAATTGCATGCATAGCCTTTAGGAGGCTTATAGAGTACTCCTGGGGGCTGTGGTGGAGGCAAAATTGAGCAAAAACCTGTTTTTCACTCATTTCTGCCTTCCCCAGGAGCTCTCTGAAAGCCTCCTAAAGGCCATGCACAGCCATTTTGGTGAAGGGGGAGGGGTTTCGGGAAGCCAAAAATTCTGTATTCAGTGTATAAGACGCACCCAGATTTTCACCCTCTTTTTTGAGGGAAAAAGGTGCATCTTATACTCCGAAAAATATGGTATGTTAAAGTCTGTTTTCTACAAGCTGGTGATGCTTGAAGAACGGTAGCAAGCCTTCTGCTCCTCAAGACAACTTTACCCATTTTGTATGCCACTTTTCTTTTTCAGCTTTTGGCTCCTGCACCCAGGGGTCGGCTGCTATGAGTTTACCCGGGTTCGAGAGAACTCATAGCTAACATGATAGCCAGTTCAGAGAACCTCCAAATCTCACCCCTGGCTGGCCCCACCCATCCTTCTCCTCCCTGGAGTCGCCGCACAGCCTGTTTTGGATGCGAGGTAAGTGCAGGGCCTGTGCAGTGGCTCAGGGAGGGGGGGAAATGGGCCTCCAGGAAGTTCCAGAAGGTCAGAAACGAGTAGTTTTTGCCCTCCCAGAGGCTCAAGGAAAGGCTCTGGATCCTGGGGAAGGTGAAAACGCCCCCCCGCCTCATGGTGCAGGAGGCTGATTAGGCCATGCTCACCATGGCCACACCTACCCAGCAAGAGAACCCATTGCTGAAATTTTTGAAGCCACCCCTGGCTACACCTCTACCCTGTTTCCCTGAAAATAAGCCATCTTTAAATCGCTCCATGGCACGGGGCCTAGTTATCTGCGGGACCGTCTCCTACTGCATATCTCCCTTCGACCGATCCGCTCCCACATGGTGGGCCTCCTCAGGGTGCCGTCTGCCAGTCAATGCCGGCTGGCGACCCCCAGGGGGAGGGCCTTCTCTGCGGCGGGTCCAGCCCTCTGGAACGACCTGCCCCCCGAACTCCCCACCATCACGGACCTTCGCCTCTTTCACCAATCACTCAAAACGCACTTTTTCCACCTAGCTGGCCTAGCTTAGAGTTAGATTAGATATAATTTTAAACTGATTAGGTATGGGGATTTTAACATTTTAGTTTATATTTTAGCACAGGTTATTTCAATTTAATGCTATTTTAATGTTGCGATTGTATTTATTGTTGGTTGTTGTGTTATTTTTAACTGCCTGTGCACTGCCCTGAGTCCGATTGGAGATAGGAGCGGTATATAAATCAAATAAAACCTAAACCTAAACCCTAAACCCAGATTATAAACCCAATCGGGCTTTTGAGTACATGCACTAAAATAAACCCTCCCCTGAAAATAAGCCTTCCCTGAAAATATTGCAACACAGCAGCAGCCATGAGGTGACCACATGCCTCCTGCACCTCAAAAATAATAAGACCTTCCCGAAAATAAGACCAAGCCCTTATTTCAGAGGTCAAAAGAAAATAAGACCCTGTCTTATTTTCGGGGAAACACGGTATATATCTTCTGCGAACATTAACAGCTGTCAATTTTTCTAAGATCATCCCATACCTTACAACTTTCTAAGGGCACTTGGGATAAATAAATTAGGCAATCATTTTTCTTCCAAAGGCTTTCAACAGTGTAAGAGCTGCCAGAATTAGGCCTAGCACAAGAGTAAGTCACTGATGACAACTGCAGATAGTCCTCGACCACAATTGAGCCCGAAGTTTCTGTTGCTAAGTGAAACATTTCACATAGTGAATTTTGCCCTATTTTATGACCATTCTTGCCACACTTGTTAAGTAAATCGCTGCAGTTATTAAGTTAACAACACGGTATTAAGTGAATCTGGCTTCCCCATTATCGTTGCTTGTAAGGAAGTCGCAAAACGTGATCACATGACCCCAGGACGTTTTAACTCTCCTCAATATGAGCCCGTTGCAAAGCATCTGAATTTTGATCATTTGACCAATGGGGATGCTGCAACCGTTGTAAGTGTGAAAAATGGTCATAAGTTACTTTTGTCAGTGCTGTTGTAACTTTGGTCACTAAATGAACTGTTGTACGTCAAGGACTATCTGTACAACCACCACCACCACTTTCACAATAACACAGAAGTCAAAAAACAAATCAACCACAATATATAGATTCCAAAAATACATAGCAATAATGGATGATGTAACTAAAATGAGCCATGGTGGTGCAGTGGTTATAATGCAGTACTGCAGGCTATTTCTGCTGACTGCCAGCTGCCTGCAATTTGGCAGTTCGAATCTCACAAGGTTCAAGATTGACTCAGCCTTCCATCCTTCCGAGGTCAGTAAAATCAGGACCCAGATTGTTGGGGGGCAATAGACTGGCCCTGTAAACCACTTAGAGAGGGCTGTAAAGCAGTATATAAGTCTAAGTGCTGTTGCTATTACTAGGTGTATAACGAAATATGCATTTGAAATAAATACAGAATACAAAACACTGAGTGCAAAAATAATTGTAATCTTATAATTGTAATTATAAATACAAGATTCAGACCACCATTGCTTTAGCACTAAGAATGAAGATATATTTAGACTTTTATTCTCATTTGTTTCTTTGCTTGTTTTATTTTGGGGAATAGCCAGAACATTCCTATCTAAAACCTATCCCTTGGATGTAATATGATTTTTTTTCTCCATTTCTTTTTGGTAAAGCTAGATTATTCCCCATCCAAGTCATTTGCTTCACAGGGCTGCAGCCTAGGCTGCTGGGGAAAAAAAGACAGAAAAACCTAGAGAAATTATGTAGTTCTCTCATAGGCCTGCAGCCAAATCTGGTTCTCCTTTCTGTCAGCCAGGAAGGAATTGGTAAGTTTGCATGAGAGTAATAAAAACACCAAAAGAGCATCATTCTGAATGATCATCATAGGACTTAAGTAGCAATTAGAGTTCAGAAGACTAGAAGCCAAGCATTTTGATGCCATCATAAATGTGAACTTGGAATCCTTTCTGACAACCAGAGTGGCATTTCTCTCCTGCTTGAAATAAAAAGCGAGCACTAAATTGCCCATGGGCAATAAATATGACCATGACATCATTGCTAATTAACTGAAGTTCTCAATACATCCAAGACTGTCTAAAATTGAAAACTAAATTTCTGTCAAGTATCTGCAAGGTAACTCACTAGATTTTTCCACTTAAGCAATTGAGACTCAATTTCTAGGCAGGAATTTGGTGGGTCCCCAGCAGAGGTGGTATTCAGCAGGTTCTGACCAGGTCTGGAGAACCGGTAAATACCACCTTTGACTGGCCCCGCTTCCATCTATTCTCTGCCTCCGGAATCCCAGCTGATCAGGAGGAAATGGGGATTTTGCAGTAACCTTCCCCTGGAGTGGGGAAAGAATGGAAATTTTACAGTATCCTTCCCCTGCCATGCCCACCAAGCCACACCCACCAAGCCACGCCATGCCCATCAAGCCACACCCAAAGACCCGGTAGTAAAAAAAAATGAATCCCACCACTGGTCCCCAGGCCAAGGCCCAATGCAGCAATCTTTCCTTGCTCTTCCTCCCATGACTGTAAGGCCCCTTTTTAAAGTAGGAGTGGAAGAATAAATTCCTACCTTCCCACGATCATTAATCACTAAATCATACCCCATGCCAGTGCATTCACAAATGCTTATACATATTCACAGAACCCTGATTATTGAACTCCAATGATGAAATCCTACAGCCAGCTATATTTCTCTTTTTGTTGGTTTCCCTTTTTTCACTTCCTCCCCACCATGCCTCCCTCCCTCTCTGTCTCTCTCTCTCTCTCTCTCACACACACACACACACACACACACACCAGTCTCTTCCTCCCTCTCTCCCTGTCTCTTATTCTCTGATTCTTTCCCTTTACAGTAGCTTGTTCTGTTCGTCTTATGTTTCTTCCAGTCTTCTTGCCCCAGAGGAGTGATTGGAAGGGTCATATGCAATGCTCGGAAAAGTTCCCCACTTGGAAACCATTGAACCTTTTCTGAAAACTAATTGCCACAATCACACTGCTCCAAGTTTTGTTGGATTTTCTACCTTCCTTGCTTAATATGCTACGCATTGATCATCTGTCTCTTCTATACACTATATCAGGGGTAGTCAACCTTTTCATACCTACCGCCCATTTTTGTATCTCTGTTAGTAGTAAAATTTTCTAACCGCCCACCGGTTCCACAGTAATGGTGATTTATAAAGTAGGGAAGTCAATTAAATTTTTAAAAAGAAAGTGCTTCACTATCAGACAAAACCCCTACCACCCACCATGAAAGCTGGAACGCGGGACCGGGTTGACTACCACTATACTATATACACACACACATACATACATATATATATATATATATACATATGTGTATATGCATGTAGAAAAGACAGATGGTGAATTGTGTGTGATTAACACATAAGGATACAAGCCAGGCGAACATGAGTTCTAGTCTCACCTTAGGCACTAAGCCAGCTGGGTGGCCTTGGGGCAGTCACTTTCTTCCAGCCCTAGGAAGGAGGCAATGGCAAGCCACTTCTGAAAAACTATGTAAGAAAACTCCAGGGGCTTGTCCAGGCAGTCTCGATGAATCAAACCCAACTGAACAAAAGAGGGGAATATATATACACAGGCACTTATACAGAAAAGGAAAAGGTTTTTCATAGACACAGTCTGAAGTGCGTGAAGAGCTAAGAATTGCTAAAGACTTCATATATTACACACTATCAATCAGTTCTTCATACAGTCATTGAGCAGCTCAAAATAAATGGATAGCAAACCCAACAACATATGGCAGGAAAAATATGTTTCACTTATCACTAACCTAATTCCCTGCAAGTCATTTGATAGACTTGACAGGCTACAGCTAATGTCACTGTGCTAAGAACAACAGCTCTATCTGCCAATAAGAAGATGTATAAAACCTATTGAATCTATTTAGGCTCTTGAAAAATAGAGACACAAACATCTCAGTGAAATAAGCAATACATGCACAAGGATGGATTTCAATCTTCTCTGAGTCACAAGGAGAAATTCAGTTTCCCTTAGGGATAGTGAGAGTGTATGTGTGAGAGAGATTTAATAAACACAGATTTATTATAAACAAAGAATACGGTGGGGGGGGGAGGGGAAACAGGCCTACTTGAAGCAATAAGGGAAAAAACCCCTCTTGTTTAAAGTAACCCTTCCCCCCCCCCCACTCCCTTTTCTTCTCAGAGGTCACCAGCTGAAGACACACATCAATTTGAAGGCCTCCAGTTGCAATGTAGGAAACTTTCATCTATTGTGTTTGTTGGACAAAAACATTTTCTTTCTGTAAACAACTTGAATAGGTCTTCATTCAAACCAGTTATTCTTGGTGTGACTTATTTGCAAGTTAAATGGCCTGTTCTTTGGCGGAGGATTATTTTAAAAGTGGCAAATATCCTAGGATATTCACATTGATGCATTAGAGTCTCCATATTAGTTTCAGACCTATTGAGGTCCCCTGGCAAGACAATTGATGCTAGGCATTGTTTTGATTTGGAAATGAAATTTGCTGTTTTGTGCCATTTATTTTTGTGTTCTGGTTGTTCGGGAGCATTGAGTTTTCCAGATGTTTGTAATGCTGGAAGAAGAGCCACTAAGAGACTCCGCAGTGGTTCCATGAAAAGTTGTAAACCAGCTTTAACATACAAAGACATGAAGGAAAATGCCTAGATGTTAAATTTAGACTGGTGAGTTTCAAAGCGTTATTTGCCTATATATCCAAACACTGCACAGTTCTATGAAGTCCAGATAGAAAGCTAACTGAAAAGTGCACATCATAAGAACATAAGAACATAAGAATAGCCTTGCTGGAACAGGCCACAGCCCATCCAGTCCAGCATTCTGTCTCACACAGTGGCTCACCATTTGCTTCAGGGTATTCCCAAGCAGATGTCTTCACCTGCTTATGATTCCCTGCAAATGGCATTGAAAGATATCCTGCCTATCTCTCCAACCCGGAGGGTGTCCTTAGGCATCCATCATGATAGCCATTGATACCCTTGTTCTCCATGAACTCGTCTAATCCTTTCTTAAAGGTGTCGAGGCTGACAGCTGTCACCACTTCTTCTGGCAGGGAGTTCCATAGACCAGTGATCCTCTGGGTGAAAAAGTACTTCCTCTTATTTGTTTGAGGTCTTGTTATCAAAAGTTTCATGGAGTGCCCCCTAGTTTTAGTGTTGTGCGATAGGAAAAACAGTTTTTCCTTTTCTACTTTGTCCACACCGTGCATGATTTTATAGACTTCAATCAGGTCACCTCTCAGGCGCCGTCGTTCTAGAGTGAAGAGGCACAGCCGTTGCAGCCTCAGATGGTAAGGAAGGTGTTCCAGCCCCCTAATCATTCTGGTTGCCCTCCTCTGTACCTTTTCCATTTCCATAATATCCTTCTGAAGGTATGGTGACCAGAACTGCACACAATACTCCAGATGGGGCCTCACCATAGATTTATAAAGAGGCAGAATGACACTTGCTGACTTATTTTCTATACCCTTCCTAATTATCCCTAGCAATAAGTTTGCTTTTTTCACTGCTGCGGCACACTGGGTTGACACCTTCATTGAACTGTCCACCAGGACACCAAGGTCCCTTTCCTGGTTAGTTGCAAGGAGTTCAGACCCCATCAGTTTATAGATGTAGTTGGGGTTTTTTGCCCCAACGTGCATCACTCTGCACTTACTAATGTTGAAGCTCATTTGCCACTGGGTTGCCCACTCCCCCAGTATCAAGAGATCCCTCTGGAGTTCCTCACACTCTCTCTCAGTTTTTACTACCCTAAATTTTACTAAATTACACTAATTTAGTGTCGTCGGCGAATTTGGCTACCTTGCTGTTTACTCCTACTTCTAGATCATTTATGAAAAGGTTGAAGAGCAGGGGTCCCAGTACTGAACCTTGGGGGCCCCCACTCTTTACCTCCCTCCACTTGGAGAAGTGTCCATTTAATGCTACTCTCTGTTTCCTGTCCCTTAGCCAGTTGCTAATCCAGGACAAGGCCTGTCCTTTTATTCCATGACTGGCAAGTTTATTTAAGAGCCTTTGGTGCGGGACCTTGTCAAAGGCCTTCTGAAAGTCCAGGTAAACAATGTCAACTGGATCTCCCTTGTCCACGTGCTTGTTGACACTCTCAAAAAATTCCAGCAGATTAGTGAGGCATGATTTGCCCTTGCAAAAGCTATGTTGGCTCTCCTTCAGCAGTGCCTTCTCTTCTACATGCCTATTAATTTTATCTTTTAGATGGTGCCTTTAAGATGGTTTCCATCACTTTACATCTAATTTCACATCTAATTAATTAACTCTACAAACTCTTCTTTTCCATTGTATTGCCTTCCAGATATGTTGACATTACAAGTCCATAGCTGGCAACTATGCGATGTCAATACATCTGTTTGGAGAAGGCTGATGCAGCCCATCTCCTCAAAACGTTAATCCAGATGTTTAGATTAGTTAGTTACTTGTTGAAGGTGAGAAATAACATATTATGATTCCTGCATATGATTAGAAATACATTATGGTGGTGCTAATCTAAAGGTTTTTGGACAAAAAGCAAACATACATTCAGGTTCAGGTATGCGGGATTAGTTTTTGAAAGTGTTCATAGAGATTAGGAAGGATGTGATTCTTCATTTATTTCATTCATCAAAAAAATTGAGTACATGAACTAATTGATTTTCACAGAAGGGCTTCCTCTATTGTTAAAATGTGAAGGTATATAGAAAATATATAGAAGATAGATAGATAGATAGATAGATAGATAGATAGATAGATAGATAGATAGATAGATAGATAGATGCACATATGTGTTAGTTGTTCCAGACTCTAGGGGTCAGTGCTCATCTCCGTTTCACAGCCGAAGAGCCAACGCTGTCTAAAGACATCTCCGTGGTTATGTGGCCTGCAAGACTAAATGCCACAGTTGCATGGAACGCTGTTACCTTCCCACCAAAGATGGTTCCTATTTTTCTACTTGCATTTTTACGTGCTTTGGAACTGCTAGGTTGGCAGAAGCTAGGAGAAGTAACAGGAGCTCACTACATTACCTGGTGCTAGGGATTCGAACCGCTGAATTGCCCACCTTTCTGATCGTCAAGCTCAAAATCTTAGCCACTGAGCCACTGCGTCCCTCTTTAAACATTACAAAGAAGGAAAAGTGACTCTGAAAACTGCCCCCCGCCCCCCGGCCTGAACCTTCAAGTTGTGCACTCCTGCCTTAAATGCTCACAAATGGCCATTGTTCAAAAGCAGGAAAAACCTCCAGCACATCTGGGTTTTTATATCAAAACATATCAAACCAGTTATAGGAAGATCAAAGATACTTTGGCTTTATTATGCAGAGGTTAATCCATCAGATGCTACTTGAGATTGTGGGGGGACATTTTCGCATATTTTCATGTTCTATCGAAAAACTGTGGCACTTGCCGATACGTTCACATGCTATCTTTCTTCTTTTCTCTCTGTCTCTCTCTACACCCACACACCCTCACACAGACATACACAACGCTTGCATAAAATAAAACAAAACAGTCCTTGTATTTCACAGCCTGGAATGCTTTTCTTCCGAAACCAAAGTAAGCACTGCATCCAAGATCCATACTGTACATTTCTAACGGAAGAGAAGAGAGGTTATATTTTCTTCTTGAAAGATAATTTGCTTGCTTAGGTGCCCAATTCAATGCTGCCAAATATCTGTCCCTATTCTCATTGTCCCATTGGATAAAACGCAAACAAAGTGCCATCTGGCTTGTCTTTTCAGAACCTTTCTTTGATCTTAAGTAAATGTTGATAAAAGAATCTCAAGCTCTTTTCTTCCTTTAACACATATGCATAACTTCCATCAATGTCAATGGGCCTATGGAGAAAAAAAAATAGAAACCCTGTTATATACCGGTATAAACGGCTGGATAGCATAGTGGTTAAAGATGTGGGAGACTGGGGTTCTAATTCCGGTCGCTACCTACCTTACTAGTAGGTGTCCTTGTGCAAAGAACACTTAACACTTTGCCTGCCTGCCTGCCTGCCTGCCTGCCTGCCTGCCTGCCTGCCTGCCTGCCTGCCTGCCTGCCTGCCTGCCTGCCTGCCTGCCTGCCTGCCTGCCTGCCTGCCTGCCTGCCTCAAATACAAGAGAGACACAAAGAAAGTCATGCCAGCTCAGATGTCACCAGTGGTGAAATTCAAATTGTTTTACTACTGGTTCTGTGCTTGGTGGAGCATGGTGTGGCTTGGTGCCCCGGCATTTAGGTATATATATATTGCCCCACAGTGCTTTACAGCATTCTCTGGATGGTTTACTGTGTCAAAGCATTACTTGCATATTGCCCCCAACATTCTAGATCCACCTTTTACCAATCTCGAAAGGATGGAAGGCTGAGTCAACCTTGAGCTCCATCAGTTCGAACTCCAGATTGTGGACACAGTTTGCCTGCAACATTGCACTTTAACCATTGCACCACCAGGAGCCCTAATAAATCCAAGACATTTAAAAAATGATTTAATTTGCTCTTCTGTGTATTAGAATTCCACAGCTTGATAGTTGATGGTTTGGGGCTTTGCAAGGCTGAGGACATAATTTTGTTTTTAATCAGTCGTACCATTCTACGCAGTGGCTCAGTGGCAATGTCGCTGAGCTTGTCGATCAGAATGGTCAGCAGTTCGGCAGTTGGAATCCCTAGTGCCGCGTAATGGAATGAGTTCCCGTTATTTGTCCCAGCTTCTACCAACCTAGCAGTTCGAAAGTATGTAAAAATGCAAGTAGAAAAATAGGAACCACGTTTGGTGGGAAGTTAACAGTGTTCCATGTGCCTTCAGCATTTAGTCCTGCCGGCCACATGACCACAGAGACGTCTTCGGACAGCACTGGCTCTTCGGCTTTGAAACGGAGTTGAGGACTGCCCTCTAGAGTCAGGAATGACCAGCACATATGTGCAAGTGAACCTTTACCTTTATCATTCTACAACATGGAGTACAGAAAAATCATGGCTCCCTGTCCCTTTTTGCCTGTTGAAATTGCAACAGCACCATGTTATTAGTTTTATGGTGGTCTGTCACCAAAATAAGACAAAACAAATAAAATAAAAACATCATTGTTATTTATTTATTTTATTTTATTTATTTAAATTTATATCCCGCCCTTCTCCACAAAGGACCCAGGGCGGCGCACAGGAAATTTAAAAACATACAAAATACCTCCCCATGGGAGGTTAGGCTAGGCCGGCTTGTTGGAACAAATATGTCTTAAGACATTGGCGGAAGAGGCGGAGGTCGGTGATGGTACGTAATTCAGGGGGTAGGTCATTCCTAAGGGCTGGGCCCGCCACAGAGAAGGCTCTTCCCCTGGGTGTCGCCAGTCGGCATTGTCCGGCCGACGGCACCCTGAGAAGGCCCTCTCTGTGGGAGCGTATCGGTCTAAGGGATGTATGGGGCAGGAGGCGGTCTCGCATATAACTAGGCCCCGAGCCATGGAGCGCTTTAAAGATAGTTGTCAAAACCTTGAAGCGCTCTCGAAAAACCACAGGAAGCCAATGCAGCTCGCGCAGGATCGGTGTTATCTGGGAGCATCTAGTGGCTCCCATAATCACCCGCGCGGCTGCGTTTTGGACTAGCTGTAGCTTTCGAGTGCACCTCAAGGGAAGCCCCATGTAGAGAGCATTACAGTAGTCGAGTCAGGACGTCACGAGAGCTTGAGTGACTGTGCGAAGGGCAGCCTGGTCCAGTAAGGGGCGCAATTGGCGCATCAGGCGTACCTGATGAAACGCCCCCCTGGCCACGGCCGCCACATGGTCCTCCATGGACAGCCGGGAATCCAGGAGGACACCCAAATTGCGCGCCCTCTCCACGGGGGCCAGTGTTTCGCCCCCAATGGCCAGAGTTGGTGTAATCTGGCTGAACCGGGGTGCCGGAAACCACAGCCACTCAGTCTTGGCAGGGTTGAGCTTGAGTTTGTTACCACCCATCCAGATCCGTACGGCCTCCAAACACCGGGACAGCACTTCGGCGGCATCGTTGGGGTGGTTTGGGGTGGATATGTACAGCTGGGTGTCATCAGCGTACAGGTGGTACTCCACCCCAAAACCACGGATGATCTCACCCAGCGGCTTCATATATGTGTTGAAAAGGAGGGGCGAGAGGACCGACCCCTGAGGAACCCCACATAAGAGAGGCCTCAAGGTCGACCTCTGCCCTCCCGTCAACACATATTGCGACCGACCAGAGAGGTAGGATGAGAACCACCGCAAAACGGTGCCTCCCAGCCCCAACCCCCCCAGTCGGTGCAATAGGATACCATGGTCGATGGTATCAAAAGCCGCCGAGAGGTCTAATAGGACTAGGATAGAGGAATAACCTCTATCCCGCGCCCTCCAGAGATCATCAACCAACGCGACCAATGCCGTCTCGGTGCTGTGACCGGGTCGGAAGCCGGACTGGCGCGGGTCTAGATAATCAACTTCCTCCAGGTGTCGCGGAAACTGTTGGGCTACCACACTCTCGACAACCTTCACCAAAAAGTGAAGGTTGGAGACCGGACGATAGTTCTCTAATAAAGCTGGGTCCAGGGACGGCTTCTTGAGGAGGGGCCTCACTACCGCCTCTTTCAAGACGGCAGGCAAGGACCCCTCACTCAGAGATGCGTTGACAATGCCCTGGAGCCAGCCTCGTGTCGTCTCCCAGGATGCCAGTACAAGCCAGGAGGGACACGGGTCCAATAAACATGTGGTCGCCCTAAGTTTCCTTGACAACCTGTCCATATCCTCGGTGGTAACAAAGTCAAACTCCTCCCAAGAAGGAACCTCAAGACTAGTCTCGGACAGTCCCACAGGACCACTGTCGATGGAGGGTAGCTCATTCCGAATCCGAGTAATTTTCTCCTGCAGATAAATCCCAAATTCCTCTGCTCGCCCTTGCAGAGGGGCTTCCCGCGGCCTCTGATGAAGGAGGGAGCGGGTCACCCCAAACAGGGCGGCAGGGCAGTTATCTGCGGATGCAATAAGGGTGGCACAATACTCACGTTTGGCCACCCTTATCGCCACTAAGTAAGCCCTAATATGGGTTCTCACTAGTGTTCGGTCGGCTTCGGAGCGAGAGGATCTCCATCTGCTCTCTAGGCGTCTCTTGTGGCGTTTCATCCCCCGAAGCTCCTCGGTAAACCAAGGAGCCTGGGTGATTCGTCGCCGCAAGAGAGGCCGCAAGGGCGCGACTCGGTCCAAGGCCCCCGCGGCCGCACTTAACCATGCGGCCACTAGGTCCTCAGTCGAGTCGTGGGGCAGGGTCACAGGAATTGGCCCAAGCTCCCTCTGGAACCTTTCCGGGTCCATTAGAAGCCTGGGGCGGAACCATATAGGAATATCCGGTTCCGCCTCCCCGCGGTGAGGTGTAGCGATTGGAAAGTCCAGCCGAAGGAGGGCGTGATCTGTCCATGACAAGGGAGTGATGGCTAGGTCCCCTATTCCTAGATCACAACTCCACTGTCCCGAGACAAAGATGAAATCCAGTGTGTTTCCCCCCTCGTGAGTGGGGCCTAAAACTACCTGGGTCAGGTCCATGGCCGTCATGGAGGCCATGAACTCCCGAGCTGCTCCAGAGGCTTCGCCTGCCGACGGCAAGTTAAAGTCCCCCATGACTACCAGTCTGGGGGTCTCAACTGCCGCCTCGGCTATCACCTCTAGGAGCTCGGGCAGGGCTGTTGTTGCATAGCGAGGAGCCAGGTATACAACTAACACGCCCAACTGCCTCCCTAGGCCCCATCTCACGCAGAGAGATTCACACCCGGTTGTCTGAGGGACTGTGGTCTCCTTCAGTTCAAGAAGGAGACAATTCTGACCTGTTCTACAGCCAAGTAAATGAGCACAGGGCACCTGCTTGAAATCAAGATAGAATGCATTCAACTTTTTAGTGTAGCTGATATCTGTTTATTTCCTTATGTCAATTGTCAGAAATTGGGCAGAAAAATGTAAGTGGTTTGAGTTCACCTGTGGATCGGGGACGGCTGTGGTTGATGTGTGGACTGGCAAACAGAGGTCTCATGTTTTACCTTCCAACATCACTATGGAGCTTCCTAAATTGGCAGCAGAAAAACCAGGTGATGCTCTTTGGACAGGCACAGCCTAGGCGGAGACTAAGGTATGAACTGAAATTAGATGAAATATTTATTACAATCAAAGACCAGTACAATTAAAAATGCTCAAAGAGTATATCGCTAAAAGTTCTAGAATAAAATAATAACAAATAATAAAATCTACGTTAAACACATAATTTGGCATTCTATTTATCACGGTGGCTCAGTGGTTAAGGTGTTTAGCTTGTTGATCAGAAAGGTTGGCAGTTCGGCATTCGAATCCCTAGTGCCACATAACGGAGTGAGCTCCTAGCAGTTTGAAAGCATGTAAAAATACAAGTAAGAAAAAATAGGGACCACCTTTGGTGGGAAAGTAACAGTGTTCTGTGTGCCTTTGGCATTTAGTCATGCCAGCCACATGACCACGGAGACATCTTCGGACAGCACTGGCTCTTTGGCTTTGAAATGGAGATGAGCACCGCACCCTAGAGTGGGAACAACTAGCACATACATGCGAGGGGGAACTTTTACCTTTACCTATCTTTTGCAGGAAAAATTGTGAAGGCCTATATAGTCATTAGATACCAAGATGCAGCAGGGTGATATGAATAAGGTATCAGTGCTCTAGCATTTATTAGTGAGGCACACAATGAATATGAATACGCCGCCTGTATTATTTTTTATATTTGTGTGTATAAAAATAAAATGCACCTGCAGACTATTTAGCCAGCTAGAGTGTTTATTTAAATCAGAGAGTGACTGCCCACTGATCATGGTATAGTAAAGCATGGAGAACACAGAACCGGTAGTAATGCCAGCAGGAACCCACCCCTGCTCTCCTTCTTTTGTTCAATATTAGCTCAAGGTGCTTACAATCCTCTTCCTATGTCAGGGGTCTGCAACCTGGGCAACATTAGGACTTACAATTATACAATAGCAGAGTTGGAAGGGACCTTGGAGGTCTTCTAGTCCAACCCTCTGCCTAGGCAGGAAACCCTATACCATTTCAGACAAATGGCTATCCAACATCTTCTTGAAGACTTGCAGTGTTGGGGCATTCACAACTTCTGGAGGCAACCTGTTCCACTGATTAACTGTTCTAACTGTCAGGAAATTTCTCCTCAATTCTAAGTTGCTTCTCTCCTTGATTAGTTTCCACCCATTGCTTCTTGTTCTGCCCTCAGGTGCCTTGGAGAATAGTTTGACTCCCTCTTCTTTGTGGCAACCCCTGAGATACTGGAACACTGCTATCATGTCTCCCCTGGTCCTTCTTTTCATTAAACTAGACATACCCAGTTCCTGCAACCGTTCCTCATATGTTTTAGTCTCCAGTCCCCTAATCATCTTTGTTGCTCTTCTCTGCACTCTTTCTAGAGCCTCCACATCTTTTTTACATCGTGGCGACCAAAACTGAATGCCGTATTCCAAGTGTGGCCTTACCAAGCCATTATAAAGTGATATTAACACTTCACGTGATCTTGATTCTATCATTCTGTTTATGCAGCCTAGAACTGTGTTGGCTTTTTTGGCAGCTGCTGGCTCATATTTAAATTGTTGTCCAAGATCCCTCTCACAGTTACTACTATTGAGCAAGGTACCACCTATACTGTACCTGTGCATTTTTTTTCTTGCCTAATGTAGAACCTTACTCTTTTCACCATTGAGTTTCATTTTGTTAGATAGTGCCCAATGTTCAAGTTTGTCAAGATCCTTCTGTATCTTAAGCCTATTTTCTGGAGTGTTGACTATTCCTGTAAGCTTGGTGTCATCTGAAAATTTGATGAGTTCCCCATTTATTCCCTCATCCAAATCATTGATGAAGATATTGAAGAGTACTGGGCCTAAAACAGAGCCTTCGGGTAGCCCACTGCATACTTCCCTCCATGTAGATGCAGTTCCATTGAGGACTGCACCATGATCTGTTTTTGACAAACCCATGTTGGCTTTTGGCTATTACTTTGTTTACTTCTAGGTGTTCGCTAATTGGTTGCTTGATTATCATTTCCAGAATCTTTCCTGATAGGTCTGTAGTTTTCTGGATCTATTTTTTTCCTTTTTTGAAGATGGGAACCACATCAGCTCTTTTCCAGTCCTCTGGCAGTTCCTCAGTGCTCCAGGATCTCTGAAAGATATAGTTCAGTGGTTCTGAGATCTCGTCTGCCAGTTCCTTCAGAACCCTGGGGTGTAATCCAGCTAATCCACTTGTGGACTTCAACTCCCAGAATTCCTCAGCTAGCGCTTTAAGGATGGTGTGTGTGTGTGTGTGTGTGTGTGTGTGATATTTTTATTCTATGAAGATATTCCTCAGCCAATGCTTTAAGGATAGGGTGGGGGTGGAGTGTGGGGGTGGGGGGTGTAATCTTTATTCTATAAAGATATGTCAATTTTAGTGTTCCTAAATTCAGACTAAAGAACTGGGTTCTATAAAAGAAGGAAACACAGGTGAGACATCATTCAATTTTTTTAAAAATTTGGTACAGATCAGACACCAAGATTGCAATTGTTATCTCCCCCCACCCCCAGGCCCACAGAAATGGTTTTACTATAGAAAATTCAATTATTCCTTATTTCTAATCTTAATGCTGCTTCTAAGCTTCTTCTATTTTCCTACCTATCTTAATCAAGCATTTTCCTTACTCCAAACATACAACTTAAATTAAACATATTTAATCTTAATGCTGTAAATATTGTACTGTTTTATTTATAATATGCTTTTAATATCCTGTGCACCGCCCCGAGTCCCTCCGGGGAGAGGGTGCGGTCTATAAATCAAATAAATCAAATAAATCGACTTGGTTCCGGTTCCGGCTCCAGCGGCGACGGGCGAGCCTAGCGCTCGCTCGCCGCTTTGTTGCCTTTTCTGCCTCCCCACGGGGGCGAGACACTCCGGTTACCGGAGGTCTCCCGTAGGGTCGGCTCGGAGGGGACGTTCTTCCTCACGGCAGTGGGGAGAGCGCTCCCCTCCGCGACCTAGGTGAGGAGGAACATGCTGCGGGGGGTTCTCCCTTTGCCAACGGCTGTCGGCGCCATTCACTTCAATGCAGAGGGCTGAGCGGAGAGATCGGAAGGTCTGCCGAGGCTTCAGCTGCGAGGGAGAGTGAGTTTAAAAAAGACTTTTTTTTCCTTGCTGCCAGCCAGGCTGAACGGACTGGGAGGAGGGTGTTTGTTTTCAAAAAAAAACCCTCGGACTTAAGCGGCACTTTAAAATGGCTTCTCTGGAAGAGAAAGCGGAAATCTTAAATCCGGACTGTCTCTAACAAGGGAAAGTGGTATGCGGCTACTTGCAACATTGTTTCTAGGTCTGGCTGGATAAAAAAAATTTATTTTTCTACTCTCTCCTCTGGGCTCTGAGATGGGCGGTGGAAGGTGGCTTTTCTTTGTCCCTGCCTGATTATTTCAACTATGGAAAATTCCCAGCGTCTCTTTACAATTGGGACTCTCTCTGGATATTGATGAAGAATTTTTTTCTTGCTGGATTTGTGATTTCCTTTCTGGAGTACCTTCGTTATTATAACTATTGAGTTGGAAAATTGTCTCTCTCTTGGTTCCTGAATTTTACAACGTTTCAACCTTGATCAGAACTTTTGGCTCCCGGTTAGTCTCACCAACCCCACCCTGAAAACGCCATTTTGGTGGCATTGACTTTAACAGTTAATCATGGCTCAAGAAACAGCATTGGCAAGTTTAGAACAACGGATGGCTTCTCTTGAAACTGTTATACAAACTTTGGTAAAAGAAATTCAGGCCCAGAGGGCAGAAAACATCAATTTCAAGAAGGAGCTATTGGACACACGGAAGCAAGTGCTGGAAAACACACAGAAGACTGAAGAATTGGAAGGGGGGTTGGTGGGGGTTAAGGGAGAGATTAAAAATGTTATTAAAAAGGTTGGGGAAACAAATGGGCATGTGTCTAGGATAGATATGGAAAGAATGACATATTTTTTGAGATTTCAGAACGTTCTTGAGGAATCTGGTGAATGCCTCCCTGATCTTATGAGCACAATTCTAGCAGACTATTTACAAAAACCTAAAGATGAGATCAGGGGGGACATTGACCTAGCCTACAGAATTAACTCAGCATATGCCAGGATAAATGAAGTGCCTAGAGAGATACATGTGAAATTTGTTAGAAGGTCAACCAGAGAGGAAATCCTGAAAGTGCAGAGAGGTAGTCCATTAATCTACCAACAAAAAGAGGTTGCTATCTTGAAGCAGATCCCTAGAAAGATTCGAGAAGCAAGGAGGAAATTTTCCTTCTTGTCTAAAATTTTATTTGATCATGGGATTTGGTTCAAGTGGGTGACACCCGAAGGGATGCTGGTGTTCTGGGAAGGAGGAAGAGTGAGGATTAAAACAGTTGTTGAGGCGGAAGCCTTTCTTAAAAAACATTCCTCTGCCCTGGGGGAAGATCCAGGGGGGACGGAGGGGGCCACGGATCCAGGGGGGACGGAGGGGGCCGCTGGGGGCCAGGGAGGAGAAAAAGAAGATACAATAGCCAAGAGACTTAGATCGAAAAAATAACTTTGCCTTGATTTTTCTGAACAATTTTGCATAATATTTGTATCTGGATTTTTTGTAAATGTCTGACAGCATGGAATTGAGAATTTAGGTATATGTACTTGCTTTTACCTTGTAGTGTTATGAAAAATGTTTTTATTTTATTTTATTACTGTGTATTTTGAGGTCTCGGAAGGGCCGACGACTCTGACGTGAATGCTCTCAAAATTTCTTTGTATCCCTTACCCTATCCTATAGAAAAAATGTAAAACCAATAAAACTTTTTCAATATAAAAAAACAAATAAATCAAATAAATCAAATAAATAAATAAATTAATTAATCAAATTAATTAATTAATTAATTAATAATGATAATAATAATAATAATAATAATAATAATAATAATAATAATAATCTATAAATTAAGTTTTATGTTTTTATCTATTTAGATACAGATTAACAGAGTTGGAAGGGATATTGTAGGTCATCTAGTCCAACCCTTCTTGAAAGCCTCCAGTGATGAAGCTCCCCCAACTTCCGAAGGCAACTTCTGTTCCATTGGTTGATTGTTCTCACTGTCAGAAAATTTCTCCTTATTTCCAGGTTGAATTTCTCCTTGTTCAGTTTCCATCCAGTATTCCTTGTCTGGCTTTCCGGTGCTTTGGAAAATAGCTGGAACCCCCCCCCCCTCCTCTCTGTGGCAGCCCCTCAAATATTGCAACACTGCTGTCATGTCTCCCCTGGTCCTTCTCTTCACTGGACCAGCCATGCCCAGTTCCAGCAACTGTTCATCGTGTGTTTTAGCCTCCATTTGTACACTATAACATAACTACAATATGTCTTTGCTCTGTAAGTCTTTCCTTTCCCCCCTCTTCAGCTCTTGTAGCCCGTCTCAGTCCATCTGCACGTGAAAAACCTTTTCACTCTTCTCTAGATTTACCAATGGCCTTTTCTCTCGCCACTTCAGCACCCATAGCTCTTCCTTTCTTAAGACGACTTGTGGAGCTCTTTTGCCTGGCCATGTGGGATTTGCAGATGCTCAACCACTGCTTGAAGTTTCCCTTGTTTACTGGGGCCTGCAGCTGAGATGCTTGCCTTTGTTGTTGGAGTTTTTTTCTTTCCTGCTTTTCTGCTGTCTTCCTGGCTTCACCCCTTTCTCCACCCGCCCACACACATGCATGATTCCTGTTCCATTTTATGGGACAAATTCTCCAATTAAGGAGACAATGGGACTGTTTGAACCTTCCTTCCCAGGCAGCACCAAAACTCTGGATCCCAAATGCCAGCTCACTCCGGGTGGTGAGTTCACTCTTCCAAAGGCATGTTGGATTAGATGACTTCCAACACTGCCCCTTTGGTCTGTGTTGGCGGTGTGTTCAGTATGTTTCCACCCATGTCTATTTCCATGCAGCTTTTGCCAACCTGGTGCCTGCCAGATGTGATGGATGTAAGTGTAATCCCCTGTAGAATTCCAGGAATTACACTTCATTCTCTTGGCAATGGGCAAAGATGATTGCCATTACATTCTTCTAAGATGTTTGTTGGACCTTTCAAATCTGGATTTCAATCCTTGTGGTCTCTCATCCAAATCCTAATCCATCCAGTACTGCTTAATACTGAGTCCAGATGAGACTGGTTATAAGGCAATATATATACGGCATACAATATATATCTATACCTATTCTATATCTAACCTATAATTATACCTATATATCTAATCTATATCAATTGATAGATAGATAGATAGATAGATAGATAATGTAGATATAGATATAGATATAGATATAGATATAGATATAGATATAGATATAGATATAGATATAGATATAGATATAGATATAGATATAGATATAGATATAGATATAGATATAGATATAGATGTGCTGGTATTGCCATCCTCGGGTGTTTTCCCAGGTATATAGCATGGAATTGTTATTGCAACGTTTTGGCAAGATCTCACTTGCCATCCTCAGGCTTCGGTCTGTATATATAGATATATAGATATAGATATAGAATGTCGCCTATTGTATGTATGTATGTATGTGGGGTGTGTGTGTGTGTGTGATGTGACATTTATAAATATTCATATATACACTGTATTAATGTAGTCTGTCCTTAAATAAATACTCTATGGAGATTATCAGTCATCCAGGTAACGGTTCTCCCAAAGGTGCTTTTTTTCAAGAAGCAACTGGAGTTTCTGTTTTTCCTTTCCAGAGCTGAAATGCTTTTTGGATGAGAAGCGAAATGTCTTCAAAGAAAAACCAAACAAGCACCTTTGGGAAGTGCTTAAGTAGGCATCACTGAAGGGGTAAGCAGCACCCATAGCTACACAGGATAGCCATGGGTGCTGCTTACTTTCAGTGATGCCTTACTGTATATAGTAAATTGAGGAGGGAATTCCAGGCCTCCTAAAGACACTGGATGGATTTTTACATCGAGTTGGAAAAACATGCCCAATAAAGTAGGTTGTCCTGAATGAAGAGGAGAAAACACCTGTGGAATGGGGTTGGGGAGGAGTCCAGAAGGCTGCTGAACATGGGATGGTGACAATGAGAATCCAACAGGATTCTCATTGTCATGTCACCTATCCCCCCATAGGTGACATGAGGCTCTTTTGCAAGAGTTAACCTAAGAATCGAGAAGGAGCAACCAACAACACTTAGTCAGATTAAAAGGTAGGCACTGAAGCATGGTTAGGCTTTCGTTGTCCTGCTGTAGGTATGGTTATCGCTGTTGGGTAAATTTGGGGAGGGGGGCAATAGATTTTCTGTTGGCAGGGTACAGAAACCGAAAACACCGAAGATTGGGGGGGGGGGGAGTGTCCTTCCTCTTCCTTCTAGCCTCCCAGGCTAGAATCTAGTAAGAACTAGATTATTCCCTTGCCTGAAATCAAGGCGATCCCTGAGAGAAGGAAGGAAGGAAGGAAGGAAGGAAGGAAGGAAGGAAGGAAGGAAGGAAGGAAGGAAGGAAGGAAGGAAGGAAGGAAGGAAGGAAGGAAGGAAGGAAGGGGAAACCCATCCCTGCCAGAATCACCTTTGGTGACCCCCAGTTGTTTTCAGAACAATCTCCTCTTTTGCTCCCAGGGAATCCCTTTCCAGCCATGGACACCCATCCCAGTCTCTGAAACACACACAGAGAGACAGACAGACACACACAGAGACACATTAAGAGGCCTCTGATGCACTCAGCCAGCCATCTCCAAAACACACACACACACTCACTCACTCAAAGGTTTCTGTTACACTATTCCACCCAGTCACCCATCTCCGAAACACTCTCTCTCTCTCTCTCTCTCTCTCTCTCTCTCTCTCTCTCTCTCTCTCCTCTCTCTCTCTGGCTTCTGGTACACTATTCCACCCAGTCACCTATCTCCAAAACTCTCTCTCTCTCTCTCTCTCTCTCTCTCTCTCTCTCTCTCTCTCTCTCTCTCTCTCACTCTCTCCACTCTCTCACTCTCTCACTCACTCACTCAAAGGCTTCTGGTACACTATTCCACCCAGTCACCCATCTCCGAAACTCTCTCTCGCCTCTGGTGCACTCTTTCACCCATCCACCAATTCCTTCGCCGCATACATACAGGGCAGCGGGCTTTCGTCCGCAACCTGCCAAGGTCCTTCGCAGACGGCCCCAGTCCTTCCGATTTCCCGCCTAACCTCTGGCCAGCCGAGCCGCTTTCCCTTCCCAGCGCTGGCTGCCGAGCGCTCACCGATCTCAATAAAGGAGAATTACTTGTAGGTCGGGGTTGAAACGAAGCGGGTCCTCGGCGCCCTCTGAGCTTGCTGGTTTTCTTGCCCAAGCTAGGTGACGCCGCCAGCACTGCTTGAGGTTACCCAGTTTGGGTACCCGAACGCCTGCAAGGAAGCCAGCAAGCTGGGAAAGCAACCAAGGCCCCCCTTCGCGTCGATCTGCGTGAACGAACTTGACAGACCCCGCGCGCAAAAAAGAGCCGTCCCGCCTGCTTCGGCCAAGGAGTCCGGGTGACTCCGCTGGGCCCGGTCTCCGGGCGATGCGCGGAACCCGGGCTTTCCAGCCTCGCCCTCCCCATCCGCGCTGCGCGTCTGGTTTTTCCCCCGCGCCAGACCCGCCGTCCGCATTTCACAAAGTCCGGCCTTTTCCTTTCGCTTCTCAGCCCGAATGGAGCCCCGCACATTTCCGCCGGCAGCGCCCGGTTCGCTCTTCCGCCCTTCTGCGCGCGAAGGTCGACCCCGAGTTAAATTTAAGGACCGCAGCTTAAGCGATCGTTTACTGCAAAGCCGCAGTTGTCAGCCTCTCGCTTCGGGTGAATTCAGCGACCTTTTTTTTGATTGGGGCGATTGTTTCCGCTGCAATCCTAGCCTTGGGCTTAGTGAGAGTTTCTTCGGAATAAATCGTAGATTCTCCCCTCCCTTTGATTAAATCAGCTTTTTGCTGATTTAATAAACCTCTAGCAGGTGAATTCAAGGTGACTTTAACTCGTGGGGAACAGTTTACTGGCTGATGCAAAGACAGAGATATTGACTAAGAGGAAAGAACATTCTTCTATTCCTTTTTGGGTGAACAGAAAATGCAGAAAAACTTATTATGACACCCCAGCCCAAAAACAATTAATTGCTCCCCCAGAAACTTGACAAGGATCTTGAACAGATACCCACAATTTATTTCAATAGGAAGGATCATTCTTATACAAAACTAAGTCGCAAGATGGGACAAATTCGTAACAAGAAATTCTGGCTCCCCCCCCCCCCCCCTTTAAAACTTTACAGTTTAAAGGAAACTTTTTAGACTTAAACATGTCATAAGTTTGGTCAAATATGGATTCAAACGGGCTGGGAATCTGGCAATGCAAAAACTACACTGTCCTAATTTAACTCGCCATGGCACCGATAACTCCTCAAGGCCTAATATAAACCAGTTTGTTATTCACATTGACAGAATCGCCCCCTCCCCGCCCGCCCCCCCAAGCCATCTTTTGAAAATTGGAAACATTGTGATTTAAGCTGCTCTCTCAGGAGTTCCGTAGCTTGTAATGCGAGAAGTTTGGTAAAACTAGAAGAAACTTGGGTATAATATTCCTTGTCTCCGCATTTCTGGCTCTTTAAAAAAGTTGTCTGCAAGTTCCCAACGATCCTTTAACCATTTTGAAAATAAAACCAACACCCCCCCCAAAACCAAATAGAATGGAATTACATTTGAAACAACAGGCGAGTATTTCACTCTGCAATCCTAGCATTGAATTTAGTGAGACTTACTTCCCAGTAAACCAACTGTCGCTCTTTATTAAATCAGGGTGGGTTTTTTTGCATGGAATCTCTATGCCGAAATACCTCGAATAAATTCAAGGTGACTCATAAGCAAGTGATTGCACAGTCCCTGGGATTCAATCCTAATTTTAACTGGGGTTGCTTCAGATTCAGGATGGTTCCCGTTTTTTGTCTTTCATAGAGCCAAGGGAGAGTCCTCAGCGTCTGTCCCCATTGCTTTTGTAAATAATTCTTTAGCCAATAGGGGGCACACGATGACCGTCTCCCTGTGGCAAAACCTGGGATTAAAACTTCCCTCCCGTTCCCCCCCCCCCCCCCCCACAATTTTAAAAAAGAAGGGTTTATATATATTCATTTGTTCTAACTATATGCTCTTTTCATTCTCCCATCTATGCATACCCACCTGGGACTTCATCTAGCCCGGGTATCTTTCTTATTGTCCTTATTGCGAAGGAAACCCTTTAAGATCTGTTGACAATAATTACTTTAAAAACAAAATTTATAACATTAGCACACGTTTTTTTTAGTGCAATATGCAACCTCCGTGTGAAGTTCAATTCTTTTTTTTCACTTGTTTTTCTGGTCTTTTTTTCCCTTTCGGGACAACTGGAGAGAGAGGGCTTCCTAAAGGAATAGTTCATGTAATACGAGACACCCCCCCTCAGAAGATTGAAGTTTCCATTAAACTCTGACACACCTCCACTGAATGGAGATATACTTATCCCCCTGGCTACCAAATGTCTCATTTACTTTTCCTCTGGAGCAGGTCAAAGCCTTTTTCTCTTTGGGAGGTAGCAAGGAGAGAGAGAGAGAAGAATAATTACAAACTGATAATTATATAAATGATGTAGATCAGGGGTAGTCAACCTTTTTATACCTACCGCCCACTTTTGTATCTCTGTTAGTAGTAAAATTTTCTAATCCATCCACAGGAATGGTGATTTATAAAGTAGGGAAGCCAATTAAATTTTAAAAAAAGGAAAGTGCTTCAGTATCAGACAAAACCCCTATCGCCCACCATGAAAGCTGGAATGCCCACTAGTGAGCGGTGGGGACCAGGTTGTCTACCACTGATGTAGATTTTCATATCTTAGTTTTAAAACCCAGTTTTTGTTCCTTAAAGGTTCTACAGTATTTACACAATAGGCCTAACTGGATAAAATAAAAACCTAGGTACACAGCATTTGGTTACTGTAAAACCTAGGGAGCCTTGGAGAAGGTGGCTCTGTTGCTTGTTTAAGTTATTTCCAGATCGATGGATTGTGTGAAAGCTAGAGAGAATGGATTCCGTAACCAGATCAAGTGCCTTGTGTTTGGTGCAGGAACCTAAGAGAGAAGGAGAAAGAGAAAAGTGGTTTCCATAACTTTAGGCTCAGGTCAATGAAATTTTTCTGTGCTCACTCATTGCCAAACTTTCAAGAGAGAATGTATCAGGCAACTAGACACAACTAGACACAAGGACAGTTCCCCACCCACACCAATGCCACTCTGCTAAACAACTAATCCCCACAACACTGTCAAATTATCTACTGTATTACTGTTATTCTTTTCTTCCTTCCTAGTAGCTATCTCTTTTCACTTATGACTATAACCATGTTGCTTGTATCTTTAAAATGTATATTGTTTTATTTGTTTCATATTTTAATTTGATAGCTTATTAGTAACCTATGACTATCACTAAGTGTTGTATCTTATGATTCTTGATGAATGTATTCTATTTTATTTTTCGTTGTGTACACTGAGAGTATATGCACCAAAGACAAATTCCTTGTGTGTCCAATCACACTTGGCCAATAAAGAATTCTATTCTATTCTATTCTATTCTATTCTATTCTATTCTATTCTAAAAATGAGATATGAAACCCTCTCTCTCTGAACTGCCATTCAAGAATGCCAATTTGGGGGGGGGGGGTAGGTTGACCAATATATCTGATGCCCTGATAACTGAAAGAAACACAAACAGCCCTTAATAATAATAATAATAATAAATTTAATTTGTAGACCACTCCCTCTCCCCGAAGGGACTCGGAGCGGTGCACAGGGGAATTAAAAACGTACAAAACATAGATACATCATAAATATATATAAAATCAAATTAAACAATTTATCCCTGCGCTAAAAGACCTAAAATCCTAAAAACTAAACCCCTTAAAAACCCTATTAAAACAATTTAGATGTTCAGACTGAGAAGGCAGGAAGGTAAGTTAGGCCAGGCCGGCCTGTTGAAAAAACTGAACCTTCCTTGTTCAGTTGTCTCTGAGATGCCCTTTGCTTTTGCATCCTGCCTCTTGGAGCTGTCACTAGCTGCCCACAGATTGCAGCAGGCTTGATGTGTGAAATGGAACAATCCAAGAGTGCCACCACCTCCACCATCGCACTATTGTAAACCCTGTTACTCTTGGTGGATTGATAGATCGGTGGGCACAGCTGGGTTGGCAGAGCATGCTATGAGACTGCTGACAGCCAAGACTAACCATGGGGAAATATGCCAAGCCTCCCTAGGGCAAGGTACATGGAGTGACCAGCCTCTCCCAAGCATCTGACTCAAGGCAAAGGAAGGAGATTATGTCTGCTCCCCCGGAACTCAGAAATGTGTTGAGCCAGGAAGGGCTTGCTTTGGATGCCATTCTACCAGCTTTGGGCAAAACCTGTCGCCCAGTATTAATGGCCACCCTATCCGGCCAGAGGGGATCACTCCAGTCCTTGCAAGCCAGGAAATTTAGAGTAGCAACTTGTAGAGACCCTACACATCATCATTGCCCATCTATCATGCTTGATCATGGCCCAAGAGCCCGGTTGGATACCTATATAGGAAGAGCTAGCAGCAAGGGTTTTTTTGGGAGGGAGGGGTGCTTCCTTTTTTTAAAAAGCAACACGGGGTGTCAAAATGTCAAGATGGGCATAAAAAAACAAGTGGAACTTTGGATGTCCCATCCCGAACATCATTTTGATATATTTTTTTTTATCATGCCCTGCAGGCACCCCTCCTAAACAGAGTCTGATCTGCTAAATATAGATATGGGCAATAATTTAAACAGCCAAAGCTCATAGGCTAAAAACGGTAAAAGTCATCTCCATAAATTTGCCAGGAAAATTGCCCATCCATGAGGTCACCAGGCGCTGAGCAGAATTTGGACTATCTTCTTAGTTCAAGGCAAAGAAGCAGAATCAGCCCACTCTGGGATTCAAACAAACTCACTTGGCTTCCAAAGCCTTCCTTTTTAAGAGGGCCCAAAATCGAAATTGTCCATTTCCGATGAGGTTAGGAGAGAGGAGATAAATTTGTCTATGAGGAGATTGGCAAATGTTCTCTTGCTTCTTGCAGCCCCTTCCCTTGAGACCCAATGCCTCCCACTCCCCACTCCCCATCCCCAAAGGCTGAATGCCTCCTCATACAGAAATGCTACCAATTGTGGCCAATTCTCTCCCCACCACCACCACCCACACACTTCCACCAACAAAGAAATCATAAACATAATAAGGCTTGAGGGGGCCTGTGCTTTATCTCCCTTGGGAAATGTCCAATGGACTTGATTTTATTCATTTATTAAATTGATATTCTGCCTTTTTGTACAGAGCTCAAGGTGGAGAACATAACTGATTGCCCTCTTTTTCTTCACAATAAGGCTGTGGAGAAGGCTGCTCTGTGAATGGTTCACCTAAAGTCGCTCAGCCTTCATTCATAGCTGAGAATGCAGGACACTCTGATGACTATTCCTCTGTTGAATCACTACCAAAAGGCCAGGCCTCATTCCAGTGTTTTAAAACAGCAACTTTCCTTGCTTTGAAGAACATCTTTCCCAACTCTGAATGTCCTTTTCTTCTCTCCCTTCTCTCCGGAGTTTGGAATTGCTACAAAGTGCTGGATACGGGCTTGTGGGAAAACATCACTCTTATAAGCTCCAACTTTATGTCAACCAGGGAGCTTGAGATATATGGTATGTACAAATCAAGAGTGCGTCTGAGGACGTGCAAGCCACCTTTCCCACACATTCTTTAATAAGAGTCATCTTGGCCAGATCTTGAGACGTAGGTTCTGATCTTTCTACTTTTCCTTTTGCCTAACTGAAATCTGGTGGGCCAACGCAATTTCGCTCCATTCATTTTGATGAGAACCAGGAAGTAGGACCAAGTTAGAAGTGAAGTCCCACAGAATCCTACCGAATATCTCAGTTCAACGTTATTCCCAAATTTGGACAAATTTTATTCAGGAAATCGAGGATTCAGAACAGCATGAACTCACATTCCCTTTTGCTTAAAAACTGGGCTGCTTCTGCTTCTAACAGTTGGCCGTCTGGCCCAGTTCCTTGGTGTTCCTTGGGACTAGTGCCTGACTTAGTGCTTTCTCCCTTTCCCATGGCCACCTGTGACCTCCGCAGTGCTCCGTCCACAAAAGACTGAGCTCCACAGGGGGCTCCTTTTAAACGGAAGCAAACAAAATATTCACGCACCAAGTCTGACGCAGATCGAAGTACGGAACACAAGAAGTCTTGGCCCACGTTTCTTGCCGTCTATTTACTGCAGGAGAATTGTGCAGGGACTTCAATGGGCGGAAAAACCAGCACACTCTCGCATCTTCCCTTTAAAGAGACCCAGCAGTCATTAAATCAAAGGCCCGTGGTTAACATTAAGCTACCCTATTTACTTGTGCGTGTATACGAAGCATACGGACCAGGGACAAAACACTCAAAGAAATGCCTAGATCAGGGGTCTCCAACCTTTGCAATTTTAAGTCTGAAGTCCTTCAGACTTAAAGTTGCAAATGTTGGAGACCCCTGGCCTAGATGACAGTTCAGGTCCTGAGCTGCAGCAGGTGGAACTTTGCTGGAAACGAAGTGGGTTCCCTCCACCACCTGGAGCTCTAAACATGACTTGATTGCTTGAATGTCAGAATAAGACTAAAACTTTAGTTCGCATCACCACCACCACCACCACCACTTAACCCTGAAGTTCACCGAGTGACTTTCAGCTTATGTACAATCATTCCCATGGTTTGTGTGAAATGAAAACGAGGAGAAAAGGCCGGGAGTGTAACCATAAAGTTATTCAGACAAATGGTTAGATAACCATTTGTCTGAAGTGGTGTAGTTCCTGCCTAAGCAGGGGGTTCGACTAGAAGACCTCCAAGGTCCCTCCCAACTTAGGGATTTATTTCTGGTCAAGTTAGAGTGTCTGTTATCTAAATGATGCTGGGCATTCAGACAGATTTTAGAAACGCTTTCAAATGCATATACAGGTAGTCCTCAACTTACAAGTACAATTGAGCCCAAAATTTATGTGGCTAAGTGAGACATGCGTTAAGTGAGCCTTGCTCCGTTTTATGACTTTTCTCATAACCTTTGTTAAGTGAATCACTACAGTTGCTAAATTAGTAACCCTGCTGTTATGAATCTGGCTTCCCCATTGACTTTACTTGGCAGAAGGTCGCAAAATGGGGGTCACCGGGACACTGCAAATGCCATAAGTGTGAGTCAGTTGTCAAGCATCCGGGTGTAAATCACACGACCATGCGGATTCTGCAACAGGTCATAAGTGTGAAAAATGGCCACAAGTCACTTTTATCAGCGTGGTTGTAACTGTGAACAGTCACTAAGTGAGCTGTTGTAAGTCGTGGACTACCTATATAGCACATATTAAAAAGCAAAAACTGTTTTAGAATTGCCTTGGCTAACAGACCTGTAGAGTAGCTTTTCTAAGCTTGGTATTTCGCTATTATGTGCATGAAACGCGGCCATCCCACTCTATCACGGCACTGTGAATTATCTGTGCAGGAAAAAGCCCTTTCTATATGCTTGCTATTTCCTTGCTAATAGCCATCCAGCCTGAGATTGCTGGAAGCTGCTATCTAAAATATGTGAAGTTACCTACTTCTTAAAGTTCGGGTGAGGGGGGGGGGCGATATTTATGTCCCTAATGAAATTAGTAGCCAATTCTCAATAAAGTTATGCCCAAGTAAATGTGTGCAAAGCAGCCAGACGCTGGATTAGCTGGGGCAATCTCTACATTAAACCATTTTGCGGAGGAGACGGTTTGAGCCGAGGCAAGTTCGCTTTTACTTCACCCACCTTAGTCAGAAACGGTCCAATTCGGATGAAAACTTGCTCAAGGAAGATGCCACCGCTACGAGAAAGCCTTCCCTTCCCTTTTCCTACTCTTACTTTACTCTCTTCTAGCCTGAAATATTATTGCAACGAACCTACGCATTGCAACGGCCGAGTTCCAGGGAAACGATAGGACGCCCAAATAGAAACCAACCTGAAAGCGAAGTTTTCCGGCGCTGGCGAATGCCGAGGACACTTTCACTACCCAGGGAAATTTGCAGAGCGCAGCGCAGTTCAGATTTAGCTGCTCCGCGAGCCGGCGCAACTCAGCCAGGTTTACACACTGGAGATTGGCTTGGGGTGGGGTGGGGTGGGGGTTAAACCGCGATCTAGCAACGAGTGAATAATATGCTCCACTAAACCTCAATTCTTGAAATCTGGCGCTCCCCTCCACTTCCCCGTCTTTAGGGGGAGAACAGCCCACTAGAGAGAACAAAAAATCGCTTTTCTGCCTTTTTAAAATGTTGATTGCCTATATTCCCCCCCCCCCCTACCTTTTAACTGAGGGGTTTTTAATCCCTTCCTCCTTTTTTTGGAAGCGACGACGGGGACAAGAAAATAGACGGGAAGGAGGGCGGGTTACAGTGATTGAGAAGGAACTGTCTTCATGTTGACTTGAAAACAGAGTGAGATTTGGATGAGGAGAGGGGGGGGGGGGAATCTCGCCTCTCTTAGCCTGGATTTTGCTAGCAATGCTCGGTGTGTGTCACAATGGAACTCATTCCCAGGCATTCAGCGGCTAAATGTATTTTCCTATGGTAACAAACCGAGGGAAACGAGAGAGCGATCTATAAAAGAGTTCTCTCCATTTTTGGCTAAACTCAAAATAGACGGTGCTAATGTGGAATATTCTCTAAATAAAACCCTAAAGGCAACAGCAAGAGCGGTTTACCTGCACGCCACTTCAATGAAACACACAACTATCTTTTGAAGTGGTTTCCTTCCTTTCTACTTTCCTCCTTTCCTCCCTCCCTTTGAGTCAAGGGCGGCTTATTCTGTTACTCTAGAAATGCATCAGATCAACACACATATTGGTTTGAAGGTAAGCTTCCCAAGGTAAACCTGCTTCCAAATGAATTTATTTAGGATCAAAGACAGAAGCCAATAACACGAAATGGGAAGTAGAAGAAAGGGGATAATTCAACATAGGATAGATCAATCCTTCACGAAGATTTGTTTTAGTCTCCTGTCCTTCACACAATTATATGCCAGACAACTGAATAAAGTGGTCACTAAGGGGAGAAACGGCATTGGGTGGTTTTTCCCAGGCAGAGAATCCTTGATGACAGCTGAACCAACTTTCAGATGAAGTAAATGAATATATGTTTTTATATGGCCACTATCCCTTAGGGCAATCATTTAGAGCTCAAAGGTCCTTAATTTGGAGCACTATGCATTTTTGCAATAGGTTCCACACCAACAACAACGTACCTCTCTAGGGACATAAGAACATTGGTCTTTATTAGCAGAAGAGAGATCAAGAATGAATTCTTAAAATATCTCTCCTATTGCCTTGCCCGTGGGAAATTATTTTAAACCAGTGTGAAACTTTTAAATTCCATCTTCATGAAGATCCACCAATACATTTACAACGCTTTGATCCTAAATTCATTCAACAAATATCCTTTCTTGTTTATTTTCAACTATTATTTTAGCATCTTTAACACTTGCTTACTTAGCAGTGGTTGGAATTCACTTCCATTGTGTGTGTAGAAAGTTGTGGCAATAACAATGTTTGACAAACACTTTTCTTTTTCTTTCTTAAGTGGAACAAAATCATTAAGCAGTACTGATGTGTTGTTGCAAAGACCCAATGGAATCCAGACACAGGAGGGGGGGCGGGGGCGACGACAAAATGTTGCTGATGACACCAACAAAATCTTTGTAATCCTTACACAATTTTGCATTCAGAACTGATCTAATGGATCTGGAAGATTCCATGTATTAGATTAGGCTTATTTTTAATTTGTGCAGTTTCCAATTTTAGGGGTTTTTTCCCTCTGAAAAACAATTGAAACATTTTTCTTTAATAGCCCTACCTTTTCTCTAGGGCATTTCTATAGTTAGACATCAACTGAAGAAACACATTTACTTAAGAAATGTATTTATTTATTGACCATAACATGTTCTACTGCCATTTCATTGAGATTCCCATACCAATGTACATGTTTGAAGAAGAGAACCAAAAAGGAACACTGAAAGATATTTAATGGTTACATTGCAAAGATGATGAAGATGAATGGAACTGGGTATTCCAAAATAATCTTTCTCAACTTGGTGCTTTAGATATGTCACACTACTCATCTCTTATCATTCCCAGCCTTCCTAACCGCCTTCATTATATTGAAGCTATTTTCTTGTATTACAAAGCCCATTGTCCTCAGTGACATAGTGGTTGAGGGGATAAGAGTCATAATTGCAATACATCTGTAATATATTGGATGCCAGATTGGGAAAGCTTAAATGTAAATGGAAATAAATCCTCTCTCTTTCTCACTGTCCTAGGCTTTGGTCCCCAAATAATACAGAATTTGGGTTGGACACAAAATGTAAATAAGGGAGGGTAAATAGATTGCACATATGCCACAATTTCAAGTATGGTAATTCTAGCCATTTAATTTTAAAAAACTGCACTCACTTTCTCAGAATGAAATCTATAGTAAGCAGATGGCTTGTACGAAAATAAACTAAATTTAGCTGAGAATTCATTCGAAGAACAATCTTTCTTGTCAGTCATCCCTACATACATAGAGGGAAGAGTTTGGATAACTCATTGAAGTTACTGAGTGAAGAGAACATTTGTAGCTCCGAGATGAAATGAGGGGTCCTTGCTACTCTCTCTGAGTTTTATTCTTTTCTTACAGATGTTTCATTACCTAGTTAAGACAATGAAACCAAGCTCAGCGGGCACCAAGTAACCCTCACTGAAGTTATCCTCATCCAAAGGGCAAACGTCCCTTTCTTTTTTAGGGGGTTATAGGGAACCAACAGCTCACCTGTGGACAGGTCACCTCATTCCCTAAATTCAATATCTGGCATCTGTGGAAGGGTCAGAGGTAGGTCGCTGGACCCTACAGAGGATTGTCTGTAAGGCTAAGGGAAGGTGTGAGACAGAATGGCTGGAATGACTCCAGATGTCTCCTTCCTTTTCTGTAAAGTTTCCTAGCTTTGTGTGGTGGGATTCTGAATAGCTTTCAAAAAATTTTTGACTGAGTAGCAGCATTGGGGCTTGATTTTGGACTCATACGCTGCTTTGTCCTTGTTGCCAAAATAGAAAGGTGGCCCATGAGTAAAATGAAAAGGAACACAAAAACAATGGGCTTCAAACACTTGAACTTTTTTTCCCTTATACATTCCTTTTCTTAGTATATTTCTTAGTTCCGTCACTGCTGCCATTGACGCTGCAAATGAGTTGTGTTGATTTTCAATACCGTTCCTGAATTTTTAAAGATCTCCTTTGCAGGATATTAGAAAAAGCACCCTTTTTGGGGGGTGTCAGAGTCCCAAATCAAAAGCACAAAGCAAAACAAGCATGTAAAACGTATGAAATTTTATTGGTTGCCGATTTCTAAATTCACCTTGCAAAAGGATCCCTTATTCAAAGAGTGTAAAATCAGTGATTTACAAAGGGGACAAGCACTAAAACTATATTGAAATATACAAATGAAGAGTTACATTACAGAATAAAACGAATTTTAAAGAGACCATTATTATATTCACATTTAAAATATCTTATGGCACCATAAACTGCTAATGTTAATTGCTGTTAAACCTTTTAGGCTCTTTTGGGCTGCAATATATTAAGACAAGTGGCTCTCTGCAAATGTTCACATTTATAGAATTTGAATTATGACATTTATTTCAAAGTTCAACCAAATTCAGTATATTCAGGTTGGTTGTTTGGAATCAGATTGCTTATTCTGGAGTAATCTATTTCAAAGGGCTCTTTTGGAGTGACACCTCAGAAATTTCAATTCCCTCAAAAATATATTTTATTTGAAAAACCAAAAGGAAAATATTAGGGTGGGGTGAAATTATAAAATGATACAATGGATACTGAGATGAAGCTTTGATGTTCATGCTTTATACCAGTGAAAATCTTTTGTTAACGATAAACAAACTTCATTTTCTGAACGAAAGACAGAGCCCCTCAGAGCAAAGCAAAGTTGCCACGCCTGCCTGTCTAATATTAGAAAGGAACGGGTTTTATTTCTTTGCTTGTGGCTTTGGATCAGATGAATTTCTTTCAAGGATGCATCAGTTCATTAGGCAAATTAACTTGGCAACAGTTCCATAAGACGTGCATGTTTATTTTGAGAACATTTGCTGACATAATGAATTCGATTTCAAGCAAATACCACAATCTCCACCATTCCATTTCATCAAAAGTATTTTCAATCTGGCATATTTGGGTTTGTTTGGTTTTTTGCTAGATGTATATTCCCATCACCTGGGAAATTATCACTGAAAAGATTGCTCTTAAAAGACCTAAGAAGTGAAGGGAGATACTGAACATTCAGTGAAATACACCAACAATCAATACTTCCTCCCAGGTGGAGAAATAGTTGCACAAAGTATGTCTTCTGAGCAGCAACTGGATTGTCTCTAACTCCCCCCCCCCCGCCCCCCCCCCGCCCCCTTGTTTTGACAGCGTGTTTCTGGATCATCTGGAGTCAAACAGGGCAAGAAAAGATGCGGGGAAAGCCAGAAGTAAGGTGAGCACAAAATACATGCAAGCACTGGGTGCACCAAATGAAAAAAATTAATTTTGTGCAACCAAATTCCCCAGCTTGGACCGCCAATTTGGAAAACCATTAAAAATAGACCCTGATATATCTCTTTCTCATACACAGAGAGTCAGTTCCTTACGTTTTCTCCTCAGCAGTTCTTGAGCAGCAGCTGCTCACAATAAGGTACCTGAAGCTGACCCTCAGCTGCAAGAGTGCGGGAAGAATAGCAAGTCAGCAAGTTTCATGCACAAGTATGCAGGCGGGTTAGAGGGAACATAGGCACCAGTTATGATCTTAAGACTTAAGACATGCTTGGAAGGCCACAAATGGTATCCCGTCCCTATTGCTTTGGCACACCTTGGTCCTCATTAGAGACCTGGAATGAAAGAGATCCGTATAGAAATAATGGGAAGATAAACAACAGAGAACTGGGTGGCATCTTAATGTGGCATATACTCATCATTGCCATTGTTAGTGGCTTTGGGTTCCAGGGAGAATCTTCAATGCTCAAGCCAGTCGGGCTGAACGTTTTCTAATATATATACACATATGTTTATATAGAGACAATGATATGCTCTTATCATCTGGCATGTGATAAATTGATAAATTGGCTTTGGAAACGAGTAAAAACATTTTTTAGGAGATACGCCTACTAAAAGAGCTCATTTGCTCCTGTGGAATAAAGTTATTAACGGCAACCTATATTTCTCGAGTAGGTAGGCAAACTAAAGCTGGTCTCAGTTATTGATCAATGACGTATTGAAATGTTTACTTTCTTTGCTTAAAACTGTCGATATTTTTTGTTTGCGTTGTTCCCATTTTAGAGATGAATAACTTGAGAATGTGAGGGGGAAAATAGCAGCTCGCCCACTCCCTGAAAGAGCGAGGATTTGATTTTGAATTCTCCCGTCAGCCCTGTCATTTCGGTCGGGAGAAAAATGAAAGGTTGTAACGGCCTGAAAGCGAAAGTCTTCCTCGGAGGGTCCAGTCAAAGAAACACAAGAAGCCCACACTTTGGCCTCTCTAATCGGGCACTTTTAGTACCCTCTAAGGAAGAAGCAACCGGGGAGGGGTGCTGGGGGGGAGGCTATTCCTAATTTCTGATTGGGCAAAGTCCCGTCTTGATTGACAGCCCTCCTCCTCCGCTGGGCTCCGCCCCGTCCCAGCCACTTTACTGACACTAATGAGCAAATTCTTCCCACCGGTCTCCTGCCTGGAAGTGCTGACAGATCAAGGCAACAAATTTCAATTCCAAGCCCTAATTTGTGTCCGCAGAGCGTTTGTTACCCATGTCAGAGCTGTCCGGCCCCTCAGACGAGGCAGAGCTTGCGGGAGGAGAAGGAGGAGGGGAGGACGGGAAGCCCCGCTTTGGCATACCGGGACCGTCTGGGCTTGCAAAGGGAAGAGGAGGGGGGAACGCTCGGCGACCCACTTCAGGCTGCTAGGTGGTGGATGCGAAAGGAGCGGCGAAGCCAAGCCAAGGCGAGCGGCGCGGCCTGGAAGAGCAAAGCAGCCGGCAGGGGCGAGAGAGAGAAGACGGGAGGGTTCCAGTTGGCCGGTCCGACATGGCAGAGAAGCGGAGAGCCTCGCCTTGCACCGTGCTGAGCCTCAAGGCTCACGCGTTCTCGGTGGAGGCGTTGATCGGAGCCGAGAAACAACAGCAGCAGCCGCGGCAATCGCACCAACAGCCGCCGCCGCAGAAGCGACGAAAGTTGCTGGCTGGCGCCAACGGGGAAGAGACGCCGTCCGAAGGTAGCGGCGGCGGCCGCGGGAATAGCTGCGACACGGATTCCGGCGAAAGCGCCGGGCAGAGCGCCGTTTCTCCCTCCGGCGCTGAGATCTGCTCGGGAGCGCCTGAAGCAGCGAAGAACTGTGGTGCCCGGGAGATACCTCCCGGTAAGTCCTTGCGTCCTCTTGCCTTCACAACCCGCGCTCTCCGCTTAAGACCTTCCCGCCCCCTATTTTTCCTTGCCTGGTCATAACTGAAAAGCGGTGACGTTTTCCCTCCAAAAGACTTCCAATGGTCCCAATCCCCAGGCTGACCTCTCTTCTCGGACCGAGAGAAGGCTGTCGTAGCTTGGCTCAGCGGCCTGTCCTTTCCCTTCAATTTACCCTGAATAAATCAGAGGGAGCTACAGGGTCTGCTCGTAGTAGCAGAAAATGCAGGATTTAAAAAAAACGGGCATTGCTCCGTTCAGTCTTTACTAATAACAATAGCAAAGCACTAATAACACAGTAAAACGAAAAGAAGTGAAGCGTAATTGTTATTCTGTTTTGTTTTGTTTGTGGGCGGAATTGGATTCTGTGGGATTTGCCCCAACTGAGTATATATACTAGCATGTTTCAGCTCCAGAACCACTGCTTTGCAAATTTCTTCCCCCAATTGAAGGAGACTCAGTCCCCTGGAGCGTTGCAATCTAGAAGGAAAAGAGCATAGGTCCAACTGAAAATAAAGAATAAAAATCACACAAGTATTACCTTCACCCTAAAAAAGGAACCCATTTGCTTTGAATTTGTACAATACAAACATAACCAAACTTGATGTTTTGGGCCACAGTGCTAAGCTACAGAAGGTTTTGTACTCTCTAAGCTTAGTATCCATCCATTCTTATTGTTTGCTTAACGGAGGGAAATAATTATATTTATTATCATTACTGACTGGGTAGTGTTTTTAGGCTGCAGCCTTTAAAACATATCTGGTGGTGAATACCATTGAACTAAATGTGAATAAGCTCCATTCAATACCCCAGACATGTCTAGAAAGGTCATTCACTTATAGGTTTCTCAGAAGAACTGCACATGATCTGAAACCTGAGTTAATTTTACTTAAAACAAGATATTTATATTTTGTGACATTACATTTAAATTTCTGAGAAAAATAATTCAGTTTACTCTAAATCACTAATAAGAAAAATGATTTATATTAACTTAAACAGGGATGGGATGCAGTTTTAACCAGATAATCTTTTACTGCTTTTCAGCTTCTTTTAATTGGACTGAAATGTTTATTTATGACAATGAAACCTATTTTTTTCCTTGATAGTTACAGTACTTCAAAAATATAGATCTTAGTATTTTAACTCCAACAGCTGCATTGGATTTAATTATGGTCCAGTTCAGTGTATGCAAAACAAAATACACTGAATATATTTATAGTAATGATCCTACCCTTTAAATTGATAAAATACAGTATTACATACTTTCCTTCAAGTGAAAGAAAATATGGGTGAACATGGATTTTCTTACAAACATGAATTTGGTATTTAAGCTAATTGAAATTTACAGATTTATCTTCAAAAGTATTTTGGATTAGATTCCTAAATTTATTTGTTTCTTTGGGCAAATAGTTGATATAATCTGTCCCTGCAAAATAACCATTGTGGTGTTTTTGCTTATTTGCTTGGTGATGTTGTTCCTGTGGGTGCATCTAATAAAGAGGCCTAAAACCCACGAACCTTTATTTTACAATACATCCGAAAATGAAATAATACTAAGGCTCTTTGTTGTCTCAATTTACTTCCAAGTCAATACACCCAGGGTGGCCTTGCACGCCTGGTATTAGATACAATCAGTGCAGAAAGGAAGGGGGTCTGGATTTCAGTTAATACTTCCTTTCTACCGCCTTTTAAGTAGGATTTGGGGCCTACGCGGCGAAGTCTCCAAAATCAGCTTCCAATTCATTCCAAAAAAAAGAGCCCGCAATTAAAAGGCATGTAAAGCATTCAGCACGGCGTGGCTGTCTTTCCTTAAAATTGAGACTGACTTCAGTTCAAATAGCCCTGGAAAAGCGACGGCTATCGATAATAACCGTTAAAAAAAAGAGCGAATGTGAAACCAACTTAGACTGCTCCTGGTTGAAGGCGATTTATTATTTCCAGGAAGCGGGCCCCTAATTGACGTTTAAGACTCCGAGTGCCTTTTTTGCTGCAAGAGAGCGCGAGACGATAGATCGCACGAACGCGCCAGCTTTTTAAACGTATCTGGCCGCCCCGGGTGGGCCTCGCGCTATTTTTTTGCACGGGGACGCTCCCGGTGGGGGAAGGGAATGAATTCCCGCCTTTTCCCAGCGAGATTTTTTTTTCTCTTCCTTCTGAGCCTTTCACCTCGCTTCTCCCCCACCCACTCACCCACCCAAATTGTTGCCCGTTTACAAACACTCGCGTGGAATTTAGGCTCGAGGAGCTGTGGCAGTAACAAAAACAACAAACAAAAAACCCCACTAGGTTTTTTTTGGGGGGGGGGGTACAGCACGAAAAGCTTTTCTAAATGGAGGCACGTGCGCATGAAGCGCGCGCGGGAGAATTGGCTGGGTAGAACGAGGGAGTCACTTTAGGCGCCTTTTCCCATTGAAAACAAAAAACAAACCGCTGGTTTCGTGATTGGGTTTCTGTGGGATTTTATTATTGCTATTATTATTCACCCTTCCCACACGGGAGCTTAGAGGTAGGTACCGTAGTCGCTTCTCCTTTCGGGTTAGGCTTTTTAGGCCGTTTTATTTGCACTAACCGCCCTCTCGTATCTCCTCCCTTTCCTCTTCTGTTTTTATTCCTACAGGTGGGTGTGAAGAGAGTTTCTTAAACGGTACGTCGCGCCCTCTGACTCCTGCAGGCCCCACCAAGCCTGCCTCGCCTTTACTTGCCCCGCAAGTGCCTCGGGTGGACCTCCAAGGCGCGGAGCTCTGGAAACGTTTCCACGAGATCGGCACCGAGATGATTATTACCAAGGCGGGAAGGTAAAGGCTGGGCGAATCGTCCGACTCAGGGGTTGAAAAAAACGGCAGCGCCGCTAAATCTGAGAATCCGCGCAGCTCCGACATTCAATGTGGGATTTCCGTTTGGGTGGAAGGTTTTACGACCGAATTATATTTCCTTAGAATATATAGTGGTTACATGTTGCTCTTAAACATTCAGTCACAGAACCGACCCGGTTACACCCGAAAGTATTTTGCTGGGTTTTCAAATAAATGGATAGTCAATCATGGAGTGTTTTTAGCTATGAAACGCTCTTCCATCCCCTCCGTGTTGATGTGGAAGTAAACCTTAAAGTCAGGTTTTGGAATGATATACCAAATCAAAAGGCAAACTATCTCCAAGCGCATATATTCAGAATTACATGGATTGTGTGTAAAACATTTGAGTTAATTGCCATGTTCTTATATTGCCAGATTTAGAGATATATTTTAAAACAAGGGGCACAGTTTTCGTAACAGTCCTAAATATGAAGTCCCCCCCCCCCTAATCACTGATCTTCAATATATTCCTTGGAAAGGCTATTGGTTTGAAATTATTTATTATCAATAAATGATCAGTCTATTTTTTAAAAAGTCTAATATTAAGTATGGCTTGAAATGTTATTCTCTGTTGTATCTATTTTTTGTTCATAATAGTGAAAATATTTCACTTACCATTTCTAACATCCTGAAGTATGAATAAAATTTCTCTAGATGTTTCTGATAGAAAATGAAAGGATTAGATCAGAAGCAAAATATTCATTGGTTGCCTTTGGCTTTCTGCTTCATATAATTTGTATCGTCTCAAGAATTTTTCATGTTCAAACTTTCACCACTATGCTAATTAAACATAAACATTTACTGTTGTGAAAGTAGAAGGTTTAAATTATCTCTAATACATAATAATATTTAAGAATGGTGGTTATGAATTCAAATTTCTAATATATGAACATAATTTAGCAAATTATGAAGCTGGAGACCTTTAGAATAATAAATGATGCAGAACGTGAGGAATGACAGGTTTCCTGTCCATTATTTTAACAAAACTACAAAAATAACTTTTTCTTATTTTCTAAAGAATGTATACAGTATGATAAAAATCTGCATTGTAGAAATGTATCTGAATGCATTATGACATGTGATTGAAGCCATATGTTACCTTCTTCATTTTCAAAGGCTTTATTAATGATTCAAATGCAGTATTAAACACAAGGCAACAATTTTTCTGTCGATTTTTCTTTATCTTACAGATTTAAAAAATGTTAAAAACTTGTTAGCTACAGCTAATTTTGCTTCTTGGTTTTTAAAAACATGTTAACAATTTTATTATTTCTAGACCGTAATTTAGATTTCATATTTTTAGAAAAAGACTGAGAATTTTAGGAAAATAGAACCTTATGCCCTTCATATGAAAATAAAAAGATACTATTTTGTTGTTATGAAATTCCTTTAAAGTAAGACAGTTTTTACTCAAGAGCTAATTTGAAAAATACATTACAGTATTTCATAAATTTCAGTTAAACAGTAGCAAAATTGCTGTGAGGATGTTTTATTCTTTTAATGAAGTAATTTTTGAGGTAATTTTTGAACTATTTTTTTCCTCTCTTTGTGGGAGATGTGCAGTTTAGAAATATTTTTTTATTTTTATTTTATTAAATTTATACCCTGCCCTTCTCCTAAAAAAGGACCCAGGGTGGCGGGTATAAATACATTTCATAACACCTATTAAATCTTTTTTACTTAAAGGGGGGATAATTCATAATTGTCTTTATGCAGAAGTAAATTCCATCTACATTATTGGAATTTGTTTCTAAATACACATTTAGAATGGTACCTTTATGGATATATATGTGTCTATATAGTATATGTATATAATTCAGATGTAATTATGATTTGGAGTGTATACATATACACATTTGTGCATACATATCCCCCCCCCCCCCCCGGGCAAAAAAACCTCATAAATAGTATAACCCTGTCCTGGAAAATTCACCCCTAAAACTATGCTTATTATTTCTGTAACATATTCACTGCTGAAAAGGTGACATGCTTAATCTCTCAGTATGCTAATTATTAGAAGCAGCTGATAAAGACAAGTGATCTTCTTTTCCCATGACAGAACTGATAGTTTTGATCATCTGTTTACATATCAATTTTGGTGTGTGTGCATATATGCATGTAATGGTAGAGGGGAAATGTTTATGTTCAGGGCTCTAAGACATGAAAATGAGCTATACCTATTTACTTTTGAGAAAACATTTTTGAGGATCAGAATGGCAAACTGAAAATCGTATTTCTGAGTGGCTGCAGCTGCTACTTCAACCTGGGATGTGAGTTTTAAAACAGAGCAACAAATTAAAAGCAAAAAAATAACTTGCTAATTCACATCTATACTTATATGGGGTTGAGTTTGTTCTTTGAAGGAACTTCACTAACAAATAAAATACATGTAAAAGTTGTTGAGACATAATGTGTTAGGGTTGTTTTATGAGTCAATTGGCTCTGATGATTTAAAAAGGGGGGGGGGGAAGTTATCCTGCAGGTAACTTTAAATGCCAAAGTTGAGGGTTTTACTTCAATCGTGTTCCTGATTTTGTGTCCAAATCTGTTTTTTATTAAATACTCTTTCTATATTCAGACGGATGTTTCCTGCAATGCGAGTGAAAATTTCAGGCCTAGATCCTCATCAGCAGTACTACATTGCTATGGATATTGTCCCTGTAGACAACAAAAGATACAGGTAAAGTAGCATTAATATTTAATACATGGGATGAGGGAAATAGCAGAGATTGTGTTTAATTCCCTTCCAAATTCCTATCTTCTTTTCTCCCATGAACAATCCCAAAGTTGGTGATTGCTTTTTGTCTTTGTGTTTGAGTTACATTATACATTTAGTTCACATTGAATATCCTGTTATCAATTTTTTTCTCATCTTGTAAACAAGTCTTCAGCTCCTTACTTGCAAATAGGTTCACTGTAAGTAGTAAGACTGAAATGAATTGCTTTGTCTTTATTGTGTGCAAATCGCTTTGCTAGCCCAATTAAAATCAACACTGCATCAATATGGAACTACTCAATGGCTAAAGTTACAAGTACAAGGCTAGCTTCCTTCTATTAGCTTTTATAAACCAAGAGAATAAGGTTGAACTATTAAAGAATACACATGGTGTATGTTAATTTTCCCAGAATTGTATTCACTTCTTCGGGCTATATAAACTGAAAATTATCCATCAAAATTGGAGAATAACAGAACTCCATTCCAACTCTGTTTCACCATGGAAACTATGTCTTTACCTAAGTCAAGAGGCAAAGGTGTTGTGGTATGTCTTATTGAGATCTTGACATTTGATTAGCAGGTCTACTAGGGACAACACAGAAGCCTCTTCCAGCTAGTGGAAATCCTGGAGGAGACTACAAACCTAAAAGAAGAAATGTATTTGCTTTGCTTAAGCTATAAAAAGTGGTGGGATGGAGTTTGCTTCATGAAACAGTTATGATAAAGCATCCCTTTAAAGCTTATACTTTGTCTTTTGCTTAAAAAGAGAAGGAAATGGAAGAAATACTCAACAATGTTAATATCCTAGATCTGCCTTGAATTATTTCAAGATGGGATATTATTGCATAAGTTTTACTGGACTAAATACATTTTCAAGATGGATGCTACATGGCCTTAATGGAATTATGATAATTCCACAAGATATTGGTAATTCTTCTCTCTTTGGTTTATTTCTTTGTTAGAGTAGATGTGTAGCAGCTGATTTTCATGCCATCTCCAGTAGCAAAGATATACAAAATAGTTGTTCAATTGTTCTTGTGTATGCTTCATGAAGCTAAACAAATATCCTAAAAGATTAGATTAGATTATTTCTTAAATTAAAAGGAAAGTTGAAGAGACATTAGTGAAATACTTGAGGAAGTTTGACAGAATGTAGAACAAAAGCCTATTTTAAAAATATTTTAAAAGAGAAATGGAACAAATATAATTTTCTTCTCTATTATCATAGTATGTGCACTACTCTAGTAATGGACATTTTGCTGGTATACATAGATATTTGGGCTTGAAGACTAAAATGAGGCCTTCATGAGGCTGGCTCAGTAGATCATTAAATCTAGTTAAGTAAAGGATTTTGCAGATAAATTCATTCATACCCATTAGATTTGAATACTATCATTAATGGAGTTTAATGGAGTTCTGTTATTCTCCAATTTTCAGTTTATATAGCCCGAAGAAGTGAATACAATTCTGGGAAAATTAACATACACCACATGTATTCTTGAATAGTTCAACCTTATTCTCTTGATTTATAAAAGCTAATAGAAGGAAGCTAGCCTTGAATTCCATTTTGTTGTGTGATTTCCAGATTTTAATAAAAATGTTTGGGAGCATATAATGACGTGCAATATACACTTTCCTCCTTCAGAGTATTGTACAGCTTACTGAGATTCACTTGAAAATGGGTTGATATTTATGGGATCGAAACTATTTTGACTGTCTTAGTAGATGCCCTTCCATTACACATTTGATAGAATGATATTTTTTTGTGAAGCTCCCTTGACCTTTTATCAGTTTTAAATAGCATAGTTTCCTTTTGAAGATTGTCCCTTGCTTTTCACCTCGGTTTTACCACAAACTGGATGATTCCTAGTCCTATCTGTCATAATCCAAAGATAATGTTGGTATTTTTGAAATACAGTTTGGTATGAATTGGATGAGAGCAAACAATGAAAGCATCTAGCCGCTCTTGGCTGGTAGAAAGATAAGCGAATTGGGGTTCAGATACTTAATTTGAGGATATCTCTAGATTTAATCATAGTTTAGATACTTCCCTTTCATAGGAGTTGTTTGCTTGGCTCCAAATATGCCTGCTTAAGGTGTCTGACTTGGCACTGGTAAGACATAGTATGGTTACATCTGGATTAGATCACTTCCATACTAGGTAGGGTTGCTTTTGAAGATTGGAAACTTCAGATAACTTAAAATGCCGCAGTCAGGCTGTAGACTTAGACCAGTTATAGAAAGAGTGTAACTTTTTGACTGCAATATATGGCTGGTAATTTGTTTATGGGTACAATTCAGAATGTTTGTTATAAATTCTTAGATAATATTTATTATTTGTCAGTTTATTGAAGAAATGTATTCTCTGAGATCAGCTGTCAGCTTCTTCCAAGCAGGCGTCTTCTCTATCTCTTCCAAATTTTGTACGCATTTGGTGTAAATTGGAGAGTCTTTTTCAATGGATAGTACCACATTTGGAAGTCACAGATGAAGAAAACCTGGTTGATTGCTTTCTGCTAACATGCAAAAATAATTTTATTCAAGCCAATATTTGATTTAATTCAAACAATTATGTCTGTTTTGCTCCTCTATCCTTATTTCATTTAATAATGTTTATGTCATTGTACTGATTTTTAAATTGTTTTTTAAATCAAGGAATGTAACTATTAACCATATTGTATACATAATTACATTACATAGAATTAATATTTCTTTCTGGTTTTTAGTATGGAAAAGCAAGGCTAGATAGCAGGAGACTGAATTCTAATTCCACTTTAGCTAAGAAACCTGTTTGCTGGGTGACTTTGGGCCAGTTATCAGTAGTCTTCAACTTACAAATGGTTGCTTCGTGACTGTTCAAAGTTACGACAAAGCATAGTATAGAAAAAAGTGGAAAAGTTTGGTTCAGCTATTGAATATGGGCTGTTATTTCTGCGCAATTATGCAATCACATAATCACATTATGTCAGTAACATTTATTAATTATGTTAATGTAAAATTTCAGTCTTATAGATCTTTGCCAGGTGGTATATATCTGCAATTCCCATTAGAATTCCTAAATTTGTAGGAAGGGAAATAAAATGAATGCTTTGATAAATGATATCTTTGCTATAAAATTAGGTGGGTTTTACACATTCATATATCTGAGGAAAAGATTGTGGTTTTATTTATTGGAAGTACTTTGAACCATTGTTGTTTAAAATGTGTAAATGTATTCTTTTTTTAAAAAAAAATCCGTTATTGAATATAATATATACAACATCCTTATATTCTCCTTTCTCCAATCCTGATTTACCTTTTGGACTTATTAAAAAAAAGCCCAATTCTGCACTTTATATGTTCTGAAATGTTATTCTAATTTATTCTAATACATAATATTGTGATATTACTTTAATACTTTTACCCAGTCATTTATTAAAACAGCTGAGAAACCTCAGTTATCATATAAGGGTCAAATAAATAAATATAATTAAATATAGATTAATAAAACAGTTTTTATTAATGTGAATTGTACTTGATCACCTTCAGTCGCAAATCTTAAATAAATTTTCTAAATCTTATTCAATAGGATTTCTTTGCTTAAGATTGCTCCGCTCATCGTGAATGCAAATGTATTTGCAGGTGTTATACGAAAAAGCCATATTTCTAAAATAGCCTAATTTTTAAACTTAATTTTAAAAATATTTATTTTTTACTACTAGCTTTGGTGAAACTTAAAGTTACAGCTCATGCAGATAATTTCTCATCTACATTTAATTCTGCACAGGAATAAGAATGTTAAATAGTGTATTATGAATAAACTTTCTGCTAAATGATTACCGAACTGTATGGAAAGAAATGTTCTAAATATAGATTTAATGTTTGGATACACCACCCAGAGTTCTTCTCTAAGCAAATTGGCAGTTTAGAAATAAGAAATATAAATAAATAAATTTAGTGTGATAGACAGAGAGACAGACAGACAAGAACCTGTAGTCACAAATGCGTCTGACCACAACCAAATCGGGTTCCAACAAAAAAAATTCACAATTTTTTCCCACAACCAATTTCCCCTTCCCCGCCAATTTTTTTGTAAGTGCCAAATTTCCAAAATTAGGTTTGGGTCATGACCAAATTGGTTTTCGACCAAAGTTATAGAACAAATTATGGTTGTAACCAGAGGTTCTTCTGTAGATAGATACTTTGCATCAATTGTCTTTGATTGTTGAGCTGATGGATTTGTTTTCTTGGCAGAAGGAAGGGATGTGGATTTTGCCGATTTATTTTTCTTGTTCATCCCTTTCAACTCAGTGATATAAAAACATACAAATCGTCCTCCTGGATTAAGTTAAAATCCACCTTAATCCAACATTTCATTGCTGGATGTTTCTCTGCACTTATAGGCATAAAATAGACATGCCACTGTCCTTTGTATCTGCTATCTGGAAGCTCTTTCCCTCAACTTTTTTCAAACTAATAAGTTTATGGTAGCCTTACCTCCATGAATCCTCTTTTAAAGCCGCACAGATTAATGGCTACCATCATATTTTACTGAGGTGAATTGACAGATAATTCCTCAGGGTACAATCTGTTGTAAAATAAAGGTATATTGTTGGATTGTAAGAAGAAGGGAGCACTGATAAAAGCTGTCTCTGTCCTCCCTTCTTATTCACCAGGGAAAAGCATTGCTGGGTCAAAAGCCTTTCCCATTAACAAAAGACCCTTTCTTTCTGTAGGTTGCAGTTTTAACACCTTTACCTGTGATTAACTCTTATATAACACATAGTTTATTCCCGTACTAAGGACATATTTTCACTTCGCAGCCTGATTGTTTTGCTTTTCTAAGCAAAGTTTTTGTTTATTCAAATTATAACTTTTGAATTGCTTTAATTAACATGAGGTACTTGAGAACAAATATTTCTATCTGTAGTTCAATTTATTGATAGAAAAATACTGACTTAATTTATTCAGTAATTAATCTGTTTTATTACAATATGATCACTAAGCTTAAATCATATAATAACAGTATTTTTCTTTATGGTAAAGAAGTAATGCCGACCTGTAAACATGTTCCTGTGCCTGACTTTCTGGAACAGCATTCCCCCCCCTCCCCCCCCCTCCCCTAAGGTCTGCATGGCCCCAGTTCTGTTGTGTTTAAGAAAGCCTTAAGACAGGACTCTTCTCAAAAACACTGGGCTTAGTGCTTGAACTCAATAGCACATAGCAGACTTTGAATCTGTTTTCCTTGGTGGTGGTTTTACTACTGTGATGTTTTAGTGTTTTGTTTTTTGATGTTTTTAACCCTTTTGTAAGCCACCCATAATCTCTGGGAGAGTAGGCAGTCTTAGAAAGTAAGTAAATAATAATTATTTATTTACTATATTGCTTTCCATGCCAAAGCATCTTGAAGCAATTTTCAGTAGGATCAGAAGTAAAATGCATAATAAACCCTACTTAAAAACAATATAAAAACAACCATTAAGTAAAATTTAAAGGGGAGGGGGCAATTATAGAGTATACTGATATTACAGCAAACTTGCAAAATAATATTTTTGTTAATGAATGTCATAAATCTCCCCCATAGGTATGTGTATCATAGTTCCAAATGGATGGTAGCTGGAAATGCTGACTCACCCGTGCCTGCCCGTGTGTACATTCATCCGGATTCACCTGCCTCAGGAGAGACTTGGATGCGGCAAGTGATTAGCTTTGACAAACTGAAGCTTACAAACAATGAACTGGATGACCAGGGTCATGTGAGTTTTTTTATATATTTGTTTTTCAGCAACGTTAGCGTACAACAGCCACTCTTAAAAATAAATTAATAAACCTTTGGACTTAATGTTAACAAAAATTGATTGATTTAGCAAAGCTTATGTCAGCTTTGTTAATGAATGTTTTCATATTTTGCCACATCAGTAAATTAGTAATAGTTTCCATCAGATGTTTCTTTGGGGCCTTTGGACAGAAACAAAATTGAGCATATGAAAAATATCAAAACTGAAAGTGCAGAACAAATAGTATACTTTGCTTTTCTCTCTGTAGTTGTTGGATCTTTTTAAAAAAGTGAAAAACAGACTATAAATCCTTAAAATAAGTGTTCTCAACATATAAAAACCATAGGCACACTAAAGAAAATGTATCTCATGGTTTCATAATTTTTGCAAAGATCCCATGAGTATACTATACTCAAAAGGAACAACATGAGCGCTGCGTTCACTCTGATAATGATTTATTACCTACCTTACACAACAAGACCTTTTCACAGCTGAAGCTCATTACATCTGCAAAACTGGAAGGGAATTGTATAGTTTAACTATTGTGTTTGAAAACTCTAATTTGTTTAGTTATGATACTAGGTCATTTGATAATATATGTTATATGCTGTAAGGATATTTCCATTTTCAAACAAGAACAAAGGAATACACACTAGTATCTTTAAAAATGATTAAAATACATATTACATTATATAATAATGATAACATACAAATAGTTTTGAGTATTTTTTGATAATTTTCATAAATTCAGAAATAGGAGGCTACTTGGACTTAGAAAAATAGACTGCATTTTGGAGGTAAATAAAGGCTTTTTTAGGAATACAAAACACAATCTTTTTCTTATCCTAAGTCTATTTTAGCTTGCAATTTTAGGTGAAATATGGTTTAGATTTAATATTACATTGAATATTTTGAATTGCATTTAAATTTTCTAGTTGTGCCTAATAATTATCGAATCTGGAAAATCTTTACATAATTCTGGAAAATCTCTTATGAAACTTTCATATTCATTCTGTTCATATCATTGTTTCTTGTTTTTCCTCTTTTTGTTATTGACAGTTTACTAGTATCTTCATGTCAGTGTTAGGCAAGTTTAATTGTGGCTGAAAATTGACCTACTAACTTTTAATTCTTTTGTAAATTATCTTTTAGATGGTAATGCATCTTTGTAAAACAGTTAAAATTAAATCATTTTTAAGATAGTTTATTCCTAGATTAAGAAGTGTGATTCTGTGAGACCCTCAAAGGAATCAAGAGAATCAAATAAAAAGGGATAAAGATCAATAATAGAAATTGCAATCATTTTTGAAAGACAGTTGGATTTCTGCATCTAATTTAACCAAGCGTAGAGAGAGTGGCCTGAAATTTCAGTTTCTTTTTTAGAAGAAAGCTGTGGTCTTATCAAACACTACTTTACTATAGTCAGTTTAAATTATTCAAGACTCTATGAGATGGATAACACCTCATGAAAGGTATAGAAAGCAAATTTTCTATACTGTACCTTCTAAATCCATGATAGCGAACCTATGGCACGCATGCTGAATGCCCTTCACACAGTCACTCATGCGCTCGTGACATCCCGTCTGAACTACTGCAACGCTCTCTACATGGGGATCCCCTTGAGGTGCACCTGAAGACTACAGCTAGTCCAGAATGCAGCTGCGCGGGCAATATTGGGTACCTCCAGGTATTCCCAAGTAACACCGCTCCTGCGCGAGCTGCACTGGCTGCCTGTGGTCTTTCGGGTGCGCTTCAAGGTGTTGGTTACCATCTTCAAAGCGCTCCATGGCATGGGACCTAGTTATCTGCGGGATCATATCCTACCCCACACATCCCTTCAGCCGATTCGCTCCCACAGAGAGGGACTTCTCCGGGTGCCGTCCACTAGGCAATGCCAGCGGGTGACGCCCAGGGGAAGGGCCTTCTCTGTGGCGGGCCCGACCCTCTGGAACGACCTTCCCCCCGAACTTAGAACAACTACGGACCTCCGCTCCTTCCGCCAGCAACTAAAAACCTATTTTTTCCAACAGGCCAGCCTGGCCTAACCTACCGTACCTAGCCTTAGTTTTTAGCAGAGAAATTCATACATTGGTTTGATGGATTAGTTTTAATGAGGTAGATTTTAGCACAGGGTGTTAATTTAATATAGTTTTAAGTATTTATGTATTTATTCTGTGATATATTATGTTTTTTAATTTCCTGTGCACCTCCCCGAGTCCCTTCGGGGAGAGGGGGCGGTTAATAAGTCGAATAAATGAAATGAAATGAAGTGGAACAGAGAGTCATCTCTCTGGGTTCTGGCATGCCAGTCAGCTAGTCTTTAACATGTATGGGCATGCTGGAAATCAGAAGATTATCTTCCCAGCGCGCATACCGGCCGGCTGCTCTTCCAGCATGCGCATGCACGCTGGCCAGCTGGTTTTCACGCACATGCACCAGAAGACAAGCTGGCCGGTGCACATGTGCACGCCGAAACCAGAAGAGCAGCCATCAGACGTTGGCATGTGCACCGGGCAGCTGCTCTTTCTGTTTCTTATGGTTTCCGGCATGCATACGCACACACACTTCGGCATTCCGTGCCGAAAAGGTTCGCCAACACTGTTCTAAATCTTCTATATGGATTTACTTAAATTACTCTGAATTAAAACTGTATAAACGTAGCTATTTATTATTTATGTCGTAGTTTAGAGTTAAGGAAATGCCCTGCATTAATGAATTCTTCATTGTATTATATATACAATGAAAATTTGAGACAAAAGTTTATATTTTAAAAAAATGAGTTTTGAATAATGTCATTGATTGTTACCTAGTCAGAATTATAAAATGGAGAAAGATTATTCAAAAATACAGTATATTGTTTTGATTATTTAGTCACCAAGATTGAATAAAAAATTATTTCAAAATGGTGCAATTATTGCACATTGAATAATCACAAGGGATTATTTTCTTATGTAAATAGATGAATATTGATACAATACTGTCTATATTAATGCTATTGTAATCTTGCAGATATATAAAATGTTACATAATTTTCCTGGAGCATTTAAATAAATTATTTAAATAATAAAATATTTTATACCTTGTTATTATATAAATTTAGTGGCAAAATACTTCAATAGACAATGTTTATATTTGTCAGGGAAACAAGATTGTTTGATAAATACATTCTTACCATTTGTACTTTCTGTAATCATGCTGTAGACATTTAAGTGTAGACATTACAGTGGTCAAATTATTCATCTCTTTATATTTGGAATTCTGTTGATTGAGTTTAATTAAAAAAATAATACTTACAAAGCAATCTAATCCTAGCAACTAGCACCATGGGATAGGTTTAGAAAATATAGCATAATACCACATTTAAAATCCCTGTATGCCCATACAGTATTCTATTTCTTTTATCTGGAGTAAAATGCCAGTAGAACAGAATTTATTTCACGTTCATATAGGCTGGAAATTATTGGTAATATTTCCTAAAATGTTCTCCAAATGGCATTTCTGAAGATTATTTTTTCCTCATATAATTTTATAACTTCCATAAAATAAAACCCTGAAGCATTCTTAATATAGCATATTCATAGTTGAATCAATGAAAATTAAAGGCATGCAAATTAGAGTAAATATTGTTATTCTCATTTTACTAAGCCAAAGAATACTGTTGTTGTCTCTTTGTATTTATAATACTTACTGATAAAGCTATTTTCTTCTCTCAAATATACAAATAAATAAATAAATAAATTCAAGTTTACCATTATATTCTGCTTAAATTTCTTTGTTAATTATTTTAAGATTTATTATATTCTTCCATCAACATAAAAACAATTTTACTGATATTAAAAATCTGACTTGTTTATTCACTGTAATGTAAGCAATTAACATGCTTACTACTAAAATAATGGTACCTGCCATTGAAATATGTTTTGCATTCTGTTTGTGTCCTTAATAGTTCCCAAATTTTAACTCTAGTGTTAAGGGGGGAGAGCCTGTTTCGGTCATGGTTGTGAAATTATAATTGAAAGCATAAAAGAGGCACCGGTTTAAAAAACAAAAACAAATAAAAATACCAACTTACTAGTATGTTGTATGCCCTTTCTTCACTTGCAGTTATGATCAGTACCATAATGCTCTGGGAGTCTCAGTGTTTCTCCTTCCCCATAACCCACATTTTAAGCAGATTTACCTTTCAGAAAAATAAGCAGTTGTTCCTGCTGTATCTCTTGAAAATTTTACTGTATTTCCCACTCTCAGACATTTTAGGGGAGACATTTTCATGTGACCAATTCTGCTTTGATGCATCATGGACAAATTCCTGGCAGAAGTTTGGACAATTCATAACATTGCCTCTTCTTAACAATTAGTATCTCATAAGACAAGATGTTAACTAGAATCTGGACTGCATCTTGTTTTCCAAGTAAACTAGGGTGCCCGCAAATTAAGAGCTGATTTGTTCTAAAGATCACTAGTGAGGAAAGACTCTGAAAAATCTTCAGTCCAACACATAATTAGGCAACTTGATGGCCTCCGGTTGAAAACATTTGAAAGCAAATATTAATTTTCAATGGCATGAATTGTCTTAAAATGTATGTATGCAGGTACTGTTTCAATGGATGTAAATATGGAATAATTACTAGTATTGATCCTTCATATATGCATATTTAGAAATTGCAAAACAAGGATAAAATTATGTCTAGGATAAAAAGATTAAAATATAATGCTATTAGGCAAGACCAAAAAGTCCTCTAATGTATTCTATTCCCCATAATCCCCAGTTGAGATGTCTACCTCTACACTGTTTCGGCTACAGTAGAGATGTATAGATGACTGTTCTGTAGTTAATCAATTATAACTGAATACTTTTTATAAAAACCTAAAATAATATTTGTGATCCAGATTTAGCTGTAATCCTGATTTAATTCCTTGGAGTGAATCCAATTGAACTTCATATTGTATAGTCCAGAATAATAATTTTGAATAAACACTTTTTTTTTTACAGTGAGGGTGAATGCCTGCTAACAAACCAAAATTATGGCAAAAAAAATTAGAAGCAGGAACACAAATACAGGTTGCAAATTTTCAAAAATCTATTGAAAGCTATAAAATTACGCTTCAAAAATATCAACATACTGATTGTTTTATTTTTGCAGAGAGGCTAGAAATTCCAGCAATTCATTTGTTATTATCTGTACAGACCCACTGTCTTGAAATTCTAAATCTGTGAGGGAGGACAGATATAGCACAATGATATGGTCTTTGTTGTCATGGATATGTTGATTAAATCTGGTTTCTGCTTATGCTGGTTGTTTTACAAATACTTAAGTGCTGCTTGCTTGAAAAAGATTTAGTGTAGTTTGGGATCTTTTATCAATCTATTTTCTTATCTTGTTTTACAGTATTTAGATCACTAAAACTTGCACTTTAGTTGGACTTTTTACCTCCATGTTACCTTTTGAAGATACAATAAAATCGCAATGCCTATTTATACCAATTTCTTCCTCTATCTATATATTTGTGTTTCATCTGCAACACTTCTAAGCATGATCAAACAATAAAAGAGTTTCAAGAATCTACAAACAGGGAAAAGGGAAAGCAGTAAATTTGAAATATAATTAGCATTCAAGCTAGAGTATAGTATTAAAAATACTATAAAAATACTCTTAGGCTTTTTGTGGTGAACTTTAAAAAATATTATTTCACATTCACATTTTTTTAAATCTCAGTCGCATTCGGGAGTGTACACATCCAGGAAAATATATTGAATTGAAATGAGAAATACTTATTTTTAATCTTGAACATTATTCTAATCCTGTGTGACTTTTTGTAGTTGTAACAGACCATTTACTGGCATGCCCAGTACTTTTTAGCAAAAGAAAGAAATATAATAACTCAGTTCATTAATTTCATCCAGAAGGCTTTGACATGAAATAAGTTCAAAGTCTAAACCCTATTAGTTTTGTTGAAGTTTGTATCCAAGGAATTGCCTTCATGAAAATGAAGGGAGAATTTCTACAGTATTTTTTACTTTTTAGGTTTTTTTTTTGGAAATAATAGTCCACAATACATTGGCTTCTCGTTCTTAAAGGAAAGATTATCTTTACTTCTAATTTCTTCAACCAGTCCCGGAATTCTCTTGTACTGAGAAGAAATTATTCATCAGTGATGCATTTTCTGAAAACATTTTGTCAAGTCAAAATTTTTGTCAAGTCAATTATTTCTGTAAGACAACTAATGGTGATATTTTTTTGCAGACGTTCATTGGCAAATGAGTAACAACAAAAAAATAACTCCTTATTGTGTGAAAGAGTCTCTAGATGGAAATATAGATAAATAACTTTCCATATGGATAGTGCCAAAAACATTCACACTCACTTATTCACTCTATTCTCTCACACATAAAGAAGTGTATTAACATTTTCAGAATTATGGAGTGATTTCTTCTTCAGTGTGATTTTACCAAAGTAGTACAAAGTGCCCAAAATATCTAGAATACTTTTGAAATGTTTGCTTCAGCAGAATGATTGTTGATATCTTGTTCTGATAAAAATGCAGATGTTGGGGAAAGTACTTGGGGGAAACTTATCTAAGCATATTTGTTGTGCATCTGATAAAACTGTCAAAAAACAGAGTTCAGTGTAATGGAAGTTTACGTATGTGGAATTTTGCTTATCCAAAAGGCTGTCACTACCCCAAGTGTGGAATGATTTCACTTAAAAGTGTCTTAATGATAGCCAAGACTTTTATTTTTTTCAAACATAAAATCCTTCCATTTTTGGGCACAGTACGTTTTTATGAAATTTGGCATTCAATAAGATATCATAAAATGGGAACCAGGGAATGATGACATGCAGTGCTGAATTTAATATTTTGTGGCCAATAATGAAACAGGAAATTAAAAATTGTATTCATTTTAAATTGATAGACTGTTGGCCGATAGCCATGAAAAGAAAAGAAGTTGGAAGTTGCTTTGTTTTCAAAAGAAAACAAAACAACTTTCAAAAGTAATACCGGTACATTTTTTATTTGAAACAAATTTAGATGTATCCTAAAGCTCATGTAAGTTTTAGAGAAACTCCAGAAATATTTGAAAATTATGGTTTATAAGATATTATGAAAACATTCCCATGTTCCTTCTAGAGGTTTCACATGAACAATTTTGAATTTGGGAAGCAACAAAAAGAAATGAGATTTCAGAGATGTAGTAGACTTTGCACAGTCTAATGGACTGTATTTTACAACTACTTTTCAGAGATATTTTTCTTCTGAGGGAGATGGGTGGTTTAAAAAACCCCAAATAAATAAATAGCAATTGAGAATCTGTATACGCTAAGTAAAAATATTTCTAGTCCTCCTGGAGGCCTGTTGTATTTTCAATTTTTAACTAGATCCTTGAGCTTTTAGTTTTGCCACTCTAATTCCATTTACTTTTGTTTTGCCCCAGCTCACAGTTCACATTGTTAATTAGTGTGTTAACGATGAATTCACATATGTAGGTATATGAACAGTGGCTATTCTAATTTTTTACAACAGTTTTTGCCAACTCAATAGTCTATAGGTATTTTGTACTTAAACTCCAACAATTCTTAAACATGGACTGGAAATTATGAATGCTGAGATTGAATACTTCTGTGACATTAGATGGGGAAAGAGTTACATTGTGAAGGAAACATTATATAGAAAGGCCATCTCAGGGTTTCAGTATTTGTTTAAAAAACTTGCTACCTGAATGAATACATTGAGATTCTATGAATGACCTAGGAGACAGAAGGAACAAGTAGTAATAGGAAAACAACAATCGGCATATAAAGATTAATCCAGTTTTCCTGGCAAGGAAGACTGGAATATTCAACATAGTTGCAGGGTGGGTAGGGATTAGTTTCATGACTAGTTATGACTCGATTGTTTGAAATATTAGTCAGGAGTATTTGTATGCATAATTATTATTTGAAATTAAGATTTTCTTTGCAGGATTGCCTGCATTCTTTGGCAAGCTTCTCATAGCATCAATTGGACATCCTTCTATTTTGGCTTGTATAGGTAAACACTATCTGTACCGCAATGTATAGTGTAGCAGTGACATATCTTTGATTCTGATTAAATTAAAGTCTAAGATTTCCTTTGCTGTGGTCTAAATCATTCTATGCTATCCTAATGCAAAGAGTTTTAGAATGACACAGTTTACTATCATATCCTTATAAGGTAATTCATTTTTTTTAAAAAATATTATGTTTATATTTATAATAAATAAAAGATTAAATTACTCCTTGTAAACTGGGTATATTTGGTAGCTGATGAATATATGATTTCTTCATGATTCAGCAAACAGAAAGTTCAAGGGTATTTCTATAATCTTTAGTCTAATCTTTAACAGACTCTATTTCAGTCCATCAACTCATTTTTAAAATCTTTGATAATTGCTTCTGATAGCTTAAAAAGTAACATCCAAAGTCATTCTATTGAACTAAAGCTGGGTAGTTTTGAGATTTAACACAGTATATTTGTTTTAGTTAGAATAAAGCAAGATGGGCAATTCATATTATTATGTTTAAAATATTTACGTAGAAGAAAATTAGAACACTTTTCTTTCTTTCTCTTTTTCAATGTAGATAATTCTCCATTCTATGCACAAATACCAGCCACGTGTCCATGTCATTCGAAAAGACTGTGGAGATGATCTCTCCCCAGTCAAACCCATTCCTTCTGGTGAAGGTGTGAAGGCATTCACTTTTTCCGAAACTGTTTTCACTACTGTCACAGCATACCAGAACCAACAGGTAACTTTTGTTTTATTTTGTTTTAATGCTGATGGCTTATTAGGATGGACATTAAAGTCTTATCAAAAGTCAAACAAAAGAAATACTGGCAAGCAGCAAAAAACTCTGCCATAGCTTTGCAATAAAACCAGTACTGACCTACATAATATTAAATTCCTAGTCTGATCTATTTTGAAGGGCTGATAAAAAGAGAACATTGAAAACTATACAGAATAAACACAATACTTCCTCTTTCAAGGTTGCTGGTACCTGTCCACCCCCCAACCCCCAAAAAAGCATTAATCACTTCTTGAATCAGTTATTTACCCCTCTCCTAACTATCCAAAGGAAGCAGATGGGAAACATAGCCAACCTGCTAGTGGATGAAAATATTGCCACAGAAGTTCTTATCATCTTGCACATTCTTTCCCAGCCAGGTGTGAGTCACCATGCACAGAGCTATTGGATAATACCTGCAGAGACTATAAGAATAGGGAGATGCAAATGGACATGGCCAGGTTTGATTTACAGAATAGAATAATGTTGAATTTTGAACATAATATTAGATGTTAATTATTTAATATAACTGGCTGAAATACCAGAAGGCTGCAGTTAATTCTCTTTGCTGACAAATGTAGATGCCAAGGGTATTATCCACCTACCAATGCATCTCTGTTAGCCTCCAAAGAAGTGGTAGTAAAGTTAATGGGTAGAAAAATCAATTCCATCAAAATGAGATTTGCTACTGGTGTTTAGATCCCCCCCCCCCCATGATTTTTACAATTTTTATTTATTTATTTAATTAAATTTATACCCCGCCCTTCTCCGTGCAAGGACCCAGGGCGGCGCACAGGCAATATTAAAAACCATACAAAATACAAAAATATATTATTAAAAACTATTAAATTGTATCCCGTGCTAAAACCCATTATAAAACCCTAAGAATTTAAAATTTATACACATTTAAAAGTCAGAAAACGGGGGTTATGCTAGGCTGACTTGGAATAAATAAGTCTTGAGACGCTGGCGGAAGATGCGGAGGTCTGAGGTGGTGCGTCTTTCGGGGGGTAGGTTGTTCCAGAGGGCTGGGCCCGCCACAGAGAAGGCCCTTTCCCTAGGCGTTGCCAACCGGCATTGCCTGGCCGACGGTACCCGGAGAAGGCCCTCTCTGTGGGAGCGGATCAGTCGAAGGGATGTATTTTACAGAAATTAAATTTCCATTGAACTGTGTTCAATTAGTTTCATTGAACAAATAGTAACTTGATTTATTTAATATACAGTGGTTTTTTGGCGTGTATTTACAAAATAGGCTTGCATTGTTATTTAATGGTGATAATCAATTTTTATGTAGGCTTTCTGTGTGTGATTTTTAAAATTAATGAATATTAAGATTATTGGTTTCAAAGTCCTACATTTTATAGGTCTGCACATTTTCTACGTATTATCTTTACAGATTACCAGACTCAAGATTGATAGAAATCCTTTTGCAAAAGGATTTAGAGATTCAGGACGTAACAGGTAAATGTTTTGACATTTATTGTAAAACTGTAAGTTATTCATGAAAATGCATAAATATTTAGAGCAAAGGTAGCATATCTAAGTTGTGTTTCATTTGATGAATTAAAATTTGGTACTGCCTTCCTGTCAGTTGTGTCATGTGTGTCCTGTATTCTGGAACAATAGAAAACAATCCTTGATTGTCTCCTATGTGATAGCCTTTCAGGTATTTGAAGAGTAGTCTCATATCCCCACTCAATTTGTTTAATATTTAATACGTAAATCTTCAGCCATAGAGCTTGGTTTCTAATTTCTAGGTCAGATTTATTGCGCTTTCTGAACATATTTTGCTTTCTTTGAAATTCCTGTAATTCTTATTTTGGGATGCTTAGCAAAATCATTTAGTGAAAAAAAATATCTTTTTTTTTTTTTTTTTTTTGCTCGTATTATTTACAGACATTGTATGTAAAAATCAGGAAATTTGTGTGGGGGAAGTATACTGTGTATGACTGAAAATAGGCTTTATTGAAAATACAATTCTTTGGATAGACTTTGGAAAAGAATATTATAAAAATCTTTACTCCAGGATGTAAAACATATTTTCTCCCTTACTTAGAAAAAAATATAAGTTAATAAAATCAGCCATTTGGATGTATAAATTATGATGGTGATAACAAGTAGGACAATCCTCAAAAGCATCTTGTATAAATTATCACATTGGCTTCACTTCTTCAGGAGATGGGATTTATCTGTACTTTAGTGAAAAATGAAAAAAATCTCCTATTACCACAGGGATAAAAAAAATTAAGGCTATTTTTGAAATTCACATATCATAAAACTTCATAGTTCTTTCCAACAGTGTTTTTGGGATCAGTCTGGCACCACTGTCTTAGAGAAGCAATGTCATGGAGAATACTGGTTGTTTCAAATTGCTAAGCTAAATTGCAATTCTGGTTTGATTGTGTCTCCAAAGAAAGCGAATTCCATGAGTTAATTATGTATTCTACCAAAGACATACTTTGTCTTTTCTCTCCAGACTCTATTGCCAATCAATTTAATTGGTTGACTTCAAGTTCTAGTGGTATGAAGCAAACTAAAAAAATGTATTTTTCTGCATATCACTTATCATTTTGCAAACTGCTACCCCATTTTTTTGTAAATTAAAAGGACCTAGCTATTTTAGTATTTTCTCAGGGATAATTTTGGTTGCAATTTTCTATACATTTCCCATTTGTGATTTTTTTTAGTTCTATGAGATAAATAGAATAATGAAATCATAATTATTTGTAGGCTTAAGTGTTATGTCATTGGTAGGAATATGTAGTTTAAGAGAAAATATATCTGTATCTCAGGAATATGCTGATAATTGTTATAATGCAAGTCTATCCCAAAATAGAATCCCTGACCCACTTACTTGCATGACTGTGTTATTCTATTGAGTTGCATTCCTTTAAGCAGTAAATTTTTTAAAGCAAATTAACATTTCAGCAATTGCAGAAACAGTTCACACTGAAAATCAATAGTTGGGAAGCATTTCAAATATTTTTAGTTTTTAAAATGTTTTATTTAGTAGCAGCCACAAAGAGAAAAACCAACATCCTTTATCTTTGGCATTTTTATGGATCACAAGCAATTTCCCAGGAAATGACTTAGAGGTCCAAAGAACCAAAGCTTGGTTGCTGTCTTGGTATTAATATTCTGGTGGATATGATTATTATAATAAGAACATTATACTACAAATACATGAATAATCAAGAAAATAAGTTCTCATGTAACATTAGACTATGCATGAATAAGACTTCAAAGTTGAGAATGTTATTTGTTTGGTAGATGACAGAGCTTTCTCCAAGTCCTTGTTGGGTAAGATGTTCTGCGGAATCATCATGGTTTAAAATAGAGATATACAACATATGTTCTCCCAGCAAACTCTCAACATGGCTGCTGATGACAAATAATTGGCATTACAGTATAGTTCCACAACATTTAGAAAGTGTGATTTGCACACCCCTGTTTTAATATAAAGTCTAACTTTAAAAAAAAAACTAAAACAATTTAAAGCATGGTTTGCATTGGTACATAATGACAACTCATGAATTAAAAAACTTTTAAATGGGTCATGGTTTCTTCCTACCATACAGAAGAATTGCTCGAGTTCAAAGTTCAAAGCTTTGCTTGAGCTTGCAGAAGCCCACGCATTTTAACATTTTTTTTAAAAAAATGCTTAAAAGATTAGCAGTAGTGTAATGATACATATATCATTAACAAAATCATGTAACTTCAAAATTAATTATGACGTTAATAAGGAAGGAAAAATATTAAATTCCTGGAAAGTTATAAACAAAACTAAAAATACCTTCAAATATTGCTTGAAAGCCTTATTCCCCATTTTTCAGGATGGGATGGGATGGGATGTTCTGGGAAAACCTAATTCAGATGTTTACAAAAATGTACAATCCTTTGCTGGCTAATAGCACATATTTGCAGCAGTGCGCTTCAGCTTTATCTCTGAATTTAGTGAAATTATACCATGCTGAAAATGTGAACAACTTTTAGGTAATTCAACTCACAAAATATTCTTGTTACATTGTCTAGGATGGGACTGGAAGCTTTAGTAGAATCTTATGCATTCTGGAGACCTTCACTGAGAACACTTACATTTGAAGATATACCTGGGATTGCAAAACAAGGTAACTTATTTATGGATTGAATTATGCTAAATATAAACTATGTGTTGTTTACCTCATGTAAGTAATAACTTTTGTTTATTTAAATATTTGGCTATAAAATCTTGTGTTTGTTTTAAAAGTTGGACTGATAGACTGAATCGATTTTTCTATTACTAACAGAAGATCAAACAAATCTAATAAAATATATTAAAAATTTCAGCAAGGGCTATTAAGGAAAAAATAATTATTAGTAAATATACAGTACCCCGTTTTGTCATATGAAAAAATACAGCCCACACCACATACAAAAGCGATCTGAGAGCAATCAGAAGTTTCCTTCATTGCAATTATTTAAGAATCAGACTTTTCCTTGCTATCAGACCTCCTGTAGATTCTCTAGCCAAAAAAAAGTACATAACTGTCATCCACCAGATTGAATCTCCCAATACATTTACTGGTTAGAAAAGCAGTAACTTTTTTCTTTTAACATGATTTCATACAAATATTTAGATTCATTTCTTCCGAAGTTCCTGAAATTAAGAGTACCAGCAACAAAACTTAAGAGTTGATTCGGTTTAAGCAGAATAACATGAAACTGTTGTGTGTAGGGTTAGGGTTTGTGAAGAAGTAGGTTCTGAAGCTAAAACCCAGTTTTAAAGACAATGAAGTCCTATACTGATTCTATAAGAAGAGAGAAAAAATTTTGGTATCATATTATGGGACAGGACACCAGTCCAGGTAGAGAATTTAACAAGAAAAACATGTTCAACATAGTTGGTTTTAAATGTTTTAAGTGATTTGTATAATTAATGTATAACAGCTAGCCAAAAGTAGATGTGGGCAGATCTTGCTTGTAATTATAATGACATAATTACAATAATAATAACAGTTGCTACATCAATTACCATTAAAACATTAAAATTCTGTCCCTCCCATCCACATTTGCTGCATTTAAAAAAAAGGAATACATTTTTTGACATCACCAACTGCATTCTGCATTTTGACATCACCAACTGCACACCAACTGCTTTTATCCAGGACTTCTCTGCTTCTTTTTTTTCTGTTCCTTCTCCAGTATGCTCTTCAACAAACTATACCATGCATATTATAAATCGCCCACAGTTAGTGTATAGTAACAGATTCTGATCTGGCTTTTCTCAATCTTTGACCTAAGATTGAGGAAGGTTTTTTTGTGCAAGCTACACACCTAGCTGTTAAACTATAGTAGTGCATGCTTTTAGTGAGGCAAATATTAGATCCACTAAATAATAGGTTTGGTTCTATAAATACCCAGTAGTTGTAGTAGTGTGAAGACTTTGGCTAATATAAGCACAGGTCCAACTGCTCTCTGTATTTAGCAAGAGGTAGGCAGTTCAACCTTCCTTCTAATTAAATGATCCAACATGAATGTTGTATTTATTTTAATTCCCAACTCTCATTTTCTAGATTTTTGTTTTATTTGTTTCTTAAATTTCTACACTACCTGTCTCACCTGTTATATTGTTTATAGAGTTCAGGTCATGTTTCATTACTTCTTCCCCTTTTGATATGTAATGCCTTTTGAAGATTATTCTGTAAAGTACAAGGGATGGTACAACAGGAAATTAATGCCCATGATAAATAAAACTGTCGGCTATAATATATAATCTAAAGAAAATTCTTTCTTTAGAACTGCCTTTAATTAAGAATCTCAAACAATTATTTACTTTTTAATATAACCTATAAACTGATGTAAGATGGCAAAAGCTAAGGAGAATAAGAGGCAGGAGAAATCATCCCTCTCCATTCTGCCCTGTCATTATCTCCTATTGAAGAAAGAGTTACATTCTTGCATTTAATGTTGGCTTGCTGTCCTCAGATATGGCAGTAGATGCTATCTTGCACTCATGAAGTAATTGAACTATTAGTCTGTTCTTTCTTTTTTTATCACAGTAGCAACAAAAAAAGCCATTTTTGTGCTAACCTGGTATAATCTTATACCAGGCCACTTTAGGGCAAAATGCAACAGTAATAGTTAAATGCCTGTCTGTAATATTCCGATATTTCCTTTCAGGAAACACTGGTTCTTCCAGTTTGCTCCAGGGATCTGCCAATGGGATACCATCTACTCATCCACATCTCCTTCCTGGGTCACCTTGTTCTTCTCCTGCTTTTCACCTCACTCCCAACACTAGCCAGTTCTGCAGCCTTGCTTCAGCTGACTATACAGCTTGTGCTCGCTCAGGTCTAACCCTTAACAGGTACAGTACTTCGTTGACCGAAACCTACAACAGGCTTGCAAATCAAACCAGTGAGACCTTTGCAACCCCAGCAACTCCCTCTTACGTTGGCGTATCAAATGGTTCAGCAATGAATATGCCTGTGGCAGGTAATGATGGTGATGCATTCAGTTGTCCGCAGGCGGGATTATCAATGCAAATTTCAGGGATGTCACCACAACTCCAATACATTATACCTCCTCCATCTGGCAATGCCTTTCCAACAAATCAGACCCATCCGAACTCTTACAACACTTTCAGGCTGCATAGTCCTTGTGCTCTGTATGGATACAACTTCTCCACCTCCCCCAAACTGGCTGCAAGTCCTGAGAAAATTGTTTCTTCCCAAGGAACTTTCTTGGGGTCATCACCAAGTGGAACCATGACAGATCGACAGATGTTGCCCCCTGTAGAAGGAGTGCACTTACTTAGCAGTGGGGGGCAGCAAAATTTCTTTGACTCTAGGACCCTAGGAAGCTTAACACTGTCATCATCTCAAGTATCTGCACATATGGTTTGATAAATACTTCTAAAATAAAAGAACAGTGCATTTCTTTTTACAATGTACCCTCCCCCCTTTTTTGGAATAATGTCAATGTGATTAATATGACTTGTAATTGTATGAATAACAACAACGGAAATTAGATTGAATCTTTTGATTTGCTTGTGGGCAAACATTTGGACAGATTCTGGCATCTGAGTTAATATGATTTCGTTATCAGAATAGCCCAGTTAGTTTCTGAGTAGCATGCACTTCATTTTATAACACGTTTGACCATATGCAACAAATTAAGCAGGACTTCCTCCAGCACTCTTTCCCACATTTTTCCTTCTTTAAGGAACAAAACAACATTCAACTCTGATTTAGATGAAACAAAAAAACACTTCTCCATGTGTATGTTGTACTTGCATATTATATGTTTGTGTACAAACTATTCTGAATACAGTGAGCCAGTGTCATAATGCGTACATTACTTCTCTGTTGTAAGAGAGATAACCAACATGTGTGCCTTCATTAGACTTAATGTAGACATCTATCTGCCTCGTACTTTCAAAACAAAGAGACAGGATCACTTTCTTTCTCAGCTTTTATGATGTACCAGTTGATTCTGTGCTGTGCTCTTGTCCTTATGATGCAGTGCTAACAAAGGACTATTTGCTGGCTTTGCATCAAATTGCAGATATAGTGGTAACAAACTAAATTATAGAGTGAAAAGGGCAATATGTAATGTTTTGTATAAAATAAATTTAAAGGAGACTTATTCCATGTGAAGAGAGTATAAAGATTTTCTATATAGATTTTCTATTTGTTAATTATTGAACACAGTACTACAAACACAACAAGGCAAGACTTCTAAACCTTTCTATATCTTTCTTGTTGAGCATAATGTTTCAAGATGATAAGGCAGTAAATATATTTTCACACTATTTTTGCAAAAGATTTCTCACATGCTTTTCTCCCAATATTAAACTTGAATACTAACTTCTTTTGAATTTACCAAAAGCAAAACATGGTGTTTAGCAATTGTTGATCATCTGAACTTTTATTCCAGTTACAACATCTTGCACTGAATTAATAAGTTGTTTCCAAATTTTGACTGAGATATTAAAATCAGGTATAATACAAAAAGGTGCACACCACCGTGGTAGTTCCTAAAAATTATGTACATGACCTTTGAAATTACAATATTGTGAAACAAAGTAACTGCAATATGTCCATTTTTTCTCCATTGTTATTACTAGTACTTCCATTCACCAACCTGTCAACATTTTAATATTAAGAACGTGTCCTACTAGAGATTTAATTCCAAAAAGATTCTTCAGGATGCATAAGTGGCATGTAATAAATGTATATTTCAGCAGCTATTTAAAGTATCTGTATCTTTTTCTAGGACCATACAGTTGCTATCTGACCCCAGGAAGAGATGTACTTCTTTTAAATTGTTGCAGATGAGCTTAGTTCATGCCCCTATGTGTTTAGAAGCACTTTTTGAAATCAAATTTAAAACTTTCCCCAGCATTAAGTTTTCTACTCCATCAGCTTGCAAATTCTTAAGACTTTTATCCCAAAATAAAATTTTGTTGGGTTAAATTAGATTGCATCGTATAAACACACTTGGTTTTATTTTTTTCTGAAATATTTATTTGAATGATTATAATTATTAATAAAAGACCAGAGTATAGATGTTCCCAAAAGCAATCCTTACAATTTTGGAGAAAATCAAGGGAAAATCCAAAATTATTATCTTTTTGTTTACCAGTATACTATACACAGAACATGGAGACCTAATCTGGGCCAATAAGTACAATGACTGGCCATTTGTATCAGTTCTTCTTCTTCAGTTTGTACTTATAAGCAAAATGAAGGTTCTTTATTTTGAATCTAATTTCCAAACTCCAACTAGAGTCATTTGAATTCTCAGGACACAGTCTGCTATACAGGTTCAGGTCCAACATATTATCCTTGATTTCTATATGAACAGATTTTTCAAAGATTTTTCAGTGTTTCTTTACATACTTCTATCCCACTTTGAACTATATATTGGTGTTCAAGAATGGCTTTTTGATGAATGGGAGGCATCTAGAGCCCCTCTTTGAGGGAGATAGGCTATTTAGAAATATGAAATATAAACAAACTACAATGGAGTTTGTGGTGGAACTTATTTGAAGTCCTATACACAGTGATGCTTCAAAGTTTATAAACATTCTTGAATTTCCAATATTGCTGCAAAAATGTGACCTAAATGTGACCTGTTTTTCACACAAATACAAAGAAAACCCAAATTAAACAAAAGTCAAAAACATGGTACTTGTTCATTTATTTATTGAGCAAAATGATACCAAGCTACATATTATTGGGTAACAGGAATGTGTGTGAACTTCTAGAATTATCAGTTTATTTAATGAGGGAGTTAGGGTCAGGTGTTTCAATCAATGGGATGTTACTGGTGTGAATGGAATGTCATGGCTTCTTTGTTTAAATAACAGAAATCTGGGTATTCACTGTTAAAGTCTGATCTTTTCAACACAGCTCTATGGCTTGAAAGGAGGTTTCTGTGGAACTTTGAAAAACAAGTGGCTGACTACCCTGGAAAGTGTTACTTATCTCTAGAGTGTTTGGATTCCATAAGTCCAGTGTTGGGCAGATTGTGTACAAATGGAAGCAATTCAACACCATTTTTACCTTCACCAGAAATGGTCAATCAATCAGAATCACAGAAAGAGCAAGGCTTGTAATATTCTTGGTGTCATAGAAATTCAGAGTAACATCCAAGGACTAAAGCCCTTTTTAGCACTGATAAACGCCAATGTTTATGAGGCCAGCATCAAGAGAATACTGAATAATGGTGTCCATGGCATGGTCGCTAGGAGAAATCACTGCTCTCCAAAAGAACGTTGTTACTTGTCTACAATTTGCAAAAGACCATGTCGATCAGCCAGAAGATTATTGGAAGAACTTTCTATGGGTAGATGAAATTGAACAAGAACTTTGTGCCTTGAATTAAAAAGTGTGATGGATTTCCAGCATAAAAACCTTATCCCATCTGTGAAACACGGTGGCAGTATCATGGGCCTGCTTTGCTGTCTCTGGACTAGGATGTCTTGTCATTGACTAAATTTGAATTGTAACAGCAATTATACAGGAAAACGATTCTATCCGTCTGTGAACTGAAGCTCAAGAGAAAGTGGGTCATGCAGGAATGCAACAATCCAAAATATGCAATTGTATGACAAAGAATGCTTAAAGCAGAAGAAAGTTAATGTTTTGGAATGGCTAAATCAAAGCCCTGACCATAAGCCCAATAGAAAAGTGAAAGGACATGAAATGGGTAGTTCATATAAGGAAATTCACCAGCATCCCTGAATTGAAGCTGTCCTATAAGGAGGAATAGCTAAAATTATTCTAAGCTGGTGTGTAGGACTTACCAAGAGTTACTGGAAATGTTTTGTTGCAGTTATTGCTACATTAAAGGGTGAGTGGTGGTGGCACATCAATTACTGAAAGCAAAGATTTACCTATTTTTACTGCACATTAATGGGTAGTTTGGGATCATTTTTTCTCAAAGGAACAAGGATAATGTTTTTGACACATTTGTTTATGTTCCCTTTACATAGTTGTAGGACTGGTTCAGAGAGCAGATAATGTTTTATGCCATATTTATGCTGAAATACTGAAAATTCAAAGTATTTACAAACTTTAAAAAATTGTGATGGCTATTGGCAGGTATTGTGCACACTCTTGACTCAAATATTACATAGTTGTTTGAAAAAGTTCGCTTATTATGTTGGAAAGTCTATTCTGTTGCCCGCTTGATTGTAAATCTAGGAATTATCAAAGAGTGCAACACTAAAACAATGAAATGAACAATTTGGCTTGTTCCCTTTCTGCACTGTTTTTATTTCAGTGGGATTCCTCTGAAGCTTCAGGGCTATAATATGCTGCTATAACACAAGTGTTAATGCCAGTACTTAGAATTATAAACACAACATAGCAAACCTAATATTGTAAAAAAAAAATTATTTCAGTAAAGATTTGGGGCTTCTGAATCTAACTCTGAAAATGTTGGTGTGTTTTCTCATCCTTTTAACTGATTTGGAAATTAAAAGTTTTCAACAACTGTCTTTAAGAGATATTGATGAATAATTTGTAAAAGATCTTAATGAAGTGAAAATTTGAATAAATTTGGAAAAGCTTAGAATTAATATAATTAAAATAAAGTCAGGTTTTATGTTCTCATATTAAGGGACATTTCAGGTAAAAAGCCACTATTTCAGCAAATGAGGTCTTGCAGTCATACTGCCCAGTAGTATAAAATGTGATTCAACTGAATTTGCTGAGGTTTTATGCATTGGTGATTACAGTAACTCGAATTTTCATTATCCTGCCCAGCAGTAGTTTTTCAAATATAGAAAAGTTTGTATTGTATTAAAACAGCTTTTTAAAAAAATGCAATTCCTTTTGTACTTAAAATATCATTACATGATTATAAAGTCCAATTTTATGGAATGCAATGTCAAATAAGCAGCATAACTATAATTACATATTGCTGTATTTTTTTCCCTTTTTTAAAGCTACAGAATGAATATTAAAGCGTATATCTAAAACACTTTTATTAAAATTTTAAAATAAAATACTATTAGAAAAACACATTCATGGTAATGTCATCAAAAATATCATTTATATTCATGTGTTGCATTTACTCTATACCAGCATAACTTTTCCGTTATATCTGGCATGGTGAAAGTTTGAAATAGATGTTTCATTTAGAAATATATTTGGCATCAAATGTGCAGTGTCTTCATTCACATTTCTGACTTGTGGGATTCTACAGTACTAAGTAACTTGATGTTCAACAGCCTGCGACCAGGTTTCTAGTACTGTGTATTTAAAGAGGGAGAGAGAGAAAACACATGGACAATTAGACAAATTATTCATTCAATACCTGTATGCCACCTTTTCTTAGAGAAGTTGATGTTAGAATGTAAATTATTTAAATGTATTTAATATTAACATCAATACAACTCTCTTTGAAGGAATTTACAAGTACTAAAAGATAAAAGCCCAGCTGGGAATAAGACTCTGAATTGTTTTCATAGAATCCCTTAATGTGCTATGGAGGGAAAGTAAAGACTTATTTGATGTCAATATGCTATTTTAGGATATAAATGCAGCCAGCTGTAAATTACAGAGTTTGGAAATACGACCAGGGGATAGCTGCAAAGAGGCAAGGCAATCTAGCATCAGAAAAGAACCTTTCAGACTGAGGTTGCTGATATCTTTTTTGTTTCAATGTCCATCCCAGTCCTTTTCTGTTTTTATTTATTTTTTTTTTTAGGAATAAAAGATGCTGAAATAACAAAATGGCACCTGACTTGAATAATACTTGGAGACATTTCGGTTTGGAAGACACAAATGAGAAATAAGTGGTTTTCTTAATATGTTTAAACCTGTTGCTATCTGTCCCCTGTTGTCATTTGAAGGTGAAGTCTATGATGAATGTTGGGCATATTGAAGAGCCAAATGTTGATGGCCAATCAGCAAGGTTTTTATTTGGAGCACAGGAATGAATGGCTTGCAGGGCTGCACTAGCTCACAACAGACCCCTGCTATTTGCCACATGTCTGAACTCATTCCAAAAGATGTGATGATAGGATGAAACCTGTCTATCAGTTCAAACTAGAAAATTAATGCTTATGCATGTTTGTTTCACTTGGGCATGGGTCTTTTCCCTCCAGTGTGTGTACACTGCAAGTGTTACAAGATAGATAGATTTAAAAAGAGGTCCTAGCACAGTTGAGAATAGAAGTGACTTTTAAAAATGACGTAGGGACATTTAAGCTGGCAATTTCTGTGGGAACAACCAAGAATCTTCATTCTACCAGGCTGTTTCTAAACATTCTAAGTTTTGTAACGAAAAGCATCAGTAACCCCAAAACCTCAGACGAAATCAAATTAGATACCAATTTAATACCTGCATACCTGTCACAATGCTGCATTTTTTGAGCTTTAATTAGCTCTAATTTTATTTTTTTTGCTTCTAGTATTTATTCGCAAGATGCATATTCATTTAATCTCCATGGCCTTTTTTATGTCTGTTCTTAGATGGTTGCACAATACTTTCATAACATTACTAAAATCCATTAATCTTTGATGTTTCATACTTCTGTGCCTTAACTTTGTTTTGACTCCTTCACAACCCTTTTTTCTTTAATCCCATCTTTTTGGTTTGGTTTATTCCTCTGATCTCTGATGTATATCTCCTCTATTTTCTTCTGTTCTTTTTCCTTCAAACATTATTACTTATCTTGACCTCTTAAATCTAGAGTACCCCTATTTCTCGGTTCCAAATGTTCTTTCTTCAGGGATTAGGCCTTCAGCAAATGGGAGAAAGTCTCAACGATTATTCATCCTGTGTTTCATCCTGTTTAGATTTTGCAGTAAATGATGGTTGCAGTCATTTTCCTTCTTTGTCTCCCACCACTATAAACAAACACATCAATCCTATTCTACTTTCATGTTTTCAATTACGTCATTATTAACATATCTCTTAGAATGTATTTTAAGTTTATCTTAGTCTAATTTTTCCTTTATCTCTTAGAGTTTCATGGAATCCTGTGGGATTCTTTCATAAAAAATACTTTTTATCCTTCCTCTTCTACTATTGTATGCTTTTATCTGGTTAATCACCAGCTATAATTTTATTTTTCTGATATGTACTTTCATTCTGTTTATTTTTTTCTCTTTTCCCATAAATTTCTTCCCAGTTCAAACTCAGTCAAAAAGTGTTTCCAATTCTCGTGCCCAACATTATTCTTCTTTATAACTCTCCTCTACTTGAGGAAAATTCTTGCAACCACATACTATGGATTTATTTAATAAATCTAAAGAAACTGAATCAGAGAAATAATTTTAAGTATATTAAATTTTTTAAATTATTAACCCCCAAAATCTTCAAAGGAAGATATGAGTATTGAAAAATATGAATATAGTGAATATAGTAAATATGAATGAAGTGAAACACTATATTTTAACATATATTTTAACATAGCAAAACACTATATTTTAACATAGCAAAAAAGGGATCCCTTCCTGATGGTCTTTTTAAAAAAAATTGGCATATAGCATATATACATATGGAATATATATATATATTCTACGAAAACAAATATATATCCTGGTCTCTTCTAATTTAATTTATTGATCAGCTCATAAAACTAACACACATATCTAAAATATTATACAACGTAATTCTTGGCTTGCTGTTTGGATGGTCTCTAGCGATGAGCCGAAGGGCAGTAAAGGAAACAGTGTGTCTCCTCCCTGAATTGGGGCCTAATAATAACAGGTTGTTGTGAAACAATTACATATATGTAGACTAATTATCACAGCTCCTGTGAAGAGGTCCCTTTAAGGGGAGGAGACTCAACGTCATCCCTCTCTGCCCTTTGACTCAACCCAGAGTCATCCAGACAGAGAACCAAATTAGATTACTGCTGTGTGACATTTTTTAGATGTGTGTTAGATTTTTTAGATGTGTGTTAGATATATATATAGGTCTTTGGTTGTTCGGGCTTAACATATAACATATATATATATATATATGTTAGATTTTTTAAGGGCTGAAAATAAAGAGACCAAGATGGATCCATTTCAGGCTTTAAGGGGAGGAGACTTAACGTCATCCCTCTCCTCCCCTTAAAGGGACCCTTGAACAGGAGCTGTGATAATATTCTCTCATTTAAGAGTCCTGTAAATTGGCTGATGTATCAGGGATACCGGATAGCTCAAGGCATAGAGAAGCCTGCCTCATATGCTGGAAAGCACTGGTTCAAATCCCAGTAGAAGGAGTATGGCCAGCTGAAGAAGGCTAATAAGCCTGAAATGGATCCATCCTGGTCTCTTTATTTTCAGCCCTTAAAAAATCTAACACATATCTAAAAAATGTCACACAGCAGTAATTTAATTGGTTCTCTGTCTGGATGATCTCTAGGTTGAGTCGAAGGGCAGAGAGGGATGACGTTAAGTCTCCTCCCCTTAAAGGGACCCTTGAACAGGAGCTGTGATAATATTCTCTCATATATATATATATATGTATGTATGTATGTATGTATGTATGTGTGTGTGTATATATATATATATATATATATATATATATATATATATATTTTTATATATATATATATATATATGTTTTCGTAGATTTTCACGGGTGTAGGTATGCTGGCATAGCTGGCTTCGGCCTGCCTGATGATGACAAGTGAGATCTTGTCGAAACGTTGCAACAACTTTTCTATGCCTTATACACGGGAAAATCCCCGAAGCCAGCTGTATAAGGCATAGAAAAGGCATATAAAGATCTATATTCAAATACCAATGTCTAGACCACCTACCCATTGAAGCCCAGCATCATTTACATGAAAAAAAATCAGATACTAGACTGCTATGTGTGCCCTCAGCTTACAGCTGGTCAAAATGTGATCTACAGTTTGACTTGGGACCCTGCAGTCGCACTGAGGAGAGGATACTATGCCAAATTTATACAATGAGTCCCAGCAGACTCCATATGAGGTGTGAATCCTATTCAGGATTCCCTATTTCTGGCATGATAGTTCACCACCACCCCTTTTTTGTGGGGTCATTTATATGTCTTGATATGTCTGGGCCAGGGGTCGGCAACCCTAAACATTCAAAGAGCCCCAAAGGTCCTAACCGGAAGTCCCCCATTCAATTCTGAAGCCGACTGGCAGTCCGGTTCCCCTATCATAGTCTCCTGGCGTGTTAGCCTTTTCCTCTGCTGACCAGAAGTCAGTTCCTCCACCACAGAGTCTCCTCCTAGTGTGGCATCCTTTTTCCTCTACCTGTCGTAACCGAAAGTCCTATCAATTGTGGAGCCAACCAGCGACAGGGAACTGGAGCAAAGGGATGAAAGAACCACATGCGGTTCCAGAGCTGTGGGTTGCTGACCTCTGGTCTGGGCATTCAATGACCCATTTGGCCTTCTAATGGAAACCAATGTTAAACTTGCATGATGGGCTGGTAAAGACAATCCTGCCTTCAAGAAGTTATCAGTAGCCTGTAGTGCTGCTGAGAGAAGCTGGTCATGCCGATCAGCCCAAACTCTTATTATTTAAATTGCATTGATAAAGAGGGCCAGTTTGGTATAGTCATTAAGCATCAAGCAAGAAAACAGTGGCGTGTTAAGTTCTAGTTTGCTTTTGTCACAAAGCAACTGGGTGGTCTTGGGCCAATCACACTCACTCAGCCCTAGGGAGGAGGTAATGGCAGACAACTTCCAACCTTGTCAAGAAAACTGCATGGACTTGTCCAAGAATTGGACACAATTAAACTTAAAGAGAGATGATTTATTTAAAATCAATTGCTTAAAATTAATGTGTAGTTTCCCTATATGTAGGCCTAATTTTCTGATACAGAATTGTCTCTCTGTATGTTTGATGAATAGTTTATGTAAGGAGTGTCAAACTCAAAGGCCGTGGACTGGAAGTGGCCCACGGGGTGCTTAAATCCGGCTTATGGGGCCAGTCTGGAAATATCAAAGGACCGTCCCACGGTGCTTCTTGCAGCTAAAATGCTCCAGTTTAGAGAAAAATGCATAAGGTAACCCTAACCCCACTCATACCCCAAAACTCTGGATAGTCAAATGGGTGGCAAATAAATTTAATAAATTTATTATTAATTTATTATTAAATTTATTATTAAGAAGACATTTTGAAATTTTGTCTCCTCAAGGTGAGAGAAAAGAAAATTGTTTATCCTTCCTAGAGAAACTAGATTAAAAGTGTATCAGTACAGGTAGTCCTTAAGATCAGCTCGCCTATCGGATATGTGTGCGCATGGCAAAGACCCAAAACAGAGCTGGGACAATGGCACGCGTGTCTACAGAGAGAGCTCTATGTGCCACCTCTGGCACACATGCCCTAGGTTAGCCACAACTGCCCTAGCTTGACTCCAGGCTGACAAGAACAGAACCAAGCAAGCAAGAAGAGAAAATCTTTCTGTATGGCATACATGTATGGCAGCATACGCTCAATCGACTGAAGACTTATACCCATAGATACATACATGTATACAAACACATATTTGCATGTTTGCATTAGAATATACAGAATTGTAAGTGCTTAATGGCACTTTTTAAAAATGTTGTATCTTGTTCACCTATTTTAAGCACTGGTTTATGCATTTGCATTAGGTTTTTTTTTTGTTTATTACAATATTTAGGCGCTTTATTAAAATAAATAATCATATCCAGCAAGATAGAAAACTACTTTTTAAGAACAATAATAATGAGCAGCAGGACTAATAATTTATCAAGGACAGAATTGGCTAGTAATTTAGTTCATTGATTTATATTGTATCTTTATTTCAGTTAAGGACTTATACCATTTAGCCCAAGTTAAAATTCTTTAATGACCCTGGCCACTGGCCCAGGGAATAGCTTTCCACTACACACTGGATTTTTTTTTCAAATTCACAAATTCCAATTCTCAATTGTCCATAGAAAGCATAGCGATGTACTGTAGCTGACAGTATAAATACACAGATTTCACCTAACAGAAAATTCAAAACTACTACTGTTTTCGTAGCTATGCCCTTCAGAGCAGCCTGCAAAAACACACACAGCCATGCATAAAAAGGTACACAGATATATCTACAACTGTCCACAAAGCACAATGTCTGCCTTAACAAGCATTTGTAACAGATTATACAAAAAGCAGGCAACAAACATCCACTTATAAAGTGTTAATATGCAATGACTGTTCACAGCTGTTTACACAGCAAGGCACAGCAGCTCATATAAATGTTCTGCCCATGTGCAATTTTAACTACTCAAAGGTGTACAAACATATGTAGATATGCCCACAATGTGCACAATTGCTGTTTATAGAGCTGAATAGCAGAGAAGCAGGCTGCATAGCTGTGAGTGGCACATCCGTTCTCCACTAAAACAAACCCACGCATAGCATTTATTCATACAATTGCAACATGGGTTCACAGCACAATGCCCCTGGGGAGACACTACCCAGATACAGGTAGAACCCATACAATGGTTCTGTTAATGGTAAATTGTTTTTCAGACCAACTGCGGATTCTGTTATTTAATTTATATTTGTGCTATTTATATCTTTCAAAACTGTACTTTCATCTGTTTGCAGATTTTATTTGTTTTAAAGTACTCAGAATCATGCATTTGAAACAGGTAGTAATATAAATCAAATGAATAAATATTATAAGCTGTTGTCTTGAACATTCAATTGTTTAGGGTTAGGATTCAACTGTTCTTAACTGGCCACTTGCTTTGTGAAGATAATATCGAGATGAATTATAGATGTACATATTCAATTCATAATAAGTTTGCAGTTCATTTTCAATACCGAAATGATCTTTTTTTCTTCCACAGAGAAGAAAAAGAATGCATCACAATATACAATGTAAATTCTTCCCTGGATATGTTTAATTTGGGAGGAAGGTAAATATAGATAAACATTGCATTCTTTCAGCCACAAATAAATCATTTATACTTATATAAAAATAAATGTAAATATAATATAATATAATAACAATATAAATGTAAATTATATGTAAATAACTTATTTGTGATCTCATTTAGGAAATCCAGCAAGAGATTTTTTCTTACTTAATTGTAGGGCAATCAGTGTCTAATATTCTACTTAGCAGATGCAGAAACAACCCAATCAGTGGGTTTTTCTCTAGTGAATTGTGAAAGTTCAATTAAATGAGCTGTTTTGCATATGCAAATGGAATGTTGCATGGGTGCTTCCTCAACAGTCAAAATGACAACTGAAATCTGAAAGTCCCCTGGAGCTTTCCAGAGTATGCTGTCAGCCATATGTTGCTCCACCAATGGAGTCCAATTGAAACCCTTGTACTGGAATGACTTACACTGTCCCTGTAGTCTGTTCCCTATTGGCTTTGCTGACATTCTTTGCTAGTCATGCCAGAATTCATTTCTTTGAAGTTTTGTGTATTGGTGGTGGTGGGAGGCTTCCAAAGATGTGCCCCAACTCTGTTTTGAATAAATAGAAATTTCATAACATATGTCCTAGCTTCCACTGCTGCTATGCTTTCATTTTCCACTGAAACCTATCTTGTTCAATAACAATCAATAACAACACAAATATTGCACATCATGGTTTCTCAGGGCCACATTGATTTAAAAAACATATCAGTCAAGGTATTTTGGTATTTGGAATGAATGCAGCAGACAAAGAATGAAATTGAAAGTGAAGCTGAACCTCAGGTTAAAATGCAAAAAAGTAAAACCCAAACATTTGTGTAGATATATACAAAATCACAACCAAAATAGTTCTTGAATATTTTCCTGAGAAGACATTGGTAACATCTTTTCTTGATTATGTTACAGTCCAAGGAAACAGAAATATCTGAATCAAAATTTCTGGTAAATCCTTTCCTGGTTCACTGAATTAGGACATGAATCTGACCAGGTGCAACTTATTCAACAATGAATTCCATAGTCCAGTGTACCATGAAAAGATTATATGTAGCAGATTTTACATTCAAGCAAACAGAGATCTCTCATTCCATTCCTACTGAAGTCAGCCATGTTCCTCATCAGTTGCAGTAAACTATATTTGCAATCTCTCAGGTCTGTAGAGATTAAAGTGGATGCTGTCCTTGAGGAAGAAAGAGCAACTGTTACCAGAGCCAAGACGAAAAATATAGATTAAACCCAGGACACCTAGAGATCATAAGCAAACATCTCAGACACCTCTAATTCACATGATTAGAGAAAGAGAAAGAGGGGGAGCACAATCAGATTTGCAATAGTATGTTATTACAACCAATCTAAATTAAGTAATCTTTAGTCTTCTGCGGGGGTTTATTTCTTGGTCTGGTTGGTCTCAGAGAGGCAACATTATTTTAGTTCAGAAAAATACAACAACAGTAACAGCAAACACATCCTGACTAGCAAAATATTGGAAAATAACTGTGGTGTTGTATTGATGCTGGACAGGTCTATGTCTATTTTCGGGCCTGGAAAACTCACAGTCGACAGGATTAAAAAATAATGGAAAATATCTTTTGAGCTCCTTAAAAGAAGTTGGAAGATTAAGCAGACAGACAGACCTGCTAGTGATAACATTGGAGGCAGACCTATAGCATATCAGCATTTAAACACTTTAAAGGATATAATGGAATATCGATTACTAGGGCAAGGTTAAGAAAACTCTTGTCACCTTCTCCTGCCTTTTCTTTATACTTAAAATTAACTGTGAAGGTTTGTTGTCATAGAAAATTTGTGGCATCATCTGTAAAACTGGGGCTATACTATACAGTATTGCATCTCCCGTAGTAATGTACGGCAGGAAGTTAGTTTGGATTTAGAAAATCATGCAGGGAGAGCATATTAACTTTCTCCCAAAAGCAGAGTTTTAATCCAAACTGCATGTTCATCACAATTATATATGTCTTTTACAGTGTGTGTGTGTGTGTGTGTGTGTGTGTGTGTGTGCGCGCGCTCATGTGTCTGTATTCTCAGTGGTGGAAATCTGATCATCTGTATGACCCTGAAAGAAAAGATCACTGCTGAGATCTGTATGAGCAAATTAAGACTTCAACTAATCCTCAGTCACAACTCAATATAAAAGTGAGAGAGTGAGAGAGCTATGACAAATACCCTTTTTAAAACCACTGATGGACAAATGGAAATTTACTACATATATACTTAAATGAATAAACGGTGTGTTTATAATCAAACTGTTGTGGTTTTTGGCAAACTACACATGTGCCTTCTGGTTTTCTTGTATAAAGAAATGCAGGAGCTTTACCACTTGGTGAAAACCACATGTATCCCATGCTACAGGTAGTCCTTGACTTATAATCCTTTGTTTAGTGACCATTTAAAGTTTCAACAGCGCTGAAAAAAAATGACTTATGACTGTTCTTCACACTTAAAACCATTGCAGCATCCCCATGGTCACATAATCACAATTCAGATGCTTGGCAACTGGTTCATATTTATGACGGTTGCAGTGTCCTGGGATCATGTGATCACCTTTTGTGACCTTCTGACAAAGTCAATGTGAAAGCCAGATTTACTTAACAACCATGTTACCAACTTTACAATTGCAGCAATTCACCTTAACAATTGTGGCAAAAAAAAGGTTGTAAAATGAAGCAAGACTCAACAAATGTCTCACTGAGCAACAGAAATTTTGGGCACAATTGTAGTCATAAGTCGAGGACTATCTATTCTCTCAAAAGCAGGATGGATAGTGGAGACGATTCTCTTCCATCCTGCAGTCCTTTATCTAGATCAGTGGTAGTCAACCTGATCTCTACCGCCCACTAGTGGGCATTCCAGCTTTCATGGTGGGCGTTAGGGGTTTTGTCTGATACTGCAGCACTTTCCTTCTTTTAAATTTAATGGACTTCCCTACTTTATAGATCACCATTACTGTGGAACCGGTGGGCGGTTAGAAAATTTTACTACTAACAGAGATACAAAAGTGGGCAGTAGGTATAAAAAGGTTGACTACCCCTGATCTAGACGAATCTGTTCCACAAAATTGAGGGTCCATACCAGTGATTTTCAGGGATGCGGTGGCTCAGTGGCTAAGATGCTGAGCTTGTCGATCGGAAAGGTCAGCATTCGGCAGTTCGAATCCCTAGTGTCACAAAATGGAGTGAGCTCCCATTACTTGTCCCAGCTTCTGCCAACCTAGCAGTTCAAAAGCATGTAAAAATGCAAGTAGAAAAATAGGAACCACCTTTGGTGTGAAGGTAACAGTGTTCTGTGCACCTTTGGCATTTAGTCAAGCTGGCCACATGACCATGGATACATCTTCAGGCCCTTCTGCTTTGAAACGGAGTTGAGCACCACCACCTAGAGTCAGGAACGACTAGCACATATGTGCGAGGGGAACCTTTACCTTTAATAGTGATTTTCAAGCAGCATGTCAGGCTGCAGGCAAGGAGGTGAACCTAAATGTTATTGAATGTACTGAAGGCCTGTTCCAACTGTTGTCCATTGTTTTCACAATAATCGTTCACCACAAGCATCCAAACCATATTGCCATAGACATGCGAGATTACAGTAACGGTGTGAATCATCGAAACAAACTTTGGACCACTTGAAAATGGTAAAGGTGAGTGTACAGAATGTAGGTATATCGACATCTCAAATGCCAATTGAGTCAAAACATTGACTTTTGAAAACTATTGAGGTGTATCTGTTTGACAATGCAGGACTGAGAAAATCCTCAGCCTTCCTAGTGCAATGGCCATCATGAGATTTAGCTGCTATTTTCATAGAAGCAAAAACTTAAGAGAGTGGTAAATGCCATCACTTTTTTGTGCACGCATCAGATCATGTAGGCTTTTTGGAACTGGGGCAATCTTGATCCCACCCATGAGCTGCTGTCTTAGTCTAGTAGCAATTAGATCTGGGTTTTTTTTTTTTGAGGGGGGGGAGGTGAGACTTAAATAAGAAATAGATTGGCCTTGTTACAGAGCTTGCAACAAAAGGAAAACCCCATTTCCCATCTGACAAGCACAAGAAAGCAGAGCTGTTGAAATGACAGACAGGATCACTAAAGTCTGCTAAAGAGATAACAACACTTCCACATGAGGAGGAGGGGGAGGGGGGAAGCAGGGGAGAAAGCAAAAGCCAAACAGCTGTTAGCCACAAAGGGCTGTTTGGCAGCAATAAAGGATTTCTCAGCAGGCAGATAATTAGACAGAATCCAGGCACCGCACCATTGGATGTCCAGGAATTAAATTTAGGGAAGACTTCACTGAGGCTATGAGGTATTTTATTGTCCTCCTTGTGTTACCTTCAATTTGAAGCATGAGCTCTGTCCTGGCATATTCTCATATAGCAAGTCAGCTAGGCCGAAATCAGTGGTATGTACTGCTAATATATCATAGGTAGTCCTTGACTTAAGACCACAGTTGAGCCCAAACTTTCTGTTACCCAACAGAGACAGTTGTTAAAAGTGAGTTTTGCCCCATTTTACGACCTTGCTTGTCACAGCTCTTAAGGGAATCACTGCACTTGTTAAGTTAGAAGTAACACAGTTGTTGAGACACTCTGGCTTCCCCATTGACTTCACTTGGTCAGAAGGTCCTGGGACCCTGCAACTGTCATAAATATGAGTCAGTTGCCAAATGGCTAAATTTATATCACGTGACTGTGGGTCAGTGGTGGGATACGACAGGTATCCCCCAGTACGGGTGTACCGGTGCCTGCTGGACGCACCAGGTACCATTCTGGTACAGTGCTCTGGAGGGCCCACCCTCCTGCCTGCCCTCCTTACCTGTATTTGAGCCGATCAGGGGCTTACGCACATGGAGCATACGGCAGCTGAGTGATGCTCCGCCGAGCAGCTGGAGCGTCGCAGAGCATCGCGGGCAGTAAGTACACATGTGCGTGCTGTGCACATGCATGTGGTGGATGCCCGGCCCCCTTGACTGTACCGGTTGCAACAGGATCCGGAATCTACCACTGCCGTGGGGATGATGCAACAGTCATATGCATGAAGAACGGTTTTTCAATGCTGTTGTAACTTCGAACAATCACTAAATGAATGGTTGTACATTGCGTATACCGTACCTGTAGTCCTGAATGTTCAGGCCTTCGAAATATTATATACTGTGTTTGTATAATATATTAGAACTGTTACTATTCCACTGCTTAAGTAGTCTTCCCATCCAAAGTTTTCTGGAAGCAGGGCTTGTTTCCTGACCCACTTGGGGGGCAAGTGGGAGTCAAGCCGTATATTTAAAAAGATATTGGTCAGACTTTTTAACTTCCAGGATAGTTTGCACAAGATAATCAGAGACACGCTTCCTTATAATCTAAAGCATTGAGCCCAAAACCAAATTATGTGTGCAAGCCAGAAGTCTCCGGTTTATAGATACAATTAAAACTCAGATGTTCTGACAGCTCTTTTGCAATCTCTTGGAATCTTTTGGACATGGGATTGAGATAAAACATGTGCTAGTAACCATCTTCAAAGCGCTCCATGGCACGGGACCTGGCTACTTGCGGGACCACCTCCTACCACATACCTCCCTTAGACCTGTCCGCTCCCACAGAGTGGGCCTCCTCAGGGTGCCATCCGCCAGACAATGCCGACGGGTGGCCCCCAGGGGGAGAGCCTTCTCTGTGGCGGGGCCTGCCCTCTGGAACGACCTACCCCCCGACCTTCGTATTATCACGGACCTACGCCTCTTCCGCCGGGCACTAAAGACACATCTATTCCAAGAGGCCGGCCTGGCTTAGTTTTAATGGATATAGTTTTAATTTGATTCATTGATTTTAACCCTTTTTCAAATCTAAATTTTAGCACAGACCTCAATTTAATTCACTTTTAACTGTGTTGTGTTGTATTGTTTTTATATTTATATTTTATATTTCTGTACGCCGCCCTGAGTCCCCTCGGGGAGATAGGGCGGGATACAAATTTAATAAAATAAATAAATAAATAAATGTATTAACATTAAATATCTAGAACTTTTGGAAATACTGGACCATATTTGCAGCCCCCCCCCCCTCTCTCTTTCTCCCTCCTTCAGCTAATGTTTGTATTTGCCAACAACACATCAGACTTAGGAGAGAGATCAGGTTCGTGTTCCTGATGAGAATGCCCTGTGCTTGCCTGCGGAGAGGTCCCAGCAATGTTGCTCCCTGCCATCCTTCAAGCACGTTGACATTTGCTGAAAACTCCAGGCATAGCTTGAGGCGGCTCCGCTGCTGATCAAATTTCCTGCGTCTGCTTTTCTTTTTTTTCCTTTTTTTTCTTTTAAAAAAATATGAATGTGTTTGATGTGTGTATTGCTTGTGCACTTTTTTGCTGTACACTGCCTGGAGTCACTTCTTGTGAGATGGTGGGCAGTCATCTAAATTTGATAAAAATAAAAATAAATAAATAGCAGGTGTGATTTGTGATGGGCTTTTTAGCCAGCTGAGCAAGAGAGTTCACTGAGCTGGAGAACCTCGTGATTAGAATTAGGAACTTATGTAACCAGCCCTCTTCTTCCCTTCTTCTGCCATCATTTTTTTTTAGTGTGAATCACAGGGAGAGACAATGAAGAAGGTAGATATGCCAAGGAATTCCTGGCTGAAATCAAATATTTTAATATTTGATTTTAGCAGTTTGTTTCTGAATGAAACAGTAGTTGTGATTATTATCTGTGTATATTTTCAAGAAGATAACTTTTGTGCCAATTTTCTTTTTCTCCTCCCTCCCTCCCTTCTCCCCTCCACCCACTCAATTTCCAGGTTGAAGCCAAAGTTTTGTCAAAAGACATATTAATACTTATTTCCATTTCAAACCAATTTAGTTGTTCTGCTTCCACAAAACATTTCAGTGGGCAGACTACTGACTACTATGATTTGTCTTTCTACAATATAAATCTGCAAACAAACCAAACAATGCAATGTTTTTTTCTTGTTAAAGATTTCTAATTATTTTTAAAAAGAGATCTTATATCAAGGCATGTAGATTTGAAGCACCACCATCAAGGAAATATATATGTTGAGGAAGAGCAACAGTTTGATCTGTATTTATAAATAACAGTTGGATATTCCTGTATTAATTGTTTTGTACCTTGTAACATAAGGGAAATAGCTTAAATATGTTATATCAGCTGAAAAAATATTGGGAAAACATCTGTTAGAGTGGAAATGAGGAAAATTAAGAAATTGAGATTTTCAAGATTTCTTCTTAGCTAGGCTAAAGAGCAAATAATCCAATGCATAGATTATGCAAAACTTGTTTACCTAATCATGAAGCCAAAGCTTAGCGATTTTACATGTGCAATGTGAAGGCATTACAGATGTTTGGAAAAATCAAAGATGATTGAAAAGTAAATCAACAAAAGATCAGGTGATGTGATACTGTCATTGATAATTAGCATGAACTCACAAGAACACAAAGACGTGTTTAATGACTATTTATTGGATTTTTATTCTATCAATTCAATGTATAACAACATACATCTTGGTGCAATATCAGGTTACAAGGAGTCAGAAGCAATTGAACAACTACTATCCATGGGTAGGGATTAGCAAAGGACTCAGACTGATGAAAGCAGCGTTATGGCATTGCAGCCCAAGCCCTGCCCCTTTTCTCCATGTGTCTAGAGGTTGCATGTACACCCAAAATGTTGTAGCACAGTTTCATGACAAATGGTGAAAGTAGCATTATCCTACAAATGTATTGTCTAGGCTGCAACTAGATGGCAGCAAAGAAGTTTTCTATTCCTTTCTGCTGCCATCTAGTGGCCATGCAACTACTTGTAGTTCAGATTTTGTAGCTCTATTTGAGGAGAGCCAAATTACTCTATTGCAGCGGCCTCCAACGTTTGGGATAGAAGGGATCAGTTCCGTGGAGAGACGTTTTTCCGGGACTAAAGGAGGCATGGTTTTGAGTGCTGCCTACATCCTATGAATAGGGCTTCACTTGTTTGTGCAGCCTGGCTTCTGGCATGCTGCAGTCTGGTACCAATCCATGGATCGGGGGTTTGAGACCCGTGTTCTATTGAGTCTATTGTTATGAGCTGGATATTAAATTTTGCAGAAGTTATTCCAGAGTAGATTTCATTCTTCCATTAGTAAAACTGCATGATCTTCATACAGATAGAAAAGTACACCTTTCTCTCCTCCCTCTGCAGAATATCCTTTTAATATATCCAAAGTCACGGTAATTCTTTGCCATCCATATAGACAGCTGCTACGTTTGTCTGCTAATCAAGAACATAAAATATGAACTTGAAAAGGGCAGAAATCCTCTACAGCTTAGACATTCATATAGAGAAAACTAATTTTAAACTTGGGATGCTGTGAAGAGTTATTGTCAGGCATTGATCCAAAGCACAGTCAGATTTGAAGCAATCTTACGGGTGACAACTGCATAAATACAAAATGGGCCAAGTTTGTAATAAGAGTTGTCACAGATCATTTGACGTGAGAGGCTACTCCAACTGTTTTAATTATCATTTCAGCTCAGAAAGATTTATTGCAAGATTAGGCTCTCTACAAGAATCTGGCCAACTAACCACAAAGGGAAATGTACGGGAGATAAGAGAGGCATTTAAAGTGGGCTGGACTTAAATCTCTTTCAGAAAAGCATGATCTCATGACGTATGATGTGTTTGACCCCTCACTTTCTCAGCCTGTTCATCTCCTCTAAATCCATTTTTATGGTAGCCTTTTATAACTGAAAGATTTTGAAAATCATCTCCAGTAGCAATATTGGTCAACCTATCTCTTGGTCAACAGTAATAATATCAGATTCCGATTGCGCATGTGCGAAGAGATGGCGGTCTGCCTCTGAGCTCCGCGCGGGCCGCGGGGGCTCTTTGGAAAACAGGGATGCCGCCCGACCCTCTTTACCAGCTCTGAGGGTCGGGCCCAGTAAGTGACCACCCTGGCTTACCATCGAGGCCATGGACGGCCTCCCAGGGTGAGTTGACGGCCAAGAACGGGGGTTTTGCTGACCGGAAGGCGCCGGTCAGCTGGAGACGCCGGGCGTCAGGCCGATGTCGGGCCGATGCCGGGCTTGTAGAGCCCGCCGGGGGGAGAAAGCGGGGGAGAAAGCGGAGAAAGCGGAGTGTTGGAGACCGGGCAGAAGGTTTGCTGGACGCTGGAGAGGCGGAGACCGGGCAGGAGGCTGGGCAGGAGGCTTGCCAGAAGGTCTGCCGAGGCGTGCCGAATGCCGAAGGCCGAAGGACGTGAGAGGCCGGGTTGCCAGAGGCCGGGACGCCAGGCTGGACAGAAGGCAAGCTGGGACTGCCGAGTGCGGAGGGCCATGGGGGGCCAGGACGCGGAAGGCCGGGATGCCAGCCTGGGAGGGACAACTGGCGAGGACGATCTAGGCCCGATAACAGCAGGGCCGTAGCCGAGATGACCCAATCTGGACTCCTTTATTTGGCCGACTCCATTAGTGTACCGGTGAGTGGGAAAATCGGAGGTCTAGCAGCCGGGAGCCGGGAGGCCGCATAACAGCTGGGCCGAGGCCTAAGAAGATCCAGGCTGAGGCCCTGTTCCCTACTGACTCTGCCCTGTTTAAACCAACTTAAACCAACTTAAACCAGGACCCACAAGGGGGGCCGGGAGATCCTGCAAGGGGCCCAACCATGTACCATCTTTGGCTGAGGCCTGAGGCTCTGGAAGAATGGGTCTGGACTGGACTTGCTAAGGCCACGCCTGTGATAGTGCACTTATGTGATCATGTGCACTTTATGCGATTATTTATGGACCATCATACCCAGGATTTTAACTTCCCTATACCGTATTATTGACTTACTGGAATTAATTAATTTTAACATCTATTTAATATTTATTGAATATATATTTTAACATCTTATTTAATATTTATTCTGACCATCCAAGCATCTCTGTACCCAATTGATTGATTCCCTGCTGTTGATGTGACCCGTAATATATTCAAGGGCAGACCTAATCCTACTGCGGGAGTCCCCCCTCTCGCAGGTATGGCCCGCTGTGTTATCAAGGGCACACTTTGATGAGGGACTGATAAGTCAGGAGAAGTGGCGAAAGCGCAGGTGTAGGGGTTTTTTAGTTAAAAAATTGCTGTTTACTTTAGGGGGTACCAGGGAGGGGGGAGGGTTTAGACAGGTTGAGACTAGCCAGAAGGGAACGGGCCGAGCCAGCAGACGACGGAGGGAGGCGGATGGTTCCGCTAAGAGGGGGGAAACACAAGTCATTCCGGTGGAGGGCTTCCCCATCCAGACGGTCGTGGGGAGGGGCAGGTCCGAGGGGAGACAAGTTCCATCCTCCCGGTTGGAGGCACGTAGCCGTTGGTTACAAACGGTCAGTTGCCACAACCCCCGCAGGCTAGGAGGTCAGGGAGTACAGAGCCAGGGCCTGCGGCTGATGTTTTGCAACGCCAGGTCCGTTGTCAACAAAGCCCCCCTCATTAATGACCTGGTGTCAGAGGGGGAGCCGGACCTGGCTGGAATTGCGGAGACCTGGTTGGGCCACGAGGGTGGACTCCCCCTCGTTGAAATGTGCCCACCAGACTACCGCGCTTTTCATCAGCCCCGGGCCCTAGGCAGGGGTGGTGGGGTAGCGGTCATTGTTAAGGAATGTCTTGAGCCGAGAGAGACCGTTGTGCCACAGACCACCGGTTGTGAGTCCCTCTGCGTGAAGTGGGGCCTAGGGAGGCAGTTGGGCTTGCTGGTTGTATACCTGGCTCCCCGCTATGTAGCAGCAGCCCTGCCCGAGCTCCTAGAGGTGATCGCTACGGTGGCAGTTGAGACCCCCAGACTTCTAGTCATGGGGGACTTTAACCTGCCATCGGTGGGCGAATCATCCGGGGTAGCTCGGGAGTTCATGGCTTCCATGACGGCCATGGACCTGACCCAAGTAATTCAAGGCCCCACGCACGAGGGTGGACACACACCGGATCTCATCTTTGTCTCAGGCCAATGGAAGAGTGATCTGGGTATAGGGGATATAGTCATCACACCCTTGTCATGGACAGACCACTCATTTCTCCGGCTTGACTTTCCGACCGCTACTCCCCTCCGCGGGGAGGTGGAACCTGAGTTGCCAATCTGGTTCCGCCCCAGGCGCCTGATGGACCCAGATGGGTTCCAAGCGGCGCTTGGGCCACTTCCTGTACCCCTGACCCGCGCCCCGATGGAGGACCTCGTGGCCGCATGGAATACTGCGACCACGGGAGCCTTGGATCGGGTCGCGCCCTTGCGGCCTCTCTTGCGGCGGCGAGCCACCCTGGCTCCTTGGTTTACCGAGGAGCTGAGGGGGATGAAACGCCACAAGAGATGCCTAGAGAGAAGATGGAGGTATACCCGCTCTGAATCTGACCGGACACAGGTAAGAGCCCATTTACGGACTTACATTGTGGCGCTGAGAGTGGCCAAACGCCATCATTGCGCCACTCTCATAGCATCCGCAGATAACCGCCCTGCCGCCCTGTTTAGGGTGACCCGTACCCTCCTTCAACAGAGGGTGCGGGAAGCCCCCTTACAGGGTAGAGCAGAGGAATTTGTGTCTTATCTGCAGGAGAAAATCGCTCAGATACAGAATGAGTTAGCCCCCATTGCTGGTCCAGTGGATTGCCACGAGGGGGATCTTGTTTGGGAGGAGTTTGACTCCGTTACTTCCGAGGATATGGACAGGTTACGTGGGCGACTGCGAGCCACCACATGTTTATTGGACCCGTGTCCCTCCTGGCTTGTACTGGCATCCTGGGAGGTGACACGAGGCTGGCTCCAAGAGGTTATCAACGCATCCTTGAGTGAGGGTTCCTTGCCTGCCTCCCTAAAAGAGGCCATGGTGAGGCCCCTCCTCAAGAAGCCCTCTTTGGATCCAGCTTTATTAACCAACTATCGTCCAGTCTCCAACCTTCCCTTCCTGGCGAAGGTTGTTGAGAGTGTGGTGGCACAACAGTTTCCCCGTCATCTGGAGGAAATTGATTATCTAGACCCGCGCCAGTCCGGCTTTCGACCCGGGCATAGCACCGAGACGGCATTGGTCGCGTTGGTGGATGATCTCTGGAGGGCCAGAGATGGGGGTTGCTCCTCCATCCTGGTTCTGTTAGACCTCTCGGCGGCTTTCGATACCATCGACCATGGTATCCTATTGCATCGGCTGGGGGGGTTGGGGGTGGGAGGCACCGTTCTGCGGTGGTTCTCCTCCTACCTCTCTGGCCGATCGCAATTTGTGTTGGCAGGAGAGCAGAGGTCGACCCCGAGACCCCTCACATGTGGGGTGCCTCAGGGGTCGGTCCTCTCGCCTCTCCTGTTCAACACATACATGAAGCCGCTGGGCGAGATCATCCGTGGTTTTGGGGTAGAGTATCATCTCTACGCTGATGATACTCAGCTGTATATATCTACCCCAAACCACCCCAACGATGCCGTAGCGGTGATGTGCCAGTGCCTGGAAGCCGTGCGGATCTGGATGGGAAGTAACGGACTCAGGCTCAACCCGACCAAGACCGAGTGGCTGTGGTTTCCGGCTGCCCGATTCAACCAGCTGACTCCATCGCTGGCCATAGGGGGCGAACATCTTGCCCCTGTGGATGGGGCGCGCAACTTGGGTGTCCTCCTGGATACCCGGCTGTCCATGGAAGATCAAGTGACAGCCGTGGCCAGGAGGGCGTTTTACCAGGTTCGCCTGGTACGCCAGTTGCGCCCCCTATTGGATCGGGACGCCCTTCCCACAGTCACTCATGCTCTCGTGACATCCCGACTGGATTATTGCAACTCTCTCTACATGGGGCTCCCCTTGAGGTGTACCCGGAGGCTTCAGTTGGTCCAGAACGCAGCCGCGCGAGCAATTATGGGCACCTCTAGGTTTGCCCACGTAACACCGCTCTTGCGCGAGCTGCACTGGCTACCTGTCGTCTTCCGGGTGCGCTTCAAGGTGTTAATTACCATCTTCAAAGCGCTCCATGGCTCGGGACCTAGCTACCTGCGGGATCGGATCCTGCCCCATACATCCTCACGGCCGATTCGCTCCCACAGAGAGGGACTTCTCCGGGTGCCGTCCACTAGACTTTGTCAGCGGGCGACGCCCAGGGGAAGGGCCTTCTCTGTGGCGGGCCCAGCCCTCTGGAACGACCTTCTCCCCGATATCAGGACAACCACGGACCTCCGCTCCTTCCGCTTAAAATTAAAGACACACTTTTTTCGCCTGGCCAGCCTTGGGTAGTTTCTTTTTAGGTTAGGGGTTTTAGGGGTATTTTTAGTTTAGTTTATGGGTTTTAGCGCAGGATCAATTTAATCCATTTTTAATTTTGTATTTTGTATTTTGTCTGTGGTCTTATTTGTATTTTTAATTGCCTGTGCCCCGCCTCGAGTCCCCTTGGGGAGAGAGAGCGGGATATAAAATTAAATTATTTTTTATTATTATTATTATTAAATTATTATTATTATTATTAGATACTTTGGAGCATTTTCAAGTGTTCGAAGGGCTTTGCATGAAATAACCAGTTGCATCTTGCAAATGACCTAAATATTAGGTGGCACTGGTATTCCTTGGAATGCAGAAATTTAGACAAAGTGGTTAATCCTAGCTAAAGTTTTGAGCTGGAAACATCTAGATCCATAATAGTCTCTGAATTATGCTGCCCAACCCACTATCAAAGTAAAACATGATTGCATCATTATGCAAAATGTGGCAGTTGTCTCAGACAGCAAATACTGAGAGGATTTATATCAAGGTTCTAGCAGAGAATGGTTAGACCCAACAAGGCCAGAAGCCTTCAAGGATGATGGCAATATTACAGTAGTGTACTCTCCATGTTGGACAAATATTTCACTAACAGTTCAGCTGGCTTTTATCCAGATATTGGTTTGCTTATACAGGTGAAACTCAAAAAATTAGAATATCGTACAAAAGTTCATTTATTTCAGAAATGCAAATTAAAAGGTGAAACTAATATATGAGATAAGACTCATTAATGCAAAGCAAGATAGTTTAAGCCGTGATTTGTCATAATTGTGATGATTATGATGTACAGCCCATGAAAACCCCAAATCCACACTCAGAAAATTAGAATATTACATGTAATCAATAAAATGAGGATTGTACATAGAACAATATCGGACCTCTGAAAAGTATAAGCATGCATATGTACTTGGTTTGGGCCCCTTTTGCAGCAATTACTGCCTCAATGCAGCATGGCATAGAAGCTATCAGCCTGTGGCACTGCTGAGGTGTTATGGAAGACCAGGATGCTTCAATAGTGGCCTTCAGCTCTTCTGCATTGTTCGGTCTCATGTCTCTCATCTTTCTCTTGGCAATGCCCCATAGATTCTCAAATCACGGCTTGAACTATCTTGCTTTGCATGTAATGAGTCTTATCTCATATATTAGTTTCACCTTTTAAGTTTCATTACTGAAATAAATGAACTTTTGCACGATATTCTAATTTTTCGAGTTTCACCTGTAGTTATGAGTACAATGAGGCTTGGCCATGTAATATCATTATTTTGGGAGTTGCATTGGCTCCCAATTATTGGGCAGCTGTTGAGCAAAATTCAAGGTGCTTGGTGTCACTTTTAAAACCCTACATGGTTCAGGACCTGGATAATTCTACCCATCCAGTGATGCCAAGGAGATGCAGCTTGATCAAGGGTCCTACCACTGAAACAATGCCTTCTGGGTGATGGCCCCTCTCCTTGCAGCAGCATCCTTATGAAGCCAGGTAATTTCTTCCTTACAGTACTTTGTTTTCAGACACACACAAAAACTTTGCCTTTGGGACAAGTGCTTAGGGATGAGTAAAAAGTTGCTGCACTTAAATGATATTATATTCATTTGGATGGAATGTTTTGTGCTTTATGGTTTTTGAATATTTTAGCCCTACTTATCTTGGTCTGTTGTAAATCACCCAGAGTCTTAGGAAAAAAGACGAGCAGACAAACTGAAGCACGTGATGAATTAACTTAAATACATAAATCCCCTCAAATTACAACAGTCTATGTTGGCTAACATACACACAAACACAAATACCAATCAATCTACATGGACATACTTATGTGGGTGCTGTGCATATGTTTCATCCCTGTAATAAAGCTATTACAGATGCGCCTATGAAGTCTACTTAGAAGCAACTAATATCAGCCATCTAGTGGGGATTGAAGTCACTATTTATCTTCTGCATAGTTCGGCATTTTCACTTTTGTACCCAACCCTGGAAATGGACATTTCCTTGAGTGAGGTTATAGCAATCCTTTCAAGTAAAGCTACTTACACAGAAGCCTGCTTTTCATTCAGAGTGCTGATAGCTGCATCCAAGCGAACAGCTACATTTGGGCTGTAATCCATCCTGGGAACATTTTGTTATGAAGGGCAGCGTGCATGAAGAGTTTTCTTGCTGAACGGGGCCCCAGTATGAAAGTCTTGAATTTTGGTGGTTGTAATCCAAGACCTTCGGAGGACACAATGTCGGGGGAAGACTGCTGCGTGTAAGCAGCAGGATCATCTAATTTGATTTGTTTTACACGGATCACTCTGACAGGTGTGAAAAAATGCCTGCTAACACAAGAATTGCAGAACATATTTCAATAAATAGTCAGGAACAGCGGCATGAACAGCTTTCTCCTCAAAATTCTCCCCCAAAATCTCTGCCCTTGATTTCTAGTTTTCCGTCATCGGACAGTATAATACTAATGTGTATACAAAGTCTGCTATTTTAACTGTAATCTGCCACTGAGATGCGGTTTTGAATCAGAAAGGGAAAGCAGAAATTATGCACCAGGAGCAGAGGATACTCCGTGACTGCAGGGTCTGCTCTTTTTCTTTAAAAAAAAAAAAAAGGGGGTGGTGGTGGGTTGACTTCTGGAAGCAGAAAGGCTTGGAGAAGGAATGGCATAATTTTGGGGCTTGTTTTGTATTTTGGGATTTCAGGATGTTTTTTAAAGGCCTTGAAGCCTCTCGGATTCTTAATAGATATTTATTTAAATTTATTTATTTAAATGTTTTCTTTAAAAAAAAATTACACCATCCATCTCCAGATGTTTGGTGTCAGATTTTAGTGGTTCGGACTTGATGGACTTCACAGGCTAAAGCAGTGGTTCTCAACCTTCCCAATGCCGCGACCCTTTAATACAGTTTCTCATATTGTGGGGGCCACCAACCATAAAAATGGTGTCTCGGTTCCTAAGACCATCAAAAATATGTTTTCCGATGGTGTTAGACGACCCCTGTGAAAGGGTCATTCGACCCCCAAAGGGGTCCCGACCCACAGGTTGAGAACCACTGGGCTAAAGGAAGCTGACACAAAAGGCCTCTAATGGGCTATAGGCTCCCGATTAAAAGCAAATAAACCTACAGAACAGGGCCCTCACCGCCCCACCCCCAATAACATTTGCTGACTGAGACGGACCTTCAAATGATGTCATCCAGTGGTGAAATGCAATTTTTTTTGCTACCAATTCTGTGGGCGTGGCTTGGTGGGCGTGGCAGGGGAAGGATACTGCAAAATTTCCATTTCCACCCCACTCCAGGGGAAGGATATTGCAAAATTTCCATTCACTCCCCAGTCTGGGGCCAGCCAGAGGTGATATTTGCCGGTTCTACGAATTGCTCAAAATTTCTGCTACCGATTCTCCAGAACCTGTCAGAACCTGCTGAATTTCACCCCTAATGCCATCCCACTTATTTATTTATTAAATTTATACCCCGCCCTTCTCCAAACGGACCCAGGGCGGCGCACAGGAATATTAAAAGTACATACAAAAACCATATAAAATTTTAAAAACTTATTCAATAAAATCCTGCGCTAAAAACCAAATTAAAATCCCCAAATTTAAAACTATCTAAAAGTCAGTTATGGAGGTTATGCTAGGCCGGCTAGATGGAACAAATGTGTCTTTAGACACTTGCGGAAGAGGCGGAGGTCGGAGATGGTGTGAAGTTCAGGGGGTAGGTTGTTCCAAAGGGCTGGGCCCGCCAAGAGAAGGCTCTTCCCCTGGGTGTCGCCAGTCGGCATTGTCCGGCCGACGGTACCCTGAGAAGGCCCTCTCTGTGGGAGCGTATCGGTCTAAGGGATGTATGGGGCAGGAGGCGGTCTCGCATATAACTAGGCCCCGAGCCATGGAGCGCTTTAAAGATGGTCGTTAGAACCTTGAAGCACACCCGAAAGACCACAGGAAGCCAGTGCAGCTCGCGCAGGATTGGTGTTATATGGGAGTGTCTAGGCGCTCCCGTAATCACCCACGCGACTGCATTCTGGACTAACTGCAGCTTTCGAGTGCACCTCAAGGGAAGCCCCATGTAGAGAGCATTACAGTAGTCGAGTCGAGAGGTCACGAGTGCTTGAGTGACTGTGCGTAAGGCATCCCGGTCCAGTAAGGGGCGCAATTGGCGTATCAGGCGTACCTGATGAAACGCCCCCCTGGCCATGGCCGCCACATGGTCCTCCATGGACAGCCGGGAATCAAGGAGGACACCCAAATTGCGCGCCCTCTCCATGGGGGCCGGTGTTTCGCCCCCAATGGCCAGAGTTGGAATAATCTGGCTGAACCGGGGTGCCGGAAGCCACAGCCACCTGAGTTTGTTACTACCCATTCAGATCCGTACGGCCTCCAAACACCGGGACATCACCTCGACGGCATCGTTGGGGTGGTCTGGGGTGGATATGTACAGCTGAGTATCATCAGCGTACAGATGATATCCCACCCCAAAACCACAGATGATCTCGCCCAGCGGCTTCATATATGTGTTGAATAGCAGGGGCGAGAGGACCGACCCCTGAGGAACCCCACATACGAGGGGCCTCGAGGCCGACCTCTGCCCCCCTGCCAACACATATTGCGACCGACCAGAGAGGTCAGACGAGAACCACCGCAGAACCGTGCCTCCCAGCCCCAACCCCCCCCAGTCGGCGCAATAGGATACCATGGTCGATGGTATCAAAAGCCACTGAGAGGTCTAATAGGACTAGGATAGAGGAATATCCTCTATCCCGCGCCCTCCAGAGATCATCAACCAACGCGACCAATGCCGTCTCGGTGCTGTGACCGGGTCGGAAGCCGGACTGGCGCGGGTCTAGATAATCAACTTCCTCCAAGTGTCGCAGAAACTGTTGAGCCACCACACTCTCTACAACCTTCACTAAAAAGTGAAGGTTGGAGACGGGACGATAGTTCTCTAATAATGCTGGATCCAGGGACGGCTTCTTGAGAAGGGGCCTTTCTACCGCCTCTTTCAAGACGGCAGGCAAGGACCCCTCACTCAAAGATGCGTTGACAATGCCCTGGAGCCAGCCTCGTGTCATCTCCCAGGATGCCAGTACAAGCCAGGAGGGACACGGGTCCAATAAACATGTGGTAGCCCTAAGTCTCTTTGACAACTTGTCCATATCCTCGGTAGTAACAAAGTCAAACTCCTCCCAAGATGGTGTCTCAAGAACAGCCTCGGACCGCCCGACTGAACCACTGTCGATGGAGGGTAGCTCGTTCCGAATCTGAGTGATTTTCTCTTGCAGATAAATCGCAAATTCCTCTGTGCGACCCTGCAAAGGGGCTTCCCGTGGCCTCTGATGAAGGAGGGAGCGGGTCACCCCAAACAGGGCGGCAGGGCGGTTATCTGCGGATGCAATGAGGGTGGCACAATACTCGCATTTGGCCACCCTTATCGCCACTAAGTAAGTCCTAATATGGTCTCTCACTAGTGTTCGGTCGGCTTTGGAGTGAGAAGATCTCCATCTGCTCTCTAGGCGTCTCTTGTGGCGCTTCATCTCCCTCAGCTCCTCAGTGAACCAAGGAGCCTGGGTGATTCGTCGCCGCAAGAGAGGCCGCAAGGGCGCGACTCGGTCCAAGGCCCCCATGGCTGCACTTAACCATGCGGCCACTAGGTCCTCAGTCGAGTCGCGGGGCAAGTCCACAGGAATATCAGGCTCCGCCTCCCCGCGGTGAGGTGTGGCAATCGGAAAGTCCAGCCGAAGGAGAGCGTGATCTGTCCATGACAGGGGTGTGATGACTAGATCCCCTATTCCCAGATCACGACTCTACTGTCCCGAGACGAAGATGAGATCCAGGGTGTATCCACCCTTGTGAGTAGGGCCTAAAACTACCTGGGTCAGGTCCATGGCTGTCATGGAAGCCATGAACTCCCGAGCTGCACCAGAGGTCTCGCCTACCGACGGCAGGTTGAAGTCCCCCATGACCAGAAGTCTGGGGGTCTCAACCGCCGCCTCGGCTATCACCTCTAGGAGCTCGGGCAGGGCTGTTGTTGCATAGCGAGGAGCCAGGGATACAACTAACACGCCCAACTGCCTCCCTAGGCCCCACTTCACGAGGAGGGACTCACACCCGGTCGTCTGAAGGATCGTGGTCTCCTTTGGCTCAAGACCTTCCCTAACCATAATCGCCATCCCCCCACCCCTCCCTAGGGCCCTAGGCTGATGGAAGGCTCGGTAGCCTGGTGGGCACATTTCCACGAGGGGTAGTCCTCCCTCGTGGCCCAACCAGGTTTCCGTGATACCCACCAGGTCCGGGTCCCCCTCTGACACAAGGTCATGGATGAGGGGGGCTTTTTGTACCACAGACATACACAGATGTCAAATGTTACTTTGACACCCCTGGTAGAAAATTTCTGGTCACAAATTTAGTGATAAATATATTGTATTATTTTGTATCCATGTTATGATACTGAACATCTATTGCCCAAAGCTTCTGTTTCGTTCTACCCAACTGGAGAGTTAGCCTTGGACCAGAAGGTGGCCATTTGCGGATGTATTTATGCATATGTTTGTGAATGTGGAGTTGATTCAATGCTCGGGAGCTGCAATTTTTGTCCTGGACCCTGCCAGTTAGGATAGCAGAGTAATTCATGAGGAAGAAATATGCACGCATCTCCCTTTTCCTTAAGAATGTCATTACATAAAAGCCCGGGGTGGTGGGGGGAGAGTTTTGAATAGAATTTGGCCTCCTGTTGTTTACATGGAACATTTCACTCCAAATTAGAAAAAGGAATACCCATCAAGATTATTCCCCCCGCCCCTTAGTAATGCTTAGGCATTTATTTATGATGCAAAGTTATTCTGCCCTCATGACTATTTTAGATTCCTCTTGCCCCTGAAGATTAATAATTAATCTAAACCCTCCAGAAATATTTAGGGCGCAGAACGATCCAACTGATCTCACAGAAAATGGTGTCATGAGGTTTATGAAAGCAGCCAAATCCTGGGATAAGTTATGCCCCAGGCATCATTCTTAAGAGGAAAGCTATAATTCTCCTTGGCCACCATCAAAATACAGCAACCAACACAGGTTGAGTAACATCTACATATTCTTTGAAGTGGGGCTGTAATTCCTATGGCAGGGGTCTGCAAAGTTGGCTCTTTTAAGACTGGTGGACTTCAACTCCCAGAATTCCCCAGCCAGCTATGCTATGCTGGCTGGGGAACTCTGGGAGTTGAAGTCCACCAGTCTTAAAAGAGCCAACTTTGCAGACCCCTGTCCTATGGCAATTTGCATGTTCTCTGGTGTAGGCAGAGCAACAGCTGATTAATGCTTGACTGTCTTTTATATGAGATTCAATCCCAATAAACTTCTCTCACTTGAAGCGCTGGACAAAAAAAAAAAAAAGCTGAAATGCATGAAATCCCCAAAATTATTTAGTGCTCTCCATGGATTTTTCCCCCCTCCATCATATTTGGCACACATAAATTTGGGAAGCGGGCCTAAAAGCAGCACAATGGATGTTTTTGTCTGACAATCCCTTTGTGAAAGATTATGGATTTAAGTGCTTACTTTCATTTCATGCAATACTGGCAACAGATGGAGACATACAAAGGAACCAATTTAGGTTTACTTGCTGCAGTGACTTGGATATATTCCCAGCTCGCTGTTAGGGCCCGGAAGTCTGTGGAAAAGAGGCACAAAAATATTTACTGGCTTGCTATCCTAAGTATCAGGATGGTTCATACAGTATTCAGCATTTGGTTAATTAACCTCAGTTACATTTGAGTTGAGAATCTAACTGATAAATCACTCCTTAGTTCTCTAGTCAAGTTTGAGTTGGTACAAAGAAAAGTTTCTCTGTCTTCGTCTTTTTCTCTCATTATTTTTATTGCTTTTATTGCAGCAAATCCATCTGACCTGTACATCTGCAAAAGGAAATGGCTGTTCCCTACATTCAAGATACTCAAAGAAAAAGGTAATGAAAAAAAGTACGGGCCTGCCTTTTCTCTTACCAGAACGAACCTTTCGAAAAAGCCTTGTTGGTGTGCTAGAAAGAGTGCATGTCAATTCCATGCACAGCAAGAAATCTGGGTTAAAGCTGTTACTAGAAATGGCAAGTTCTGGAATGTAATTGTAACCAGGCAGAAGAAAAATGTACTTCGATTTTTAACAGGAAACTTCTGGAGATAAAGAATCTCGTAGAAATTATTTTGGGAACATCCTACACCATTCACAACCATCTGATTCTTCCAAAGGGTGTGCACATTGTTCTAAATTATGGCTAGGCGGCCATTTCTATATGGAGCCATCTCTCTAGTAGAAGGATGCTATGGAAAGAGTATGAGTGCATTTGTGCCACCTGTTGCTTTCTTAAAGTTGGTGTCATCCCCTGGACTTAGTGATAGCTGTGCAGTCCAAGAAAAATATGTATTTAGATTAAGGAGCTGACAACAGGAAGCAACTAGGTTGTTGCTTCCTGTTGCCATTGACTTAAAGCCTTGTTACTCAAATATTTATTTCCCTAGCAGTGACCAGCTACTCTGCAAACCCAGGAGAATGGATTATTCTAATCCAATAGGAGGATGTTTCAAGCACCTGCATAACTCTACTTTGGCCATGCTGTTTGCCTTTCCGTTGAGCTTGAAATAAGAACATCCCAACCTCACCCCAAAGTTTACTACATTGCACTGAGCTGCCTTGGAGAAACACAGATCCCTTCCCAAAAGATGACGTCAATAATGCAATTTTTCTTAATGTCTTTATTTTTATGTATCTGTCCCCTTCAAGTTATTTAATACTCAGCTTTTCCAGATACCCCTAGTGCATATGCCTTTCTTGGCATTCAGTTTTTCTAAATAAGTGTCTATTTTCAGACTATAAATTGTCTGAATTAAATTAAATTAAATATCCAAAATTTACTGCAAAATGTCAGAATTGTCATTATACAGCTCGTCAATTTTAGAGCCTCATATAAATTCACTCCTGTACAAAACTGAGACAGGTTTCTTTTACACTTCATATGGCTTAAAGAAAAACCCACCATTGTTATTAATCTGAATTGTATTTGTTGTCCCTGGAGGAGGATGAGCTCATGAACATGCCTGTGGAATCTTCCAGCAGTCTCAAAAAAGCATCTCCCAGGAAAAGTTTCCATGATTCTGAGAAGGATGTTCCTATGTCACAACAAGAATTTTGGAAACCAAAACACTCCTCTTTAAAGTTTGTTTTTATTATGTCCTTGATCTTAGGTAACCTATGTGCCAAAATGCAGTTTTGAGTTAAAGTCCAACTCACCCCCACAGATAAGAGGACTGCTCTTTAGCATTTAGTATATCTGTGATTTACAAGAACACACAGATCTGTATCCTTGGTGTCAAAGCTCCCCCAGTATAAACTGCAGCAAATGGGGTTTTTATCTCTCAGTGGGTGCATAGGATACATTTCTTGGTCTGCATGCAACCAATCTAATGTAAACCATTATCTTCAGGACAGGAGACTGCATCTCCAACTGCTTTTACAGAGGCTGATATCTGAAATATGTTTGAAGGACATAGTACCATGATCTCCAACAGGCTGTGTGGGCTCATTCCAAGATGTTCAACTTCCTTTGCAGCTTGAAACAGATACCAGTTCGAAGAAAATAAATTCCAGTGATAATGCTTAGCAAGCTAAATTTTTAAGTTGTATTTACACTTTTTAGTTTGCATTTAAAGCACTTTTGAAACGTTTTCTGCTTTTATCCTTTGAAAGGAAGGTTTGGATGTTTTAATTCTCCTTCTCTGTGTCTCTCATATACATCTCAACAATGACTCAAAGGTAACACACACACACACACACACACACACAGAGAGAGAGAGAGAGAGAGAGAGAGAGAGAGAGAGAGAGAGAGAGAGAGAGAGAGAGAGAGAGAGAGAGAGAGAGAGAGAGAGAGAGAGAGAGAGCTTTAAAATTCAGCATAAACCAAAAAACATTTTCCCACTTGAGTGCTGGGATGAGGATGAGAAAAGCTTCAGATACATGTAAAGCCACCCAGAGTCACATTTTTGTGAGACAGGCAGCCCTATAAAATATGATAAGTAAATAAAATAAAGCCACAAAAGCTATACTTCAGCTTGAGGGATCACAGCACAATTGATTTTAAAGCAGGCAGGTACAGAAATGCTGCATTACACATCACCAGTCCCCCCAAATGGGAATCTGTTTCCTAAATGCTAAGATAAGACACTGTCTGCCTCCCAGAGATTCAACAAAGGCTTATGCCTGGATTGGTCACAAAAGTTGTTGGGTAGAACAATCTCTGGCTCTCATGAATTCCCCGTCTCCTACTTCAAAGAAATCAAGTCTATGTAGGAACTGAAATTGTTTTTACTGAGTTGATGTTCTGTCCCAAGTTTTCGGTGGCTCTCAAGTGGAGACAGAAGTGAGAGGGGGTTACATTTGATTTGTATCATCATTTTGAATTATATTTTCCAGTCAACATTTGATGAGATCACAGATCTGTGTTTAATGTGAGTAAGAGGCCATCCTTAATCTCTCACTCATTATTTTTGCAACAGCCAAGGCCTTCTGAAAGGTTTATGATTTTACCTTTGACCCTGGCAGTAAATACACAGTACCAGGGGATTATGGGGTACATTCATTAGGTGTCATGCCCCACCCCCATGCTTTAAAAAGAATTGGAGAAAATATAATGGCTACATTTAGTGTGACTCTATTGAGTGACAAATCAATGCAGCAGAATTACCGATTACTGTACAATGCTATAGGAAACGTAGCAAAAACTATTTTCAAAGATGAAAAAGTCTATGTCTATGAAAGCATTTGTGCACATTTTCCCTGACTTCAGGAAACGTGTTTCTGGGTAAGCTGGATAAATTAAAGTTTCTCTATTAAACTCAGGATTCCTCAAATTTGGGCAGCAGGGTTATGATTTGAAAGCATTCTCATGAAATGGCTGGCATAAATAGACATAGTTAGTCAAAATACCCAAAGGCAAGCTGATGAGGATATGTCCTGTTACTCCCTTTAGTTAACTAATTAATTTTTAAAGAAATAAATTTTCTAAAATGAGGCATGGAATCTGGTGGGTGTACATTTACAGAAATTAGTTATATATAAAATACTGGTTATACTTCAGAGAATCATAAAATTTGATTCATGTGCTACAGCTAGAATTTGTATGTATGATAAAATTTTATACTGATTTTAAGGGGATGGTTGATGAGTTTGAAACAAAGCCCTCCTATCCTTGCAAAATATGAACATGACCCAGTTTTGTGAGTCCATGAGTCCCACTCAATACTTCAGACAAAACTGTAAAAAATTCATGGAATTCTTGTTCCTTGTTTAGATTTGCACCCAACACCATCTTTTCTGATTCATATTCAGCACATTATATTTAGAGTTGGAAAATCTGAATGAAATCTTTTTGTAATATCGATTTTGTTTTCTTCCAACAATTGCTCTTTACGTTTGCCAACTGTAAAATGGGATTATTATTTTGAACCTTCTATTGTACACACAACCAGCAACGCTCATCAATCTACAATCTACCACAATCTACAATTTCTGCTCCCTGGATTCTTTTCTAACAGTGTCAGTCAAATGTCTGACATGCATGATTTTCCTCTATTTTGAGGAAGGACATATGCAATTGTTGTATTCTAAGCTCCCTAGTGGGATTTTGCATCATTAACGAAAGGAAAAGGAGAAACTTCTTTTCCCCCCCACCCAAGTCAAAGGGAAAATCCCTCCCATGCTATGATGCAAATTTCTCCATTTTGAATTTTTGTCCCACCCCTAAGAAGCACGGTGGCTCGCATTGTCAGGATGCTGGGTTGGCAAGCCCACTTTCAAGACCCAACCCTGCCGAAGAAGAGGCTGAGCTTCGTCCTTCATTCCAGCTCCTACTGGGGACATGAAAGGAGCCTCCAACTGTGCATCCCCCAGGTAATGGCAATGTCCTTTCAAAGGTGATAATCATTTCAACCTGGAAGTGCCTTGGTGCTTCTAACACGAGTGTGATGCGACCTCCACCACTAAGGTTCTTGTTGCTCCCAAATGTAAAGTGCTCTTCCACCCAGGGGTGGGTTGCTGCCGGTTTTACTACCAATCAATTCAATCAATCAATTTAATATTTGTAAACCGCTCCCTCTCCCCATAGGGACTCACCCTGTGCACAACGCGTGCAAGCATTGTTCAGTTGTTCTTCACGCATGTGCAGAACAATTTTCAGTGAACTGCACATGCGCAATCACTAAAAACCAAACATGTGGCGCCCAGCAGAAACAAGGGAACTGGTTCAGGGGCGTGGCAGACCTGGGTTGCTGCCGGTTCCGCGACCCAGATCTGAATTCCACTACTGGTTCGGCCAAACCAGGAGCAACCCACCTCTGCTTCCACCTCCCAAAAAGATTTCTGTGCCCCGCTTTAATGCAGAGATTGACTGTCCCCATCCATCTGCTTGTAGACGCCAGGAAATTCACAGAGCAATATCCTGTCTTTTCTGGAGTATTAACAGATGTTCTTAATAATAGAATAGTACATGATCCTCCATGCTTTTTTTTAGTGATGTGAAAGTCCATGCTGTAGGAAAAGGTGTTTTCCTGATTGAGGGAAATTATTGTTCTGCTTTTTAAACAAGTAGGGAGGTAATGCTTTCAATATATAACAAGAAATTCACATAAGCACAACACTCAGTCTTCAGCATGTCTGTCCGTTCTTCTGGTGTGCTGAGAAAAGGGCAATATTTCTGGCAGGGAAAATTATGGGCAGAGAAAGAGGGAAAGCCTGGGTTTTAGTCACCTGCCTATCATTCAAAGGGTGGAAGGCCAAGAGTTCTATTAACTGATGACACCTGTGAGACTCTCTTAGCAATTAACAAGTCAGTAAAAGACACTGGAAAAACAAGCATGTCATTTTCTGTTCTTTAATGAAAACAAAATCAACCCTTTCACTGAGATGTGTTGAAATTGTTCTTTCTATTCCATTTGGCCTCTTCTTCTCCACAAGGACTAACAGGCTGCCTAGTTTGCATTTTTTACAGCACAAAACATGAAAAAGTATTACTAACATGAAAAAAAAGAAGCACAGGTGGTCCATTGCTGGAAATACAGCTGTATGAAAAGCACAACAATTTGAATGTCGTTACATACAGTATGGAAATTTTAAAATTCCTTCCTGATCCACTGAGTTAACAAATATCTTCCATAGTTTTAATCTTACAGTTTACATAATTCCCAGAAACTGGATAGGTAATGGTGACAATGGGTTTACCCCATCAGGGTTGAGGCTTTCTTAAACTAGCTAGTGAAAATTAGCCCTCTAAATATAACTTGGCTTACCAAGTATCACTATCTGGGCCTGAAGCCCTTAGGGTTTTGCTCTCAAGAAGTTGCATTTAATGGGCTGTTGATTGAACTTGTTGATTGAACTTGATTGTTGGAAGAAATATCCATCTGGTTCCGTTCCAGGCGAGGTCCGTGATCGTCCGTAGGTCAAGGGGTAGGTCATTCCAGAGGGCAGGGGCTGCCACAGAGAAGGCTCTCCCCCTGGGGGTCGCCAGCTGACATTGTTTAGCCGACGGCACCCTGAGGAGGCCCTCTCTGTGGGAGCGAACTGGTCGGTGGGAGGTATTTGGTAGCAGGAGGCAGTCTTGAAGATAACCAGGTCCCTTGCCATGGAGCGCTTTGAAGGTGGTTACTAGTACCTTGAAGCGCACCCGGAAAGCCACAGGCAGCCAGTGCAGCTCGCACAGGAGAGGTGTCACGTGGCTGCATCTAGAAGCACCCAAAATCCCCCATGCGGCCGCATTCTGAACTAACTGAAGCCTCCGGGTGCACCTCAAGGGAAGCCCTATGTAGAGAGTGTTGCAATAGTCCAGACGGGAGGTGACGACGGCTTGAGTGACCGTGTGTAGAGCGTCATGATCCAGAAAGGGGCGCAACTGGCGTATCAGGCGAACCTGATAAAAAGCCCCCCTGGCCATGGCTGTCATGTGATCTTCTAAAGACAGCTGCGAGTCCAGGAGGACGCCCAAGTTGCGAGCCCTCTCTGTAGGGGCCAATGACTCACCCCCAATAGCCAGAGATGGCACCAACTGGCTATATCGTGACGCCGGAAGCCACAGCCACTCGGTCTTGGAGGGGTTGAGTCGGAGCCTGTTTCTCCCCATCCAGACTTGCACGGCCTCCAGACACCGGGACATCACTTCCACGGCATTGTTGGGGTGGTCTGGGGTAGAGATGTACAGCTGAGTATCATCAGCATACTGATGGAACTCTACCCCGAAACCTTTATTCATCATTAGCTTTAGTGTTTTGAGAGATGTAAGGAAAAAACACCTCCTCTATTTCCTCTATTTTTTTAATGATTTTATACACCTATTTATTTATTTATTTATTTATTTATTTATTTATTTATTTATTTATTTATTTATTTATTTATTTATTTATTTATTTATTTATTTATTTATTTATTTATTTATTGTTTCGATTTATATACCGCCCTATTTCACCTAAAAGGGACTCAGGGCGGTGCACAGAAAGATAAAACCCCCACAATATACAAAAATATTAAAAACAATTAAATTATTAGGTCTGTGCTAAAATTTAATAAATAATTAAAACTAATAAATATCAAATTAAAATATTCCCTAATCTATGTCAGGCCGGCTAAACGAAAGAAATGTGCTTTTAACATCCGACGGAAGAGGCGTAGGTCCGTGATGGTGTGGATATCGGGGGGAAGGTCGTTCCAGAGTGTCAGACCTGCCACAGAGAAGGCTCATCCCCTGGGAGTCACCAGTCGGCATTGACCGGCTGACGGCACCCTGAGAAGGCCCACTCTGTGGGAGCGGACAGGCCGAAGGGAGGAATGTGGTAGGAGGCGGTCTCTCAAGTAAGGAATGTGGTAGGAGGCGGTCTCTCAAGTCTCTCAAGTAACCAGGACCCGTGCCATGGAGCGCTTTGAAGATGGTAACTAACACCTTGAAGCGCACCCGGAAGACCACAGGCAGCCAGTGCAGCTCGCGCAGGAGAGGTGTTACATGGGAGTAACGAGAAACTCCCAGAATCCCCTGCGCGGCCGCATTCTGCACTAGCTGGAGCCTCCGGGTGCACCTCAAGGGGAGCCCCATGTAGAGGGCGTTGCAGTAGTCTAGGCGGGAAATAACGAGGGCTTGAGTGACCGTGCGTAGGGCATCTCGATCTAGAAAGGGGGGCAACTGGCGTATCAGGTAAACCTGATAGAAGGCCCCCCTGGCCACGGCCGTCACATGATCGTCTAAGGACAGCCGTGAGTCCAGGAGGACGCCCAAGTTGCGGGCCCTTTCTGCGGGAGCCAATGACTCGCCCCCGATAGCCAAAGATGGAGTTAATTGGCTATATCGAGATGCCGGGAACCACAGCCACTCGGTCTTGGACGGGTTGAGTCTGAGTTTGTTCCTCCCCAACCCTGTTTCCTATTATTGCTCCCCCCCCCCGCAACCCCGCGCACAATCTAGGGTCCCAAAAACTCAAGGATGGTTTCTAGCTGGTTTGGTCCAGGTAACTGGTTGTTATTTTTTTTTTCTAAGTTGCATCTAAACTTTTTTGATTCACATTGACCAGATACTCAGTAGACAGGAATGAGCTGGAGGGAAGAAGCTGAGAAAATAGGGGAGGGACAGGAGGGCTGGAAGAATGATGATAGAATGGTGGGGGGGTGGGGTGTACAGCCAATCCATTGGTTGTCTAAATTGAACATTCCACAGCAAAGATTGTTACCTTTTCTCAAAATAGGTGTTTAAGCTTCCTGATTATTTTCATTGTTACACTAACTGAATTTTCTTCAGCTCTGTTATACTTATTTTTCAAATGGGGCAGCCGGACTACAATAATCAAATCAAACGATGGTTTTGTGAGAGTAAACAACAATCCCGTACGATGAATTAATGAAATAAAACTTTCTGATGGAATACTGAAATTGTTTCTGAAAGTACATTTTATCTTAGATTTACAGTATTAACCCTAAAACCCCAACCCATTTATTTCCCCATCTTGATCATAATGCCTTGAAGAACGATTCTAAGATTATTGTTGGCTGTTTATGTTTGCGTAGCCCCAGTCAAAGTGTTACGCGATTGATGTTTTAATTTTTTAATATTTTTTCCGCTATTTAATAAAGTTAGGAAGTTCATTTAAATGTTATAGCTTTATTCTTCTGGGTTTTTTTAAATGGCAAATGTACGAATTATCTTTCCCAAGATGAAAGATAGCAGGCAAAATAAACATGTAGCTTGACTTATTCTTACCCACTGTTGGAACATAATAACACATTTATTTTGGCCTTGTAAATTTTACCAGCAGCTTTATATTCCACTCTTGAATAAATATATCTAATTAGTCTAGCATTTTCTCCCTTCCACAAGTGGTCGCTTCTTCTGTTTGATCCTGCTTGAAACAGCATACCACATACCCAAAGCACACATTTCTTGCTATAGGCCATGAAATGAGACCACATTTCTCCATTCAATGCAACTGCAAATTAAATCTCCAACTTGTGCAATGCTCTGCACTTTTATCTAGCAATTTGTGATTGTAAGTAGCCACACCACAGATACATGCAACACAACCTACATGTCAGAAGCATAATACGTTATAATTTTGTAAACAAGGTTGCTTCGCTTTTTTTTTTTATGACATTGATAGTTGAGGGGGTAATAATAGGAAGTCTCTTCCCAAAAGTAAGAAGATTTTTATTTAAAATAATTAAGGCCTTTGGTTGCAATAGTTACACTTATTTAGAGTGAGACAATTGCTTTTACTAAACCCTTTCTGGCAGTAGAAGTTGGCCGCATTGTTGGATGCCTTCCAAATGCTAATCCTTTCAATCCAGGCTCCAATAATTGAATTAAAAGGTACTTTTTCTTATCAGTGCACTGAGATAACTGAGTGACAGTTGTGTTTTTTTTAACTATCATTAATGGAAACCTGTTTCTGATAGAAAGAATAATTATGTTAAAAGCCAAGTCCATTTATCGGGAGAATGTTGACATAAATGTGGTTTGGAATTATCAAGTCAAGGGTAGAGTGTGAAAATGAAAGGCTGTGAGGTAGAACACTGAAAATAATGACTTTCTAATCTCATTATAACTGATAAATTGTATTGCAGAAGGTAATATATTGGACTGGAGCAATTTGGGGAGTTTATGCTTCTTTCTTTTATTTCCCAGGAGGGAAAAATATATAAAAGTCTGATATTTCTGTGTTTAAGGAGGAGGTGTTTTTTTTCTTCTTCAAAAAAACAACTAAGCCTGTGTTTTCTCATCCAATACAATTGGATATCTGATTTTTATGGAGATTTATCAGTTTGAGGCTTAGATCTGAATCTATCACTGAGCTACTCAATATTCTTTGAGCTTTGAGTCCCAAATAGTACTGGTTTCAAAGGTTTAGTTTGCCATCCCATTCATTTATTCATTCATTCATTCACTTTTTGGTTCACATTTCTCCTGAAAAGGGTCTAACAAATTTGGAAAACAGAATTTAAAAAGTTAGGGACATAAATTAAATGTGAGTTTTTCTAAATGTGAAAAGAATGAAGATTGAAGAAGTGTTTCCTATAGCCTGGGAATATCATAGGAGAAATAGCAACAGCATTTATATATCAACTCATAGCTCTTTACAGCTCTTTACATTCTCTGGGTAGTTTTCAATGATGAAGCATTATTTGCATATTGACCCCAACAATCTTGGCTCTCGTTTACTGACCACTGAAGGATGAAAGGCTGAGTCAACCTTGATCTCCATCAGGATCAAACTCCAGATTGTGTGCAGTTTGCTTGTAATACTGTCCTGTTTAGCATGCCATATAGTATGTGCCTACAACAATTTTTAACTCGCAGGCAAATTCAGAATTAAATAATAACAATGTGACATAGACAAAATGATATGGTCTCTTACTGATTACGGAAAGTAAAATGGTAAGAAAGCTGACCAATAAATGAATGGATACTTAATCCCTGAAGTAACATTTCAGAATAACAGAGTTGGATGGGACCTTAGAGATCTTCTAGTCCATGTCCTACTCAAGAAGGAAATCCTATACCATTTCAGACAAATGGTGGTCCAATCTCTTCTTAAAAACTTCCAGTGTTGGAACACTCATATTTCACTTCAGTGAAAGTTCAGTTAACAAACCTACTTCAGGACAATTTGTATTTTCCATCTTAAAAATACAGGAACTACACGCAAATTCAGCAATCAAAAAATTTGGTGGTTTAATCACAGATGACTCTGGAATCTGCTAAAGCTACTGTCAGGCTTCCAAATAGCATCTGTGTTGACACATCTGGGAAAATGCAAATCTGAAAGCTTCCAGGTTTTCCCATCCAGTTGAAAATTCAAGATCCTTCCCTAATACCCACAAGTTCATCCCATGGTCCAATCCTCCACTGCCATAAAGACAGATTCCTCCCATCCAGTTCTGGCCAGGTGCAGAGACAAAGACGACCTTGGGTTTCTAAGAAGAATGTTATTATGGCTTACTTACTTACTTTATTAGATTTCTATCCCGCCATATCTCCCAAAATGGGATTCAGGGCGGCGCACAGGAATTTAAAAATCTAAAAATACAAACAATACAAAATTCTACAAAAGTTAAAACTAAAATTAAATAATTTAGCCCGTGCTAAAAGACCAATATTAATTTAAAACCCAACTCTAAAAATAGCATATGGAAGAAATATGTTTTCAGTGTCCGGCGGAAGAGGTGAAGGTCAGTGATAGTGCGAAGGTCAGGGGGGAGGTCATTCCAGAGGGCAGGGCCTGTCACAGAGAAGGCTCTTCCTCTGGGCGTCGCCAGCGGCATTGTCCGGCGGACGGCACCCTAAGTAGGCCCTCCCTGTGGGAGCGGACGGGTCGAATGGAGGTATGTGGTAGTAGGCGGTCCTGCAAGTAACCAGGTCCGCTGCCATGGAGCCAGTGGTGGGTTTCTGCAGGCTCGCATCTACTCGCGAGAGCCGGTTGGTGAAATTTAGAGAACTGGTGAGAGGGGGTTCCACCGGCGTACCTGGAAGTAAATCTGGCCCGCCGCTGCCAGTGACCCAACAGGAAGGAAAGGAAGGTAGGAAGAAAGGAAAGAAAGAAGAAAGAAAGAAAGAAAGAAAGAAAGAAAGAAAGAAAGAAAGAAAGAAAGAATGAATTTATCATCACAATTGAGTCCAAAATTTTGGTTGCTAAGCAAGAGCGTTGTTAAATGAGTTTCACCACATTTTAAAAGGTGGCCACTCCCACCCTGTCACATGACTGCCAAGCCATGCCCACAAAATAGGCCACACCTATAGAGTAGGTTCTAAAAAATTTAAAACCCACCACTGCATGGAGCGCTTTAAAGATGGTTACTAAAACCTTGAAACGCACCCGGAAGGCTACTGGTAGCCAGTGCAGCTCGCGCAGGAGAGGTGTTACATGGGAGTATTTTGAAACTCCCAAGATCCCCCGCGCGGCCGCATTCTGTACCAACTGGAGCCTCCGGGTGCATCTCAAGGGATGCAATAGTCCAGGCGAGAAATGACAAGAGCTTGAGTGACTGTATGTAGGGCACCACAATCCAGAAAGGGGCGCAACTGGCGTATCAGGTGAACCTGATAGAAGGCCCCCCTGGCCACGGCCATCAGATGGTCATCTAAGGACAGCCGGGAATCCAGGAGGACACCCAAGTTGCGGGTCCTTTCTGTAGGGGGGTAGTAATTTCCCCCCAATAACCAGAGATGGAACTAACTGGCTATGTCGTGGCGCCGGAAACCACAGCCACTCGGTCTTGGACGGGTTGAGTCGGAGCCCGTTCCCCCCCAGCCAGACCCGCACGGCTTCCAAACACTGGGACATCACGTCGGCGGCATTGTTGGGGTGGTTAGGGGTAGAGATGTACAGCTGGGTGTCATCAGCGTACAGATGGAATTCTACCCCAAAACCACAGATGATCTCGCTACATATCACCCCACTCCATATCATTCCCCCTCCCATTTTCCCACAGTAGAAAGTATGGCAGGCCTGAAGTCGAAAAAGAAAAGATGGCTTGCAGGCATGACCGGTACATAATTTGCATTTATTTTTATTTATTAATAGAGAAGCAAATAAATAATATATTGATGATTTACAAGAATGCATTTTGTTTAGATTTGGTTGCTCAGTTTTATTTCATTGTTTTGTTTCTTGCTTACTATTTTTTTTAAATACGTAAACACATTAGCAAAGACATACACAACATTTATACATCACATCAGAACTTCATGTTTCTTCCTATAGCAGATATCAATCGGTAGAAGAATTCATTTGTATAATATCAGGAACAGAATATACCTGGGTGATGTTTACCTTAACGAAATGTAAATGAAATGCTTTTTTTCTTCTCCTACCAGCTACTTTTAAATGCATGTGTGTTCCTCATCCCAAGTTCAATGTAGTTGCAGGGAGAATTTAGTGTACAGGTAGTCCTCAATTTACAACAGTTCATTTAGTCACCTTTCAAAGTTACAATAGCATTTTTAAATTGACTTATGACCACTTTTCACATTTACAACCATGGCAGGATCCCCATAGTCATGTGATCAAAATTCAGACGTATGGGAACTGACTCTCATTTATGACCGTTGTAGTGTCCCAGGATTATGTGATCACCTTTTCTGATATTCTGTCAACCAAAGTCAATGGGAAAACCCATGAAATGAATCTTCATTTAACAACCTTGTTACTAATTTAACAACTGCAGTGATTCACTTAACAAGAAAGGTCAAGAAAGGTCATAGATTGGCACAAAATTCACTTAACAAATGTCTCACTTAGCAACAGACATTTGGGGCTCAATTGTGGTCGAGGAGTACCTGTATTCTGAAGATCAACCATCTGAGCCAGCGTAAGACCATTTCCTGACTTGCTCAGAAGTGCTTTTCTGACTTGCCTGCATTTGTTGACTTTTTGTACACTTCTGTTGCATCCATCAGCCCAAATTCAGCAAAAGTCAGTCACATAAAAGCCCCATGTAAATTCATTGGATTTGGGTTAAATTACAGCACTTGAAAGCTATAAATTCCATAGGAATTTAAGACACAAATCACGGTTGCTGAATTGCTTGTTGTGTTTCACATCAAGACAGCTTAGCAACATTGTGATAAGGAAATCTAGAAACTCGTTTGAGTACCAAAGGAAAAGCTGAGGGGGGGAGAGAGAGTAAGAACACTTATGTAAAGAACCAAAGACACAAGCTGTCAACATCTATTTTTGTGTAGTATATGTTCTGTGACTGTTAATACTACCCAGAGGACAGCAAAATCAGCTTGGTATGTTTCATTGAGGTCACAAGCTATTATGCTGACACCACAGGTTTGTGAGCATATGTGCAGGCCATAAATAAATCAAGATGCGTCTGGGACCTGTGGAGAGCTTCAGGAGTCAGAAACGTTTTAACGGACAAGGCTGCTAATTTTTTCCATGTAGCACTCACACATTTCTGGAAGCCGTACACAGGCTGGAGGTTGCACAATCTTTCCACTGAGGTATATACCACATGAAGGCAAACTTTTTGTATTTTGAACACGATGGGAAAAATTATATGGGGCAGATTGTGTGTCATACAGGAGACACTACCCCACCCCAACTTTCTTGAGGGGATTACAGTTTTATGAGGCAAAGGATTATTTCAGTTTTACTATTGCGCCAGATGTGGTAGCTTGCTTCTGATACACAGTGAAGTATTGGACAGGAACCAGAGGGCTTGCTTTCCATCACTTTTCAATACATAAACCTTTTCCATTAAGGAACCCACATGACTTGCGTACAGATGTTTCCAAAGGTTTAAAAACATTAAATGCTAACAATTTATATTCAACATCTTTAGTAGAGGGATGCTTATGCAACCTACTGTATTTTTCGGAGTATAAGATGCACCCTTCTCCCTCAAAAAAGAGGGTGAAAATCTGGGTGCATCTTATACACTGAATACAGCATTTTTGGCCTCCTGAAACCCCGCCCCCTTTGCAAAAATGACCATGCATAGCCTTTAGGAAGCTTCCAGAGTGCTCCTGGGGGCTGGGGAGATTTGAAATGAGTTAAAAATGGGCCATTTTAAAATTGTTTCTCTTCCCCCCCCAGCCCCCAGGAGCACTCCATAAACCTCCTAAAGGCTATGCATGCCCTTTTTTGAAAAAAAACGGGCCCGTTTTCACACCAAAATGGGCCATTTTTGGGAGGTCTGCAGAGTGCAAAAACTTTTTTTTTTTAATTTGCCTCTTCAAAATCTTGGTGTGTCTTATACTCCGAAAAATATGGTAGTTAAATTTACCACTCAGAAATCCATAGGAGTATAGGGGGGGGGGGGGCGCTTAACAAGCGATGGCAGCTAACCTGCTAAATTAGATTGGGAATGGCCAATCAAGAGGATCTAGGTGATGGCAATGGTTCAGTGTGTAAATGAAGTCAAGGGCTGTCAATCCAAATGAAAAATTAGGTCTTTTTCAGCCTGGAATGAAAATGCAGAAAACTGCTAAAGTGTTCATCCCACTTGACTTAGGATACATTGGGCATCGCTGCCTTTATCCACTCCCTCATTCCTTAAAACTAATTGACAGAAATTTGTCTTCTGTTCTGTGGACCTGGCAACACTGAGAATCTGGAACAAGCATTTATTCTTCTAGCTGTCAGACTAATGAAATTCTATCATTCCCACTTCAGGCAAAAGGGATACATAATGAATCGCATGCACTATCCCCTTTCATCCCTGCCCTTGTTTCATGCTGTATTTGATCACAATTTTAAGAAGTGATTTCTACCTCAGGGTTAAATATTTTAAAAAGGTTAAATGTTTTTAAAAAGGGGGGGGGAATTACTATATTGGATTTCTGATTCTCCATGTTTTATATATCTGTTAATTTCCAATATTTACAGACATTTAGAAGCCAGTAAATGATTCCATGCTGTGTGATGGGTTCAAATTCAAATTCAAATTTATTCGATTTATAAACCGCCCCCTCTCCCCAAAGGGACTTGGGGCGGTGTACAGGAAAAATTAAAAAACCATATAAAACATACAATATATACAAAGTTAAAAATGAATTAAATTAAACCTGTACTAAAATTTAAAAACATTTAAAATACAACCCACCTAAGCTAAAATTCCCTAAAGTCTAATATCCATATACGTATTTGGCAGATGTTATATTGAGGGAGTCAAAACTGTTACGCAAGACCAGCTTGCTGAAAGAGATAGGTTTTAAGTGAACGGCGAAAGAGGGGAAGGTCCGTGATAGTGCAAAGTTTGGGGGGGGTAGGGTTACATGTATGGGAAACATTCTTGCTTAAATTTAAAACTTTTATTGTGTATTTTGTTAGTTTTGCCATTGTTGTATATTCTCCACATTTGAGTTCCCAGTCAATTGTATCTTTCTTCCAATGTTGAGCAAAATTGAGTTTTGCTGCTACAAGCATATATCCCATTAAATCATAACATTTCTTGTGTAAGTATAATCTTTATTGTCATTGTACTTAAATACAATGAAATTGTCTTTTTTCCTTGCCCTCCTACACTCTTTTCTTTAGCAATCACTCTTTAATATCAAATGTCATTGCGTTGTGCTTTGCAATATTATGTTTGTAAAACGTTTGCCTGAAGGCCAAGAGTTATGAAATGATACAAATCCCCATATAATCCCCATATACCTTAATTTGCAGCCATCAGCCTTAATATCTAGTTTGCCATTTTTGGAAAATAACACTAGACTGATCCATTAGGCAGGTTGTATGTCCCTCCTAGCACCCAACAATTGGCAAGTGGAGCAAGTCTCCCATTTAGTAAAATACTAAAATAGTACAGTGAAATATAGTCTCCACATTCACTCCACTTAACCACAGCTGGAGGAGTGTGGAGAGATAGTATTTCACTTATCACTTTTATCCTTTAGGGTTTTGTCAGTAACACCATATCTGTGAACTTTGTGTCTGCTTTATATACGTTTTGTAAGACTTCAATCGGTGGTGTTTAATACACATTTTATATCCTATCACTTTTAAAATTCTATACTGCTCTAGCTTAGGGAAGCAGATGCATCCTAACTTCGAAGCTTATAAGGAGAGGATGATGGCTCTTGAAGGAAAGGCACGCATTTGTAGTATGCATTTGACTGAACATTTTAAACTACACATTTCTATTGTGAGGTAGAGTGGCTAGTGATGGTGAACCTATGGCAGATGACACGCAGAGCTCTCTACGGGCATGCAAGCCGTTGCCCCAGCTCAGCTCTATTGTTCCTCCCACCAGCCAGCTGATTTTTGAGTCTCTGACACGCATGCACAGGGGTTGTGGGGGCACATGGGAGATGCACACGTATGTGTGGGTGGCACATGGGAGGGGTTGTGCACGCATATGTGGAGGGCAGGGTGAATGCAGGAGGGCAGACACAGATGTGCAGGGGGTGGAGGGCACCCAGGGGCTCATACATGCATGTGTGTGGGGCAGAGCATATGGGGGAGGGGGGTCACATGCGCATTGCATTATGGGTGCATGCATGTGCACTTTCAGCATTCAGTGATAAAAAGGTTAGCCATCACTGGGCTAGGGGATTAAAGTTAGGATCAGATAAACTCTAGGAAAAGAACATCCTCAGCTCTGGATATTTGCTACATATTCTTGGGCCAGTCATTACTTCTCAGCTCAACTTACCTCCCAGGATGTTGTGGTGGAAAGTAGAAGGGAATGATATCTATATTCTCTGGAATTCCTAGAAAAAATGCAGGAAATAAACCCAACAAATAAATGCAAGGGAAGCTAACATTTTCCATATAAAAACAATGTTCCTTTTTTGTCATTCCAACAGTAAGGAGAATTAAAGATTAAAATTAAGTTGGATTTTCTTTAAAAAAAGACTTAATTTTCGTTTAAAAAAAAATCTTCAAAAGACTGGTGAGACCACACCTGACATATTGTATCCAGTTCTGGTCACCATGATATAAAAAGATTTCGATACCCTAGAAATAATGCAGAGAAGAGCAACAAAGAAGATAAGAGATCCAGAGGCTAAACTATATGAATGAACAGTTGATGAAATTGGATATATCTAGTCTAACAAAAAGAAAGACTAGGGGTGACATAATTCCAGTACTTGAGAGACTGTCTCCAAAGCATCTGAGGGCAGGGCAAGAAGTATCGGATGGAAGCTTATCAAAGAGAGATCCAATCTAAAATTGAGACTAGAAGACCTCCAAGGTCCCTTCAAACCTTATTATTCTATGTTCTATGATCTTCCCAACAATCCCAACTTCTGCCCAATAAACTCTATAGTCAATATGAATGAATAATCTAGCAGTTTACCATTTGTTTTCTTCTCATTTCTCTTTGGGTATCATCTAAGAGTCAGATATATTTCAGTGAATTTTTCAAACAAGACTAGAAAATCAAATATGGCAATGTAGGGCAGGAAAACTGATTCAGAATTACATTTAGTTGGCTTATTGCTGATCATCACTGGTGAGTGCTACTCAACTGTGACTTCCCTGACCTGCTCTGCAAAAGTGTTGATTATCATCTTTAAAGTGCTCCATGGCACGGGACCTAGCTATTTGCGGGATCGTATCCTGCCCCATACATCCCTTCGGCCGATTCGCTCACACAGAGAGGGATTTCTCCGGGTGCCGTCCACTAGGCAGTGCCAGCAGGCGACGCCCAGGGGAAGGGCCTTCTCTGTGATGGGCCCGACTCTCTGGAACGACCTACCCCCGGATATTAGAACGACTACGGACCTCCGCGCCTTCCGCCAAAAAGTAAAAACCTATTTGTTTCATCAGGCCGGCTTGGCCTAATCTACGCTTCTCACCCCAGTCTGTTTTCTCAAATTGTTTATTGGGTTTTAATGGGTGGTAATTTTAATGGTTTTTAAATTTTGTACAGGGTAGTTTAATTCGTTTTTAAATTTGTGTGTATTGTATGTTTTTAGTTGCTTTTTAATTTTCCTGTACACCGCCCCGAGTCCCTTCGGGGGGAGGGGCGGTTTATAAATATAATAAATTATTAATTATTAATTATAAAAACTTCATTATGGCCACTTGAACACTTCCATCCTTATTCCATAATTGCCAAGCTCCTGGGATTTTTCTCATGAAGTGAACAGTCCCAAGCTCTGAAAAATAGACTGCAGAAGAGACTCTAGGCTTTCAACAGCTGCTGACTCATTATTCAAGCACCTCTGAGTTTGGACATGCATTTTGGTGAATTCAGATGAGTTCAAATGTTGTTGAATAAAACTTAACACTTAAAGAGGAGGGAATAACACCTCTAAGTGTTTGCATTTTAACTCTCTCTGTTTTGCATGAGGACCTGCAGTCCATTTGTACTTTTGTTGGGACATAGTCTGCTCCTGTAAAATATTCCCTTGTTGAGAATTCACTTTTAAAGGACTGATTCATAGTTAGGTTTAGTACCAACTTGCATCTTACAATACAATACAATACAATAGCAGAGTTGGAAGGGACCTTGTAGGTCTTCTAGTCCAACCCCCTGCGTGGGCAGGAACCTTATACCATTTCAGACAAATGGCTATCCAACATCTTTTTAAAGACTTCCAGGGTTGGGGCATTCACAACTTCTGGAGGCAAGCTGTTCCAGAGGTTAATTGTTCTAACTGTCAGGAAATTTCTCCTTAGTTCTAAGTTGCTTCTCTCCTTGATTAGTTTCCACCCATTGCTTCTTGTCCTGCTCCCAGGTGCCTTGAAGAATAGTTTGACTCCCTCTTCTTTGTGGCACCCTCTGAGATATCGGAACACTGCTATCATGTCTCCCCTGGTCCTTTTCTTCATCAAACTAGACATACCCAGTTCCTGCAACCGTTCTTCATATGTTTTAGTCTCCAGTCCCCTAATCATCTTGGTTGTTCTTCTCTGCACTCTTTCCAGAGTCTCCACGTCTTTTCTACATTGTGGCGATCAAAACTGTATGCAGTATTCCAAGTGTGGCCTTACCAAGGCACTATACAGTGGCATTAACACTTCACGTGATCTAGATTCTATCTCTCTGTTTATGCAGCCTAGAACTGTGTTGGCTTTTTTGGCAGCTGCTGCACACTGCTGGCTCATATTTAAATGGTTGTCCAAGATCCCTCTCACAGTTGCTACTATTGAGCAAGGTACCACCTATACTGTACCTGTGCATTTTGTTTTTCTTGCCTAAATGTAGAACCTTACTTTTTTCACAATTGAATTTCATTTTATTAGATAGTGCCCAATGTTCAAGTTTGTCAAGATCCTTCTGTATCTTAAGCCTATCTTCTGGAGTGTCTTCTTATCTTCTTGATGCCAGGCACCAGTCAGCTTTCTCTCTGTAAGGATGCTAAAAGAAGACATGAACTAGGCTAAAAGTCAGTGTTAATCTTTCTAATTATATGCTTCAGTGACACTTGAAGAATTTGTTCTCTATGAATTCCAGTATCAATAGATCTGTTCCACATACTGTAAATAAATGTGAGAATCTGAGTGCAGCAATCCTTCATATTAACACTTCTCTATATTTTCCATATCATTTTGGCTGGGGTGGGGGGGAAGTACAGAGAAATTTGACAAGGTGCTGCCACCTGCTGAGATTTTTGTTATTATAAACCTGTCCAATTATTAACAGCCACTGGATTGGGTTTGGGTTGGGTTTTTTAACAATACTGCCACTCATGGGAAACCCTTTGTTGTGCTTAGGGAAAAGGATTTTGGAAAATATTAAGATCTTTTGCATTTGATGTTTTTTTCCTAATTTGTTTTATTGGTTATGTTATAATTTTATTTCAGAGTTGTTGCATACTGTTTTGCTAGTTTTGGCAGAAGGAAAAGTTGGTATAAAACATATCTTAAATATTACTTATCTATTTAAATATTAAAATGATATAATGAGATTCTTCCTGATTATTTTGTGGGTTTTTTTATTTTATCTGTCATGCCCCCTATGAATTGTTGTCCCACAATTTTTTAATAAAAATTAGCTTCAGGTTCTCAGAAACATCTCCACATTGACTTAATTTTTTTTCCAAGTTCAGTGTAATTTTAGAATAATGTTTTGTTATTAAGAGGGGCTGTGATGAATGTCACAGTTTTTGCTATATTCTTATTCTATCCTGTAGGGATTTTATTTTTCTTTTAAAAAAAGCAATATCTTTATCCACTTGCTTTAGCCAAACTCAAAAGGAAAAGTTATTTGCAACAAGGAAAACCATGTTCTACATATCCACCAGATCTTAAAGTTGAGGAGATTAATAATAATAATAATAATTTTAATTTTAATTTATAACCCGCTCTCTCTCCCTGAAGGGACTCGAGGCGGTGCACAGGGAATTTAAAAAATACATATAAAAACCACAAACATAATACAATATTAAAATAAATTAAACTAAAACCCTGCGCTAAAATCCCATATTAAAATTTAAAACTAAGCCCCTAAAAACCCTAAAACAGTTTAATTACCCCAGGCCGGCCAAGCAGAAAAAGTGTGTTTTTAATTTTTGACGGAAGGAGCGGAGGTCCGTAGTTGTTCTAATTTCAGGGGGAAGGTCGTTCCAGAGGGTCGGACCCGCCACAGAGAAGGCCCTTCCCCTGGGCGTCGCCCACTGGCAGAGCCTAGTGGACGGCATCCAGAGAAGTCCCTCTCTGTGGGAGCGAATCGGCCGCAGGGATGTATGGGGCAGGATGCGATCCCGCAGATAGCTAGGTCCCATGCCATGGAGCACTTTGAAGATGATAACCAACACCTTGAAGCGCACCCGAAAGACGACAGGCAGCCAATGCAGCTCGCGCAGGAGCGGTGTTACATGGGAAAACCTAGAAGTTCCCATAACTGCCCTCGCGGCTGCATTCTGGACAAGCTGAAGACTTCGGGTGCACCTCAAGGGGAGCCCCATGTAGAGAGCATTGCAGTAGTCCAGTCAGATTGACAGAAAAAAGACATGATGAAGACTACTGGTTTGTTGTAGTGGTTAAAGGCACTGGGTTAGAACTAGGAAGCTGTGAGATCTAGTCCTGCCGTAGATACAATGCCAGCTGGGTAACTCTGACCAGTCATTCTCTCTTAGCCCCAGGAAGGAGGCAATGGCAAATCAATGGCAAATCATCTAAAAAATGTTGTTGGTAATCAAGACTGACTTGAAGTCCCCAAAGAAAAAGAAGAAAATACTTGTTCGGTACCAGAAACTTAATTCAGAATACAACGATTTAAGCCAAGATGTTTAAATGCTAAACACTCACAACATTCTGTCCAAAAGATTAATCTGTCAGTGAAACTTTCTCTCACGTTATTTTTTTAAAATACCCAAATTCATTCAATCTCATTTTTAAATTAGGTGTGAATTTTGGAAAGTTCTCATCAAAAAAAGAACTAGATAAAATACTCAGCCATTCTTACATTAAGCACGTATTTTCCCAGGACCAGATAGCCTGATTGCAGATAATAACATGTCTAACATTAAAATGGTCTAATCCAATTTTTTTTAAATGTATAATTGTGATGTAAACAAAAAAACCTGAATTGCATTCAATGTTTGACATGAGATGCATCAAGTGGTTTCTCCAGTTGTTCAAAAACAGCTGAATCCTGCATAAAATTATATCAGTATTTATTGTAAAGGTTAGCAAATCTCAAACTGCATACAAATGTAAGCAGCTGATCTCCAGCAGTGGACCACATGGTTCAATTCTATACCACCCAGGTTGAAAGTGGCAACTCAGGAAAGGTGAGTTCACCAACCGATTGCCAGATTCCAGAAAGTGAAGATCAAGTACATTTTACTTCGTCAAACTAAATGGTGTTAAATGCTGGCACCTAGAAGAGTTTCATTATTATTCCCTTCGAACCATGGTTCAGGAATAGGTGAACACATAGCCCATTCTTCCTTAGCTGCCAATTGGAATATTTAGCCTGTTAAATTATGGACATTTACTGAAATGGCAGGGCAATAGTACCATCCTATATTAATGGTAATCTGATGGTTCCAGTCAAATTTTATTCCATGATTTGCTTGATATGTTCCTGAGTAGCTAAATCAAGAACTTCAGTTTTCACATTATCTGTGGCATATAAAGATATTTAAGGCACCTATGTGGGGAATCTGGAAGAGCCCGCCCAATTTTATAAAAGAAAATGTCAGTTTATTGAGCCGTGGTTTCCCCTCATAATCCCTTTGTAGTCCTTCTTCATGTATTTCCCTCTCCAGCTACTTTACATCATTCCCCTCCTGGTAAAAGGGAAAAAATCAATCCCACCAATTTCCCTTCTCCTCATGTACGAATGTTTTTGTAACTATTCTTTCAATTAAGCATAATTTTAGAAATGGTATTTCAACATTGCCACAAAATGAGTAATGCCTTTATTCAACTGAGTCCCTAGTAGGAGTGTGTGTGTGTGTGTGTAAGAGAGAGAGAGAGAGAGAGAGAGAGAGAGAGAGAGAGAGAGAGAGAGAGAGAGAGAGAGAGAGAGAGAGAGAGAGAGAGAGAGAGAGAGAGAGAATGAATTGACAAGGCACACTGCAGCGCCCAGATGGGTGTGTAATGCCAATTGCCCTACCTGATGCTTTGCCAGCTTTGACCCTGATCACCGTTTGCTGCCTTTGCTTTTCAGAAAATTCCCGATATGTATATGGCTTTTTACAATTCTTTTTTTTTTTAAGCCAAGAGAGAAGGGTAAAGACAAAAATAACTGTGGTTTGTTTAGATGGATCTCTTTCCAAAGCTTCTCCGACATTGGCCTGGTGTCATAATTTCTATAGCCTAACCTGAAAATTTATGTTGGCACTTGAGAGTAAATGATAGGGTTCCTTGGCAGAGTTCATCTTAGCAGGCTCGAAGATGTCAGCTTGATTCATGGTTCTTTGAAAGACTGACACACTTTATTAAGCAATGGGGGAGATTAGCACTTGTAGGCTGTGCTCTTCCCCCCCCCCCTTGCTCTCCACCCCCACGCCCCATTAAAAAAAAAAACCCAGGCTGTTTGTTTTTGTGGAATGTCTTTTCTTACTTGGCACCACCAAAAAGATTGCTCTTATCAGCGCTCAAATACCAGACACTCCCTTCTGCAACAAGCAAAGATACACTGTGTGGTCCCAAAGGCTAAGCATCCATCGGCTTTTTGACCATTTGGGGGCTAGGATCTCACTGCCAAGCTCACTATCTGCCCGGCTTTCCAGATAAACGGTCGATAGGTGCTCCCCATAACACATTCCTTTCATGTTCACTTATTCCAAAAGAGAACTCTGCAGTTTAGCACAAGCACATCCCTTGAAGTCATATCTTTGGCAGGCGTGTAGTAATTAGTAGACAGAGCAAAGATATTTTATATCACCCCTTGCTCTGGGTTGTGTTTTTCTAACTTGGAAGAGTCTTGGTCTTTCACTGTTTGGATTAAAAAATCCACATTTACTTCTTCAAATTTAGCAGAAACATCCCTGATTACCTCAACCAATAAGCTTCTTGCAAAAGTAATTTATGGCGCTTAAGCACTAAGCTTGTCTATCGCTTTGGGATTTAATCTAACTTAAAATATTAACATGGATGTAAAATTATGAAAAGCATGTCATCGCTTTCAAAAATACTAAAGAAAAATTCCAAGGGAGAATGTGGGCCATATTTCCATATTCCATCAGCGCTTTAGGGAGAGATTTATAAATATTATAAAATATATAACATTTTAATTGAAGAAGTAAAAACACCACTGAGCCTCTTAAGGGCTATATTTTCATTCAAATTACTTTTAAAAAAAATCTCAAAGGCAAAAAAGGGGAGGAAATTCAATCTCAGCCTGCAAATATTAGGCTGTAGATTTACCCCAAGTTTACAGCTATGTGGCCTGATTTTATTTATTGTTTTAGGCACTAAACTGACATTCACAGCCCTTCATTCATAAGCAGAAAGTGCTAGCATACAGATTTCTATATAATGTTAAACAAAAGTGGCATGATTTTTTAAATTAAAACCAGAATAGATAAAGCAATATAACAAGCTATCATATTATTTTTATTACCGGTAATAATTTTTAAAAACCAATGACTGGGAACTAGTAACTATTCACAACTGATTCTGGAGATACCTTCTAACTGCACTGATGGGCATTTAAAAAGATTTATATAACACCTTATAAATGATATACTGTGTGCACTCAAAGCCTCGGAAGCTGGTAGACAAACTTCTCTCTTTAGGAAGCATTAGATTCTGATAAGCATTTTTTTTTTATTTGTTGATCTTATTAAATGATTTTTTTTTCATCTTACCATAGTAACTTGGATTTGTAATGAGTTGCTCAGTAAAAATCTATAAGCATTTGCTGTACATTTCCTTACAACAAATGTACAGAAAGCCAATGGTCAAAGTGGTAAGGGCCTCTGTCTGCCTGCCTGTCTGTCTGCGTGTCTATTTGTCTGTCTATCTTTTTAAAAACATAGTCTTCATCTGGGCAGGGAACACTGCTTTTATTAGAACTTCTTGAGTATGGAACTTCCATCATCTGAACTCTCTGCTAGCTACTGTCTTTCAGCCCTTATGTCTTTACGTACCAAAAAACCAGAAGTTGAGGAAAATATAGAAACTCAAATTGTATGCATATATCCTAAATATATGAAACAACTGAGGAAAGGTGTGGCACCATGGAATGGGTATTGTTCTCATATGGATGCCATTCAGGTCTGCCTCTGCTTGACAAAATAATTCCAATATTGCCTTGGAGATCTTGAATACATTTTAGATGTGATGGTATTTGTGCAAGCAATTCTTCTGGATCATGGTCCAAAGACATACATTTTTTCCATTAGGTGGAAATACTGTTTCGGTAAATTTCAAATTATCCTTTCAATAAATACCATCACCATATAATACTGGATTTAATCTCATTATTATAGACTTAATCTTAAAATAAACTTGTTTTCTTATTACCAAAAAATACCTTTAACATTGTTTAACAAGGAAAGATTATTATACTATTTGTTAACATTCCAAAATATTCTAATTCAATTCTAAATAGTATGTATTGTAACTGCTAATAATATCTGCTAATTAATCTGGAATGAAGTAATCGCTTTTCTATGTCATTCATTTAAAGGGCTATAATGTTAAATTCATTTTGAGCAAAAAAAACCCAAACCACTTTAAATGTTCACAACTGAAATCTTGCTGTTAAGAGTGGCAAAATAATTACCATAATGTCTTCATCTTTCAGGTTTATCCAGCAACAGCAGATGTTAAATATATGAGTCAGACATCTTATTTGACCTCAGTTTATTTAGTATATAATAAGGTAATTGTCCAGCTGTCATTAAATTATTAGGTTTGAGAACTTAATTCTATGAGGATCAACATCTTCCCTTAAAGCAAATTTCTTGAAAATAAATTATGGCTTTCGCTGGAACTCTCTTCTCGGTAAATATGCTGAGGCAATAGTCATAACTTCCTAAATATATGGTTTCGTGAATTCTGCCCTTTTCTCCTGCAGACCTATAATTAGCTTCAATTTCCAATATTCTGTTGGTAAAACCATCTTATAATTCTTAGGGGGTGGGGTTCTTTTCAGAGAAGTAGGGCTGTACATATTTTGCCATTTAGAATCCTGAGCGCTTTTAAGGTGGGTTTACTTCAGCTCCCAGAATCGCCCAGCCAGCCTGTTGGTTAGGACAATCTGGGAATTGAAGTCCATATATCTTAAAAGTTGCCAAAGATGCTCTGGACAAAAAACATGTGTAGTTGCTGGGGGAGGGACATTCTATAGCAAGGGTTTAGGACAGTGGTAGTCAACCTGGTCCCTACCGCCCACTAGTGCGCGTTCCAGCTTTCATGGTGGGCAGTAGGGGTTTTGTCCAATATTGAAGCACTTTCCTTTTTTTAATTTAATTGACTTCCCTACTTTGTAAATCACCATTACTGTGGACCTGGTGGGTGGTTAGAAAATTTTACTACTAACAGAGATACAAAAGGGGGCGGTAGGTATAAAAAGGTTGACTACCCCTGGTTTAGGAGATCTAGATGGCTCAACCCAGCCCCCTCTCATTTTATGTGTATATAACATGGATAGATGCAGTTTGATTTTTTTGAGTGTGTGTGTGTGTGTTAAACTTCCAAGAGTGTGTAACATTCTAGATATGGTAGAACAGATACAATAGATTTTGAAAATAGCCTCAAAACACAAAGTATTTAGAATTTATTATGGAATTTACATGGGTAGGCAAGGGATTAAAGAGACTTAATTTGTTTTTAATTTGCTACCAATTTCACACCGTTCCAACATTCCTCAGCAGTTTTCCCTACTAGGAAAAGCCCCATGGAAAAAAGTCCCTACTGAAATCCTCTCTTGTAATTGAACTGGTGTATGCTTCTGGAGAGAGGATTGTACAGTGAAAGTTGAAATAGGAATATCTCTCTCAATCATTATGTAGCTATGCAATAAGTACAAGAACCCTCATTTATGTATGAGAATTGTATCAATAATGAATTATGAGAATGATTTTTAAAAACACAAAAGAATGTTTCAGCATTGCATTATTGTTCACTTCATTCAATGGAGAACACCCATATTAACAGGACAACACTTGGTCTCTTTTAAACATTATAGCAAATGTTTAAAACAGTCCAAGTGTTGTCCTGTGAGCATGGGCATTCTACATTTAATGAAGCAAATACAACAATGCTGTAACAAATGGTGAATGGCAAAATTCTAAAGAAAAACAACTCAGAAAATGATCTACAGAACCTAATAGGGAGAATAGCAACATTTATGAAAAATTTATTTGAATGATAATCCTCTATCTATCCAATTACTTTCCATTTATTCAGTATTATAATATTTAATAATTTGAATGCAAGTGATTACTTGTATTCTTATTTTTTTTTTTTATTTAATTTTATATGCCGCTCTCTCTCCCCAAGGGGACTCGAGGCGGGGCACAGGCAATTAAAAATACAAATAAAACCACAGACAAATACAAAATACAAAGTTAAAAATAGATTAAATTGATCCTGCGCTAAAACCCATAAACTAAACTAAAAATTACCCCTAAAAACCCCTAACCTAAAAAGAGACTACCCAAGGCCGGCCAGACGAAAAAAGTGCGTCTTTAATTTTAAGCGGAAGGAGCGGAGGTCCGTGGTTGTCCTGATATCGGGGGGAAGGTCATCCAGAGGGCTGGGCCCGCCACAGAGAAGGCCCTTCCCCTGGGCGTCGCCCGCTGACAAAGTCTAGTGGACGGCACCCGGAGAAGTCCCTCTCTGTGGGAGCGAATCGGCCGTGAGGATGTATGGGGCAGGATCCGATCCCGCAGGTAGCTAGGTCCCGAGCCATGGAGCGCTTTGAAGATGGTAATTAACACCTTGAAGCGCACCCGGAAGACGACAGGTAGCCAGTGCAGCTCGCGCAAGAGCGGTGTTACGTGGGCAAACCTAGACGTGCCCATAATTGCTCGCGCGGCTGCATTCTGGACCAACTGAAGCCTCCGGGTACACCTCAAGGGGAGCCCCATGTAGAGAGAGTTGCAATAATCCAGTCGGGATGTCACGAGAGCATGAGTGACTGTGCGAAGGGCGTCCCGATCCAATAGGGGGCGCAACTGGCGTACCAGGCGAACCTGGTAAAACGCCCTCCTGGCCACGGCTGTCACTTGATCTTCCATGGACAGCCGGGTATCCAGGAGGACACCCAAGTTGCGCGCCCCATCCACAGGGGCAAGATGTTCGCCCCCTATGGCCAGCGTTGGAGAGAGCTGGTTGAATCGGGCAGCCGGAAACCACAGCCACTCGGTCTTGGTCGGGTTGAGCCTTATATCTTCAAATGTAGGAATTGATAATAAATACAAGACTCTTGGTGAATATAATCTTTGCAGATGAGAGGACTAAGAGACCCAAATCGAATCACTCAAACTAATTTGCAGAGTGGATTTTTGTTATGGTCAACATTTGCCTTTTCAGTTATCAGCTTTAATGGTTAATAAGTGTGTGCTAAATTGCTTGTTAATTAAATCTGACTTAAATGCAGGAAACAGTGTTTATTGCCATGATTGTTTCCCTGTGTTTTGGGAATAAATAAATAAATAAATAATTTAATTTATAACCCGCTCTCTCTCCCCGAAGGGACTCGAGGCGGGGCGCAGGAAAATTAAAAATGCATATAAAATTACAGACAATACAATATTAAAAAGAATTAAACGAAACCCTGTGCTAAAATCCCAAAGCTAAAACAAACCCCTAAAACCCCCTAAAAACAGTTAAGTCATCCCAAACCGGCCAAGCAAAAGAAATGTGTTTTTAATTTTTGACGGAAGGAGCGGAGGTCCGTAGTTGTTCTAATATCGGGGGGAAGGTCAGAAGAAGCAACAGATTTCTTTTCTTTTATTAAAGATCTATAATCATAATATTTATTTGCGTTCAGCATCTTGGAATGTTGCTTTCCCTCTTTCATTTTGAAAGCAAAAAAAATTGATTTAATATATAAGCTGCTGTATGCTGTTAATAAGATATGTTTGATATATAAGTCCCTTTGTTAATAAAACCTATGCACCATTGTATTTTAAAAAGCAACTTACTAACTTACAATACAATAGCAGAGTTGGAAGGGACCTTGTAGGTCTTCTAGTCCAACCCCCTGTCTAGACAAGAAACCCTATACCGGTTCAGACAAATGGCTATCTAACATCTTCTTAAAGACTTCCAGGGTTGGGGCATTCACAACTTCTGGAGGCAAGCTGTTCCAGAGGGTAATTGTTCTAACTGTCAGGAAATTTCTCCTTAGTTCTAAGTTGCTTCTCTCCTTGATTAGTTTCCACCCATTGCTTCTTGTCCTGCCCCCAGGTGCCTTGGAGAACTTCTGGCATCCCTTGACTTAGTTCTTAAAGAAACTCTGAAAACCAGAGTTAGTTTAGCATTTTGCTAGGATGGAGAATAGCCTTATCTGTGTGCCACCTTCTAGGCTACACAGGAATACAAATATTTTAAGGAATGTACATAAAGGCTATAGAAAAATCTATTTCTGTAGATGTATGCCATAAATCTGGATTCTGGGCATACATAGTGAATTATCAGAAACCACACAAGTACATTCTGCCTCTGAAATAAATTACAAAAGAAATTTGTAATCTGTTCTACTTCACAGGAATTGAGCTGCATTACTTTTAAGAATGACGATCTCTGGAAGTCCCAACTGAGATAAATGAGATTGGGTGGAATCCATTATAAATGTAAAAGGATCTAACATTAGCTTTGTTTCTGTTGGTAGATATAATGTTTGTTGAATGTTGAGTGAATATTCAACATGCAAATTCTGTTGAATGAACAAATGCTACATCACAGAATAAAGATTAAACATTCTGAGATTCTATGTATTCTGACATCTTCGCATAACATGTTTTCAGCAACATGAAAATTGCCAGCAAGTTGAGTTTATTAGACTGCCTTATGGTTGAGTAGTTCATTCGAGGTAGGATAAGATAAGATAATCTTTATTGTCATTTTTTACTGTGAGCATACTGGTGCACATTAAAAATGAAATTCTGTTGCCTGCTTTCAAAATATAGCATATATCTACCCCTACACATACATAACACACATATACACGTGTTATATATGTACATTACATCAATCACTGTCTGTAGCGGAAAGAGGAATACATAATGGAAAGAGGAAACTTGAGAGAGGTAGACAAAGGATTGTGTTTTAACACCAATCCCAAGTGGTGACAATGCCAAGTGCTCTTCTTAGCTTGCCATCATCACTCCCACTGAGACATTCCAAGGAATTTAAAGTACTAAAGCAGGATTTCAAGACCGCCAGCCTCTTCTGGATTCTTTCTTAAAAACCCAAAAGAGCATTTGAAACAATCTTAAAAATGCATATAGTTTATTTGCTTTACAAATGAGATTGAAAGCTAGTAAAAATACTTTAGAGATTAGTGTTATTATTAGTATTTGATAAAAGCAATGTTATCTTTAGCTCAAAATGAAATGAACATGAGGAAAGCAGATTTAAAAGCAGATTTCAAGTAGAATTATTTATATAAATTCTCTCATCCCTTAAAGGAAAAAAATAAAATTATTACTTCCATCAGTTGTTTAGAATTATAAGGAACATGTTTTCCTTAAATGATACATGTGTTTGTCCATTTGTTTGTTTATTTTTATAACCTACCTCATTCTATTCATAATAGACCCTTGTTGAGGTACAACAGTCATAGAAACTGCCAGTCAGTCAGTCAGTCAGTCAGTCAGTCAGTCAGTCAGTCAGTATCTATCTATCTATCTATCTATCTATCTATCTATCTATCTATCTATCTATCTATCTATCGTCTATCATCTATGTCTTTCTATCTATTATTTGTCAACTGTCAGTTGTCGTCTATCATCAATCTCTAAAGTTATAATATCATTTTAAAAAGCTAACAATAAACATCATGAATACCCATAATAATAATAAACTGAATTACCGTAAGTTGAAAATCTTATTGGCTGATTCTTAGACCTGTGTTTAGAGAAAACATAACTGACAGGCAGGTTGCAAGTATATAGGAGGAGATCTGGCAGAATATGGCCTTTCTCCTTTGTACATGTACTTGACCTGGTAATTCATCAGTTAGTCGTCTTCTGTCGATTGGAGCAAGGACTGGTGTTGACTGATCAAGGCATTTTGACCTTGTGGCCAGTAGTAACCAAAGGTAGCTCATGAGGTATGCAAACATACATACCATCAAAGGAATAACAAAGTAAAATGTAACTATGAGAAAGTCCTGTCAGTAGAAGCAGTAGAAAACTCAGAATGTGTTCAACTGGGACAGAACCAGCAACACACAGCTGACAGAAACCAGCTTTCTTTCCAGTTTAAATAAACTTTCAATGCAAAATAGACCTTTCTCTAGAGAGGAAATAGGATCCACTTGTAGTAGTATGAAGTGGCCAAAACTGCTTTATCTGTAACCACACATCTCCACAATAGGATTTGTGTTGGTTGAAGAAGAAAAACATCACATTAAAACAAACAGGTAAACTTGAGTAGAGAGCTAAGTTTTTCTGCCATAGAGTTGAGACAATGACAATGTAATGTTGACATTCCACTTGTAAACTTTTCATGGGGCACCTTCATAAGATAGCTAGAAGGAGGTGAAGATGAGTTACATGCTTATCTAGCTTCAAAACAACCATTCTGTAGTGTGAACCTGAATTTGCTTCCCAAATTCTATTCAGCATTTTTGTGAAAACGTTTCTGTGGATTGCCTCCATTTTAATATCTCGCTTTTCCACTAGAATTGACTACGTGTAATGTTTTATTTTAATATACTATAATATTAGTTACTGTAATATTCCAGATTATACATGAGCTTTCTTGAACTATCAAAAAAGAGGGAAATGCAAAAACAATTATATATACGGTAAGTATTACATAAATACTGTCTGCATTGCACAATGCACATAAGATAAAAATAACCTCTCTGAGTCTCTTTTATGTGGAAAGTTCAAATATATTTAACCTTATTCAAATCTCTGTCAGCTAGATCCTGCTATAATATCTAGGATAATACAGAAGAATCTGACTTAAAAACCCTATGATGATGGAGGGATTTTGGCAGGCTTGAAATAAAGCTCTAAAGCTGTGTTTTTCAAGCTTGACAATTTTAAGATGTGTGAACTTCATTTCTCAGAATTCATGTTGGCTGGGGAATTCTGAAAGTTGAAATCCACACATCTTAAAGTTGCCAAGATTGAGAAACACTGCTCTAGACATTGGACTGATGTAGCCATGAATTTGTTAGCAGCAGTTTAAGATTATCTGTTGTAGAAAAAGTCAGTAAAAGGTAACTGTATTATTTGTTAGGAAATGGCACAGTCCTAACGGAGGAAGCCTTTAGAAATTGCTACAATGGATCAACTCAGCAAATGTCCTCATAGACCAAAAAAAAGCGCTTTTCTCAGATTATTTGTACAGCTGGCAAATGATGTAAACATATTCCTTCCTGGGAGAATAATTTAAATTTATCAGATTTCAACCAGTATCTCTTTCAAATGTTAACACACTATTTTCTAGAATGAGGCTAAAAAAAAGAACTTTTAAACATATTTGTTATAGTTAAGAATGCACAGCTTCCTTCTCAAAATGTTTTTTAATGCTGTCTCCAGAGCCCTTCAAAAGTATCACTTTTACTTAACAGGACAGAAACAGAATACATTTATTTGATTTGATTTGATTTTTATACCGCACCTATCTCCCCGAAGGGACTCAGAGTGGTACTCAACATTTCATGGGAGTAATCATAAAGTATAAGCCCAACACTGGCCATTGGGGGCGAACAACTGGCCTCTGTGGAGAGGGCGTGCAACTTGGGTGTCCTCCTGGATTCCCGGCTGTCCATGGAGGACCATGTGACGGCCGTGGCCAGGAGGGCGTTTTATCAGGTATGCCTGATACGCCAGCTGCGCCCCTTACTGGACCGGGTGGCCCTTCGCACAGTCACTCAAGCACTCGTGACATCCCGGCTGGACTACTGTAACGCTCTCTACATGGGGCTCCCCTTGAGGTGCACTCGAAGGCTACAGTTGGTTCAGAATGCGGCCGCGCGGGTGATTATGGGTTCCCTCAAGGCAAGCCCACATAACACCTCTACTGCGCGAGCTGCACTGGCTACCTGTGGCCTTTCGAGTGCGCTTCAAGGTGTTGACGATCATCTTTAGATCGCTCCATGGCTCGGGGCCTAGCTATATACGAGACCGCCTTCTGCCCCATACATCCCTTCGTCCGCTCCGCTCCCACAGAGAGGGTCTTCTCCAGATACCGTCGGCCAGGCAATGCCGGTTGGCGACGCCCAGGGGAAGGGCCTTCTCTGTGGTGGGCCCAACCCTCTGGAACGACCTACCCCCCGACCTATGCACCACCTCGGACCACCGCCTCTTCTGCCAGCATCTTAAGACGTATTTATTCCAACAAGCCGGCCTAGCATAGCCCCCCGTTTCTGACTTTTATCTATAAATTTTAATTCTCAGGGTTTTATATGGGTTTTTTAGCATGGGACTTAATTTAATTGTTTTTAATAATGTATTTTGTCATTTTGTTATGGTTTTTAATAATGCCTGTGCGCCGCCCTGGGTCCTAACAAGGAGAAGGGCAGCGTATAAATTTGAAAAATAAAAAATAAAAATAAATAAATAAGCCGTGTTTAATTAATTACACTTAAAATACCTAGATGCTGAACAAAGAGAAGGAAAACCTGAGTTCTCTGCAGTGCTCAACAGGATCAGTTTCCATTGAGACAACCATTTCAAATGATTGACTTACTTCTTTTACAGAGCTTATAACCTGCTCCAATTCAAAGAATTCTGGGAGAAGGACCATAAAAGATAATAAAAACACATAACCTTAACTGAACATTTAAGGAGACTTTAAAAGTTATATTTCTGTCTTCTGCAGCAAGACAGGTAATCTTCTGACAACTAGGCATTGCCCTTTTTAATTTAAAAAATAGCAAATGCAATGAGCAAGTTGCTGGAGTCACTTAAGTAGGCTGAGGTGGGGATGTATTAAATATATATATATATGTTTTAAAAAGATTTGAATGATAGAAATCCACATTTCAAGTTTTTGACAATCTGCCTTCTATCAGCATAATTTCTAGGGAGCTCAAAGTATTGTATTAGAATAGCATTCTGTTCTCAAATAGGACAGCCAGGAGATTCATCTTTCTTTCTTTTTCTATTGAAGATCAAATTTTAGATCATGTTCTTTTCCAAATAGTTCTATTGAAGAAACAACCAGTAAATTCCTAGTCATTCGTCATATTTAATTCTGTGTTGATTTATAAATCTCCTTTCTTTTTGAAATACAACTCTAAAACAACATAAAAATGCAAAATGAAATTGACGGAGGCAACTACAAAGGAACACTGCCTTCTTGCCTCTTGTTAAAGATCCAGTTAAACAGTGTTGTTATTGCTTTTTCTCATTATGATCGAGTGGTTTTCGTAAAATACAACATTGGGACATCATTGAAATGAATAAATAAGCTAAATAGACATACTTTATAACCTGCTTAGCTGTTTATTAACCGCATTCTCAATAAAGCACCCATTTAAATGAGATGGACTTCAGTGCTCTTCACTATTATTTGAAGAATCAAAATCAACATTTCTGAATTTGAAGAATCAAAATTAACATCTTCCACATTGGGATAAGCTAGGCTATATTCTTACACTAATGACTTGTGATATATTTTACTGCCTTTTTAGCATTGTATATAGCTGACAGGGTTTCTTTAAAGAGAAGTACACTATGGGGCATTATTTTAATAATACATTGTTTATTTTCCCACATTGCATTTGATTGATTGATTAAACTTTAATTAAACCAGAAATCAGACTTCTCTGGCATATTACAAAAATGTTTAAATGGATAAATTGACTAGAAAAACACAGGAAAATACATTAATAGAAATCATAGAAAGAAAATCAATTAATAAGGACAATGTAGAAAAACTGCTTATTTATTATATTTATTGACATATTGTTTTTTTGTTGCTGCATTATTATATTTTATTTAGATCTCTATTCGCCATCTACTCTGCTTGTTACCTTCATGGAAAAGTAAAATATAAAAAGAATGGAAGATTTTAAGATCATGTTCTTTGCCAAATGCAAAGGAGGCAAATCCTGTGTAGCACATAAATGTTCCCTTTGTAACCATAACGCCAGAGTGATTAATTCACCTATTTATATTTGCTTACAGGGTAAATATGATGCAACGTCTGTGTTCTGTTTGGCGACTCTGTTTCATTCATGCTTTTCGTTGGGTTCTGCTTGCCTGCTTGTCCTTCTTTAAATTTCTCCTGATCCCTTATTTCCTTCTCTGATTTGACCCAAATATGCAACCTTCTGTGGTGCCATCTGATTCTCTGAGGCAAAGTAGCTCCTTTTTTGAGCCGGTAGCAAGGCTGAGAAATCCTTAATGAAAATGGTATGGTGTCCCTTTAAAATAACATGTCATCCTGCAGTTCTGATTCAAAGCGGCAGGAACGTGCAGGAATGGCTTGGTTTGCTGGAAAATAGCTAGTAGAAATCCCTTCCACACAAACAACCAGTGCGGATGCTCTTGAAGTTCCTACATCTGCTCCTTTGAAAACCATTTCCTCCATGTCCTCTGCTATGGTGCCAATGTGTACTCTTGGGAGAGAGATAAAAGCACCATGTTGCATCTCATAAGCCAAAATAAGAAGAATGATTCATATATTAATCCTTCTGTATAAAAAAGCACACACAAAGGAATATAAAAAATAACGAGAGGGAAGAAGTGGGAAGAGTTCCTTCAAAGCACTCAAAGTTTAATGGCAACAGACTAAAATTACCCGCTTTTTTTCCCTCCTGCTTCTTTCCCCTCCAGAACACTTTAAAAAAATGATGACTTTTAAAATAGATCCAGTGGACATTTTGATATGCCTATGCAAACAACAGACAATCTCAGTCTTTCTAGTAAGATCTTGGCTGACACTCCTGGATAGTCAGGTCAACATGAGTTAATTAAAGTTCTACGTCTGAACTTGTTTTAATGCATCACCCAGCACAGATACCTCAGAATCTTTAATGCATACTAGAAAGAAGCCACTTAAATAGTTGGTTTCTCTCTATCAAATAGTTGGTTTCCCTCTATCAATAAGGAAGGTGTAAATCTCTGTTTATACATTTTGTATAATATTAATGTTTTTTTTCTCAAATGTTTCTGCTGATATGGACTTTAGCTTCTCAGTTTTAATTCTATGTTATTGATTCCAAATTTATGTCTGCACTTTCCAGTTCTCCATTCTGTCCTTTTTTCTCTAATGTGCAACATGTTCCATAGGTATGGAAAGTCAAGTGATTCTGATGAAACATAATTTTTCAGTAAAAGCTCCTTCACTATGGAAGATGCCCCACAGGAAATGAAGTTAGCTCCTTCACGCAAAACACTTAAAACAATTTTGTTATTTTAGTTCTTAGATGATTAGAGATGTATGTTGTTAGGATGTTGGCAATTTATTCAGTTGCTCAGAATGTCGTCCCCTCCATCCCTCTCTTTTGCTCATGTCCTTCATCCAGGGACAGTCAGACCGAGGTAGTTCATAAACATTCTCAAGTAAGTGTCTGGAAATGCCAGAAACTATCTCTCCTTCCTGACCAGTGGTGGGATTCAAAAATTTTTATTACCGATTCAGTGGACATGGCTTGGTGGGCATGACGTTGCTTAGTGAGCATAGTTCAGTGGGTGTGGCAAGGGAAGGATATTGTAAAATATCCATTCCTTCCCCACTCCAGGGGAAGGTTACTGCAAAATCCCCATTTCCTCCCGATCAGCTGGGACTCAGGAGGCAAAAGAATAGATGGGGGCGGGGCCAGTCAGAGGTGGTATTTACCGGTTCTCCAAACAACTCAAAATTTCTGCTACTGGTTCTCCAGAACTGGTCAGAACCTGCTGAATACCACCTTTGTTCCTGAGATAGAATGGTAAGGAGCAGGGACAATTCTTTCTCTTGCATAATCATGAGTGACAGAGAAACCTCTACGGTTACCGAAATTATCTACATGTCTGAATGCAGTTCTTTGGCTAGAATTGGTGAGATGATCATAATTTCCAGGTTTTGTCTTTTTCAAATGCTAAATTAAACACTCAACACAGTTCGTCTTTCCAAGGCTGAACTCAGCTTCAGACAGACAGTACAGCACAGAAAGATAGATACCACTTATTAAAAAGAAGCTACTAAAACAGTTGCCATCTATTATGCTCTATCAAGAATAAGTTGTAATTCCTTTTCGTAGTCCCTGTTTTAATTGTGGCACTTCTTTCTCATGTACTTCCAATTCTGAGCCTCTATATGCATTTCCTTCTCTTCTTGGAAAAGAATTTCCTTTCTTTCAAACGAACAGCAGTTGTTCCCTTCCACAAAGTACTCCTGGAGTAAGGAGGTACTAGTGGCACCCAAAGATGGGGAGATGGCAAGAATAGAGTTTCACGGGCCTAATTTAGATGTCAAAATAGCCTTAATCACCCTAGAAGACATTCTTCAGTCAGGAAGGGATACAAGGATTAAGCCTGTTTAGGTTTTGTTTTTTTTTAGTTTTATTCATACTTCTTTCCCGCACCCATCTCCCACAGAGGGACCCGGGGTGGCGCACAGGAAAATTTAAAACAACTACAGATATACAAAATACTATAAATTACCCTAAAACAACATTAAACTCAAAACCCTGTGCTAAAACATAATTAAAATCCCACTAATTAAAACTCTGGCAAACTAATACTCAGTCGGTATAGGGTGGTTCACGCCAGGCCAGCTAGGTGGAAAAAATGCGTTTTTAAGCGCTGGCGGAAAAGGCGGAGGTCCGAGATGACGCAGAGTTCGGGAGGCAGGTCGTTCCAGAGGGTTGGGCCCACCACAGAGAAGGCCCTTCCCCTGGGCGTCGCCAACTGGCATTGCCCGGCTGACGGCACCCAGAGAAGACCCTCTCTATGGGAGCGGATCGGTCGAAGGGATGTATGGGGCAGCAGACGGTCTCTCAGGTAACTAGGCCTCATGCCATGGAGCACCTTAAAGATGGTCATCAGCACCTTGAAATGATTGCTGAATGATTCCAAAATAGTGAGTGTGCCTTGTACATATTATTTAATATCTACATGAAACTATTGGATGAGATCTTTTGAAGACTGAGCAGGCATCTTTTTTCTTTTTCCTCAACAAACTCTAGGAAAATAGTGATATTTTTGGTGGCAGCAATGGGGAATGAGGGGATGGTTTTGCATGTGCATCCACTGCTTGCATAAACTGAGCTATGTGCACTCGTGTGCTCACCTGTCACTTGTGTAGCCCAGTTCCCAATGGGCCACGGACTGGTACTGGGCTAGGGACCAAGGATTGGGGACCCCTGAAATAATGTATGAAATACAATAGATAAAATATATTAAATACAGAACACCTTAAATAATATGACAGATAATAAACTAATTAATAATAAGTTCAACAGCTGCATCATAAACTCTGAAAAAAATAAATTAAAACTACCGTATTTATTCGACTATAACGCGCAAAATTTTGTACCCAAAAAAGAACTCAAAGTTTGGGTGCGCGTTATAAACGAGAGTTTGGGTTTCTGCGCGGCGGCGGCAGCGGCGGGAGAAGCGGAGCCAGAAAGAGACACGGTGGGAGAAGTGGAGCCCAGAAACAGACGCGGGGGGGAGAAGCGGAGCCAGAAACAGACGCGGTGGGAGAAGTGGAGCCCAGAAACAGACGCGTTGGGAGAAGTGAGCCCAGAAACAGACGCGGGGGAAAAAGCGGAGCCAGAAAGAGACGCGGTGGGAGAAGTGAGCCCAGAAACAGACGCGGTGGGAGAAGTGGAGCCCAGAAACAGACGCGGGGGAAAAAGCGGAGCCAGAAACAGACGCGGTGGGAGAAGTGGAGCCCAGAAACAGACGCGGGGGAAAAAGCGGAGCCAGAAACAGACGCGTTGGGAGAAGTGAGCCCAGAAACAGACGCGGGGGAAAAAGCGGAGCCAGAAACAGACGCGTTGGGAGAAGTGAGCCCAGAAACAGACGCGGGGGGAGAAGTGGAGCCCAGAAACAGACGCGGGGGAAAAAGCGGAGCCAGAAACAGACGCGTTGGGAGAAGTGAGCCCAGAAACAGACGCGGGGGAAAAAGCGGAGCCAGAAACAGACGCGTTGGGAGAAGTGAGCCCAGAAACAGACGCGTTGGGAGAAGTGAGCCCAGAAACAGACGCGGGGGAAAAAGCGGAGCCAGAAAGAGACGCGGTGGGAGAAGTGAGCCCAGAAACAGACGCGGTGGGAGAAGTGGAGCCCAGAAACAGACGCGGGGGGAAAAGCGGAGCCAGAAACAGACGCGGTGGGAGAAGTGGAGCCCAGAAACAGACGCGGGGGGAAAAGCGGAGCCAGAAAGAGACACGGTGGGAGAAGTGGAGCTTTATAAAAATCGGTATAAAAATTTTATACCGATTTTTAATCGAAAATTAGGGGGTGCGCGTTATACACGTGTGCGCGTTATAGTCGAATAAATACGGTATATTTGTTGTCCTAGCCCAAGGTTAGTGATGGCTAACCTTTTTTGGCTCGCGTACCAAAAGCGGGGGGAGCGCAGGGGGGTTGTGCATGGGCGTGCCACACCCATAATGTTATGTCCGCGACCCCCTGCTTTTGGCGTGCTTTTTTCACCCTCCCTGGCTCCAGAGGCTTTCTAGGAAGCTGGGGAGGGTGAAAACAGCCTCCCCCCCCCCTCTGGAGGCTTCAGGAGCTTCCCTGAAGCCTCCAGAGGGCGAAAAACAGCCTCAAAAGAAGGCCTAAATCAGCTGGCCAGCACACACAAGCGTGCTGGAGCTGACAGGGCAATGCCTCGCACGCCCTAAGAAATGTGCCATAGGTTCGCCATCACTTTCCTAGCCCCACTTATCATTACGTTCTATCCAATCTGTTTGTTAATTTGAGATACTCAGAATTGCGGAATTGCACTGCATGGTGGGGATATATTTCTTTCGACATCTCAACCCCCAACACTCTTGCTAAATTAATAAGAGTTGTCAGAGCAGGGCCATCTTAAAACTACATTCTTAATAGTCAGTCAAAATATGCTTGCACAGCTGAAAAAAATCTCATTGCCCCTGTTCTAGCAACTTTGCTGCAGTTTGTTTATTTATATATAAACCAAATTTACAGGACACCCAACTCATAACAACTCTGGGCAGTGTACAAGTTTTAAATAAACATATCCAGTACAATAAGAAAAAGTGAAGGCAATGGCCTAGAGATTAATCTAGTCATGGTATTAATAAAATTCCCACCAAGGAACATACTTTCTCATCCATTATCTGGGGAAGAGTCAGGCCATAGCCTTGCTTAAAGGGCATCAGGCCAGCTCAAACGTCTGGGGAGATAGTCCTCCGGAGGGCAGCCCTTGTGTCAGAAAGCCATGCCACCAGGCCCCATTGGATGTAACTCTTTTAAAGACAGAAGCTGAAGTGTGCCTACCGTATGTCAAGTTTTTCAGACAGGCAGAAACAATAACAGTCCTTTAGATAGCTAAGCCCTATGCAACAACAATTTATACATACTTTGAATTCATCCAAAAGCCCACTGGTAAACAGCACAACTTGGGAACAGACAAATACATGAAAGAATAAGGGAAAAGAACTTTCAGAGTTGGACAACCACAGTGGTGAAATTCATTTTTTTAACTACCAGTTCTGTGGGCGTGGCTTAGTGGGCGTGGCAGGGGAAGAATACTGCAAAATCCCCATTCCCTCCCACTCCGGGGGAAGGATATTGCAAAATCTCCATTCCCTCCCACTCCTGGGGAAGGTTATTGCAAAATCTCCATTCCCACCCCCTCTGGGGCCAGCCAGTGGTGGTATTTGCCGGGACTCCAAACTATTTAAAATTTCTGCTACTGGTTCTCCAGAACCTGTCAGAACCTACTGAATTTCACCCCTGGACCAGCCCCTCTTCTGAGGTAACCAGCTTCATGGGGGTGACCATTGAATGGAAAATTTGGTCACTTGGTTGCCATTCTCCATTGTCAACCAGATTTCCCGTTCTTTGCACCAGCCCACTGGGGCATAGGGGAAATGAGTGAAGGGAAAACCTCACACCACCCTGGGTCAGGCTAATCTCAATTCAAATCCCTAATGCTGCGTAATGGAGTGAGCTCCCGTTACTTGTTCAAGCTTCTGCCAACCTAGCAGTTCGAAAGCATGTAAAAAGTAGAAAAATAGGAACCACATTGCTGGGAATGTAACAGCGTTCCATGCCCCTTTGGCGTTTTGTCATGCCAGTCACATGACCACAGAGACATCTTTGGACAGTGCTGGCTCTTCAGCTTTGAAACGGAGAAGAGAACCATCCCCTAGAGTTGGGAATGACTAGCACGTATGTGTGAAAGGAACCTTTACCTTTAGATTGAAATGTTCAGAAAGAAACATCTTTCCATCCAATCACTAAACATGCATAGGGTGACATATTCACCAATATATTCAAATGTGTTTTTAAAAATGCAGAGGAAGGATTTTTATTTAAACATCGTTGTATGATCAATTTTGTTTGTTTAAGAAATCCTATTTTTGAGAGACAATTATGACCATTATAGGGCACCAAGTTAAGAATTTTGAGGTCCTGCTGGTTTCAGCAGGGCTTATTAACCAATAAATGGATACAGCATTTAAACAACTTCATTGGCCAGTGATATACTGTAAGAACAATAATTTGCATCCTCTGAAATACATAGATACAGACACAGAGGGAGGGAGGGAGGGAGGGAGGGAGGGAGGGAGGGAGGGAGGGAGGGAGGGAGGGAGCAGTTGCAAATATGGCCCAATATTTCCGAACTTCTAGATATTTAACGTTAATGCATGTTTTATCTCAATCACATTTAGTCATGATAACTGCATATGCCATTAAGATATACATTTAAATCTTTCAAAGTAGGATACTATAATTACATCTAATAAAACTTTCAGCATCCCTGGAGTCCTTTCTTATTTTTAGGATACCCGAGCTAGGTGAAATAAAAGAAAACCATTTAACATTCTAAGTGCAAAAAAGAGAGTAAAATCTGTCCTGTTGTACATACAGAATCTATCTTGTTTGATTTATTATCTTTAATAACTGTGGGGTCTTCTCATTTTTTGGCTCCAGGGAACCGAAGGTTGAGATTGTACATTTTAAAAGAAAAAGAAATGATCTCCTCTCCTTGTGTCAGTGATTTGGGAAAATCAAAAAGCTCAGTGGTACTCAGTTGTGATCTAACTTTCTAGCAATAGTTTTAAATTAAAATGTTCTTGTTTTAACTCTCCCCCCCCCCCCTTGAAATCCTTTGAGAGAGATCAATATCTGTGTTGAGTGTAGAAAAAGAGAGAGAATGAATGTGTATATAGAAGTTATTTGAATGTATCCCAACAGGCTTTATTATAATTCAACAGCATTCTTAAGCAGCAACATTTGCAATTGCTTTATACTTTGCTTTTTTTTTTACAACTTGACTTCTGGACTTTTTATTCCTCAGATGTTTTTTTAGCTTTGTGTTTAGATTTCTGTAACATGAAAAACTAAATTTAATATTCAGAACAAATATTTGGAGATACCATGAACATTTTAATGTATTTTCCTTCTAATTTGTCACCAGAAAACATATTATTGCCCTAAAAATAAGTGTCACACGTGCAGGGTAGGTTTACTGTATCTCATTACGTAGAGCAGGGGTTTCCAACTACCAGGCTGTGGCCCACTACCAGGCGGCATAGCAACAGGCTGGTGCACAAGAGTGTGCAAACACCTTGACTTGTGTGAGTGGAGGGCTGGCAACTCAACTAATTGGTCCGCGTCTCCTTCCCCTCTCTCCAAGCCTCAAAGGTTGGGGACCGCTGACTTAGAGCTAAGGTCAGTGATGTTGACAGCTGAAGGAACAGCATCCAAAGGACTTATTGCTACCATGCTGCCATCAATGATGGTATCCACGATCTTGCATAGCAATGGGCAGCACCTACTTCATGGCCACATACGCTCTCCAACTCTTTTGCGGACTCCTAGTATTTCCTGACCAAAATTTTAGTTGGGTTGGGGTTTTTTTGTTTGTTTGGTTGGTTTTATTCATTTTTGTAAAATAAACACTGGAACAAGGAGTCAATCCAATTCATGATGCAGTTCAAGATAGTGGTTTAACACTTAAAAGCCTCTTCATGGAGTAGGGTCTGATTATTTGAGAGACTACCAGGTTCCAGTTTCTGCCCATCTGAAGAGATCAGGCCAAGTCACATTTTGATCAAGCAGAATCATCTGCCAGAATCCTGGAGGCATGCCTTCTCTATGGTTATGCCTGGCCTCTAGGATAATATCTTTCCAGAGATCTGGATAGCTCTCACCTACGATGTTCAGGAAACTATTATGTAGTCCTGATTTTGTGACCACAACTGGGGCCAGCAATTTAGTCATTAAGGAAGGTGGTCACTAAGTAAAACAGCCATGATGCTTAGCATCTTATCTTGGTCTCCTTTGCTTTATAGACTTACGAAGGTCATAAATGTGAAGATTGGTTGTACAGTAAAGTACTTTTTCTTTACCATTAAAACTGTGATCAGTCACAAAATAAGGCAAAACTTTCCTAAAGTGGAAATGGAACTGTTTCTTTTAAAAAGGGTTTACTGAAAGGATCCTAAATGTCAGCAAAGAAAAATTCCCATTCTAAATCTACAAGAAAGATTTTTTCCCCATAGGAGTAAAACATGTGCATTAGTCCATGAAGTACAACTCAGTTAAATACAAACAAGAAATCCCACCATATGTTGGCCTTTGGATTATGTGAACAGCTCTGGATGAGTAGTTCAGTAGCTCTCAGTGAGAGTGGAGTAACTACCACTCCCCTTAAGACCTCTGATTAACAGTCTTTGCAATTTCATTTGGGGTTTTGTCCTTTCAAAGTGGAGTCATTAAAATAACACAACAACCCAAGCATCCACTGTGGGTTTCCCAAGGCAATTAATATAACATTTACATCTGTTAACTGACAGTCTGAATACACTATTTGCTCTAACACATCATTTCACTGTTCACAACAATGTAGATTTTATATTGCTAAGAGCTTTGGAAGTTTGGAATCATGCAGTTTGTTGATGCTGGAATAAAAGGTGAAAATTTATCAGCAAAGGTATAATTACCTGTAATTTCATGGAAATTAAATATGAATATTATTGCTTTTATCTCTGCATATATTTTTATAACACCAAAGCATTTTATATATTTGTTTACAATTTGTTATATGGACTAGTAATTTTGTAATGATATCTATTGTAATGATAGATATTTATAATATCTACCTACATATCTATAGTTATCCACCAATTAATGTGGTTATTCGGTCATCTGATTGTTTTACCTTTTCTTGGATTAGTTCTGGATTCGCAGATAGAGATTTTTAATTACTGGTCATTAGTAAAATAAAGGGACACAGTGACTCAGCTGAGCTCAGCTAAGACACTGAGCTTGTCGATCAGAAAGATTGGCAGTTTGGCAGTTCAAATCCCTAGTGCTGCGTAACAGAGTGAGCTCCTATTACTTGTCCCAGCTTCTTCCAAACTAGTAGTTTGAAAGCATGTTAAAAAGCAAGTAGAAAAATAGGGACCACCTTTAGTGGGAAGGTAACAGCATTCCGTGCTCCTTTGGCGTTTAGTCATGCCGGCTACATGGCCACATAGATGTCTTCAGACAACATTGGCTCTTTGGCTTTGAAACAGAGATGAGCATCACCCCCTAGAGTCAGGAATGACTGCCACATATATGCGAGGGGAACCTTTACCTTGTAAAATAAAACTTGCATTCATCATCTCATTCTGGACACAGGATGACCACTGCACTAAAAATGGCTGAGCAGGAATGTTAGAGATCAGAAATTATATCCTCTGTGTACTAACTATTAACATTTTGTCGATTGAGAACTCAGTGGCTTAAGCATGTGTGTCCACTGTTTCTGGCAAAGAAGTTTAAGTATCAATGTATGTGTCATATTGAAATAAAGCATTTGGACTAAAAGTTCAAGAGTGTATTCATCAATCTGTTAGCTACTCTCCTCCCTCCTCCCCCCATATCTCTTTGTTCAATTTTCATCTTTGAAAGTTTATCTGCATTCTGTGGTTATCTAAATTCCTCCTAAACACCTTCCATCACCTGTTCACTGATCCATATCCTGTGCTTCTGGTGGAATTATATTTTAGAATCCCTTGCAGCTTCCTTTGCTTAATCTAGCGCTATTTGTCATCAAATGAACTTTGACTCCTGTGCCTATTATTCATAAGATTGCCCTAATTTTTTTTGGGGGGGGAAAGCCCTAACTCCAATGTAAAGTTAAAACAAATAAGCGATGTCATATTAACAAATATATGGAGCCAAGACCAGTAGACTAGAAAGGACAAATCTCAGATTATTTTATGATTTCGTATCTTATTATTTCTTTTTTTAATAGTGGGAACTCAGTTGATAGAACTTGTGTGGGCTTTTCCCATCAGTCCGGAGTGACTAATAATTAATTTATCTGAATGTAATTACTGTCAGGTTAATAGTAGTTTACACAGACACACACACACACACACAAACTTTCTCTCAATTGGCTCTGGAGACAAACATGTTGACTGTGATGTATGATTCCTGGCACAGAATGAAAACCTTAGGCCTGTGAATAGACAAAGATAAAGTGAAGTTGTTCCATTACTTGCTAATGAATTTATGGACTGCCCTTTTATCTGAAGTGCAGCCATGAAAATATATCTATCTATCTTTGGGGCTATTAGTGAAGTCTTGAGATGAAGATATTAAAGTTGAGATTTATCTATTACCACCCCTTCAGTTCTCCTGTCACTTTGTAGTGCACTTCAAAAGAGTCCTAACCCATTCTTCTGTGTGAAGGAAGAGAAACAATCATTTCATAGTAGATTGTGTCTTAAGCCAAAGGTGGAAAAGCATGAAACAATTCAAGTTTCCTGCTTGGTCAGAAACCAGGAGAGACTTTTGGAAACACCAGTTTTAAAAATGAGCACAAAGTGATAGTAATTCAAAGGGTAGCGAGCATATCGCTTTGATATTTTGTGAGATCTGGAGGTGGAGTTCCTTAAAGCTATTAAGCTTTAAGGCTCTTCCAATTTCCAAGAATTAACTTCTTCTTTTTAAAAAAAATAAAAAATAAAACTTTTATCTGAGATATATAAGAAGGATTATACACACTTAACAGCAAGCCTTGTGTGGGAAAGAAAACTCAGTAAAATAATTAATAAGTCAGAAGAAGCAGATGCCCCCTGGATTTTAGTATCCAATTCAGAGAGGAATTGGTTCCAGTCAACTCACAGTCATCGAAGCTCACTGGGTATCTTTGGGCCATCAATCTCTTTCATCTCAACCTATCTTACAGGGGTAATGTTGTAGAGAAAAACAGATATTGTACTAAGCTTAGAGATAAATGCATATCAAATAAAAATGTTAAATACCAGTTTGATTTCCTTCATCAAAGTAATAAAAATGAATGTCCTTGTCCTCACCCTGTCTCAAACTCCTGATTATCTATCAAAATAGAACTGGAGGGACCTTGGAGATCTTCTAGTCCAACCCCCTGCTCAAGCAGGAGATCCTATATAATTTCAGAAAGGTAGCTGCCAGTCTTTTCTTAAAAACCTGTTATGAGGCAAGCTGTTTCACTGGTTAATTGTTCTCACTGGTTTTCCTTAATTCCAGGTTGCTTCTCTCCTCGATTAGTTTCCATCCACTGTTTCTTGCCTTGCCTTTTAGTGCTCTGGAAAATAAGTTGACCCCACTCTTCTTTGTGGCATTCCTCAAGTACTGGAATACTGCTATCATATCACCACCAATCCTTCTTTTCTCTAGACTAGCCGTACACAATTCCTGGAACCGTTCTTCACATGTTTTTGTTTCCAGGTCTTTAATCACCTTAGTTGCACTTTTTCCCCAAATCTCAACATCTTTTGTAATGTGGTGACCCAAAGTGAATACAATATTTCAGGTGTCGTCTTACTAAGGATGTATAAAGTGGTACCAATACTTCATGTGATTTTAATTCTATGCCACTGTTTATACAACCAAGGATTGTATTAGCTTCTTTGGCTGCTCCCACACACTGCTGCCTCATGCTTAAGTGATTGTCCACTAAGACTCCAAAGAGAAGGACAAATGCAGGGATTAGTCAAGAACATATGCAGGGAGGAAAGGGGGGCAAAGGTGTGTCCAAAGTCATAGTGCAAGTGATGTGAACCATGTACCACCTTTTCTTTTTGGTTTTAATTGTTGCAAATGACGTAATTTGCAGAATAACGTCATAACTTGGTGATGTAATTAAGGCTTCTACCAAGTACCTTTGGGGCTAGGCATTGATGGCTCTTATTAAGTCAGCTAGAACAGGAGTGTCAAGCTCAGGTCATCATGGCAGTGTCACATGACGTATCATGACTTCCCCCCCTTTGCTAAACCAGATGTGGGTGTGACCAGTGCATGATACATCCGGCCCACTTGACAGTTTGACAGCCCTGAGCTAGAATAAGCAGAGGAACTGACTCTTTCCTCCTTAGAGCAGGGAAAGGAAAGCTTTTAAAGCTATAGATTGAATAATAACTGAGAACTAACTGGTGATGCATAATTCCTTTTTTGTTGAAAGGATAATATCACATGGCATGGGTGTCACAGAGACGGCACCAATTAATAAATGAGATCTCTCTGCAGAAATTCAGACACTGCTTGGTAAGAACCATCTAGATCAGCAAAGCTGGCTGGAGAATTCTGGGAGCTGAAGTCCTTCAGACTTAAAGTTGCAAAGTTTGCCCACCCCTGATCTAGATACTGATGCAAAAGTCTGATGAGCTGTGAGTTCCAAGCCAGTGTAGCTATAGAGAGAGATGCCCCAAATCTTGTGGGACATGTGATTTCAGCAATGTGTGATTTAAGGTAACTTAAGACTGTAAGGTAAATTAGGGTTTACCAGAGGTGACAGTATAAATCGGTTGGCTGGGCAGAGTAACTGACTCATCCATTATAGATTTAGAATTACCTCAGACAATAGCATGGAAGGACTACAGAAGGCATATCGTTCATCTTTACCTTACTTTCCGTGCTATTGTTTTGTATACCCATAGCAACCCTAGTGAGCTGGTAGAAAAGATGGCAAGATGAAGACACAGAGAGAATGTCTGTAACATAGGTATGTGTTCTGACTCCCTCCCTCCCGACACAAGACAAAGGACTAGACTGACTGCTACTTGGCAGCTTGCCTGAACTAACCTTGACTAGAAGATAACACGATACCAACTCTCCGACTCTCTGACTCTGAAATAACCTCTCTGCGTTGCAAACCTTTCGATGTACCGAGGATTTCTTTTAAAGCTTCTTGGGAGGGGCCAGTCAATTAGGCAGCCGCTACTGATTATCTCCGACTGCGTCATTCTGCTAATTGTCGTTGCCTCCTCTCAATCCTTCTTAGCATGACATCAGGAACAAACTGGGTTTGATCCACCCCACTACACCAAGCCCCAGGTGCCTCCTGATGCCTAGCCAGGCTCTCTGCTCTTTCACTCTCGGCCTCCTCCTCTAGAGCAGACTCATAGGACTCCTCACTAGAGGAATCCATCAGCAGCTCATCTCGAGCCGGATGGGCCACAACAGGTATGTACAATTATTTTGCCAAGGAGAACAGATTTTTCTCTTTAACAATTCAATGAGAGTGACAGCTCCAGAAGATATGATGGTAATGTTCATATATGGCGTTAAATGTCTTCCGCGTTGTGTGTAGTTTTCTTGCAATTGGCGAGTATCATTTTTGAGAATCGTCATATAAGAACATTTCATTCATCTCATTTATTATAAAAAAACAGGAAATGTCATTATCTTTCTGTGCTCTGTCAGTACATTTCAGCAGCAGGATCAGGAGCTACAAAATGGATGATGGGTGGGGCAGTGGAGTTATTCAGCCAGTTCTATCCGGTTTGGGCGAACTGGTAGCGGTGACAGCAGGAGGCTCCACCCATCCACCCGGACTTCATCATGTCCCGTTTTTGACAACTCTGCACATGCGCGGAAGGTCACATTTGCGAACTGGTAGCAAAGGTAAGTTGATTTCACCCTTGGGGGGGGTGGCTTTTACGCTGTAACAAGCAGCATCATTACAGAATTCAGTCAGCTTTTAAAACTGGGAATGACACTTCACCCTTTTGTAACAACGGATACCAACTTTACTATTTAAAAAGGTTCAGTCTCAAGCCAACTGTCTGAGGAAGTACTAGTGAGATGTATGGCTCCATAAGAGAAATTACCTCCTGTAGCTTCCCTTCCCCTGGATGAAATATTAGCTGATTTAATCAACTCCATAAATAAATAGAGCGGTGTTAAAAGGTGCCTGCCTCTTCATTTCTAACCCAACTAAAAATCCTTTTTCCCTGTCCCCTACCCAATTTTTCTTTTTCAAATCTGAAACAACACTGCTAAAGTAAATCCTCCCAAGTTTGAAATAATGTTCTTCCAGTTAAATGACTTAAGATAACATTGTAAATGCATGCTTGAGCCATTTTTTTTCTTTCCAAAATCAGGGATCATGGTCAGCGGTGGGATGATATCAGAGGCAAATTATGAGTTCTAGTAAAATAAGCTGATGAACATGTTTGGACTGAATGATGGTTATTTTGTTGAAATTATTGTTCCTGCTTTTTGAAGAACATGTAGTTGAACAATTAGTTGCACTCCTGGATCTTATCAGAATGATCAAATAAAAATTAAAAAAAATAATTGCTGGAATAAATGAACATTGCAGCCCATGCATTCAGGATAATTAAAGCTTTCAGACTTGTCTTTTGGGGGGAGGGAGTATACTTCTATTAAATTACAATACATGTTAACTATTTCAGAAGTTAAAATAAGGACATATTTTTATTATTTAGTAGCATAGGTCATTTTTCAATCTCATCAATTTAGTCACATTTAAGGATTTCTAAACAGGATCTCTACTTTATTTTTCTACATCAAGCTGAAAAACTGAAGGAAAAAAGTATACTATATATTCAACTTAATTCCACATTATTCTTTTGGTTTACCAAGATATGACAATGAATTTTATTCTTCTAAAGGCCTGATAAATTTGGTATCAATTTCACTGATGTCCCTTAACACAGGGGTCCCCAACCCCCGGGCCGTGGCCCAGTGCCGGTCCGTGGCTTGATAGTAACTGGGCCGGAGTGAGCCATGTGACCGCTAAACGCGCGCGGCCCACATGACTCGACTCACCCGCTGGATGCTCCCACCAGTCCGTGGAATTTTTTTTACGTGAAACCGGTCCCTGGTGCCAAAAAGGTTGGGGACCCCTGCCTTAACATCATGTAAGAAAATATTACAAGCTGAGAAATCACAATTAAATCCCCTAGGATCTCTAATCAGCATGGACCTTCAGAAGCTATAAAGGTAAAGATTCCCCTTGCACATATGTGCTCGTCGTTCCCAACTCTAGGGGGAGGTGCTGATCTCCGTTTCAAAGCCAAAGAGCCAGTGGTATCTGAAGATGTCTCTGTGGTCATGTGGCTGGCATGACTAAACGCTGAAGGCTCATGGAACACTGTTACCTTCCCACCAAAGGTGGTTCCTATTTTTCTACTTGCATTTTTACATGCTTTCGAACTGCTAGGTTGTAGAAATTGGGACAAGTAATGGGTGCTCACTCCATTACGTGGCACTAGGGATTTGAACCACAGAATTGCCAACCTTTCTAATCGAAAAGCTCAGCATTTTAGCCACTGAGCGACGCGTCATCTTCAGAAACTATATTTCACTATAAATGAAACACATATACACACACACATAGTAAATACACATATACACTGAAAATCATCTAAAAATGTGAGCAATACTATTTACAGCCCATGCTCAGGTCTGAATCCTCTCTGAAGGGTAATTGTTCAGTATGGTAGGATCCAGTGTTGGCTTCTTGAAAGCACGGGACCAATGCCTCCTTAAAGGAAACACCTTCCTCTTCTCAAGGCAAAACGCAAATAATGAATAATATTTGCTCTAAAGATGCGAAATGACACTGGTTCTTCCTTCAGCTTCATAGTGCAAAAAAGTTCCTTCAGCCTCACAAAGGGGAAAAATGCAATAACCAGTTTTAATAGTGTAATATGTTGTTTAATTAAATAATTGTTCAGGGACAACAGATAAGAATTCAATCATATGCTGCATAAATTGCTTGAGTGATTTTCATTTGCATCACATGCTATCAGTTTATGAATTAGATTTCACCTTTTCATTTCTTCATTTTAAGTACAGTACAGTATGTACTCTGTGTGTGTGTGTATGCAAGCTGTTCAAGTCCCATTAACTACTGATATGACTAACATCCCATTTACGGACTTACATTGTGGCGCTGAGAGTGGCCAAACGTCATCATTGTGCCACTCTCATAGCATCCGCAGAAAACCGCCCTGCCGCCCTGTTTAGGGTGACCCGCTCCCTCCTTCAACAGAGGGTGCGGGAAGCCCCGCTACAGGGTAGAGCAGAGGAATTTGTGATTTTTCTGCAGGAGAAAATCGCTCAGATACAGAATGAGTTAGCCTCCATTGATGGCCCAGTGGGATGCCACGAGACAGATCTTGTTTGGGAGGAGTTTGACTCCGTTACTTCCGAGGATATGGACAGGTTACGTGGGCGACTGCGAGCCACCACATGTTTATTGGACCCGTGTCCCTCCTGGCTTGTACTGGCATCCTGGGAGGTGACACGAGGCTGGCTCCAAGAGGTTGTCAACGCATCCTTAAGTAAGGGTTCCTTACCTGCTTCCCTAAAAGAGGCTATGGTGAGGCCCCTCCTTAAGAAGCCCTCTTTGGATCCAGCTTTATTAACCAACTATCGTCCAGTCTCCAACCTTCCCTTTTTGGCGAAGGTTGTTGAGAGTGTGGTGGCACAACAGTTTCCCCGTCACCTGGAGGAAGTTGATTATCTAGACCCGCGCCAGTCCGGCTTTCGGCCCGGGCATAGCACCGAGACGGCATTGGTCGCGTTGGTCGATGATCTCTGGAGGGCCAGAGATGGGGGTTGCTCCTCCATCCTGGTAATATTAGACCTCTCGGCGGCTTTCGATACCATCCGCCATGGTATCCTATTGCATCGGCTGGAGGGGTTGGGGGTGGGAGGCACCGTTTTACGGTGGTTCTCCTCCTACCTCTCTGGCCGATCGCAATTTGTGTTGGCAGGAGAGCAGAGGTTGACCTCGAGACCCCTCACATGTGGGGTGCCTCAGGGGTCGGTCCTCTCGCCTCTCCTGTTCAACACATATATGAAGCCGCTGGGTGAGATCATCCGTGGCTTTGGGGTAGAGTACCATCTCTACGCTGATGATACTCAGCTGTATATATCTACCCCAAACCACCCCAACGATGCCGTAGCGGTGATGTGCCAGTGCCTGGAAGCCGTACGGATCTGGATGGGAAGTAACGGACTCAGACTCAACCCGACCAAGACCGAGTGGCTGTGGTTTCCGGCTGCCCGATTCAACCAGCTGATTCCATCGCTGGCCATAGGGGGCGAACATCTTGCCCCTGTGGATGGGGTGCGCAACTTGGGTGTCCTCCTGGATGCCCGGCTGTCCATGGAAGATCAAGTGGCAGCCGTGGCCAGGAGGGCGTTTTACCAGGTTCGCCTGGTTCGCCAGTTGCACCCCCTATTGGATCGGGACGCCCTTCGCACAGTCACTCATGCTCTCGTGACATCCCGACTGGACTATTGTAACTCTCTCTACATGGGGCTCCCCTTGAGGTACACCCGAAGACTTCAGCTGGTCCAGAATGCAGCCGCGCGAGCAATAATGGGTACCGCAAGGTATACCCATGTAACACCGCTCTTGCGCGAGCAGCACTGGCTACCTGTCGTCTTTCGGGTGCGCTTCAAGGTGCTAGTTCTCATCTTTAAAGCGCTCCATGGCTCGGGACCTAGCTATCTGCGGGATCGGATTCTGCCCCATACATCTTCCCGGCCGATTCGCTCCCACAGAGAGGGACTTCTCTGGGTGCCGTCCACTAGACTTTGTCAGCGGGCGATGCCCAGGGGAAGGGCCTTCTCTGTGGCGGGCCCAGCCCTCTGGAACGACCTTCCCCCCGACATTAGAACAACTACGGACCTCCGCTCCTTCCGTCAGAAATTAAAAACTCACTTTTTCTGCTTGGCCGGCCTAGGTTAGTCTCTACCTCAGGGGTTAGGGAATGTTAATTTTAAAAATGGGGATTTTAGTGCAGGGACAGTTGATTTAATCTGTTTTTATTGTATTTATTTATGTATATATTTTATGTTGTTTTAATTTTCCCTGTGCACCGCTCCGAGTCCCCCTGGGAAGAGGACGCGGTATAGAAAAATAAAATCTATCTATCTATCTATCTATCAAGAGAAATCCATAGTTATGTTCGACTTCTTTGGCCCTATTGCTCATTTAATACAATACAATACAATAGCAGAGTTGGAAGGGACCTTGTAGGTCTTTTAGTCCAACCCCCTGCGTGGGCAGGAACCTTATACCATTTCAGACAAATGGCTATCTAACATCTTCTTAAAGACTTCCAGGGTTGGGGCATTCACAACTTCTGGAGGCAAGCTGTTCCAGAGGTTAATTGTTCTAACTGTCAGGAAATTTCTCCTTAGTTCTAAGTTGCTTCTCTCCTTGATTAGTTTCCACCCATTGCTTCTTGTCCTGCCCTCAGGTGCCTTGGAGAATAGCTTGACTCTCTCTTCTTTGTGGCACCCTCTGAGATATCGGAACACTGCTATCATGTCTCCCCTGGTCCTTCTCTTCATCAAACTAGACATACCCAGTTCCTGCAACCATTCTTCATATGTTTTAGCCTCCAGTCCCCTAATCATCTAATCCTTGTAATAGCCTGCAATCCATTTACTGCTGAAATCCTGATAGAATATATTATCCAAAAATATTTAATCTCCCTGTCAAAGTAAATGCAGTGAAAAACTCCTCATCCTTATAATGGCAGGGAGCCAAATTAGAGTCTGTGGTACAAAACAAACTTCAGAGCCGGGGCGGGGGGGGGGTGACTTTCCCCAAAGCCAAACTTAATTAGGATAAAACTCTTGTTGGAGCCCAGTGAAGTTAATAGCACGTTTCCAGACTGTTTTACTTCTTAGCAAAACATCGGAGAAGCTGTCAGTTGGTCTACGTATATAGTAACTGTATATCTAAGTCTGTTATCAGCATCAAGTGTGCGTTTTATGAGGCCTCTGCATGAGAGGATTCACCTCTTTGGCACCGTTGTCTCTCTTCATCTCTGCATTTAGCTGGCATATCCTGCTGAGCGTTAGAAATACATTTTGTCAGCCTCTCTGAGATGAGGAGAGAACTCTTACCCAGGGGAACTCTATATGTGTCTGACCAATTCTGACAGAAAACAGTGCAACCCTCAAACAAGAGGGACCTATCTAGTTGTTGTCTACATAGAGTATTGGGATGAGCAGGAGGTTATACATAAAGTTCAGAATACCTGTGACATCCCTATATAGAATGAACTGATGTCTTAGATTCTGTGTGTAGGGGGGGGGGGGGAAGGAGGCAGGCAGGCAGAGAATATGAGAGAAAAGACAACGCAGGAACTATCTATATAGTAAGAAAACTAAATCTTGAAAGATTTCTATATTGTCATATGAAATTTAGCTACTTTCAATTATTCACTTCACACAATATTTAATTCCTTGCAAGGTATTCTGCAAAACATACAGAGATCCACACAACACAGAAAGAGAAAGAGACGGTAATAAACAGAAAATTGTGTCACCTCAATGTATTGATTTTCAACATGCAAACAAATTTACTGAAGAAATCTATATGGCAGAATTAAAGCCACTGTTTCCTAGCTGTTTGAATTATCCGTAACCGAAAGGAATAACGGAATGAAAAGACTGCATGTAATCTGGAATATGACCCACATCGGTCATTAAAAATAGGCAGGGAAATCACAAATATTTAAGTTTTGAATAGGGACATTTTTATTACACATGAGATGAGGCTGCCCTTTTTCCCATTAAAGGCTAGTTCAGAGAAATGCAGTTCCTCCCACGCTTAAGTCCCTAAGTAGCCTGTATTAGGAACTGTAGATATGTTTGTTGGAAATGCAGATTGATAGGTTTTTGATTCTGAGTGAAAAGTTTAAGAATAGGATACTTTCTATAGCTAAGCGGATCATTCAGTCAACGCTAGTGGGAGGCAATCATCCTCAAATGAGTTTGGCTGCGAATGCGGTGTTATAGCCGATCATTACACCATGGTAGCACAAGATTGCAGTTCTGCCTGATTACTTTCTCAGCAGAGTTGTCAGACTCCTGCAAGCTTCAGTAACCGATCAATGTTATTATCCTTTCATTCATTTTTTTTTCTTTTTTTCTTCAGCCTAGCCTAAATTATGTACATTCCTGAACCAAATGCAATACCTAAGTTTGAAGAAAGGGAGTATTGTCTTGATCACATGTGAAATATAGTGTGATTAATGTTGTTTTTATTTCCTGAAATGTTATAAACAAGTAACTTTGTGAAGCTCTGCTATTCAACCAGCTTCAGATATAAGAAAAACAAGTTTCATTGGATGTATTTTCCCATGAAAAATTTCTCCTGAATTTGGAGGGACCAAAGTATACAACCATTATTTTCACTTCTTTTAACAATATGACTTCAGATTTATAATGCTATAATAATAGCGCAATAGTAAAGTCACTGTTACCAAAATACTATATAGAAAATTACTGTAGATTATAAACCTATTACTTTTAAAAACTTATTCAATAAAATCTTTTTATTCAGTTTCTTGTTTGTTTTACACTGTAAACTCTTTTGAATATTCAATGAACATAGCATCTGCTTATAAATAAAGAATATAATATAATAGTAACAATAATGTAATAGTAGTAGTAAGAATTCAATCTATCAAAAACATTAAATTAGCAATAGAATCTGTTCTCCTACGGCTTGAATTGATTAATTGTTTTGGTAGCCATAGAGGATAAAGAATTGCATGGCAGCAGCTGGAAAATGTTAGAGATTTTTATCCAACCTAGAAACCAAGTGGATTAGCAGAAAAAGGAAAACCCCTTTTCTACATCTGGCATTAGAAGGGCAAAATACTTGTTGCTACTCCTGGATCAGGGCTTGAACAATATTTGCAGGCTGCTTATTTACAGGGTATGTTAAAATTGTAATGTCTTCCCCATTTGTTCCAACGTAAATTCAGACATGGTTGCCCTTTAATTATCAAATATGCCACTTTACTTAATTACATTTTGCTATGCCACCTTATCTCTAGAAAAACTGATGTCGTAATCATGCACTCTATAACATATTTGAAAATATTAAGCATTCTCTCTGAACTGAATGAAGCTGCATACATTTTTTATTTCAGTTGTTCTGAGCATTTAATTATCTTCTAAAACCATCTTCAGGGCTTCTGACAAATACTATATCTCTAAATCAGGGGTCTCCAACCTTTGCAAAGCTGGCTGGAGAACTCTGGGAGCTGAAGTCCTTCAGACTTAAAGTTGCAAAGGTTGGAGACCCCTGCTCTAAATGCTTGAGATGCTTAGGAGCACAACTTTACTAGAAATGCAACTGTTGTATTTAAATACTTCCCTTGACAAGTCTCAGGTCTTTCCCAAGCGATGCACTCACAGTCAAAAGCTATATGCCTCCTACACACTCTGCACCCTGACAAACTTTTTACTTGAGTTTAAATCGAGCTGCCTTTGCAGATTTATTGTTCTAAATGTCCCTGTCGCCAGTCAAAATAATGCTATCACTTCTGAAAATATTTTCATTTTCTGACATGTACAGAGGTGCCAAGAAATGGTGCTGACAACGCCATCTCTCACCTTCTACAAATCTTATCAAGATACATCATCAAAAAAAACAACACCCCTCCATGCAGTCTATGCCGGCCTCTGACAAACCTGAAGCATAGCCTGCCAGCCTAGGAGATAAGGTCTGAAATGTTGGTTCCTGAAAAGGTGATAACAGTAACTAGGATTGAATGTATGTACAACGTCACCTTTAGACAGCAGTAGGTTTCACTAGAGTCACAATGTAAGAGCAACTGTTTTGCTTTAAGTGATATGTGTCTTGACAACACTCAGACTTGTGTCTGGGAACATTTAAGTCGCCTTCTGTATGCTTGGTCTGGCACCTGGGAAGAAGACTGGCAATCATATGCAATAGAAAAGGTTTCCTAAATATTGTGGATAATCCTCAAAAGTTATTTTAAATACATTTAGGTATTTGTTAAAGCATCATTTGTACTTTAAGAAAATATAACGGATAGGATACATTTGTTTGTTAAGCTGAATGGCAAAAATGTCTGGGACAAAATGATACAGACAATTTCGTCAAGATTTTTTTTCTTGAAATGCAAAAGGTTGTTTTAGTGTCAAAATAAAGCTGCCCCTTGCTTTGTTGCTTTACTGTTACTGTTGTTATTGTTGTTTTAAAAATTGCCCAGTAGCATTTATTGATATATGTGCTGTACGGAATCCATGCTTTATCATTTCACTTTAAAATTAATTTTTAAAAAATCCAACCCGTTTACTTAATTTCTTTCACTTAAGGCCAAATTTTCAAAGCCTCTTGGTTTTTCAAACTCCTTTTCTCGTGCCATGGTTTTTAAACAAACCCCGTCTTATAACAATCAGCAGAGACTAGATTCTCGTACAGTTGTACCATTTCTTGGTATAATGATTTATTTTCAAAGGTTTCACCATGATAGCTCTCCAACTTTGTTCCTTCCTGTGTATCACTGTTCAGGGTCAAAAGCTGGTAAAAGGGCTGGTCCCAGAGGTCTAACATATTTCACCAATGGAGACTCTGGCTTTTCACTTCTCCTTTTCTCCTCATCACTTTATGTTTAAAGAATAACAGATGTGGAAACATTTAAGGGAGGTGGGGGGGGGAGGTCTAATTGAATTTCACATGACACAATTTAGCATTGTTGGAGGAAGTACCTAAATCAACAGCACATTTTCTGAAAGGGCCAGTCGCTGCCTAATTAGAACACCAAACGTGTGACTAATTGGCCACACTTCCACCAAAGAGAAGCTCTGTTGCAGATGAACTGTTTGCTCATATGTCCAGTGGTTTGGCTGCAAGGTATCTGTGGCTTTTGGAAGAGTTGTGCCAGATGTAACCTGGAGAAGAGAAACACTCGGCGTTTGAATTGGGAGAAGGATCACACGCTAGTGCAGAGGTCTCATTCTCGTGGCCCGCGGGCCAATTGCGACCCGCAGGATGGTATCTTGTGGCCCACACCGTGATATGAAAGTATAATATTAGTATTAATATTAGTATTAATATTAATATAAGGAATCCCTTATGCGGCCCAGCCTCACCCAGCCTCTGCCTCCAGCAAATTGACTTTGAGACCCCTGCGCTAGTGGGAGATTATCAGGAGATTATCAGCAGATAAATTATTTGATTTTTGAGGCTCTTTATTTGGCATACACAAATAGCCTGCAGTTTGTTAGTGCAGCCTCCATAATTTCACCTCCTCCCTCTCCCTTTTTAGCATCTAATTAATTTTTCCAGCATCGAATTAAAAAAAACAACAGCTTAATATTAGAAGAATGCACTGTGCCCATCATTTCCCACAGGCAGATCTGCTTTTTTACATTGAACGGAGTGTTTTATTTCTTCACATATCCACACCCATTCTTCCCACAAAATAGGGACAAACGTTACAGGAAATAAACTGGAAGAAAAGGAAAATTGTACGCTTTTTTAGATTGGTCTGAAATGAGAAAAAGTCTTGAAAAATGTATACAATTATCTTTCAGAAGTATATCATTTGTTTTGAGGTGTTCTCTATTAAAACAAAATATTTTGAGAATGGGATTGGATGAGGTAGAAAAGTGGGGAGGTAACTTTAGATGGTTTGATGACTGTCTGTGTATAAGCTTAATTTGCATAAAAATGTCCACAGGCTAAAATTCAAAAATCTTGGTCCAGGTCCCAAGCATGTTTCAATCATTCAGCCAATGCAATCTCCTGTACATGCCTGGTGACCACCTTGTGGCTTTTTTAATAGCTGTTATTTAGGCAAAAGACTTAACAACTCAGACTTCTATCTATAGCAAAAAGACACAAGTTTTATGATCTCATAACTGTTCTTCTGTGAATAGAAAGCAATCTCAAAGTAGCAACAAAGCAAAATGGGACTTTAGATGCACTGCATTGTATTCCTGATTTAATTGTGAGTGATCTTCTTAATGGAAACTATGAATACTCAGGGAAAAATATAAGACAACCCTGATTAGCAAGCAATAACCCTGCTGTCACTCTCATTTCATTAGTACCAAAAAAGCACCAAATAAATGAGCTAAGTAAATGGCCATATCAGAAACCTGCAGCATGAAGCATAGTTAGAAGGCCTAGACATTGATATCTGAATATATATCTTTTTAACATTTATATGTTACTTACCCTGGAAGTCTTTAAGAAGATGTTAGATAGACATTTGTCTGAAATGGTATAAGGTTCCTGCCGACGCAGGGGGTTGGACTAGAAGACCTACAAGGTCCTTTCCAACTCTGCTATTGTATTATTGTATTGTATTGTATTAGAGTTTGGAACGTTGCTGGCGTGGAAACATTTTCTTGGCGTGAAGAGTTCTCTAATTCCCTGAAAATCTCTTAAAAACTTTGGCAGCTTTGAGAAGCCTAAAGTTTATTTTAATTGACTAATTAATTGCTTCATCGGTGGAAGGCAAGACAAGCAATCAATTAGGAAACCTTCGCTGTGACGAGGGGCTGACTCACAAGCTTCCCTTCAGGGCCCTCTTTCCTTTTCCTTCCTTCCTTCCTTCCTCCCTCCCTTCCCAGCAATTCCTCCCCTTTTTTTTTGTCTTTATAACAAGGCGAAGGAACTTCAGAGGCTATGAAAGTGCCAAGAACAGGATCCTCCCTGGTGGGGGGCGGGGGAGGGCGGGGGGGGGGCGGGAATCCCAGGGTATTACGGAACCCAAGTGGTTGGTCCGATTGTTGTTGCCAGGGGTATCCTTATGCTTTGTCAACCCTAAAATACAGGGAAGGGCTTTTGATGACATAGGTAGTCCTCACTTAGTGACATCTTGTCCAACAACCATTTGAAGTTACAACAGTGCTCAACGAAAAGACTTATGGCCGGTCCTTGGAAGTTGTGGCTGTCACAGTGTCCCCCCACAGTCACAGGATAAAGATTGGGGCTCTTGGCAACCGGCACACAGTTCTAATGGTCACAGCTTCCCATAGTCATCTCCTCCACCTCCTTGTGATCTACACTGTCAGCTTCCCCATAAGTCACATCCCCAAGGAAAGCAGCCACCCCCTGGCATTGCGCTTAAGGACGGCACAGGATTCCTTAACAACCACAACATGAACTGTCGTTGTGCATTGAAGATCACATTGAATTTTGTGAATGCCCCAACACTGGAAGTCTTTAAGAAGATGTTGGAGAGCCATTTGTCTGAAACGGTATAGGACTTCCTGCCTAGGCAGGGGGTTGGACTAGAAGACCCCCAAGGTCCCTTCCAACTCTGCTATTGTATTGTATTGTATTGTATTGTATATTTTATTGGGTTCTATTAATCTAGATGAAATGTTAATATATATATTGCTAGTCCATGTAAAATATGCCACAGGCTAAATAGATAAATAATCCCAGGAATCCAGATAAATTTTATGTGAACCTCCTCCTTTAACCTCCTCCTAAAAACCATACATTATTATATGTGCAATAGCTAAATTTTGTATTTCTGCAATGAAAACAATTGGTTAGAGATGTAACAAAACTGATTAAAAATCTAATTACCATTAACTCTTACTCTTAAGATGCATCTTAACTATTAGTTTGTTATATATATAGCTTTCATTTTATACCTAATGTTTTAGATTTACATTACCTACAAAGGCAATAATAGTAACAGATGAATAGATGCTATATTACTATGGGATTTATACTGTGATTGTTTTGTTAACCACTTGTGCATCATTGTATCTATCTGCTATATTCTGTCTTTGTTTAAACTTTAAGTTACTGGTTAATCCTTCCACCCGGAAGTGTCTCTGTGCTTCTGATACAAGTGGGGGGGGGGGGGGGGACAAAAAAAACCTATTACAGAAAAGGTGAGGTCAGATGACCTGCAGCATAATGGGGTGAGGGAGATGCTGGTTCCAGCTGATGAAAGCACATCTCTTCCCTTCTAGTTTCCAGTCAGTATAATCTGCCACTATTCTTTTGTTGTCTTCCTAAAACATTTGGCATAGTGATATGTAACCTGCTGGGTTGAAAACAATGCAACATGAAATGACACAACAGGCCCAAACTGTAAAATAGAGAAATGATTTGGTAGAATTGATTTGGAGGGTTCAGGTATGTGCTTCAGCTGAAAGGCTTAACTTTTAAGTTGCCCAAGTGAATGTTAGGCCTATTTCTCTTCTGGAAAGTTGCTATTCCTGTGTTCAAATAAAAACATCTCTGCTTCCCAGCTAGTCCAAGGGTCAGCAACCTGTGGCTCCGGAGCCGCATGTGGCTCTTTCATCCCTCTGCTACGGCTCCCTGTCACTGGTCGACTCCACAATTGATAGGGCTTTCGGTTAGGACAGGTACAGGAAAAAGGACACCGTGCTAGGAGACTCTATGGTGGTGGGAGAATTGTAATTGGTTGGCCAGTTGGAATTTACCGTAGTTTTCGGAGTATAAGACACACCTTTTTCCTCTAAAAAGAGGCTGAAAATCTGGGTGCATCTTATACATCGAATACAGCATTTTTTGCCTCCTGAAACCCCGCCCCTTCACCAAGATGGCCCCACGCATACCCTTATGGAGGCTTCCAGATAACTCCTGGGGGCTGGGGAGGGCAGAAATGAGCAAAAAACAGGGCATTGTCGCCCCCCCCCAGCGCCCAGCAGCACTCTATAAGCCTCCATAAGGCTATGCATGCTATTTTGTGACCAAAAAACGGCCCATTTTCATGAAAAAATGGGCTATGTTTCCTCATTTTGGGCTCCCCACCCCTCCAGGAGCACTCTGCAAGCCTCCCCAAGGCTATTCATGCCTTTTATTTGAAAAAAAACAGCCCCATTTTTGTGAAAAACGGGCTGTTTGGGGGAGATTTGCACAGTGCAAAAAGGGTTTTTTTCCCCCCCTTTCGGAAAGCTGATTGATGAGAATTATGTTGGTCAAGTACTGTGCCTGCAGAAACAAAGATTTGTTCCAAAGGTGGTCAGTGATTTCCTTCTCCAGCACATGGGTAAATTCACCTGGAAACATCTACCTACCTACCTACCTACCTACTCTCTCTCTCTCTCCCTACTTATCTACTGTATTTCTCTCTCTCTCTATTTCTCTCTCTATTTTTCTCTCTCTATCCCTCTATCTACTACCTATCTACACTCTCTCCCTACCTACCTACTCTATTTCTCTCTCTCTCCCCTCTATCTACCTATCTACCTACTCTCTCTCTCTCTCCCTACCTATCTACTGTATTTCTCTCTCTCTCTCTATTTATCTCTCTATCCCTCTACCTACTTATCTATCTACACACACTATCTCTCCCTACTTACCTACCTACTGTATTTCTCTCTCTCTCTCCCTATCCCTTTACCTACCTACCTAACTACACACTCTGTCTCCCTACCTACCTACTTACTGTACTTCTCTCTCCCCCCCTCTACCTACCTACTCTCTCTCTCCTCCTACCTACCTACTGTATTTCTCTCTCTTTCTCTCCCCCTCAATCCCTCTATCTACCTACCTACTTTAAAAAAATTGCCTCTTCAAAACCTGGGTGCATCTTATACTCCGGTGCGTCTTATACTCTGAAAAATATGGTAGATGATTTATTTATTTTTTTAAATTTTCTTAATCCTGCTTTGTTTTTTTTAAAACAAGAAATCAATGGAGAGAATTTAAAAACAAAAAAGAAATATGTGGTTTGGTGTATAAAACCAACAATTCCTGTAGCAAATGAGTTGAATGACCTTATCAGGAATGCCACAAACTGGCTAAGCATTTAAAGTAGCTCTCATCATGTGATCTGCTTTGTCTGCATCAGAAAATCAGAAAATCGGAAAATCTGAAGTTCAGGGTTCTTTTTATTTTTTGAATATGTTCTCACATATTTCTCCATTCAAGATACACACACAACAGACATGTTTGAATTATATGGAGAGATAAAAAATGGGGCTCATATGCTTAACAATACTCTGTGTGTTGGAGTGGGGGAAAGCATGCATTTTACATCTGTCCTCCCCTAAATTTCAATGGTATCCATGATTTGTTTCTGTGAAGTTTTAAAGAATCATTTTCTTATCTCCTGACAATCTAGAGAGCCAGGCAATAAAATATTCCAAAATTGCACATTTTATTTAATCAGTGTATCATTGATGGCCAGTTTTAAAATATGGATGTTCTTTTTGTGTACAGATGTATCAGGTTTTCTGTGTGGCATGCGTTCACAAATAAATGTGAATTATCCCTTATGTTGCATCCTGAAGAGACACGGGAAGCCCCGGCAGCCGCCAGCCGCGTCCTGATTGGACGGGAGTAGACGGGATGCGGTTGGCTGTGGCCGAGGGCGTCGGTCGCGCTGATTGGCCGGCTACCCTCCAGCCGCGGTTGGCTGTGGCTGGAGGGTGTGGTCGCACTGATTGGCCGGCTACCCTCCAGCCGCGGTTGGCTGTGGCTGGAGGGCGTGGTCGCACTGATTGGCCGGCTGCCCTCCAGCAGCTCCATAAAAGGAGCTGCAAGGCAGAAGGCGCCACCTTTGAAAATTGGTCACTTGCTATGTCTTTCTCCTTGCAATAAAGAGCTGCTAAGTCATACCGGTCTGGACTCTCTTTTCTCTGCTGAGAATTTAACACTGGCGACGAAGGACTGGGGCCGGTACTGACTACTCAGAGCGAAGTCACTCACCGATCGAAGAATCTTCGTCAGACCGCTCGTCCTCGCTACTTCTTCAGCGAGCCTACAAGACTGCAGCCAAGCCGATGGCCACCCTGCCGCCGTTCGCTCCCTACGACGCTTCGCAGGAATCATGGGAAGCCTTCCTGGCCAGATTTGAATGTTTCCTCCTCGCGGGAGATCACGGCGAACTCACCCAGGAACGTCGGCTGGGACTCTTCCTGGGCTGTGGAGGCCGCACAGTCTTCGCCGTTGCGCGGAATATCGCCGCGCCTGCACCGGTCCACACCCTGGATTGGGGCACGCTGCAGGCCCGCCTGAAGGCCCACTTCGCCCCCGCACCCTCGCGAATCTCTCGACGGTTCGCGTTCCGACAATGCCGCCAGCAGCCCACACAGTCAGCAGCAGATTACCTGCAAGTCCTGAGAGCCGCGGCCATCTTATGTGAGTTCACCGCCACGAGCCTCGACGAGTCACTGGTCGAGCAATTCGTCTGCGGACTGAAAGACACGAAGCTCAGGCGCCAACTGATGGCCCGCTCAGACATCACCCTGGACAGGCCGTGGAGGAAGCTAGAGGCGCCGAGCTGGCCGAGGCCACGTCCCCTGACCTAGGCCCCGGCCAACAGACAATGCCATCGACCGCCCCACGGGCCTGCCTGGTAGATGACCACGACCTCGTCGACCCGACGGACGACTTCGAGGCCTATGACCAGGTAGCGCGCATCCAAGCCTCAGGCCGAAGCCGCACCAGAGCTCAGCCACCCCGCCGGCCACCCACAACTTGCATCGGGTGCGGCGGTGGTCACCCAAGGAACGACTGCCCTTTCCGGGCCACCATTTGCCGCCGTTGCGACCGCAAGGGCCACATCGCACGCGTCTGCAGAGCCAACCTCCCGACCCTGGCCCCACCGCCGACGTATCCTGCAACCGCCACGCCGTTCCGGAATTTCAGCCAACGCCGCCCATTCCGCAGACCACAGCCGGAGGCAGACTGTTTCGCCATGACGGAGTGCCAGGACTCGATTCCGCTTCCAACGGATGACCGTAGGCGTATTTCCACGTCCCTTCTTTTAAACGGCAGGCCCATTACTATGGAGGTTGATTCGGGCTCGTCTCGATCCCTCGTTTCCTGGCCACAGCTAACCAGCCTTTGCCCCACTATTAAGCCTGCCAATTTGGCACAGCCCGGGATTCTGTTAAAAGACTACCAGGGAAACCCCATTGATGTGTTGGGCCAACTCCGCGCCCACGTCCGCTATGGTCGCTTCGCCGGGGTTCTCCCAATCCTGGTCGTCAAGCGCCCCCTAGCCGCCCTCATAGGGTTAGACTGGTTCACCGCCCTGGGTCTTTCAGTCCAGCGGGTACACCGGGTGCCCACTGCCTCACCAGTGGACGAAGTCCTGGCAGACTTCCCCGATGTGTTCGATGGCACTCTGGGCACTTACAAGGGCTCCCCAGTTTCCCTCAACTTAGACCCCCAGGTCGCCCCAATCCGGCTTAAGGCCCGTAGACTGCCCTTCGCCCTGAAGCCAAAGGTGGACGCGGAGCTCGACCGATTAGTAGCGCAGGGCGTCCTGGAGCCGGTCGACCAGGCTAAATGGGAAACCCCCATCGTGGTTCCCATTAAGCCCGACGGGTCCATACGCATATGCGCCGACTATAAGTCGACAATAAACCGCGGGCTCCAGGCAAACCCCTACCCGGTTCCGGTAGTGCAGCACCTACTACACTCCTTAGGGCAGGGTCGCATCTTCGCAAAGCTAGATATGGCACAGGCCTACCAGCAACTTCCGGTGGACGACGACGCAGCTGAAGCACAGACCATTGTCACCCACCGGGGTGCTTTTCGCTGCCGCCGCCTCCAATTTGGCGTGTCCGTGGCCCCGGGGATCTTCCAGAGCCTCATGGAGCGGCTGCTCCATGGGCTTCCGGGGGTCGTACCGTATTTCGACGACATCCTGATAGCTGCCGACAGCGTATCAGACCTCGCCAAAGTACTACGGAAGGTCCTCACCATTTTCAGGGGCGCGGGTTTCAAATTAAAGCTCAGCAAATGCAAATTCGCTGAGCCTAAGGTCGAATTCCTGGGATTCATGGTAGACGCCCAGGGCATCCACCCCACCCCCTCCAAGGTCGAGGCAATCCACGCTGCCCCCACCCCCACTTCCAAACAGGAGCTACAAGCATTCCTCGGCCTGCTCAATTTTTACACGCCATTCATTCCACACAAGGCGTCACTAGCCGAGCCGCTCCATCGATTACTCGATCGATCGGCGGCCTGGCGCTGGGGCAACCGCGAGGCTCAGGCATTCGCGGCAATTAAAGATATGCTGACATCAAAGGCCGTGTTGGTACAGTACTCTAACCGTTTGCCTTTAGCGTTGGCATCAGACGCCTCCCCCTTTGGAGTGGGGGCCGTCCTGAGCCACGTCCGCCCCGACGGCTCGGAGGCCCCCATTGCCTTTTATTCCCGAACACTGTCTCCTACGGAGCGCAACTACAGCCAGATTGACAAAGAGGCCTTGGCTGTAGTGTCCGGGATTAAGAAATTCCACGAGTACCTGTACGGCCGCCACTTCTCTGTCTTCACCGACCACAAGCCGCTCCTGGGGCTCTTGGCCGGCGACCGGCCCACCCCCCCGATCCTCTCCCCCAGAATGACCAGGTGGACAGAGTTCCTGACAGCGTACGACTACACGCTGTTCTATCGCCCGGGGAAACAGCTAGGACACGCAGACGCCCTCAGCCGTTGCCCCCTGCCCCGGACAGATCCGGCGCCGGTGCCGGCCCTATCCGTCCTGTCCGTGGCCGAGTCAGACTTACCCCTCACCTCGTCCGACGTCGCAGCGCAGACCAAGGCCGACCCTGTCCTGTCGCAGGTCTCCACGTGGGTCCTGCGAGGGTGGCCCCCGGGCTCGCTGCCGGACGTATACCGGCCCTTCAGGGCCCGCCAGCTGGAACTGTCGCTCCACAGCGGGTGCTTGCTCTGGGGAGACCGGGTCATCGTACCCCCACCCCTCCGCCACCAGGTACTCGACTCCCTCCATGCCAACCACCCAGGCATAGCCCGCATGAAAGCATTGGCCAGGAGCTATGTCTGGTGGCCGAGTATGAATGACGAAGTGGCCGCCTGGGTTGGCACTTGCCAGGCGTGCCAGGCCTCCCGCCCCCCCCCACCGCTCCCCATCGGGATTGGGACGCCCCCAGGTCACCATGGTCCAGGGTTCACATCGATTTCGCCGGACCTTTCCATGGCCAGACTTTCATGGTAGTGGTAGACGCTTACTCTCGCTGGACCGAGGTCATTCTGATGACCTCTACCACGGCCGAGAGCACCGTGCGGGCGCTCCGGCGCCTTTTCGCGACGCACGGGTTGCCGGACTGCCTAGTCTCCGACAACGGGCCCCAATTTCACGCCACCGGGTTCCAGGAATTCTTAGCCTCACAGGGGATCCGACACGCACCAACGGCGCCCTACCACCCGGCCGCAAACGGCCGGGCGGAAAGAGCCGTCTGCTCAGCAAAAGAAGCTCTCGGGAGGATGGATAGGGGGGACTGGCAGTCTAGAGTAGATGCTTATCTCATGGGACAGCACTCCACACCTTGTCAGGCGACAGGCAAAAGCCCCGCAGAGCTGCTGATGGGCCGCCGCCTGCGGACCAAACTGGACAGGCTGCACCCACAATACAATGAGATGCAGCCGTGCAACCTGGGGACCCCATCGCCCCGCCGTTTCTCCACCGGCGACGCCGTTTTTGCCAGAAACTTCGCTGGGGATCCACGGTGGGTCCCCGCTGTCGTCCGCGAACTAACGGGCCCCTGTTCCTACAGGGTCGAACGACCGGATGGATCCGAGTGGCGGCGACACGTGGATCAACTGAGACGCCGTATCCCGTCTCCAACCCCGCTGCCACCATCACGACCGTCAGACTCGCCGACCATCGAGGCCTCAACCCAGCGGGACGACTGGCCCAGCCCCGTATCTTCTGCGCCCGCCGACACCTTTACCGACTATCCTCTCCAGGGACAATCCCCGGGACTGCTCTTGCCAGAACCAACGTTCCGGGAACCACCTGCCGTACAGCACACCCCCGGGACACCACGTCCGGGTCTGGCCGACCCGGGAACATCACCCAACGGACTTGAACAAGACGCCTCATCACAGGACACGCCCCCGGACGACGCACCACCAGCGGCACCGGGCGACGGCGCAGACCATGACAACCCAGCACGCCCTCTCCCAGCGGCCCCGGCGCAGGCATTGAGACGCTCGGGGCGGAACAGACGTAGTCCCACATACCTCAGCGAATACGTATGTTAGGACCACGGACAGACTCCCTGGGGGGGAAGGAGTGTTGCATCCTGAAGAGACACGGGAAGCCCCGGCAGCCGCCAGCCGCGTCCTGATTGGACGGGAGTAGACGGGATGCGGTTGGCTGTGGCCGAGGGCGTCGGTCGCACTGATTGGCCGGCTACCCTCCAGCCGCGGTTGGCTGTGGCTGGAGGGTGTGGTCGCACTGATTGGCCGGCTACCCTCCAGCCGCGGTTGGCTGTGGCTGGAGGGCGTGGTCGCACTGATTGGCCGGCTGCCCTCCAGCAGCTCCATAAAAGGAGCTGCAAGGCAGAAGGCGCCACCTTTGAAAATTGGTCACTTGCTCCTTGCAATAAAGAGCTGCTAAGTCATACCGGTCTGGACTCTCTTTTCTCTGCTGAGAATTTAACACCTTAAGTAGATAAATCCTGTTTAAAATAATAGCAAACAAGCCATCCTAAAGGAGAGTTCAGTAAATCCACTGCCAGCATCAAGGAATTTTCACTTTTGAGAAGCAGTGGATGAGCAGACGCATCTGCAATGAAAACCAACCATGTACCCTTCTTGAGGAAAGATAAACTATAGTGCAGACATGCCCTAAATCCTCAAGACCAATCCAGACAGCCAAACACAACTGCCTCCTGTCTGAGCCCCATTAAAATAAATATGATTCACTCATGAGTAACTTGGGAGGGGAAATGTTGATTCAGTGCAGACTCTTGCCGATACAAAGAACATGGCCTGGTGAACTTTCCTCCCATGCTATTTGCTGATGGCTGAAAATGGCAAACATGGTTGGATTTATGGCAATTTCCATTTTTGATTGTATGTAAAAGCAACATCGTATGCTGCTTGGTTTCTCATGGTTCTAATTTTTGCATTACTCAATACTAGCCCTCTGACCTTGTATCAGTTATATTACTTAAGGCCTGGGTAGAAAGGGTATTTAAAGGATAAGAGCTGGGTCTAAAATAAGAGCAGAATAACTCTGGACATAAGCCTAGTATTCTTACTGAGGGACAGCCAGTAGCATTGTCACCAGATTCTGCAATATATTAAAGAAGACCCTAGTCACATAGGAAAATGGGCTGTGTGTATTTTTTAAAGTTCCATAATATTGAACATATCTGTCAATAAATTAGGACTGAGATCCAATACTGGGCATTCAAAGCAGAACTGACTCTATGCTGGAACATTGTTTACCATTTGCTGCTATCAAAAGAAGAGCCAATGGTGAAAGAGTTGATAGTGCCCCATTTACTGAGAAATGAGGGGTTGAATTCCAGAGGTATCAGTGGTGGGCTGCTGTATGGTCACAAGGGTTCGGGCGAACCCTTAGCTCTGATTGCTGGGACCCATCTACCCACCCCTGTTCTATGGTATCCATTTATAACTACATTTCTGGCTCAGCTGTGATCTGCGCCAACTGTACTCACTATAGCTGCCTGAGCTGATTAGGAGTATGTTTGAAGCCCCGTTTCTCTCTGTTTCTCTCCCAAAGGGGCACATGTGAGCGTAGCGAGTGAACCATTTGTTAAACAAAGTGCAGCCCACCTCTGAGAGGTACCACTTCTCCATGGCGGCTTGGGATCTCTGGAATGGCTTCTTTCTGGAAGTTCATCAAGGATGCACTAATCTGAACTTCAAAACTTGAATTCGCCATGGGTGTTTTATTGTTTCCCACTAATTTTTATTCAATTATGATATAGATTTTGCTATTGTATTGTTTTATCAATTTTGGGATGTTGTACATCACCTAGTACAGGGATGTCCAAACTTGGGAACTTTAAGACTTGTGGACTTCAACTCCCAGAATTCCCCAGCCAGCATAGACATCCCTGACCTAGTACAACTAAGTCCAGTTGACTGAGGTGATAAATACATCCACTCACTCACACATTCACTCAATTAGTTAAATGATTGCATGTTAAACTGGCATGACATCAAAGGTCGTGCAATGTGAAGGTATTACAAATGTAAGAAACAAATATCTGAATAGCAGAATACAAAAAGGTTCAATAGTGCTTAGAAAAAACCAATATAATTTCTAGCCTGGAGCTTTAGACAAGCAGTTATAAAGACAAATGGCATTTTTGGTGGCTAGGAGCTACCTTTTGTTGTGATGGTGGTGGTTGTTTGCACTGTGGGGTGAGTCCAAGAGCTGCAGTATTTGGTGTGATAACACAGTGATATCATGGAAAGGAATAGGAATTGGATTTCTTGCCAAATGTGAGCAGTGCAATTTGCAGGGGACCTAGGGGGGGGTCACAATAAAGGGGATTTATAAGCCTCTTGTGGCCTGCAAGCCATCAGTTACCTACTCCAAATATTACTCAATTTATTAGCCTTAAGGGGAAGGGAAGGCCAAAAAGATGCTGTCACTATGAAACTCACTATTCATTCCTAAAATAATCAGCACGCTTTTTTTCTGATTTTTATTTTCTAATCTTTTGATTTTAAGTGATAAACAAATGCCTAAGCAGAAAGACAGCATATATAAATAGAGTGTATGAAAGTTAGTCTCTTGAGACTGTAGGCTATAAGCTATCAATCAATTATTATTATAGATCAAACTCATGATTTAAATACTTTTTCTCTTTTGAAAAAGTTTTATTGGTTTTAACAATTTATGTTGGGAAAAGGGGTAAATAAGGTAATGAATAATATTTGGAGCTTTCACATCGGATCTGATGACCGCCTCCGAGTCTTCATACATATTCAATTAAAAAGAAATTATCAAGGGGAAGGGGTACATACATTTTAAAATCATAAAATTTCATATTATTTTATACATTCAATTACTTTATACTATTGACGTCCGTACAGGAATTACTAAAAAAAATATAACAAATTATTTTTGTGATCTGAGCCTCTTTGCTATAGTCTCTTCCTCCTCCCCCCCCCACCAGCAGGTGGACCCGTGGCTCCTCCCGTTCCCATCTCATTGGCATCCAGGATTGAGGAATGTTTTTTAAAAAAATTATGCGCCTCTTCAACTGTTTTAATTCTAACTCTTCCTCCCTCCTAGAATACCAGCATCCCTTCCGGCATCAACCACTTGAACCACACCCCCTTTTTGAATAATTTTTTAGTTAAGAAGATGATTTAAATACTTTTGATTTACTAAAATATATTTTCAATTGGACTTTTTAAAAAAAAAATCTTTTTGATACAGGAATTATGAGTGATCCTTAGAAGGATATTGGCTAATCTTTCAGAGATCTAGTATTGCCTCTCCTAAAACTCCTCTTGTTAACATTATAATGCATTGCTTAAAAATGCTTTTTCCATATTATAACATTGTACCCATCTGTAAATCTAATACATATAGTTAACTCTGATCAATTAGAATTTATGAAGAATTGACTACTTGATAATTGAATGAAAGTCCAACAAATTGGCGCAGATTTCTTCTCCTAACATGAAAGCAGAACTTTTGTATAATAAAATCTTTTGAATTTTTGCTATAAGAATTTAATGCTTTGATAATATTTCATGAAAAAAATACTTATGATAGATTGCTATCATATTGTAATGACTGTATGCCCAAATTAATACTCTATCCATAGATAGATGTCCATTCCTAATCATGATAATATCAAAATGACAAAAGGTGCATCATGACACGCTTCCATTTAACCCATTATGACACACTTCCATTCAACATCCACACTAGTATATAAAAGATGGAATAAGTATCATGAAGTGACAGTTTGTGTTAAATAGCCTTTACTCTCACACAATCCTTCTGTTATACTGTAGCTTCATTTTGCTTCATGAAGTTATATAATTCAAAAGATTTATACCTCTGTATCATTCTGTATCTGGAATGGCCTTTATAAGTCATTACCAATATTTTGCAAAGTCTAAATTGCAGTAGAACTGATTTATGAACTCTGTTTGCCTTTCAGTTACTCTAGTCCTTATTATTCATATTCATTGCTACTCACACTTAACCTTTTGACTCCAATTCCTTCTTTTGAAAGATGCATGGACAGAGACTTTGTTCTTCCTGACGTGTCTTATAATTTTTATCTGTTGTCTATTTTTTCAGCCATTAGAGGAATCCAAGCACTTGGTATCTAATTTGTTTACATTCTTCATTTACTTTGTTTTAATGTTCTTCTTTCAACTCTCTCTTTAAATTGTTATTTCCCCTTGCCTCCTGCCTTTTGCTTTTTATCCAAATGTCTTTCTAGGAAATGGAAGATATAATGGTTCTTGAGGAATCATTTAATGTGCTAAGAATCTTGGGGTGAATGAAAATGGACACTCATCCACACACAGCAATAAGGTTAGCTAAAGTGAGAGAGATGAGATGGAGACATGATGATGACTTATTTTTGTCATTTTACTTAAAGGAAAGTTTAAAAAGAAAGTCTTAACTCAAATATTAGCTCCCAAACCTGGGTTTTATACAGTGGTGTGTTCCAGATTATGTTCCAACCGGTACGGTTGAAACGAGCCCAGTGGCATCCACGTGGATGGGTGCAGCGTGGACATGTGTTTTGGTGCCGAGACTCTGTGATGCTCCAGCTGCTCAGCGGAGCGTCGCGCAGGGATTCTATGAGCTGTGCGCGGAAGCGCTGAAGATGTAAAAGGACGGTAAGAAGTGAGGGTGGGTGGGCGGGCCCTCCAGAGCACTATATTAGAACAGTATCCGGTGCTCCAGGCAAGCTCCAGTACACCCAAAACCAGGGCGTACTGCCTGCAACCCCCCACTGGTTATATATGACTGTACTAGTTTATAGTGTGGATGACATAGCTTCTGGAAATGTTCTAAAACAGTAGTCTATTGTCATATGATGATTGGGTTACTTACACCCTATTTTGTGGTTGATTATGACAATTGTTCATACATGTCAATTCCTGAATGCAGAAAAAAGAACCCTTCCAGCAGTGGTCATTGATCAAGATTCTTTGCTTTTCAGGTTTTGCTGACACTGTCAAACATTCCAGCCCAAAGTCCAAATAGAATATAATATAACTTATGGCATATCAACCACGTGCCTTCTTGCCATTTCTAGCCAGTCTCCAAACACTTCAGTGGACAATGTATTATTTTGCATGACCAACATAGCCCAAGAACCATATTCTGTACCTCTCTTGATGCTATAGTAAATCTGGTGGATCAGGAAGTCCTTGGTGGATATTTTCAGACTGACAAATCAGAGTTTCTTATATAAACATGATGATAATTCTATTGCAGTGGAATGAAAATGAGTGGCATTAACTGTATATTGATGACTGAGAATTTCTTACAAATGAAGCCAAATATATGCGTCCCAGAATAATCTTGCAGGATCGAATCTGAGTCGATCATCAGGCCCAGAGTTTCATTCTTCCAAGCTTTTGGATTCATGCCAAAGCCCATCCTAAAAGAATTTCTGGAGTGAGAGAGGTTTCCTGCAGATGGGCTCCAGCATGAGTCTGAAAGCTTAGAAGAATAAACCTCTGGTGGCCAACTCAGATCGGATTTTGCGAGAAATTCTTAACCTAACTTTGTATAATCTCCAGGAAATCTTCTTTTAGCAGTGTTTAGCATTTAATTGGAAAACAAAGTAAGTTCCACCATTTTGTTTCAAATCTTTAAAAAGGTAGTTTCTTGAGGGTAAGCATTCTAGATGGACCACTGCTGGCACATTCACCTTCAGAGCAATGTTATTAGATTGCACATTCGCCTACTCCCAAAGTAATTGATTAGAGTTGACAGGGTCCAGTCAACACGTAATGTCAACACATAGGAAATTGCCCCTTTTAAGAAGAACTTAATGATAGACTGCTGTTATCAATGGCAATCACTTATCTAATCTGTATTTTATCTAATCTGCATTTTAGCAGATTAGATAAGTGCCCCATGGCACTTTCTAGATTGTAAAAATCGGGATGCTATGGAATTCACTTTGGCAGATGGAAAAGTGAATTTACTATAAGTGTATACAAAATGGAAAATAAGATAGAAATAAGACATTCCTACAAAAGCATCCCTTGGCTTCCAGTCATATAGGAGTTAATATGTTTAAGGTACAAGTATAATGTAGGGCTGGACTTGAATTAGAAATGCCCAGGTTCAAATCCACACTTAACTATGGAAATTAACTGGATTGCTTTGGCTTGTCACTCTTTCTCTCAATTGAATCTATTTCAAAGGATCGCTGTTGGAGGGATAAAAAGGAAATCCCCATGTAAGCCACTTTGAGCTCCTGGAGGACAGACATTATGTAAGTCTGACATATAAATAAATCTCTATTTTTTTCAGGTCCTAATACAGCCCCTCCCCTCAGCCAATGAGATCCTTCTAATGGCTATTGGGTGGGGAGGGTGTAGCTGTCTTGAGATGGTGGCAGTGGTGGGTTCCTACTGGTTTGGACCGGTTCGGGCAAACCGGTAGTGATTTGGAAACCCAGGCCTGTCATGGCACCAAACCAGTTCTCCCATAGACACCACCATCTTGTTTTTTGGTTCTGTGCATGCACAGAATAAATATAATTGCAATGCTCATGTGTGTACAGTGCACATCAAGCATGCATGAAGTGCACACCCACAAGTGCCTGACGGACCACACACACACACACGGGTGGCAGGTGTAAAATATGGATATAGTAAGGTTAGACATTTATAGTGCTTCCAACAATCAGAATATTTTCTAAATATATTTTAGAAAATAGAATAATAATCCTTCCTTCCTTCCTTCCTTCCTTCCTTCCTTTCCTCTCTCCCTCCCTCTCTTGGTAGCAAAATCTAGAAAAATTGGCTGATCTCAAAAAAAAAGCCCTACACAGGATCAGACATGGTTAAGACTTGCATATGAGAACAAGGGAAATCTTGTATAATTTAACTGAAGAATTAGGGGCAAATATTTTGGAAAAAAGTAATCTGAAACTACAGAAAATTACAGAAACTATTTAACCAATGAAATTTGAGCTCAATTTGATTGAAACTTTATCTGCCTTATGCTTACCTACCAATATGCCCCCCCACACTAAAGAAAGAGTAGAAGGGTATATTGTAGAAAGAATACAAATATGCTGTATTGGTAGTGGAATTTGTCATCATATATCATTCTGGTTTTGGTGGGAGGCAGTCCTTATTGAGTGCTATTCGTTTTGGAAATGTCATGTCTGACAACCATATTTAAAGTGCATGAGCATGAAATGTAGTATTACTGTATGTAAATTGTGAGTCCGGTTGTACTATTTTTAAGATGAACTTGTGAACTTCCTCATCAAGAGACAGAGGTACCATCATCCTATGAGTCTGTTTTCTTACTGGAAAACGACCAAACTACACTTCGACATTGCTTGGCTGTTCTAGATAAGAAATACTGAAGTAGCAATAATAAATTAATGGCCATGCAAGATGAAACTCCAGTTGCTCAGACGGCTGTCTCCACATAATCTGTATTTTATACAAAAGGAGAAAGAACTCTATGGAATCTCAGCTGTGACGGAGAAAAACTGCCAACACAGTGTGATAAGGAAAGTCTAATGTGCGTATTAATCATGTTTATAGCTCCTCATTTGCTGATATATTAGCTTAGACTCCCTTTAGATTTTTTTTAAAAAAAATCTAGTAGATACTTTTAATAGGATTCCTATTGTTGTTCTGAATTTGATTAATTAAAACAAATTGACCATGAGGGTTTTTACAGTAAATCATATTTTATTTTTATTGTAGAGTACATACTATAGTGATTGTATTATAGAATATATAACAGTTTCAGAATGCCTAAAATAATTAACTCTTTGATCATTTGAATTTTTACCTTTTTATATCTTCCTATTAATATCTTCCTATTTCAATATATTGGAGAGCTTTACAAAGGGTAACTTCAAGTTGGCAGTACTGCAGAATACAGAATAACAGAGTTTGAAGGGACCTTGGAGGTGTTGTAGTTCAACCTCCTGCTTCAAGCAGGAGACATTGTACCACTCTAGACAAATGTCCAAGGAGAGAAGCAACTTAGAACTAAGGAGAAATTTCCTAACAGTAAGAACAATTAACCTCTGGAACAGCTTGCCTCCAGCAGTTGTGAATGCCCCAACCCTGGAAGTCTTTAAAAAGATGTTAGACAGCCATTTGTCTGAAATGGTATAAGATTCCTGCCCATGCAGGGGGTTGGACTAGAAGACCTACAAGGTCCCTTCCAACTCTGCTATTGTATTGTATTGTATTGTATTGTCTACTCAATGTCTTCTTTAAAAACTCCAGTGATGGAGCACCCACAACAGTTTAGGTAATGTATACTATTTAAAATAAGTCTAAATACTTTCTAAATATAGTTTGTACCCAATTTCCTAAAATTGATTTGCTTATATTTGTAGGAATTAAATGCTTATTTTTTTTTCAAGATGGACAGAATTTATAATGCAATTTCTTTTCTTAAACTGTATCCAGTTTTCCCAGGCTTGTTCTTGCTTGCTTGAATAAAATAATGTATATTATTTTGAAAAATCATATACATAAGAGAGTAGCTAGGCAGACACACAGACAATTGATATGTTAAAGTCATACTCCAGTTCATTAGCAAGAAAAATGAATAGTTGCGTAGGTCTCACAATGCACATTGTTGTTAATATCTTGAAAGCAATCGCTTTAACTGTTTTCACGTAATGTTCTGTCCATAAATTGGTTTCAGCACATATGCTTCAATACAACAATCTATTAATGTTCATATAAGAATGAAAGTTAATTTTGAATGATCCTTTAAAATCACTGCCATTAATTTACAACAGGGGTCCCCAACCCCCGGTCCGCGGACCGGTGCCGGTCCGCGGCTTGATAGGAACCGGGCTGCAGGGCTGGAGAGGAGGAGGAGGGAGCAGCCCCCTGGGCAGAGGATGGCCAAGCGCGCCTCCAACAGCTCCTTCCAACGGCCACCGCAGCGCTCTTTCCGGGGCTACCCGGAGGGGCCGGCATGTCAGCTAAGGAGGTTATGGCTGCCTCATCCCACAGCGAGCACATACACAGGCATGGCCGTTCGCGCCTTTGGAGGCCTTAGAGGGCCAAGTGAGCTGACTCCCCCCCCCCCCCCGTGTGCGCATGCGACGCCTGTTCCCCCTCCCCCCTCCTCCTCTAGATAGATAGATAGATAGATATATTTTATTTTTCTATACAGCGTCCTCTCCCCTGGGGGACTCGGAGCGGTGCACAGGGAAAAATTAAAACAAACATAAAATATATACATAAATAAATACAATAAAAACAGATTAAATCAACTGTCCCTGCACTAAAATCCCCATTTTTAAAATTAACATTCCCTAACCCCTGAGGTAGAGACTAACCTAGGCCAGCCGGTCTGCAGAATTTTCTTTAAAATGAAACTGGTCCCTGGTGCAAAAAAGGTTGGGGACCCCTGATTTACAATAAGTGTTCTTCATGTATCAATGGGAACATTTACATGTTAATCAGAATAATTTTACTACACAAACTATTTAAATAGTTTCTTAGTTTTTCCTTAAACAGAAGATATAAATTCCATGTCTGGAATGGAATGGTCAGATGATGATGTCTGATGGTAAAATAAAAAATTAATAAGAATTGCCTAATTGTAGCCCGTGTATTAATGTAGTAATGCTTAATACGTTATAAGACAAATATCTATTTCAGGGAAAATTTGTCCTTGATAACATGACTTAATCCAGCCGGTTTAATTGTTTGTCAAATACAAATGTTCTAATTAGGGATTCAAATTAGCATTGCCTCTATCCAATCTTTTTATATAACAGAACATTATTGCTAATATTCACTGATCGCGCCACACAATTGAAAATAAGAATGATAATCTTTTGGCATACTGTATCAGCCAACAAGTATACAATCACTCCATTTACTATGCTATTTGTCTTATAAAATATTTTGTGATGAAATGCATTTCAAATTTAACATTTTATCTGTAAATCAGGATATAGAGTTTGCAATTGGCTTGTGTTCACTGCTTGGTTAGTAAAATACTTGGTACAAAGGTTGACCAGCAGTGTAATGCTATTATAAAACTTCATTATATTAATTACATTTTTTAAAAATTCAGAAGAGAATGTTACCCTTATTAAACAAATTTATTTATTATCACGATTTGATGGAAACATGTTAAAAATCTCTCTTAAACTGTATTTTACAGTTTTCATTTAGGCTAGTCATACATTTTTATTAGCCTTGGAAATCCAAATTATAACATTTAATAATAAGTAAAATTTCCAATTGCATTTTTAATCATACTTAGCCACAATCCTATATCCTTGTACCTAGGAGAAAGCTTCACCAAAATCAAAGGGGCATATTTTAGAAATGACACATGGGATTGCAAAGTTAGTGCCACTGACAAAGAGTTTCCCTTTGTCTAGATGGTTCTCTTTTTCTTTGAAAAATTTTATTTTGGTTTCATCAACTGGTTTCCAAGCAAACACTGCAAGATTAGATGCTATCATGGATGAAATTTCCTGCAACTGGCATCTCAGGATAGTGACAACTGATTGAGGAAATCCTTGTTATTGCAAGACAACTCCGGGCAAAACTGGAACAAATTGCCATCTTCTCCCTCTCAGAACAACTGTCAAAATGCACTGTGGAAGTTAAAATCCATATATTAAAGGCCGCAGTTACCAAGAGTGTGTGTTGGTTCTGTAAGCCTGCGTGCATAATACATCGATACCAAAACCTAACAAAGTGTTGACTGAATTCCAGTTGGTGGCAACATATGGTACATCAGCAAGCTTATCTTGGATACCTCTATGTGCAAACAAATGTGCATTTGTTCCAGCACCAGATTGATTTCTCCTCTTGTCCCCTGGGAAAGAGTATCACCTTTTCAAGAAAACCCAGCAAACTATTTCAGACTTCAGCCCTTAAGAATGAGGAGTAAGCTTTGCTGAGTGTACTGGGATGTGTCCAAGGAAAAATCTACCACACTGCACTGCCAGCCTCCATATACCATTATCAAACTCAAGATAGTGTTTCTCCCAAGAATTTAACAACAGAAGAAAAATAACAACTTGCTTGACAGTTAACATAACACCCAGGATAGGCCAAGAGTGCCTGAAATCTATAACCAACCAACCCTTATATATTCCTTATAGAGACTAAAACGTTAAAATTATCTGTAACCACTATAATACAGCCACTTGTCATTATAAAAATGCAATCACTTTACGGTCTATATCAGGGCAATATTCCAATGTATCTATTTGTACAGTGCTTTAATCTGTTATAAATCTACATATAATATAAATCTATATTCGTTTTTAATTTTTCTTAACATAATGAGCTTTATGCACAGGACTTCTTCTTTTTCATGAATTTGTACAAATCTTGTCCAAATGAATCCTCCCTTCCCTTGTACAGGCAAATACACAAACAATGTCTGAAAGAGGTCATATTTTAATTTTGTCGATCAGTAAATCAGGCCTTAAAATGTTCTGATTTTGCCAAAACAAACCAAGCAATATTTATATCAACAGGGCTGGCATCTGAACAATTTTCTTAGCCTGGAATTTTGTCAGTTCAATCATGTAACATCTCTGTCCTGCTTACAACATTGTAAAACTGTTGTTGCTGCTTTTGTTGTAGTCTATTGAATGAACCTCTGGTGGCTGCAGGAACAAGTTATTGCAGTTTTCCTGGCCAAATTTTCAGATATGGTTTGCCATTGCCTCCTTCCTAGAGAGATGGCTTGATCCAAAGTCACCAAGCTGGCTTTCACATCTAAGCCCCAAATCAGAATTCACAATCTGCTGGTTCTAATCCAGGAGTCCCTTCACTGACTGTTCATTGCATTTAGTATTGACAAATTGTTTTTCTTGCATGTTTTTGTCCTAGGAAATGGGAGAACTCTGTTGGAACAATCTAACATACACTGCCTTAAATAAATTTGTCTATCTGACTATGAAGGACTGAGCTATGAGGCAATTGCACTTTCCTATAATTGCCAGATTGCTTCCCCAAAGCCAATACAATTCTATTTCCCTTAGACTGAAACAGGAAGTAATTGATAAAATGCAAGCAAAATTCAGCTTACTTGTATGCAAAACAAGTTTAGTGAAATTATTCGGCAGACATATATACGAATGTTTTCTCCTTATGAGGGATAACATGAAACATATCATTAAGTCTTTTTTATCTCTATGATCAGCATAGTAATTTTACCAAAGGTTCCCAGAGGAATTCAAGCCTGGATTCTTATATATATAGTAGATATAAGATTCTTATTTGAATAGTAGATCATCAATACAATGGGTAAAATAATACAGAAGCTTCTGACACGACATACATAGGACCTGAACCACCACTGCAAAGGTTTTTTGGGAAATTTATTTCTTTGGCACTATCAGACTTACAAAACTATTCTATAGTATAATGTGAGTGTTGTCTCTAATAAGGATCCTGGAGCAATACAAAACCATAATGATTAAGAAAGAAAGATCAAGAAAGACTTGATATATGTAACTGTACGAATTTTGTGAGATTCAACATGCTATTAAAGCAATGGATATTTTCTTGTGCTTGCTACTTTTTATCTTTTGGAGTGGGTGAGCTTATTATAGCATTCAACTTAATTTTCATGCCATAATTTCTCCATGAAGAAAGATGTTCTTTATTAAAATTGTGATGGTTTTTTTTATTGATGAGCACATAAATGTCTGACTTCTGGATGATAATCAATGAAAAGTCCACCTGCTGAAAAAGATTTCCTCACGATCCTACATTCTGGATAGTTTAATCCAGAACAAACAACTTAAAAAAGATAGAAGCTTAGTATTTTGATCATGATTATGTCACTTGACATAGACATCAAAACAAATGTATAAACATTTCAGCCAAAAAAGGTAGAGCAAGCCAACAAAATATTCCTTTTTTTAGCAATATCTATCTATCTATCTATCTATCTATCTATCTATCTATCTATCTATCTATCTATCTATCTATCTATCTATCATCTATCTCCTGGGAGAAAGTACTGCAAGCTCATAATGAGAAGATGGATTTGCATAGAAGGTAAGTCTATATTTTGCAGGAATTTGAAAGATTCCTGCATTGGATATCATGGTGTATCTCTTGATAGAGTCTGGCTTCTTAATTTCAGGATGCTAAAGATTGCACTTTACACTTCATATGACTCCAGTGTTGACTTCTTAGCTGACACCAGCCAAAGCATAGAAAAACACAAAGAAATAGTGCAAGATCAGATGCTACAGAGAAATGTGGACCATAGAATTGCCAAGAGTCAGACACAACTGGATGGATAACATTATCATTATTGAGATACAAATGGAAGTCAAGCAAAGTCTTAGAGCAGGCATGTCCAAAGTCCGGCCCGCGGGCCATTTGCGGCCCGGGGGTCGGTTTAATACGGCCCTCCAACAGCCCTCCCTGCTCTGTGTAAATGTGGCCCTCCCTTCCTCCCTCTGTCTCTGGGGCTGTGTGGCTGGGAGGGAGGTGGACGGAGGTTACGGACGCCTCCTCCCACAGCGGGCGAGGGAGCAGGCGGGGTGAGCACCCAAGGCTACCGTCATCTTAAGCACCACCGAGGCTGTCGCCCGGCCAGGGCGTCAGGCAGGGAAGCCGGTCGCGCCTTCATCGCTGCACGTTCTGGGACTGCGAAGCTGGGAGGGAGGTGAACGTGCGGCCCCAGAACGTCCGCTTGGTGCCTGCCGGAGGGAGCCGCGATGGAGTCGCGACCGGCTTCCCTGCCTGCGTCAGGCAGGGAAGCCGGTCGCGGCTCCATCGCGGCTCCCTCCGGCGGGCACCACGGCTTACGTTCTGGGGCCGCGCGTTCACCTCCCTCCCAGCCATGCAGCCCCAGAACGTGCAGCTCCCGCCGCACAAGGTGGCCCGGCAGGGGCGTCAGGCAGGGAAGATGGATGCGCGGCCTCAGAACGTAAACCGTGGTGCCTGCTGGAGGGAGCCGGGATGGAGACGTGACCGGCTTCCCTGCCTGATGCCCCTGCCGGGCGACAGCCTTGGTGGTGCTTAAGATGACGGTAGCCTTGGGTGCTCACCCCGCCTGCTCCCTCGCCCGCTGCGGGAGGAGGCATCCGTAACCTCCGGCATACCGGCCCTTCTGCTGCTTCCCGGGGTGGGGGAGGGGAGGAGAGGGGAGAGAGGGAGTGACTGACAGACACAGAGAGAGACAGAAGGGGAGGGAGGGAAAGACAGAGAGACAGACAGAGACAGAGAGAAAGAGAGGGAGGGAGAGAGACGGAGAGAGACACAGATAGAGAATGACACAGGGAGGGATTGAATCGGAGACAGACGCGGAAAGAGGGAGAGACAGACATACAGAGAGAGGGAGGGAGGGAGAGAATCAGAGAGAGTGACACACACAGAGACAGGGAGAAACAGAGAGAGGGAGGGAGAGACAGATAGATAGAGACTGATTAAATGAGTGAGAGACAGACAGACAGACAGACACACACATAGAGTGACAGAGAGAAAGAGAGAAAGAGAAAGAAAGAAAGAAAGAGAAAGAGAAAGAGAAAGAAAGAGAGAGAGAGAAAGAGATAGAAAGAGAGACAGAAAGAAAGAGAAAAAGAGAGAAAGAAAGAGAGAGAGAGAAAAAGGGAAAGAAAGAAAGAGCGAAAGAGAGAGTGAGAGAGAAAGGGAGACAGAAAGAAAGAGAAAAAGAGAGAGAGAAAGAAAGAGAGAGAGAGAAATGGAGAGAGAGAGAGGAAGAAAGAGAGAGAGAGAGACAGAGAGACAGAAAGAAAGAGAAAAAGAGAGAGAGAAAGAAAGAGAGAGAGAGAAATGGAGAGAGAGAGAGAGAGGAAGAAAGAGAGAGAGAAAGAGAGACAGAGAGACAGAAATAAAGAGAAAAAGAGAGAGAGAAAAAGGGAAAGAAAGAAAGAGCGAAAGAGAGAGAGAGAGTGAGAGAGAAAGGGAGACAGAAAGAAAGAGAAAAAGAGAGAGAGAAAGAAAGAGAGAGAGAGAGGAAGAAAGAGAGAGAAAGAAAGACAGAAAGAAAGAAAAAGAGAGAGAGAAAAAGAGAGAGAGAAAGAGTGAGAGAAATGGAGAGAGAGAGAGGAAGAAAGAGAGAAAGAGGTAGGTAAGTTTTTTTTAAATTTATTTTCAATACATTGTGAAAACTCAACTGTCAGTTGATCTTAATGTTATGAAATGAAAAGTATGTCATTTGCAATTAACTTGGCATAAAATAATTTATTTGGATTTAATTGTAATGGTTCAAATAATGTTTGGAAAAATGTTCGGCCCTCCACCATGTTCACTTCATCCAATCTGGCCCTCTTTGAAAAAAGTTTGGACACCACTGTCTTAGAGAGTCTGTAGAGTGTGGATATTATCATTTTGCATCCCAGGTAAATAATTAGATCCAGAACTACTCCCAAGTTTTGGGAATTCCTAGCAACCACCACACACTTGAAATACTTCTTGAAATACTTAAAATAAAGTACCTCTTCTTTCCAGAAAATATTCACATAGGATCACAATAGAGGTGGTATTCAGCAGGTTCTGACCAGTTCTGGAGAATGAGTAGTGGAAATTTTGAGTAGTTCAGAGTACCACCTATGGCTGGCCCCACCCTCATCTATTCTATGCCTCCCAAGTCCCAGCTGATCGGGAAGGAATGGGGATCTTGCAGTATCCTTCCCCTGCCACACCCACCAAGCCATGCCCACAGAACCGTTAGTAAAAAATTTCGAGTCCCACCACTGGATCTCAACCCTTTTTATTATTTACTCCCCCTTTCCTCACATCATATTCATTCTCTCCAGAAGCAGCAATTCTTTGCTTTGGCAGCAAAATATGTCTGGTGAGTTTCATAAAATTCAATTATCAACAGTATTAAGTATTTCATAGCTGCTGATGAGCAAAACCGAGATACTCCAAAAGTTCATAAACATTTCATTTCTTTCATGGGGGCAGACCCCTCCCCAAAAAAATTATTTTTTTTATAATTAACCAAGATAAATGAGACTCTCATAAATAAGATCATCTCTATTTGTTTAATGACTTATTTGTGTCTGAAAGATTTGTTCAACTGGGACTGAAGTTTGATAATATTCCAGTATGTGAAAAATTCACAATCAGACACACCATTTTTTTCCACATAAAAAAGCAATTACCTCATGTTTTTATAGCATTTACAGAATGATTAGATTTTAGCACCACGGGCCTATCTAAAGTTTCAAAATCACAGCTGCCTCTTTCAATGTGGAAAGACATTCTTTTACTATTTCCCCTCCCTGTCTCAGTTATCTATCTGCAAAAAGTTCACTCCCAATGCTGGTGATGAGTATGAAATAAGACCTACCATAACTGCTAGGAAGTAATTTCATTAGAAGATAAATGGCTCCACAGATCTGCCTTCTTGAATTGCTGGGATGATCCAGCTTCATCTTCTCCTCGCTATTTAATTGTGTATATAAGCAGAGGAATAATGCCAAACAAGGTCAGATAGTTGCTCTTAAGATGACTCCCAGCTTTGGACAGACAGGGGTTTCACTGTGAGAGAAGGACAGTGGAACAAATCAAGACTTGTGAATGACAGTCATTTGGCAACAACAGACAAACCTTCAGTGCATTGAATCTTAAATACACTTTGGCAGATAAATGCTATTTCTGAATGAATGTCATCCTGACATGCGAAGAAACAACGTTCTATGCAGATCTTAGCTAGTCTTTAAAAATGGAATAATCCCAGTCAAAACAATGTAACCCATTTTTTCAACCATTTGTTCACTCTATGGAACTTGACATGTTGAATATGTTATGCAGAAATATACAATGCACAGAAATCCACATGCATGTCATACAGGTATGTCTCGAGAACAAATTCACAGCTTGCTATTTTAAACATAGATAACTCACCTCAACTCCAGGAGAGTTACAAGAACATATCCATGCAGTTATCTTGCTATGTTAGGAAAGTGGTTTGCCACTGCTTTTGTCTATATATGATACTAATGCCATGGCACCAGTGCTTAGGTATCCACAGCCAACTATTTCCTAAAATACTGGAAGGAATTCTTGTCTTTTAAAAAAACTCAGTTTAAGATGGCAGAGTGTATGATTTCATGATGGTGAATATAGAACAGGGGTAGTCAACCTTTTTATACCTACCGCCCACTTTTGTATCTCTCTCAGTAGTAAAATTTTCTAACCGCCCACCGGTTCCACAGTAATGGTGATTTATAAAGTAGGGAAGTCAATTAAATTTAAAAAGAGGAAAGCGCTTCAGTATCGGACAAAACCCCTACTGCCCACCATGAAAGCTGGAACGCCCACTAGTGGGCGGTAGGGACCAGGTTGACTACCACTGATATAGAAAGTAGATTGATACCAACAAAAGGAACAGCTTTATCTGACCCCACATAAGGTGGAATTTGGCCACATATAAACTAGTTTAGTAAAATGCTGCTAAACATAAAGTTGCCCAGGCTTTGCTTCTATATTCAATAAAATAGGCTTTCAGGAGGTATTGCCAGCAGGTGGTGGAGAGAAGAAACAGAAACCTATTGCAACTGAGGAAGCTTTGAGTTCAAACTTTTAAAAACCCCAGACCTTGACAATTCAACAAAATTGTACTATGAGTGTAAGTTCCATTCCTTTCAAATCTCTTTTTAAAAATACAGCACATAATTTGCAAAGGACATTGCATTATGTTACTTAAAATATGAAATCAGTTTTGTAAATGCCCGTCATTAAGAGTTGGATTTGAAGTCAAGCCAAAAAACAGCAAGAAAGCAAATGTATCAGAGCTGTTCACCCATATGCGTGAATAATTTTATGTGTTATTTAAACACAGAATCTTCTTAACGCTATTTATTTTCTTGGATGTTTATAGGCCAAGCTTTGTCAGCCAGCTTATGCTGCAAATGGCCAATAAGCAGAACTGTTCCTGCTGAAGTGAAAGTGGAGGAGGGACAGTGTTGTATAAATAAACATTGGCCAGTCTGACCATTCCTCTAATTCTGCTTTCAACCAGGCATGCCATGAGTGAAAGTAATTAAAGACAGCATGCAAAGGTTGTTTCAGAAATGTGTAAACAGCCGTGCAGCATGAGTCCGATCAGGAAAAAAGGAAGGGCTTTGGCAAGGTAGACAGTTCATGCTTCTTTGACAAAGGATGGCATTCCCAATCAGGAAGCAAACATTTGGAAAACCAGCAGGAAATTTTATCATTGCAAATCACTTCCAAATGACTTTTTCTTTTTTCTTTTCTTTTTTTTGCTTGAAGCATATGTCAGTTGAACTAAAATGACAAAGCAATCTTCCATTTCAGTCTTAATTTTGAACACCTCTCTCCTCCTCACAGACTAGGACATACTTAATCCTCTGGTTGCAGATCTGGTAAACCTTTTGCCTTTTTGTGCTTAGTGGTTGTGATACATCTGTTTTTGAAAAGACAATATTTTGTAAAGCAGTGCCATGACTGTTTGAATATCGAGGGTATCAGATTGTTTACCACATGATGTTTAATTCTTGGTTTATCTTTTGGGCTCCCGTATTTCCAAAGGTATTGAAAGCAAAATTATCCATAAAGGAATTCAACTTAAATGTGTAGTTCAGTCAGTTGGGAGTACAGGTAGTTCTCCACTTATGGCAGTTCATTTAGTGACCATTTGAAGTTACAACAGCACTGAAAAAAAGTGAGTTATGAGCATGACTTTTCACATTTACGACAATTGTAGCATCCCCACGGTCACGTGGTCAAAATATGGATCTTGGCAACTGACTCATATTTACAATGGCTGCAGTGTCCGGGGGTCCAATGATCAGCTTTTGTGATCTTTTGACAAACAAATTCAATGAGGAAAACAGATTCCCTTCACATCTGTGCTACTAATTTAACAACTGCAGTGATTCACTTAACAACTGTGGCAAGGAAGGTCATAAAATGGGACAAAATTCACTTAACAAATAAATATCTCACTTAGCAACACGTAGCAACAAAAAAAATTGGGGCTTAATTGTGGTTGTAAATTGAAGGCTACCTGCAGTGTTGGGATTCAAAAAAATTACTACCAGTTCTGTGACTTGGTGGGGGTGGCAGGGGAAGGATACTGCAAAATCCACATTCCCTCCCGATCAGCTGGGACTCGGGAGGCAGAGAATAGATGGGGGTGGGGCCAGTCAGAGGTGGTATTTAACGGTTCTCTGAACTACTCAAAATTTCTGCTACCAGTCCTCCAGAACTGGTCAGAACCTGCTGAATACGACTAGAATAGAAAATGAAAACAGCTTTCCCAAAATCTGCAGGGAAATCTATGCATGACTATGAAGCAGCTGAGGACATCTGAGTGATGGAGAAAAGAAAGAGATCAGAAAAGGATATTATTTTCTCAACCATAGTGTTACAGGGACTTTGCTGCCTACATACACCACCACATAGTTTCATAGGAACCTCCTCTGTGGACCATTATTGTTGCGTCTTGAAAAGAAGAGCGAAAGCAAAAGTTGCTTGTGTCCTTGTCCACAAACTCCTACAGGTCTTCCAATGGTTTTTGACCACTACATAGGATAGTTTTAGGCTACTGGGAATTCAATTGCTGCAAAATATAAGCCAGTGTTCTTATTTCTCTGCTTCAGCAAAAGCTGTAAGTTGTGCAATATGCCACTTTCGTTTTTTTAAAGTTTTTATTTTTAAACAAACAAAACAAACAAACATAAACACACACAAAGCATAAAAACCATCCTCTAGTTACCTATAGTATGTCGAGTGGTTACAAAGCTTTTGTGCTTCCTCACAATAGTCTTCACTTGCAATTTACATAAAATCTCATATCGTCAATCTAATATATATGTATATAAGCATTGTGATTATTAAACATTCATTTGACTATTACATCCTTTTTATGTAAAATATTCTAAATTTAAAACAAATTTATACGACGGAATTTCATTACACCATCCTGAAATCATCCATTATTATTATATCATCATATGATATAGTAATGTCATATATCATATCACCCAATATGCCACTTTCTTAATCTGCCATCATCAACAACCATCAAAAGTAATTTTGTCCCAAATGAAAGATATATATTAGAATGGAGAAGATGGATCGATTATATGCAAAAAAAGTATCCAAATAAGAAGGTTTATATAGCATATGAATGAAATATTTTTAAGTAGTTTATGTTTATGATGTTTTGAGTTATAAGGGGTTAAAGAACTAGGGATAATATGTATGTATTATTTTGTTAAGATATTTTAGTCTTATGCTTCGTGAATGTTATACCCTGTGCTTGTTCTGGGAAGTCTGGGAAGGGGGGAGGGGGGAAGAGGTTGGGGGGGAGGGGGGGAGAAATTGTCTGTAATCTTCATAAAATCTTCTAATTAAAAAAAAAAAGTAATTTTGTCCCGAACACAAAGTTCAGGATAGCCTTAACTCTCTGAAATTTTTCTTGTTCTTTTGAAAAACCAACCACAGCCTCGTCTTGAGTTTAGCCTCCTACTCTGTGATAAAAATGTTTCTTTCTGCCTGTTCTGAAACTTCCTCCTGTGAACTCCACTGAATGATCTGCGATTCTCGTCTTTCGTGAATGAATGAGAGCTTCATTGGCGCTCTTCCTGTTTAGGTCCTGGCATTAGCCTGCTTTTATTTCCACCACTATTCAGAAGCCTGAACACCCCACTTCTGCTTGGCACACGTTGTTCCCTGACCCACATTAGGAGACTGGTAGAACCATCCTCTAGCCTGGTTTTGCAGGTTTCAAAACTGCTTTCCCCAAGGAAAGAGCAGAATCTCAAGAATCAATGATATTTGACTGGAGATAGCACAGAGGTTGCCAACTGTGGGGGTAGGGGGAATCTGTGCCAAAAACAAGAGATTAAAACAAGTTATAGAGGGAAAATATAAATCAGGTTGAAATATTGCTTTGTGTGTTATGTGCCCAGTGAGTTATTCATAAAGGACAGCACTCGGATAGTAGTTTCCTTCCTGTTTGATTGTTTATCTTATTTATTTGCTTAGTTTGTACGCGATAAGTGTAAATATGGGCATGAACACAGGAAATGGGTACAAATAAGTAGGGATAGTAGGCAGGGACGGTAGACACGCTGGTGCGCTTATGCATGCCCCCTTACAGATCTCTTAAGAAAGGGGTGAGGTCCACGCTAGACAGTTTAAGGTTAAAGTTATGGGGGTTTGAGGATGTAACAAGAGTGTCGGGTAATGCATTCCAGGCATTGACCACTCTGTTGTGGAAGTCATATTTTCTGCAATCCAGTTTGCAGTGGTTTACCTTGAGTTTGTATCTATTGTTTCCCTGTGTATTATTGTCTTAAGCTGCATTCCTTGATGAGTTTTCATATTAATATTTAGGATTGTACTTAAAACTATTGTTATAAGACTTTTTAGATAATGCAACTTCCAAGTGAAAGAAAAGAGAGGGGTTTTTTGGGGGGGTCAGAAAACTGCTGTCACATCTGAAGGTGTTTTGTGTTGTAGGAAGTTAAAACCCACCCCTCTCCTAGACAAATGAAATATCCTAGGAAATATTGAAAAGGCAAAATATTACATTTCCCTGGATGTGAAAAGGGAGAAACATGTTTTAATTCCTGCAGCTTCCTGCCTACCCCCCTTTTTGTCAATGGGCCATTAAGATGCCAAACCAGTCCATTTCCATAACAAAGACCCCATCAGCTCCAGGGTGAGGACACCCAGCTGTACATATCCACCCCAAACCACCCCAACGATGCCGTCGAGGTGCTGTCCCGGTGCCTGGAGGCCGTACGGGTCTGGATGGGTAGTAACAAACTCAAGCTCAACCCGTCCAAGACCGAGTGGCTGTGGTTTCCGGCACCCCGGTTCAGCCAGGTAAGCTCAACACTGGCCATTGGGGGCGAACAACTGGCCCCCGTGGAGAGGGCGCGCAACTTAGGTGTCCTCCTGGATTCCCGGCTGTCCATGGAGGACCATGTGACGGCCGTGGCCAGGAGGGCGTTTTATCAGGTATGCCTGATACGCCAGCTGTGCCCCTTACTGGACCCAGTGGCCCTTCGCACAGTCACTCAAGCACTCGTGACATCCCGGCTGGACTACTGTAACGCTCTCTACATGGGGCTCCCCTTGAGGTGCACTCGAAGGCTACAGTTGGTTCAGAATGCGGCCGCATGGGTGATTATGGGTGCCTCAAGGCAAGCCCACATAACACCTCTCCTGCGCGAGCTGCACTGGCTACCTGTGGCCTTTCGAGTGCGCTTCAAGGTGTTGACGATCATCTTTAAATCGCTCCATGGCTCGGGGCCTAGCTATATACGAGACCGCCTTCTGCCCCATACATCCCTTCGTCCGATCCGCTCCCACAGAGAGGGTCTTCTCCCGGTACCGTCGGTCAGGCAATGCCGGTTGGCGACGCCCAGGGGAAGGGCCTTCTCTGTGGCGGGCCCAGCCCTCTGGAATGACCTACCCCCCGACCTATGCACTACCTCGGACCTCCGCCTCTTCCATCAGCATCTTAAGACATATTTATTCCAACAAGCCGGCCTAGCATAGCCCCCCGTTTCTGACTTTTATCTATAAATTTTAATTCTCAGGGTTTTAAATGGGTTTTTAGCACGGGACTTAATTTAATTGTTTTTAATAATGTATTTTGTCATTTTGTTATGTTTTTTAATAATGCCTGTGCGCCGCCCTGGGTCCTAACAAGGAGAAGGGTGGGGTATAAATTTGAAAAATAAAAATAATAAAAATAATAATAATAATAAAGGGTGATGGAATCAAAGCATGCTGGTATAAGCCCTTTACCCAACTGACCACATGGCATCTGAGAACTCAACCAAACCTGGACTCAGCCTAGAGAGTTGCCCCTGCATGGCCCCATGTGAGTCTGAGAACCAATCAGAAAACACTTCTTACACAGGAACAGGAAACAGGTAGGTGGGGCCAAACAGATTATAAAAGCCCTGCAAGCCCCTCCCTCAGCCCTTCTTCTTCTTCACCCAACACCTGGAAGCATGTCATCACCTTTTTCCCCAGGACCTCAAGCCATGTGGTCCTGTCTACCATTAAACCATTTTTCTAAGCAGCCTTCATGTTTCCAGTGTCTTTTTCCCCACTTGGAACTGAATCCAGATGGACATTTCTTCCAACAGTGTGACAAAATAATATGAGATAGGATTTTCCCAAGTCTGGAAAAAGATTTGAGAGTAACTTTCCTTACTTAGGTGTCTCTTCTCGCTGCTATACCACTTCTATTTTGTAACATTCATTTAGTAGTAAGTTTATTTACTGTGGCTTCTTTAAAATGTTCTTTTAGATTAAAAGAGCACAATCATAACCCTTCTCACTGTCTCCGCAAACTAGCAGTCTCAACAAAAGGATTTCATTAGTCTGTCACTATCCCCCGGTTTATTTAGCATAAACGTTTTAATTATACTGTGAATGTAATACATCAACATAATAGAAGCTGCAAAGTCAAACAAATAAATTTGGATCTCCTTTCTCCATTTGGTGGGAATATTCCGTTTGTTTACCAAAAGCCCCTGCAAGAGGTGTTCATTTCAGTTGAGGGATTTACTGAACAAGCATTGCAATGGAGCACTGCCATGAAGTATCCAAAATTTCACATCAGTGCATTCAGTAAGCTCTAATCTTTAAAAGAAAACATCAGTGAAAAAGTCTGTTAACATTTCCCTGTGCCCTCCAGCCCACTCCCAAATCACACCATTAAAAATTTGCTTTTTGCAAAGCTTTAATGGCCAGTGGCCTAGTCATTTTAAAGTACCCTTCTATTTAATTGCAAAGAAAGTTTCTCAATTGCATTGGTTTTCAACCTTGGCAACTTTAACATGTCTGGACTTCAATTCCCAGAATTCCCCAGCCATCATACTGGCTGCGGAATTCTGGGAATTGAAGTCTACACATCTTAAAATTCCCAAAGTTGTTAGACATCGTTCTAGTGTTGGACTTTACATTACAGTCAGTTGATAGAAAACTGGCTAAAATAGCACTATCTTAATAAAAAATAATTGTATTACTCTGGACAAAATAGATCATTCTTAGAGAGTGAGCTAAATATTTATAAAGTGTGTCTGTTGTAGGCTTTTAATTCATACCAATGTTACCTATTTAAGATAGCTTTGAGAACTCGAGTCAGCCATAGAGTATTTTTACGTTGTGAGTAAAATATTAATTTTATGTAGAATGTACTTGGGATAAAAATAAAATATGTTTTTCTTCTCCCACAATATTCCATAGCAACTTTCTCATAGGTATGCATGATTCTGTCTTTAAAAATGGATGTACAAATACATCTACTTTAAAAATAATAGAATTATGTTCAGTTATGTTTTTGGCCAACATGAGGCCAAGACATGGAAGGAACGAGAATACATTTCTGTCATTGTCACTGGATTCTTGTGCAACCTTCTTTAACTCCCTTAGTATTGTGAGTGCAAGTAGTCCTCAACTTACAACCATTCCTTTAGAGACTGTTCAAAGTTACATCAGCACTGAAAAAAGTGACCACTGGTCCTCACACTTACAACTGTTGCAGCATACTTATGGTCACAAGATCATAATTTGAGCCTGTTGGAAGAAAAAATCTGGTCCAGTTCCTAGCTGGGAGAAACACACTGGAAATAAAATGGAGGCAGACACTGGAAATAAAATGGAGGCAGGCTTGTGACCATAAGGAAGTCTCTGTTTATTTAGTAGCCAGAAACTAGTGACAACAGAATGTTTTGGGGTGGCTGACAAAAAGGGGTTGAAAGTATGTGGGCTTTTATGCATTCACTGGGGATTTGTGATTTAGATGTCTGTTCCTGTGCAAAGATATGTCCTTCAATATTTTAATGGCTGTTGCCAGATTCCTATAGGGTCATGGCTGGCTTTACAGACAAAAGGGAATACAAATCCTAGGTGTTTGTCTGAGCTAATCTTGTTAGCTTTGGCTTACCTATTGTGTTGCTTATTGGGAGTCTCTTTATTTATGAATAGATTACCCCAGTCTTTCTGAATGGATACAAAATCTCTGTTCCTAAAGTCTAACCTTTTCAAGCTTCTGCTTAAGCAGGGTTGGGTTTCTTGCCGGCGTTACTGCCAGTGTGCTCCATGTTCAGTTGACTTTAAATAGGTCTGTGCATGTGCAGAACATTAATACTGTAATGCTCTCTACATGGGGCTTCCCTTGAGGTGCACTCGAAAGCTACAGTTAGATCAGAATGCAGCCGCGCGGGTGATTACGGGAGCTTCGAGGCACTCCCATATAACACCGATCCTGCGCGAGTTGCACTGGCTTCCTGTGGTCTTTCGGGTGCGCTTCAAGGTTTTGACGACCATCTTCAAAGCGCTCCATGGCTCGGGGCCCAGTTATATGCGAGACCGTCTCCTGCCCCATACATCCCTTAGACCGATACGCTCCCACAGAGAGGGCCTTCTCAGGGTGCCGTCGGCCGAACAATGCCGACTGGCAATACCCAGGGGAAGGGCCTTCTCTGTGGCGGGCCCTGCCCTGTGGAACGACCTACCCCCAGAACTTCATACCATCACCGACCTCCGCCTCTTCCGCCAGTGTTTAAAAACACACCTCTTTCATCAAGCCGGCCTAACATAACCTCCGCTGGGACTAGTTTAGATAGTTTTATTTCGGGGATTTTAATTGGTTTTTAGCGCAGGACCGGCATTTAATAGGTTTTTTTTAATTTTGTATTACGATTTTGTATGTATTTTAAATTCCTGTGCGCCGCCCTGGGTCCTTTTGGAGAAGGGCAGGATATAAATCTAATAAATAAATAAATAAATAAATAAATACATACATACATACATACATACATACATAAATAAATAAATAAATGTAAAAAACCTGCAACAGCAACCGAAGAACCGGTTCAGGGTGTTTCAATGACCCAGTTGCCATTTCCACTAATGGTTCACCCGAACCGGTGCAAACTGGGAGCAACCCACCTGTGTGCTTGACACTTTTTCCTGTGGCAGGAAGACTGGGGCTGCTTTCTGCCTTCGTTAAGACTTTTCTTCATTTCTCCTTTAGGGGAAATATTCTATCTTGCCTCTTTTTAATATTAAGGATAAAGAATATTTTAATCGGGGGGGGGGGGGGGAGAGGTTCCTTTAAGCCCTTAGAAACCAGCAAGTATTTATGATAGCTGCAGCATCCCAGAATCACATGATAGTCAGTGGTGGGATGCTGTCGGTTTAACAACCAGTTTGGTAGTTTGCACGTGCACACACCTAAATCACTTGCACACAGCACTGAAAATGGAGCATTTAGAAGCTCAGCTGCTTATCTTCCAAGTCAGCAACGGTAAGTAGAACAGTGAGGGGGGAAATCAGCTGTGCCACGCGATTGAGATGAGCTAGAAAGCAGAAAATTAAGGACAGGATAGGGAAAGGGTAGGGTGGGCGGGGCCAACTGATTGTTGGCATTCCCGGTTCACCCAAACCGGTACGAACCGGCTGAATACCACTTCTGATGATAGCCATTTGCGTTCTTCCCAGCCAGCTTCTGACAAGCACTCGGTGGGGAAAGCTGGATTTGCTTAACGATCACATGATTCACTTATAACTCCAGTGATTCACTTAATAACCATGGCCAAAAAAGATTGTAGAATTAGACACTACTTAATTAACAAAAGCCTTGTTTAACCACAGAAATCCTTGTCTCAATTGTGGTCATAAAACAAGGACTACATATAAATTAGCAATTAATTATTCCTTCTGGAGTTGCCCGCCTTTGAGAATATTAACATTGCAATCCAATACCCATGGTTTCTGAGAGTAAATTTTACTGAACACAAGGGGATTACATTTCAAACAACATCTGTCTCAACAGATTAATTCCCTTCATGTCAAGTAATTGCTAAACTAGTTGTTTAAATTTGCATTCAGTCTTCAGTAATGATAACGTTATTATTTAAAATGAATACTCATAATTTATGACATAACAAGTATGCACCAAAAAGAAAAAAAAAACATTTTAATGTTTTCTTTTTCACTCCCTATTAAATATGTCAGAATTGAAGGAAGTTCAAAAGAATCCCAAACAAATGCCTTTGACTTTCAACACTACAGATTAAAGTGGGCTTTTCCCGATGATTCAATTAAAGTTTTATTTCAGTCACCAACTGTATCAAGTGCTATTGACAATTTATGCATTTCACTGTGTGTTTTTGAGAAGATGAGGATCATAAAGATTATGGAAGATTTTACATCCAGTTAAAGAGTATATAAATACCTTGGCCACATTCCATAAACAGCTGGATGCACACTTGATTTTCATGGGTCTATTCTCCTATGCATATTTATGTCATGACAATTGCTTAGTAATATAAGTAAGCCAAAACTTAGGCAATGTTATATTATGGTTGCTATTTCTCCATTAGCACTCAGCCTGCTTTACTGATAATTTTTTAAACTTATTATTTATTTATATCCTGACTTTATTATATTTTATAATAACTCAAAGCAGCAAATATACTTAATACTCCTCTTTCCTCCTATTTTCCCCCAATCTTATGAAGTGGGTTCAGCTGAGAGAGAGAGTGATTAGCCTAAAGTCACCCAGTTGGCTCCATGCCTAATAATTCTGCTCTGTTCTGAAAAAAAAAGTCATGAGAATAATAACCCTGCATTTATATTCCATCCATAGTCCTTTCCAGCACCTGCTTATTACTTGGGCAAATCAATAAGTCCCAGCTCCTTCCTTCTGCTCCACCCTATATTCAGAAACAGTAGCTGAGACCAAATATCAGGAAAGACATGAAAAAATACAAGAGATGCGTGCTAACCTAAGAACCTGGGATTGACTTTCCGACCGCTGCTCCCCTCCGCGGGGAGGCGGAACCAGAGTCTCCAATCTAGTACCGCCCCAGGCGCCTGATGGACCCGGATGGGTTCCAGACGGCGCTTGGGCCATTTCCTGTACCCCTGACCCGTGCCCCGATAGAGGACCTCACGGCCGCATGGAATAGTGCGGCCGTGGGAGCCTTGGATCGGGTCGCGCCCTTGCGGCCTCTCTTGCGGCGCCGAACCACCCTGGCTCCTTGGTTTACCGAGGAGCTGCGGGTGATGAAACGCCGCAAGAGATGCCTGGAGGGAAGATGGAGGTCTACCCGATCTGAATCTGACCGGACACAGGTAAGAGCCCATTTACGGACTTACATTGTGGCGCTGAGAGTGGCCAAACGCCATCATTGTGCTACTCTCATAGCATCCGCAGAAAACCGCCCTGCCGCCCTGTTTAGGGTGACCCGCTCCCTACTTCAGCAAAGGGTGCGGGAAGCCCCGTTACAGGGTAGAGCAGAGGAATTTGTGACTTTTCTGCAGGAGAAAACCGCTCAGATACAGAACGGGTTACCCTCCATTGATGGCCCAGTGGGATGCCACGAGACAGATCTTGTTTGGGAGGAGTTTGACTCCGTTACTTCCGATGATATGGACAGGTTACGTGGGCGACTGCGGGCCACCACATGTTTATTGGACCCGTGCCCCTCCTGGCTTGTACTGGCATCCTGGGAGGTGACACGAGGCTGGCTCCAAGAGGTTGTCAACGCATCCTTAAGTGAGGGTTCCTTGCCTGCTTCCCTAAAAGAAGCGATGGTGAGGCCCCTCCTTAAGAAGCCCTCTTTGGATCCAGCTCTTTTAAACAACTACCGTCCAGTCTCCAACCTTCCCTTTGTGGCGAAGGTTGTTGAGAGTGTGGTGGCACAACAGTTTCCCCGTCACCTGGAGGAAGTTGACTATCTAGATCCGCGCCAGTCCGGCTTTCGGCCCGGGCATAGCACCGAGACGGCATTGGTCGCGTTGGTTGATGATCTCTGGAGGGCCAGAGATGGGGGTTGTTCCTCCATCCTGGTCCTATTAGACCTCTCGGCGGCTTTCGATACCATCGACCATGGTATCCTATTGCATCGGCTGGGGGGGTTGGGAGTGGGAGGTACCGTCTTACGATGGTTCTCCTCCTACCTCTCTGGCCGATCGCAATTTGTGTTGGCAGGGGGGCAGAGGTCGACCTCGAGACCACTCACTTGTGGGGTGCCTCAGGGGTCGGTCCTCTCGCCTCTCCTGTTTAACACATACATGAAGCCGCTGGGTGAGATCATCCGTGGTTTTGGGGTAGAGTACCATCTATACGCTGATGACACTCAGTTGTATATATCTACCCCAAACCACCCCAACGATGCCGTAGCGGTGATGTGCCAGTGCCTGGAAGCCGTGCGGATCTGGATGGGAAGTAACGGACTTAGGCTCAACCCGACCAAGACCGAGTGGCTGTGGTTTCCGGCTGCCCGATTCAACCAGCTCACTCCATCGCTGGCCATAGGGGGCGAACATCTTGCCCCTGTGGATGGGGCGCGCAATTTGGGTGTCCTCCTGGACTCCCGGCTGTCCATGGAAGATCAAGTGACAGCCGTGGCCAGGAGGGCGTTTTACCAGGTTCGCCTGGTTCGCCAATTGCGCCCCCTATTGGATCGGGACGCCCTGCGCACAGTCACTCATGCGCTCGTGACATCCCGACTGGACTATTGTAACTCTCTCTACATGGGGCTCCCCTTGAGGTGCACCCGGAGACTTCAGCTAGTCCAGAATGCAGCCGCGCGAGCAATTATGGGAACCGCTAGGTTTACCCATGTAACACCGCTCTTGCGCGAGCTGCACTGGCTACCTGTCGTCTTCCGGGTGCGCTTCAAGGTGTTAATTATCATCTTTAAAGCGCTCCATGGCTCGGGACCTAGCTATCTGCGGGATCGGTTCCTGCCTCATACATCCTCGCAGCCGATTCGCTCCCACAGAGAGGGACTTCTCCGGGTGCCGTCCACTAGACACTGTCAGCGGGCGACACCCAGGGGAAGGGCTATCTCTGTGGCAGGCCCGGCCCTCTGGAACGACCTCCCCCCCGATATCAGGACGACCACGGACCTCCGCTCCTTCCGTCTTAAATTAAAGACTCACTTTTTCTGTCTGGCCGGCCTAGGATGAGTCTCTCTGCCTCTGGGGTTTTATGGGGAATTAGTATTGTTTAGTTTTAATGGGAATTTTAGCGCAGGTTATATTTAATTTGTTTTTAGAATTGTTGTATGTATTTGGTTTTTATTCTACCTGTGCACCGCCCCGAGTCCCTGTGGGGAGAGGGTGCGGTTCTACAAATTAAAAATTATTAAATTATTAAAAAAATTATTATTATTATTATGTCACAGTCTGAAGCAAGAGCCTCTCAGTCTAGCACCAGAGGTGGTATTCAGCAGGTTATGAGCAGTTCTGGGGAACCGGCAGCGGAAATTTTTGAGTAGTTTGGAGAACCAGTAAATACCACCTCTGATTGGCCCCGCCCCCATCTATTCTCTACCTCCCAAGTCCCAGCTGATTGGGAGGGAATGGAGATTTTACATTATCCTTCCCCTGCCACGCCCACCAAGCCATGACACACCATACCCACCAAGCAGTGGTGGGTTTCTGCAGGCTCGCACCTACTCGCGAGAGCCGGTTGGTGAAATTTAGAGAACCGGTGAGAGGGGGTTCCACTGGCGTACCTGGAAGTAAATCTGGCCCGCTGCTGCCAGTGACCCAACGGGAAGGAAAGGAAAGGAAAGGAAGAAAGGAAAGAAAAAGAAAGAAAGAAAGAAAGAAAGAAAGAAAGAAAGAAAGAAAGAAAGAAAGAAAGAAAGAAAGATAGAAAGAAAGAAAGAAAGAAAGATAGAAAGAAAGAATTAATTTATCATCACAATTGAGTCCAAAATTTTGGTTGCTAAGCAAGAGCGTTGTTAAATGAGTTTCACCACATTTTAAAAGGTGGCCACTCCCACCCTGTCACATGACTGCCAAGCCACGCCCACAAAATAGGCCACACCTACAGAGTAGGTTCTAAAAAAATTTGAAACCCACCACTGCCACCAAGCCACACCCACAGAACCGGTAGTAAAATATTTTGAATCCCACCACTGTGTAGCATGGCTGTGCATAATTAATTGGCCTAAATGACTCTTTCCAAAACCCATCAAGCAGCGTTTCTTTTAAATATTGTTTATAACTTTCAGTATGCCCTTCATTTGGGGGTATGGTATGCCCCCCTTTTTTTTCTTAAAATGAAGCCCCTACTTCCTTTCCTAAACCATGGCCACAGGTTTTGGTTGCCACAAGTTCCCTTTTAGCTATCAAAGATTCCCTGGAAATTCAGCTCCTCCTTCTTAAGGCACAGATTCTTAGGTTAACGTGACTGGCTCTTGGCCCCCAGGAGGGGAAAAGTCAAAGTTCATTTGGAAATGACACACTGTGACCTACAGTCTGCTGTAGCACATTAAGCCTGACAAATGTTCAGAAATGATGACTAACACAAGCCAGGGGAGAGAGTCACACTTTGGTTATTGTACCCAGCAGTTAACCTTATGTAGTCACAATGTGGATGGTAGCCGCGTCTGCTGGTTGAGAATAAACACAGCCAGTAAAAGTGCTTCCTACATCTTCCCTTATGTTAATGTGGTTCAGTGCTTCTGTCACGAAAATGAACCCAAATGACTGTTTCCCACACTCTGAGTCACAAAGAACGTAGTATGAAAGGCATAGCAAGGTGGCATTTTAAACCTCCCTGAACACTTGCACATTGCAATGTTATATTACATAATCTGGAGAAGCCAAGCATGCAGGGGGAAAAAAATCTAAGCTTTGTGTGTTTATGTGGTTATTAAGTAGCTGGGGAAGAGAATTCAATCCTGCGCCGAATCACGAAGGATTAAGCCCCATTCCGTTCAAGGCAAGGATACACAAAGTTGCCATCTGAACTCAGAATTATAAAACAGCACCAAAATAGCCATTCAGAGTTGTGGTTAATCAACTCAAAGGATCGTTTTTGTTGTGTCATTTTGTTATCTTACCTTCACAAAATAAAAAAATCCTTTAGGGTTTTTTGTTTTTTTAAACTAAACACTAAATGTAACAAAACAATGGAGAAATATTACTTTGTGGGAGAAGGTGATCTTGACTGTTCTCCTGTTGTGGCTGTTTTGTTGTTTTGCATAAGAGGACTACGCAGCCTTCAAGAACCACATTTTATTGAATTCCGAGTTCAGCTTGTGAAGCCTTGCATTATATCAGCAGTTCCTTAAGGCTTACAGAATGGCATCTACAGGGATGATCGAAACAGACAAAATGGCAAGAGAGAATGCAGTATACTGTGTAGCGCCACCCCCGAAAGGGCCTCTCAAGTCCAAATTCCTCAACTCCCATCAGGTACCCAGGTTCTTCCCCCACTACACAGTCACTCACCAGGTATTTCAGTGTCCTTCATTCTGGACATCAATCCATTCTGATCTCTCACCCAAGCACCTCCATTCACCCAGCTCAGCTCACCTCTGCCATCTGCTGGTACGTCTCACCTGGGTCATTTCACCTCTGCTATCTCCTGGTATATCTGGCGCCCCCTCTGGTCACTGCCTTGCCCACTCGCCTTGGTCAATTCGCCTCCATCGCATCTGGCGCCCCCTCTGGTCACTCGTTCACCCACTCGTCTGGGTCAGCTTGCCTCTGCCGAAGCTCCAGACCTCCACTCACTGCACCTGATTTATCGCAATTGTGGGCAGAATATGAATAGAAGCTGACTACAAACCTGTCAGCAATGGCTGCAAAAAAAGGCAAATAAATTTTTTTTAAATTGTGATAATTTAATTTAGTTATTTGTAAAATGTATTAGCTTCCCATCTTGCCACAGGATAACTCTGGGCAGCTTATAATATTAAAAAAATAAAAAATGTATAATTTATAACAATATAAACACAATACTGTGAATACTATAGAAATAATGAAGCAATCCAGAAAGAAGGTGAGCAAAGGCTGGACATCTTTGGGGAACATCTATGGAGTTTCTCAGTCATCCAGGTCATGGCTGTCCCAAAAGTGCTTTTTTCAAGAAGCAACTGGACTTTCTGGGTTTTTTTTTCTTTTGAAGATGTTTCGCTTCTCATCCAAGAAGCCTCTTCAGCTCTGACTGGATGGTGAGGAATGGAAGGATTTATACTCCTTGCAGACAGCTGGTCCTTTGCATTCTTTTAGAGTCATGGAGGCCACTTGGAGGTTTATCTGTGTTGCAGTGGTGGGTTTCAATTTTTTTTAGAACCTACTCTGTAGGTGTGGCCTATTTTGTGGGTGTGGCTTGGCAGTCATGTGACAGGGTGAGAGTGGCCAACTTGTAAAATGTGGTGAAACTCATTTAACAACGCTCTTGCTTAGCAACCAAAATTTTGGGCTCAATTGTGATGATTCTTTCTTTCTTTCTTTCTTTCTTTCTTTCTTTCTTTCTTTCTTTCTTTCTTTCTTTCCTTTTTTACTTTCTGCCTTCCTTTCCTTCCCTTCCCATTGGGTTACCAGCAGCGGCAGGCCAGACTTACTTCTGGGTCCGCCGGTGGAACCCCCTCTCACCGGCTCTCTAAATTTCACCATCCGGTTCTTGCGAGTAGGTGCCTGCAGAAACCCACCACTGCTGTGTTGACAGGGTCACCTGAGTGGTGCAAATGGATGTGGAGCCTTCTTGGAACTGTTGAAAGGACCGTGTTGTAGACTAGAGATAGATGATGTCATATCCCTCCCCTTCTATTAAGAGAAGGCTGTTCAATTTTGACATAAGTGGCCTCTTTAACCCTCCTTTCAAACCAGTGGTCCTCTCTGTCCAAAACGTGAACTTTGCTGTCTTCAGAAGAATGGCTTTTGTCTTATAAATGCAGACTGCTGAATCTTGCCCTGATGGTTTTGTTCTCAATGTTGTGCCATGCATTTATAATTTGGAGGATGATTTAATTTACAGGGTTGGATTTGTTTGCCTAAATGATCCCTTCCAGCTCAAAAAAATTATTATGATATGATTTACAAATTTTATGCAAGAACTGCCAGCACTTAGGTCTAGAAAACTACAGGATTTATTTGCACTTTGTATTCTTGAGCATCTCCTTGTGTACATGTGTGTAAAATGAGCTTGATTGTGGCTGGGAATTTATTTTCAATAGCTAGTATCTTAAATAAGGAAAAATAAACAGAAAGTCAAATTTTTCCCATAGGAAAGTTAGATGGAAAAAAAACGGGTTTATGTGATCAGATTGACTCAGAGTTGATTATATGGCTCCCAGAAATGTTCCCCACTGTATTTCTTCCATCCTTTGTCTTTCTCCATAAGTAGAATTTCTCTATGGCTTAAAATATTTTATAGTTTCAAGGTTAAAAACAGTTTAAAACATTTGTGGGTTTTATTTTGTGTCAAGTCAGTATAGGCAGTTCTCGACTTACGACCAGAATTGTTCCCAAAATTTCTGTTGCTAAGCAAGACAGCTGTTAAATGAGTTTTGTTGCATTTTATGACCTTTTATGTCACAGTTGTTAAGTGAATCACTGTAGCTGTTAAGTTAGGAACACGTTTGTTAAGTGAATCTGGCTTCCCCATTGACTTTGCTTGTCAGAAGGTCGCAAAGGAGGATCACATGACTCCGGGGCATTGCAACTATCATAAATGTGAGTCGGTTGCCAAGCATCTGAGTTTTGAATGGAATAACAAATGTATAAGAATGACAAATGTAAAGAAGAATAACAATTATGTGAATGTATACTTACAATGGTGTTCTGACTCCCTCCTTCACAAGACAAATGACTAAACTGACTGATACTTGGCAGCTTGCCCAGACTGACCTTGACTAGGCCTGAAGATTCTTAACAAAAGAACTTGACACACACGAAAGCTTTGACTCTTCAGATGATACGTTGTTTCCTGCAAACCTACTCTTCACAGAGGATTTCTTTTAAAGCCTCTTGGGAGGGGCCAGTCAATTATCATTACTCATTATCTCCTCCAGTTGCGTCGTTCTGCTAATTGTCGTTACCTCCTCTCAATCCTTCTTAGCCTGACATCAGAGACAAACTGGGCTTCCTCCTCCCCACTACACCAAGCCCCAGGTGCCTCCTGATGCCTAGCCGGGCTCTCTGCTCTTTCACTCTCGGCCTCCTCCTCTAGAGCAGACTCATAGGACTCCTCACTAGAGGAGTCCATCAGCAGCTCGTCCGGAGCCGGCTGGGCCACAACACAATGGCATGTAAAAAAAAAAATAATAAATAAAAATTGGGGAAAAAAGAAATGTGTGTCAGTTGCCAAGCATCTGAGTTTTGATCACATGACCATGGATATGCTCCAATGGTCATACATGTGAAAAATGGTCATAAGTCACTTTTTTTAGTACTGCTGTAACTTCGAATGGTCACTAAACGAACTGTTGTAAGTTGAAGAATACCTGTAGTTTATAAAGCCAAAATAGAGGTAGTCCTTGATTTGTTCAGTAACTGTTCAAAATTATGGCTGTGCTAAAAAAAAAAACACTTCCAACTTGTGCCCAAGTTAAGGCTGTTGCAGTGCCGCTATAGTCACGTGATCCTAATTTGGGCACTTGGCAGCCCGCCTCCATTTATGAATGCAGGAGTGTTTCAACTCCTCCCCCCATCTACACCCTCCCTCCCTCCCTGCTGTTTTGACTCCCTGAACTCTGCCTTGCAGCTCTGTGGCTGCTCTCCACATCCTGGGAAGCCTCAGCAAGCATTCCTTCACCCAGCTGCCTTCTCTCCCAGTTCCCCTCACCACCCTTTTGCCTTTTGAGGCCTCACTGCCTTTGCTGTCTATTTTTCAGACCCAGCTTTTCCAACAAACATTTCCTACACATGATGGGTTAAGGCCAGGAGTGTTTACCTTGATTTCATTGAGGGCCACATCAGGGTTGTGTTTGACCTCGGGGCCAGGGTGGGCGTGGCCAGTTCAACATCACTCCTGTCGGGGGTGCCTGTGGCAGCCCAAGCGCTCTGCCAGTGAAAACAAGCTCTCAAGCTCCATTTTCAGCTGTGATGGCCTCCTGCACCTCTTTGCTAGCCGAAACAGAACTGGGGAGGGCCTGCATGGCCCTCCTGAGCTGTTTTTGCTGCCAGAGGCACCGTGGTTTGGTTCTTATTGCTGTGTCCAGGGTGGACCTGTGGGCCAGATTTAAGTACTCCATGGGTTGGATTTGGCCTGCGAGCCTTGAGTTTGACACCCCTGGTTAAGGCTGTGCTATCCTGAGAAATGGGTGGTGGAGGTTTCCGTAGTACTTGCTGGCGTTTGCTGGGGAGCAAAAGAATGCTTGCTGACATGGCTTTACGAGGCACATGGGGCTGGGGGGGGAGAACAGATGGGTAAATGAATTCTTGCTGAGGCGTCCCAAAGCATGGCAAGCAGCTGCAGAGTTGTGCAGTTCTGGGGCTGCTTCCTACCCCACAAAGCTGATCTGCCTCCAGACCCTTCAGCAGATGGGAGTTCAGAGGTGGAAGGTAAATTTGAGACAGCAGAGGAAAGCATGGAGCCGAGTGTTGGTCAGGATCAGGGTTCAAAGAGTGTTAGCCTGATAGAGCAGCCTGGGGTACAATATCCAAGGACACATAGAGAGGAGACAGGCACGACGCTGGTCAGCTAGAGTCCTCACAAGGAGGCAACCTCACCTGTCATGAAGGGCTGCACTGGCATGGCCTATTAATCCTACCCTGAGGACTTACTGTGAGAGTAACATGCCCAGTTCTGAGCCTTGTGTGTTTGTGCCATGTATCCTGACCCATCCGAATTGTGGACTGCTTGGACTTTGCTTGTGCCCATTAGACATGGTTACCCAATGAGTCTGGGTTGAACTTGGAATCCGAATCTGCACAACGGATGTTTTCCAAGGACATTTGGGAGAGGTGGGGGAGGGTGTTGAATAAATACCTGTAGAACTCTTGCACCTTAGTACACCCATGTGGGTGGAGGGAACTGGGGCAGTACAAAGGCAGGGTGCAGAGTGGCCCGAAGAGCAGTGATGGGGGAGGAGATAGAAGGAAGATGTTGAAGAGCCCCTGTGGTTGTAAGTGTGGGCAGGCTACCAAGCACCCAAATTTGTATCATGTGATCATGGCGGTGCTGCAAGAACCTTAACTTCAGGTACATATTGTAAGTCAATTTTTCAGCATGGTTGTAACTTTGGCCATTTAAATAATGGTCCTATGCCGAGGACTACCTGTATTGCCTTGTTATGTCCACTTTGGATCGCCGTGAGCAAGTAGGCAGTAATATAAATTTTCTAAAATAATAAATAAATAAATAACTCCTGGCTGACCAGTGTTGACTTTTTATTTCACTGACATTGTTTTCATTGTTTTAATGTGCTGCTACCATTATTGACAGCCCTGTGCTGTCCCTGAAATACAAATGTATGTGCAAGTATCAGTGTTTCTTGATGCATTATTTAATATGTGAAGCTTTGTTCTGTAGCTGAAATCATAAATATAGAACACAGCTGAAGAATTTAATAAAACTTTAGGTATAAACTTTAGCATTTGAAGAATATTGGAAATTCGTGATCAGAACCTGAAAAGAGACAATGACACTGTTGTGGTAGCATATTAGATATTGTTCAGACTTTGATCTACTGCATAATAAAATAGCATGTAAAATTTACATTTGATAAGCAAAAATTTTTAAAGTAATTAAAATCTTTGTGAGATTTCTTAGTTTTAAAAAATGTTGGAAAATATCTGCTTTGACACATCAATAAGAAAGGAATGTCCTGCTCCCAATTACCAAGACTTGAAAATATATATTAAAAATTAATATATGCCATTTGGTATTAGAGAAAACTGGAGCTTCTAAAAACCCATGCATTCCAGTTGTCACTTTGAACTTTGGAACAAAGGCTATATTGTAAAAGCAGTTTATATAAAGTATTATGAAATACTCCACCTGGCATTTTATGACCTTATTAAACCACATTCAAGGAGTATAAATTATATGCAATGAAAATAAGTAGGTTCTTTGACTTGAATTTAATATCAGTTGTATGTGCATTAATTTCAGGGAGGACCTATCTTCTGTAGAGAAAAGACCCTTAATATTTTTGTTTTCTTGCCCTACCAGTTAAAGTCATGTGGAAATCATAAATGTCATCTTTCATTTAGTTCACTGAATAAAATTATAATCAAATCATTTGAGGTAGTGACCTGTTCTTCCCTGAAGGTGTTAATTTAAATTCAAAGCATTCTTGCTTATGTTAAAGCCGCATTAATTTGTACAAGATGAATAAATCAGCATCTATAGTTCCAAAAGGCCATTGCTCCTTGAAAAATAGGAAATGCTTTGTTTCCTGCTCTCTACTTTTTCTTTTAGTAAGAACTTCAACGTTGCTTTTTATTTAAGGTTCAGAGTTAGTAGGAATGGGCCTGGGAAGTTGGGAGGATGAGCTAATGATTTGTCATTTATAATTATAATAATTATTGAGAAAATGTGGTTTCCTAAGTCTCCATCTGGTGTTTTGGGACTGATAGTAAATCCATTTTAAATGATCTGTGAACACTATAGAATTTTAACAAGGATAACATTTAAGACATAATTCTTTTCACATACAGAAACTTCATTCTGGAATTTGGATAGCAGTTTATTTGCTACAACACCCTTCCCCCCATTTGATGTATTGTCATTAAACAAGACTTCTAAAAAGCTATGATAACTTTAGTTATCTGATATCTCTAGTATCTTTCCATTTTACTTTTGTGAAAGTTATGACATTTTTGTTATCAAAGCAGCCTTCAGTTCTGCCATGAAAGTTGTCCAAGGACCTCTGGCAAAATGAATTCAGATGTCTTCCTCCCCACCCACTGGACTAATAAAGACCACACTATGTTCCCTTTGAAACTTCTCTGCTGGATAACAGCCATTTAATTTGCAGGGAACATATCGGCATATGGGATGGTCAGAATTTTATGGTTCATCCATCTGTAACTTCAGAGTGTCTGAAATTGGTCTCTGGGTACCACTAACATCAGGTGTGGTCTACTGCAAGAGACTTGATATTGGTTACATCATCCCTCGCTTCGTGATGAACTGTATTTTATCATTTTTTAATCTGTAAGTATGGAAAATGATACAAAGAAGACCTGTATTAGATCTTTTTGTTAGAAGATGTGAATAAAAAAGAGAGAGAGAGAACAATCTTTATTAAATAAAAGTGATTGATTTTTACTAAGGATCTTTTCCTGAGTTATTACTGCATATTCCAAATTCTTAGAAAACTGACAAAATGGAACACAGGTTCTTAAAAAAAAATACTGTACTGTTATAGGACTTGCTTTTTCCCTTGCAATTGGTTTAACATAAGTATTGTGCAATTCGTTTATTTATTTGGGGCTCAAGGTAGCACACAGAGCACTCCTCTCTCCAATATTTATAGTATAGCCCTAACCCTTTGGTAGATTGAGCTGAGAGAATCTGACTAGTCCAAAAGTAGGTGCTGAGTTTCCATGACTGAAGGTGCAGAAGTAGTGTCACTTTCCCCCCCAAAATGTATCATGCCTTCTTTGCATATGTTATTCAGTTATTTTAGATTGTGAAATGATAGAATAAAATAGTTGAACCTTCAAACAAATGGAATAAAAGACTGGTCATCCATACATTATACTAAATCAAAGAGTACCCCACCATCATCCCTTTTGTGGGCCCCAGGACTCCCAGTGTGAGGAAAAATATGGGCAAAGTGTTATCGCTTTTTTGTAATTTTGAGGTTACTTTAATGCAGGTAATTGTTCAAAGCATTCCTGCTGCTCCCTTAAAACTCCTGCAGGCCACCCCAAAATGGCCTCCTAACCCACTCATCTTTGAAGTGCAAGCCTGACATGTAATTCTGGTTCAGCTGCATTAACTCACTGTTGTTTTCCAAGTCACATTTGATTTACAAACACTTCGTGGCTTGTGACCTACCTCTCCCAATATGTCACTAACTAGAAGAACAGCTCCTTAATTGAGAGTCACTTAGGATTTGATGCCACCCAGAAAAGAGCAAGAAATAATTAGTCCGGGGCCTTCTTAGAGATGGCACCATGCTGTGAAATTCTCTTCCCCTTGAAATACAGCCCTTGTCCTCTGGGCTGTATTTAATCAGATTTGAAAAGCCACATTGTAAATTAGCCTTTCCTTCTTTTATTGGCACTTTCTATTTGTTACTCACATATTGACATCTTATTTAGTAAATATGTTACTTGACTCGTTTTATATTTCATCAAATGCAGATTTAACTACTTATCTTGTGTTGCCAGCTATCTAGAGCTAGACTGCATTTATATAGGTAGAATTAGGACAATAAATCAATGGTTCTGAGATGTTCCTGATCCTGGAGAACTCTAGCCAGTTTATATGAAGTACAGCCTTCTGACATCCTCTTCAGGTACATTCTACACATTTTTGAAATAATTAGTGTCCTACAGATACAACTCTGATTGTGATATTTCACCATCATAAGTTGTGTTAAAATAGTCTGATGGATCCAGCTGAGGAAGGCTAGGTAGAAATCATAGTTCTTTAGAGTTAAGTCAATGAAACCGTTCATATCACTTTTGCCACTTCTCCTTCGTATAAATATATTTTCGTTTCTGCATGGCTATGCAGTAAGAAAGCTCACCCGGCCCGGACACAGAAAGGATTGACAGATCGATAGCTCTTTCTCGATTCTGTGGGGGGGGGGTGCATGGCCGTTCTTAGTTGGTGGAGCAATTTGTCTGGTTAATAACGAACGAGACTCTGGCATGCTAACTAGTTATGCAACCCCCCCCCCCCCCAAAGATGAAAAAAAAGAAAAAGAGAAAAAAACCCTTCCAAAGTTCATAGATGCTACTCAACTTGCTTGGCTCCTACAGATGCATCTTTAATATTGATGTTCTTCAGATAGTCTAACACAGAGGTCTCATTCTCGCAGCCCGCGGGCCAATTGCGGCCTGCAGGACGGTATCTTGTGGCCCCTATCGTGATATGAAAGTATAATATTATATAATATTAATATAATATATAATATAATATTAATATGTGGCCCAGCCTCACCCAGACTCTGCCTCCAGCAGCCCCCAGGTAAATTGAGTTTGAAACCCCTGGTCTAACACTATATCACCCATCATCCCCTATCAGCCTAACCATGTCTTATATTATGTTTTTCTTTTATTCATCACCTATTCTGATATTGTAGGAGGCAGTGTCAAATGGGCGAAAGCTATAAAAAAAGGTTACTTATACAGGAGGATTTATCATGTTGATAAATCACCAGAAGTTAACATTTAAGCAAAAAATAGACTTCAGACTGTGCCCAACAATTTTCCTCACTACCAAAACAAAACAAATACCCCTAGGAAAAGTAAAGGAGCATAGGAGAGAGGAATGCCAGTCTGGTATAATGGTTAAGGCACCGGGCTAGAGACTGGGAGTTCTAGTCCCCCTCAAGGCATGAAGCCAGCTGGGTGACCTTGAGCCAATCACTCTCCCTCAGCCCTAGGAAGGAGGCAATGGCAAATCACTTCCACAAAAAAAAAAAAAACCCTTGCCAAGAAAACTCTAGGCCAGGGATGCGCAAACTTTGCAACTTTAAGTCCTTCGGACTTCAGCTCCCAGAAGTCTGGGAGCTGAAGTCCTTCGGACTTAAAGTTGCAAAGTTTGCCCACACCTGATCTAGGCAGTTGCTAGGAATAACAAACTGACTTGAAGGCATCCAGAAAGAGAGAGAGAGAGAGAGAGAGAGAGAGAGAGAGAGAGAGAGAGAGAGAGAGAGAGAGAGAGAGAGAGAGAGAGAGAGAGAGAGAGAGAGAGAGAGAGAGAGACTCTACACCTGTCCTGCAGGCATCTGAAAGAAAGAGTAGGGGCTGCACGCTCCCACCATCTGTTCTTTGCATTGAAGTGGGCTGCAAATTGAAATTCCATTGCAGTGTTTTCGGATTCAGTTGAAGCAAGGAGACGGTCAGAAATCCTCTTTAAACTCACCCTTATCCAAACAGGAAGCTGACCCCTGACCCCCGGATGTAACTGAACACCAGTGGAAATTTCATTATCCTGTTTCAGTTGTACTAAGTGAAAATTAATTGTGTAATTATCTGGATAAGCGCATGTGTAAAGGTTTACAATGTGCCTGTTGCATTATGTAACTCGTTAAGGATATGGTTTTGAGCAGAGGAGGAGATTCTTGCATTTTAAAAAAAATGGAAAAGATGTTCATAAATTATTTTGATGGGCGTGCACAAAGAATGTCTGAACAAACTTTGATAAGGACAAAGGAGCGCTGTGCTTAATATTAGAACAGGATTCTTTCTCTACATATGGTTTGGGAAAGAGTTTTTCATGTTATGAAATAGATTATGCACATATTAAAGACACAGCTTCACCAACCACAATTTATGTGATATTTAATGCTTTGCCAATCGAACAAAAGGCCATTATGTTGATATTTATGTACATACAAGCATTAAAGGAATAATGAAAAAAATGGACTTTTTCATGATACAATAGTTTAGCAGCTATGCATGACTGCAGCACAGTCCAATTATGCATTTAAATGTACAATCCTCATAAATTAAGAAATAATATTTTATGACTTACTCTCTGTAGTCTTGAGAATAACACAAAAATTACCAGATTATTTGCATTTCAAAGCAACTGTGCTGTTTGGATAACAGGATGAAAGGTGCAGTTTGGATCATTCTGCACAAGTTTTTAAGAAGGCATATTTCAACAGCCAGCATCTAATTAAATAGCCTTTATTTACACAAAAGGAAAAGAGTGTGTGTGTGTGTGTGAGAGAGAGAGAGAGAGAGAGAGAGACAGACAGGCAGGCAGGCAGGCAGACAGGCAGGCAGGCAGACAGACAGACAGACAGACAGACAAAGAATTTTGAACATGGTACATATTTGGAGAAAAAAGCTGCAGCTTATTCTTGATATAACTGTGTGGAAGCTACAGTCATCAAGAATGAGACTTACTGCTACGGTAAGTGAAGAAATGTCTTAGTAAAAATGTAACGCAGAAGTGAAATATTTGAGATTTCTCTATAGAATCATCAGTTCTTCCTAGTCCTAAATCATCCTTTAAAACAAAGACACATATGAAAACAATCAGTGAAATTTGCTTTAGATTAAGGCCGAATCTCAGCATAGAGGTGTCGGAGAAGGTGGTTGGTCTTTAAATGCTCCATTGCAAGTTTTAAATAGTTTGAAATGAGGTGGATAGGAACTTTTCTCATTTATTTAGGTTTAAAAAAAAATAGAACGCTGCAAAACATATCCCTCCCTGTATCCCAGAATGATTCAGACCTCTCTGTTTCTTTTATGCATTACCCTATCCTCTAGAGCAGAGGTTCCCAAACTTGGCAACTTTAAGACTTGTGGACTTCAACTTCCAGAATTCTGGGAGTTGAAGTCCACAAGTCTTAAAGTTGCCAAGTTTGGGAACCTCTGCTCTAGATCAGTGATGGCGAACCTTTTTGTTGTTGGGTGCCAAAAATGCGAAGGCGCATGCGTAACAGCGTGCGTGCATGCCAGCACTCATAATGCAAAGAACCTCCCACATGCACGTGTGCACAACCTCACATACACTCACCCCCCCCCCCCACACACACACACACATGCCACACTGCTCACTTCCAAGCTGAGCTTGGTATTTCCTCCAGGGGGCTGGCGGAGGCCATTTCCATCCTTCTCAAGCTCCAGGAAAGCCTCCAGAAACGAACTTCCGGTAGGTGTTTTTGCCCTCCCCAGGCTCCAGAGGCTTTCCTGAAGCCTGGGGGGGGCGGAAATGGCCTCCCCCCGGCCCTCTGGAAGGCTGAAAATCAACTGGCTGGCATGCACATCTGCGCTGGAGCTGATGGCTCGGGTGCCAGTAGATATGGCTTCGAGTGCCACCTGTGGCACGCATACCACAGGTTCGTCATCACGGCTCTGGATCACGGGTGTTAAATTCTATCGTGCCACATGATGTATTGTAACATATCGTGACACTTTTTGTCTTTGCGGAGCCGGGGTGGGCGTGGCCTACACGTGACACATCCAGCCTGCGGGCCACCAATTTGACAGGCCTGATCTAGATCCTCATCATCAACTTCATTCATTATAGTTCTCCAATACGCTACCTTCTTGGGACATCCGATACATTCTTGAACCACATTTACATGAGTCTGAAAGGCAAGATGTGACAGTACCCTCTTTATCTAGAAATATAACACTATAAAGGTATGAAATCCACTGAAACATCCAGGAAAATGAACCCAGTTCCTCATGATGAACACATGATAGGTATGTCATGGGGAACTATGTGGCATGAGTTCCATTATTTGAAGACTGGATCCATGGGCCAAATAACTTCTCCATAGAGCTAAGATATATTTGATGACTTGAATCCAGGAGCTTTCAGCACTTTTTAAAAACTTTTAGGAACTTTTTTCCTTGACCCTTAACCACAGACATACTATTTCGGCTACGCTATTACAGGCATGAGGTCATAATGACCGCTCATACAATTTTCTCAATCTTTGAAAATAATCGGTGGGATATGTTGTTAAATTTACTTTGTATAGTTACAATTTTCATTTATTGATTACATTGACCAATTTTTATAAATTCTATTTGCAACCGGAATGGTCCGTTTCTAAAATCAGGGGTGTTCTGAACATTTTGGAAAACTGCTGCAGTCACTATGTCCTCAGGTCTGTGGTTAAGGGTTAAAAAGGCAAAGGCATGTCTCTCCCTAAGACTTTCCTGACTCTAACCATAATGGACAACCACTACCATCTCCAAATTTTACTTTCTTAGGAAGATTAGAGCAGGTAGAGGAATGTCAACAACAAATTGTCTAGGTCAGGGGTCCCCAACCTTTGCAACTTTAAGTCTGAAGGACTTCAGCTCCCAGACTTCTCCAGCCAGATTTCAGTTAATTATGATTGGTGTCTTCTGACTGTTACTTGGTGTTCATGGATGTGCTATACTAGTCTTCTGCCTGTCTGTTTGGCATAGTGGCTGTTGCAGTTCTTATCCTGTATGTTATAGATCAGGGGTCTCCAACCTTTGCAACTTTAAGTCTGAAGGACTTCAGCTCCCAGAATTCTCCAGCCAGCTGGCTGGAGAATTCTGGGAGCTGAAGTCGTTCAGACTTAAAGTTGCAAAGGTTGGAGACCCCTGGTCTAGGTGAAAAGTATTCTCTGGTTGGACTCTTGGATGTCCAAAATCAGTATTGGGTTAAAAACTGCTTTAGTTGTTCTGGTGAAGAAGTACCACTCGCCTAGAGTTTTCAGACCTTTCAGTTGCGTTCAAGACTATCAATCATGGTACCTTGCTAGGCTGCCAAAAAGGGGTGGAGTTTGAGAATTTTTTTGACCAGTGGTTCTGCTTTTTCCTCTGCGGGAGTTCCAGTCAGTAGGGGTGAAGAGAGGTCAGCCAGATGGTTGCTCCCTTGTTTTGCAACGTCTACATGAAACTGCTGGGAAAGGCCATCTATCAGTTCAGGGCGAGGTATTATCAATATATCTTCATGCTGGGCCGAGCTGGAGATGTGATGGAAGTCTTGACCTAGTGTCTCAAGTTTGCAGGGGACTGGTTGGGATAAAGCAAGCTGAAATCAAACTCTTCTAAGACAGGAGAGACATCTTGTTCTGTTTGTTCAAAAGCTAACTGGTTTTCTGCCTGGTTCCTCTTTGACTCTGGAAATGGTGGCACACCCCCTGAAGGAGCAAGCATGAAACTTGGAGTTTTTTCTGGAGTCATCACTGCTGCAAGATTTACAGATTGAGACCAGGAGAGCAGGGGTGAAATTCAGCAGGTTCTGGAGAACCAATAGCCTCTGTCCAGCTTCTGTTGGTATTGTTGCAGTGATGGTCCTTCTCGAAAGAAAGGCCTTGATTATAGTAATGCATGCCCTTCTCACCTGAATGTTAAATTATTGCAATCCTCTTTTTATGAGACTGCTCATGTGCAGCATGTCTGCTAACAAGAAAGATTCGGTACTACAGGCTCTGCATTGGTTTCCAACAGCATTTTGGGAACAATTCAAAATGCTGATGCTAATCTATAAAAGTGCTCCATGGCTCGGGACCTAGCTATCTGCGGGATCGGATCCTGCCCCATACATCCTCACGGCCGATTCGCTCCCACAGAGAGGGACTTCTCCGGGTGCCGTCCACTAGACTTTGTCAGCGGGCGACGCCCAGGGGAAGGGCCTTCTCTGTGGCGGGCCCAGCCCTCTGGAACGACCTTCCCCCCGACATTAGAACAACCACGGACCTCCACTCCTTCCGTCTAAAATTAAAAACACATCTTTTCTGCTTGGCCGGCCTAGGGTAGTCTCTTTTATGGTTTAGGGGATTTTAGTAATTTAATTGGGGGATTTTAGCTCAGGGATAATTGTTTAATTTGCCTTTTATCTAATTATTTATGTATATTTATTGTATTTTTAACTTCCCTGTGCACCGCTCCGAGTCCCCTAGGGGAGAGGAAGCGGTCTATAAATTAAATTTATTATTATTATTATTATAAAGCCCTTTATGACTTCAGTCCCAAGCTCCTTGGTCCCAAGTGCCCGAAGGAGAACAGTGTCCTTCAGTAGAATTTTCCTGTCATCAGTCTTTTCTAGAGAAGAGATGTTTAAGGTCTCCTACTCTGTTCAAGAGGTTGGTGGATCAGAGGCAACGTGTCTTCTGCAACCATACTAGTCTCACCAGAGAAGCCACACGAAGAGTATTTCTCCCATTAAAAACAATATGGTGAGATGTAAATTACAGAAGCACATATCAACTAGGTCATCACCTGGGTCAAGAAAGACATGCTAGGTATAAAGGTTCCTGAACTTCTGGTGAAAAATGGCCTACCAGATTGCAGAATGTTGACTGAGCAGCCAGGGCCAGCAGCTGCAGACGTACTGGGAGGAAAGGTGTCTCTACCTGTGCAAATACACAGAGATTGAAGGCACAGAAATAAAGACCTATTATTACAGATCAAGCTCAACAAGAAGAGGATATTTGAAATGAATGCACCAATTCTGGAAAGAACAACATCCTGAATCAGAATCAGAAATAACACAACAGAGGCTATGAGGTATGATTTATAATATGAAATAAAGTACTCACAGAAGCAGAATTGGAAGAATTACAAAGGTCTACTCAGAGGAAAGAAATCAAAGCCTTGCCAGAAATAACTCAGACTGTAGGGGCAAAGCTGGGAGGGGAAGGGGCGGGAGGACAGGGAGACTTGGCAGTAGAGGAAGTCAACATAGCTGTTGAATTATTTTCACAGCCAATATCTTGCAATTGGTTGGGTATTTGTGTATCTGTATTTTTGACAGGAGAGGCAGAGATATCCTTCAATCCAGATAATCCCATTTGCTGAATGACCAAACAGCCTGATCCTGAGTGGACCAAACAGAACCTCTTCCTGATAATACAATAAATCAAAGGAAAGCTGTGTGCTTAAGGGAATGCTAATATTAAATATTAATATTTCCTAGGTAGTTTGGAGTTAAAGAAGAAGCATAACAATGCAGCCATATGTGTGCTCAGAAAACACTATGAAATATTTCTCAGACCAACTGAACCATAATTTATCATTGCATTATTTTATTGAGAAACATTTTGGCATCGCCTATATTTTATCTGGCATTTGAAAGAGGGAAATCTAAGTAGGAAAGAAGAGACTAGAAATCTAGATGCAGTCATATAAAAAGAGTCCAGTTTTCCTAACTATTATTCCTTTGAATTAGCTTCCATTGTTTTCAGTGAGTTTGACTTTTAGGGACTGCTTCCAAAGATGCAGTTTAAGAAAATGAAAATGATACGGATTGTAAATTATCAGGAGAAAAACCAGAAAGAGAGAAACTGAACTCAAGTAATTTGGCAAGTAATTTCCCTAGCAGAACTTAATAGAAAAGGACAATAACAGTGGTCTAGAATTGCGAGCCTAATTTTCACAGGTGTGGGAATATACCTGAAATAATGCTATGAAGCATGAAAGGCATAATCAGGTTTACAGCCAGACTGGCAACCCTATTAGAAAATCAGAAAGACCAATTATTCCTTCACAGGGATTTTTTAAAAGGAGGTAAAATGTAAAGTAATACTGCTGGTAAGCTAAAAATAAACTGTAAAGTATCAGATCTTAGAAAACATAACACATTTTCTTGAAAACAGAAATATAAGACAGCAAAGGGAATTCTTTCCTCACTGTCCCACTTTTATCCCAGAGATCAGAGGAAGTCAAATGAAAATTTCCTGGCATCCTGGGGTAATAAAATAATCTCCATCTTCTTGTGAAACCACATTTGTGTGGATGTTGAACAGTGGCTCTTTGAGAATCGTAAGTGCTATATAAGCATCATTTTCCCCAAGAAATCAGGCTTTGCTTATTTGCACAGACTTAAGTAGGAATGTAATGAGAAATAAGTTAAAAAGAGAGAGAGGGAGAGAATCCTGTTGGGTGAGAATCTAATGAGTTAGCTAATCGGATGAGTGGCTGAGTCTATAATTCACACTTGAAGGAACTGGTAATTATGATGAGTGCAATAAATCTGATGTCCTTGCCCATTGTTTCATTTAATTTCTGCTTCAGACTTTCATAAATTCATCTTTTTTATGTAATATAAATATGGCCCGATAATCCTGTAAAAGGGATAATCCTGTAAATTGGTATGAATATGTGTTTGGCTGTCCCTAAATGCAATCTGTTCTTTTTCCTAGGTAACTTGGTTTCCAGAATGAAATAATTAATAATTTAAAAAGCAGAAATGAAAATGCCTTCAGTTGATGAGCTGGATAAAACTGAGAATTTCTTGGCTACATATCTGGAAGGAGCCAAAGTATAGTTTTGCTAGTGCCATTCTCTAACCTAATAACTTACAGTGGAATTCAGATGTTATAACTTCTCTCAATTTCCTCCTTCCTTCCTCACCCAGTCACCCTCCTACTCAACAAGTAGCATTCCTTTATCCATCTGTTGTGATGATTCTCAGCTCAAACAGTAAGAACCCTCTCTATCTGAAGTACTGAGACCGTTATTGAAGTTGATATTTCTCATTATAGCATACAGATTGTGTCAGTTTGGTACTGACGAGTCATTACAAAAATGCTTGCGTCTACCCTGTTCATTTTTTTAACTACATTGTTTAAATTATTAAAGGGCACTAACCATTTTAAATATAGATTTTGGCTGTGGCTGTGGCATTATTTGCTATTATAAGGTAGAAAAGATGGATTAGAAAAAAGTCTTTCCAACTTTAGGTAGATGTCTATCTAGAACAGATTTTCTGGAGCTGCCTAGAATGGATAGTAACCAAGATTTTGTTTCATTTGATCAATTTCATATGATTTGAGTAAATAACTATTTGGGAATCTGTTATATATTTCTGAGCTCTGTCAAGTCAAATCAATCACTGAATTCACTGGAACCTAATCTCAAAAAGATTGCAGGCTTTCTAACCAGTTTGTTATCATTTTCAATCTATTATACATTCCATTGTATAACAAAGCATGGTGTCCTTCTAGCACTTATTTTACCAGGGTCAAAGCAAAGCCTGTTACAATGAAGAAAATTCTCTAATTCGGGTAACAAAAGTAATAATACTGACTTGGAATTCAAACCAGTATTTCAATAATCCAGTTCCCCAACTGTGACATAAACATGCCGCTAAATTCAAAATATGTCCGATTTCTCTTGGCGGAAGAGTTCATAGTTGTAGTCTGAATAACATCACATTGATTATAAGTGTTAAACTGGCAGATAAGGACACCATAATATACCATTCAGACAAAAAATTGGGCACTTAACAAGTATAGTAAATAAATTATGTACACACAATCACATATACATATATTCATGTCCTTTTTTCAAGTAGAAATTAGGTATGCATTTAGTATTATTCAAATCTAGTCTAGCTCTTTCTGCTGACTGAGACTATATTACTAATCGAAATAAATTCAAATTCACTATTATCTGTTTCTGCAGTGTGTTTTGTTTTTCCATTCTAGCCTATCATCCTTATACTCCTTGATAACCTTCCATCCAAATAGTAATCCTCCCCAACACTGGTTAGCATCTTAACTCAGACTACATCTGCCAGGTGCTGCAACCAATCAAGACTTTTATTATTTAATTGCCTACAGCCTAATTAAATCTCTGCTGTAGCTACAGATGAATGAAAGTTAAATGCTTTCATGTAAATCAGCTTGATCTTAAGAAACTTAATGAGACTGTAGGTCTTAACCATCTTAGTGGTTTGTGGAGTAAGAATGTAGAATTGTAATGAATGGATGGTGGGTTTTTTTTTTGTGGGCTTTGACCTGCATTTTATTTAGGTTCATTTTCCCCCTATATCCTTATTTCTAAAATATAGAGTTTCTTGTCTAATAACTAAATCCCCCAAGGATTCTTTCAACTCAAAATATAACTGAACTAATTTATTTGATTTAGAGCAGGGTAGCCAAACACTCAAGTCCTCAAAGTATTTAATGGGCTTTTCTGACAGGCTGAGATGCTACAAAATGCAAACACTCCAAATAAATAACTAGGCAAACCCGAGCCTCTCTAATTATTAAGTCTCTGAAATGTGATTTGGAAGATAAGACACAGAGACAAAATATTTACACTGGGGAGGAAGAAGGGGGAAACAAGGATTAAAGAACATGTAGGTAAATCAGCCAGAAAACATAAAATGGTACTCTGGGAGCTAAGGGGACAAACTGAACTTATCTAATCAAAAAGAAAATTAAAGATTTTCCTTATATATGTCACAGGGGAGTTGTGGGATACCTCTGTAGATGGCTTTTCTCCAGATTTCAATGAGTTCCTAGAATTTTGTTCCCAAGACTGGGATTACTAATTACAGCCCTGCTAGCCTGTTAATTTCTAAATAATTATCATCAGGTTTACGGGATCTATTTGGTTTGGTTTGGGATTTTGTCAGTGGTGGGGTTCAAAAATTTTTACTACTTGTTCTGTGGGCACGGCTTGGTGGGCGTGGTTTGGCTTGGTGGGCGTGGCTTGGTGGACATGGCAGAGAAAGGATACTATAGAATCTCCATTTCCCACCCCACTCCAGGGGAAGGTTACTGCAAAATCCCCATTTCCTCCCAATCAGAATAGATGGGATCAGGGCCAGTCAGAAGTGGTATTTAGTAGTTCTCTGAACTACTCAAAATTTCCGCTACTGGTTCTCCAGACCTGGTCAGAACCTGCTGAATGCCACCTCTGGATTTTATATGTGTGTGTATGTGTATGTGTCTTTGTTAGAACCTCTAGAGTCCCCATTCAGAACATGGTAAAAAAGAAATAAGCTTGCAGAATATCGAGGGATCACCCCAAGCTTTCATTTTTTAAACAGTTTAATTTATGGAAGGGTCATTTTGCTGTGGGAACTCAGAAACCCATTCCGATCTTCCAAAATTGGTCAGAGATTTACCAGTATATTACATCTGGGCCTATCTTCTCTGCAAACCTTTTTTTTTAAGCGAATACATATTGAGAATCCTAACCACTACCTATTTTGTTACCTCCCACCGGAAGTATAGTAGACACTGTGTTCATGACAACAACTTGCAGTAGAAATTTAGGGAGGTAACTTAAAAAAAAAAAAATACTGAGTTAAATGGGCGTGTATGGCCAGGAGAAGTAAGTAAATAAGAGAAAATGGAACTCCAGAGCAAAAATAAATAGGATACCATTATGTCATGCGCTCCATAAATGATTTGATTAAAAATTAAATGTCCGGGACCCCAGGCCAGTCACCGTCTCTCAGTCCAACCCACCTCACACCTGTTGTGCGGAAAATAGGAAGAAGTATTCGGTATGTTCACTGCAGGGGTGGGTTCCTATCGGTACTGGTTCGCTGCACACACATGCCAGCTGCACGTTGCTGGTGCATGTGCAGCAGTGGTGGGTTTCTGCAGGCTCGCACCTACTCGCGTGGTGAAATTTAGAGAACCGGTGAGAGGGGGTTCCACCAGCGTACCTGGAAGTAAATCTGGCCCGCAGCTGCCAGTGACCCAACGGGAAGGAAAGGAAAGGAAGGAAGAAAAGAAAGGAAGGAAGAAAAGAAAGAAAGAAAGAAAGAAAGAAAGAAAGAAAGAAAGAAAGAAAGAAAGAAAGAAAGAAAGAAAGAATTTATCATCACAATTGAGTCCAAAATTTTGGTTGCTAAGCAAGAGCGTTGTTAAATGAGTTTCACCACATTTTAAAAGGTGGCCACTCCCACCCTGTCACATGACTGCCAAGCCACGCCCACAAAATAGGCCACACCTACAGAGTAGGTTCTAAAAAATTTGAAACCCACCACTGATGTGCAGTTAACTAAAAATTGTTCTGTGCATGCTCAGAAACATGCCAGCAAAAAGAGATCAGGGAACCAGTTCGGGGATGTGCTTTCATGGGTTGCTGCCAGTTTGCGACCCAGGCCACAATTCCACTACCGGTTTGGCTGAACCGGGCCAAACCAGGAGCAACCCACCTCTGGTTCACTGCCTTGAGTGATTTACAATATGATTCTTTCAACCTGAACATGAATGCTTGTCATTTGTCAGTTACATTCTGCTATTTCTAAGAGACACCCAGAAGCCTTATCAAAGTTGGCAGCAAACCATTCAGCCAGATTTCATTACTAAATTAGTGGCAAATGAGGAAAGAGGCAATGTACCTTTCTCAGCTTTGTTGTAAGTGGATATGCATGGAGTAAGTACCAGTCAAGCAAAGAAGAAAATCCCATGTATCCCCCCCCAAAAGTCACATAAAAGAACACATAGGACATCGACTTTAAACCTGAACTTTTCCTACTTGGAATCACGTCAGAAGTACTTGATAAAAACTTGAAATATTTAATTGTGAATGTATTAACAGCAGCTAGAATTTTATTTGCAAAAAATTGGAGAAATGAGAAATTAGCTTTACAAGAGGAAGTTATCCGTAAGATTATGGAATGTGCAGAAATGAGTAAACTGACGTTTGAAATTAGACAGCAAGAGGATGAACAATTTTATAAAGTATGGAATATGTTTTATCAACGGTTGGGGGAAAAATTAAGGGATATAATATATAAAAAAGAACTTTTTAAGTATAGAAATTATTTTTAGGATTGTTAGATACTGTAATAAATTGAGATGAGGTTACTCTAGAAAAATACTTTGTATATTAACTAGATTAATAATGAGATACATAGATAATGGAAAACTTGGATAAACTCTTGGTTTTAGAAGGAAAAAACATTATGGGTATTTACTTCATAGTAGTAAAGTGGCTTCTAGAGACAATTGAGAATAATGCTATAAAACAGGAATTTATGTAGAATTTTTTACTATCTTTTTACGTATATATTGAATAACTATAGAAAAGGATTGATTTCGATAAATAATACTGTTGCCATCTGGAAAATAAGGTGATATATATGTACTGGAAGGAAAATTGATAAGTATGTTTGCAATTTTAAGCACTGATGCATAAAACTTATGACCGAATGCCATGTTGTACAAAGCTTAAGATGAATAATATTTTTACTTGTTTTTATGTTGAAAATAAAAAAAAATTAAAAAAACAAAAAGGTCACATAGGACATCCACAAGTGGATGCCATCCAGATACTACCTTGAATTATAACTTATTTCACATCTATCCAGGAAAATGAGCTAGTCTGTTCAGAAGTCATAATAAAATGAAACATTCTTTTTAAATAATTTGGGATATACAATGATTTATTCTGGCGTTTCACCAACTCAACATCTCAACTTTAAGCCACACCAAAATTCAAAGAATAAAAATATTTAACATTTTTGGCTTTTCCTTCAAGTGGCGCAGTGGTTAGAAGGTAGTATTGCAGGTTAACTCTGCCTACAGCCAGGAGTTTAATCCTGACAGGCTCAGGGTTGACTCAACCTTCCATCCTTCTGAAGCAGGTAAAATGAGGACCCAGATTGTTGGGGGCAATATGCTGACATTTATAAACTTTTCACAGAGTACTGCAAAGCACTATGGACCAGTATATAAGTTTGAAACATTTCTTGTTCTCTCTGTTCTGTGGTATCATTATGTAGGTGTTTTTCAGTCTATGAATATTGTTCCACATAAACACCCCCCGCCCTGTTTTTCACCGCTGTTTTTGAAGTCACTATCATTTTTATTATTTTTGCGAGTGATTGAAGCACACAGATTACACATCCATGCATTGCTTACCTAGCTTGGTGTAGTCTATCTAGCACCCAACATTTGTTGTGACTATTTTATTTGTTCCAGTGGGAAAAGTTTGTAAATCATGATACTCCTTAATAATACTTTGAGTAGCTTGGTCTCATACTACTAGCTCACAGAGTTCTGACTGGACATGTGTGCCAAATTATACGCATCACATACATATGTCAGAGCAAAAATGGGAATGAAAGTTTTCATTTTTAATGATGGATTGAAAGTCAGTAATACTTGGCACTTCTCTGCATTGTAGAATGCAGTCCACCTTCTAAGGAAAAGTTTAAAAAAGTATGCACACGTGAAAATAATTTAACATATATTATTGTCATGTATACTGTATAAAAGTGCAAACAAAAATGCCAATTTTTAGAAAACGTACATATAAATTATATTATTGTTTTTTTAAAATAAACAAATAAATCTCTAACACGTGAGTAGAGTTGAATTAAACTTATAAATGAAAAATTGGTACAAGATGAGGAAATCACAATAGTATATTTATTCACACTAACACAAATGCATATTCAATACTGTCTGAAGTAATAATAATAACAATAATAATTTATTAAACTTACATGCTGTCTGACATTTCTTACCCATACAGAAATTACACGGGGTTATATAATAGATAATTTCACCTATGCAATTTTTAAAAAATAATTCGCCAGTAATTAATTTCTGTACACTTCAGGGTCAAAGTTGCCTGTTTTATCTCTCTCGGAGATTATGAAACATAGATTAAAAGAGCTAAACAATTTAGAGAAGTGTGGGGGAATATAATCTTGTGACAATTAGAACACTTAAGTACCCCACTGACAGCTATGGTGAAAACAGCAGTAAAACTACACTTTGATGAAATTAGAAAAGTTCCTGTCTTTTTTTATCCCTATTCAAATAAACTTACATGCTTTGTATCACTAGCTAGTTCATTAGGGAAATTTATCTTTCTGGTGACACAGACATAAAACATAGCTTTAAATATTTATATACGATCCTTCAGCTTACATTTTTGAGTGGCACAGAATTTGAAATTCTTACACATGGAAACAATGCTAAATCTTCAATTGCTCATAAAAAGCAAACTCCCTTTAACTGATAAATTAAAGTTTCCAGTGGCATCAGGTTCAGATGCGGGCGTATTTATTTTACTTCTGCATGATGCCCCAAAAGATAGATTATAGTGTCGGTGCCAGGTAAGGCTATTTAGGAAGAGAATGCTGTCATCTGGGAGCCGCAGGTGAGAAGATTCCTTCCTAATGGAATAATACATTTCTAGTACAACCGACTACCAAAGAAGAAGGAAATCTTGATATCAAAAGAAAGCCAATGTTAACCACTCTATTAACTGGGACAAGCAGAGCGACAAATATTAAATCGCATTACTACTTGTTCTGCTTATGCAGTTCTCTGATGGAAAAAATGTAGCAGTTTGCCAAAGCAGTAAAGATTTGGTACTTTGAGGAATTTGAACCCAGATAACCCGTGCCCACTGCCAGCCCTCATCTCTCCCAGTGCCAGGCTGCCTCAACATCAGATGGAGCAAGTAAAAATAGTTTTGGTTTTGCTTTGAGCTATTTATCCCTAGCACTGAAGTGGCGCACACAATCATGTCTCCCAAAGAAGAGTGAGTTATGATCAAAATGCTGTTTTAGAGAAGAGACCGTTTCTCGTTTAAAAAAAAAAATACAGCTGCTTCTTGAAGCCTTTACTCTCAAGCACTGTATACGTAAGAGTATACAGTAAGAGCATTTTTTTTCTTTGCACATTAAATTGTGATTGTTTTCTTTTTCCCATTTCTAAGACCACTGTCCTGGTACAAAGAAGAGATCTTATTAAAGATACATATTAAATTTGTTAGAAGGTCAACAAGGGAAGGAATTTTGAGGGCGCACAGAGTTGGTCCTTTAATTTATCAACAAAAGGAAGTCGCTATCTTAAAGCAGATCCCGAAAAAGATTAGAGAGGTAAGAAGGAAGTATTCCTTCTTATCTAAAAAATTATTCAAACAGGGGATCTGGTTTAAGTGGGTGATGCCAGAAGGGATGTTGGTGTTCTGGGAAGGAGGGAGAGTAAGGATTAAAACAGTTGCTGAGGCGGAAGCCTTTCTTAAAAAACATTCCTCTATCCTGGAGGATGAAAATGGAAGAGCAGAGGGGGCCGCGGCCTCGCCCACTGGGGGCCAGGGAGAAGAAGAAGAAGATACAATTGCTAAGAGACTTAGATCTAAAAAATGACTTTTTTAATATAGTATAATTTTTGTTTGGATGTTTGTATATGATTGCTAGCACAGATTTTACAATGATGTATGCACTTCTCTTCACTTTGTAGTACTATTGAAATTATGTATTATCTATATTTTGTTATGAAGCCCTGGAGGGGGCCAACGATCTCGATGTGAAAGTTCTCAAAATATCTTTTTCACACCCTACCTTACCCTACTTGGAAAAATTGTAAAACTCAATAAAACCTTTTCAATATAAAAGAAGAGATCTTTAAATGCCAACGGTCAGTCCCCAAAATTTGTATTGCATGCCAATGAAGATTAATTGTTTCTGCCAGCACTTTCTTTGTTTTTTGTCCTGGGTGACTTAAGGTGATTAAAGAACAACATTTCCTTCACTTTTTTGCTCCCCGAAAAGGAAAAGGTCAAAGGAAATCTGCATGCTGGCTGAGGAATTCTGGGAGTTGAAATCCACAAGTCTTAAAATTGCCGAATTTGGGGACCCCTGTCATATAGTACTTCTCATGTAGACCTTAGAATTTCAGGATATTAAAAACTGAAATCCAAGGGCTCCTGGAAAAAGGAAATAAAATAAGATTTACTGTCAGTAACATGTGGTAAGAGTAAAGTCCTTGATGGTCTCTCAGTTTGGTTCTTTTTCTGCAGACATTTCATTACCCAACTAGTTATCATCTTCAACAGTTGGGTAATGAAACATCTGCAAGAAGATGATCAAGCTCTCTGAGCCCCAAGGACTCCACAGTTTTAACTCAAACCTACAAATATTACAATACAATACAATAGCAGAGTTGGAAGGGACCTTGTAGGTCTTCTAGTCCAACCCCCTGCGTGGGCAGGAACCTTATACCATTTCAGACAAATGGCTATCCAACATCTTCTTAAAGACTTCCAGGGTTGGGGCATTCACAACTTCTGGAGGCAAGCTGTTCCAGAGGTTAATTGTTCTAACTGTCAGGAAATTTCTCCTTAGTTCTAAGTTGCTTCTCTCCTTGATTAGTTCTCTTCCATTAGTCTAAAAGGAGCTGAAGGCTTTAGGATCAGCCTACAACATCCACATTCTTTGGATGAGTTGCTGAGTGACCCTTTCAACACCTCAATTCATACTGAGTTAGACCAATATAGGTCACATTTTTATCAAAATAACAGGCATATACAGATGGATAGTGAAAAAGGGACTTACAGCCCATATTCTGTCTCTATGAAATATGTATGACATCTGATGAGTTTGATACAAAATATATGTCAGAACAAGTTATGAAACATTCATTGATTTCAAGTGCACATTTGAAAGCCACCATCAAATACGATACATAGTTCTCTACATCTACATATTCCGCCAGTGAAAGTTGACAAATAGGTGCCATGGAAAAGATTCCCCTTTAAAAATATAGAAATGCCATTGGAAAAAAAAAAAAACAATAGCTGCAGAATTCAGTGACTGCCATCGGCGGGCGAATCATCCGGGGTAGCTCGGGAGTTCATGGCTTCCATGACGGCCATGGACCTGACCCAACTAATTCAAGGCCCCACTCATGAGGGTGGACATACACCGGATCTCATCTTTGTCTCAGGCCAATGGAAGAGTGATCTGGGTATAGGGGACATAGTCATCACGCCCTTGTCATGGTCAGACCACTCACTTCTCCGGCTCGACTTTCCAACCGCTGCCCCTCACCGCGGGGAGGCGGAACCTGAGTCACCTATTTGGTTCCGCCCCAGGCGCCTGATGGACCCTGATGGGTTCCAGACGGCGCTTGGGCCACTTCCTGTACCCCTGACCCGCGCCCCGATGGAGGATCTCGTGGCCGCATGGAATATTGCGACCACGGGAGCCTTGGATCGGGTCGCGCCCTTGCGGCCTCTCTTGTGGCAGCGAGCCACCCTGGCTCCTTGGTTTACCGAGGAGCTGAGGGTGATGAAACGCCACAAGAGATGCCTAGAGAGAAGATGGAGGGCTACCCGTTCTGAATCTGACCGGACACAGGTAAGAGCCCATTTACGGACTTACATTGTGGCACTGAGAGTGGCCAAACGTCATCATTGTGCCACTCTCATAGCATCCGCAGAAAACCGCCCTGCCGCCCTGTTTAGGGTGACCCGCTCCCTCCTTCAACAGAGGGTGCGGGAAGCCCCGCTACAGGGTAGAGCAGAGGAATTTGTGATTTTTCTGCAGGAGAAAATCGCTCAGATACAGAATGAGTTAGCCTCCATTGATGGCCCAGTGGGATGCCACGAGACAGATCTTGTTTGGGAGGAGTTTGACTCCGTTACTTCCGAGGATATGGACAGGTTACGTGGGCGACTGCGAGCCACCACATGTTTATTGGACCCGTGTCCCTCCTGGCTTGTACTGGCATCCTGGGAGGTGACACGAGGCTGGCTCCAAGAGGTTGTCAACGCATCCTTAAGTGAGGGTGCCTTACCTGCTTCCCTAAAAGAGGCTATGGTGAGGCCCCTCCTTAAGAAGCCCTCTTTGGATCCAGCTTTATTAACCAACTATCGTCCAGTCTCCAACCTTCCCTTTTTGGCGAAGGTTGTTGAGAGTGTGGTGGCACAACAGTTTCCCCGTCACCTGGAGGAAGTTGATTATCTAGACCCGCGCCAGTCCGGCTTTCGGCCCGGGCATAGCACCGAGACGGCATTGGTCGCGTTGGTCGATGATCTCTGGAGGGCCAGAGATGGGGGTTGCTCCTCCATCCTGGTCCTATTAGACCTCTCGGCGGCTTTCGATACCATCGACCATGGTATCCTATTGCATCGGCTGGAGGGGTTGGGGGTGGGAGGCACCGTTTTACGGTGGTTCTCCTCCTACCTCTCTGGCCGATCGCAATTTGTGTTGGCAGGAGAGCAGAGGTCGACCTCGAGACCCCTCACATGTGGGGTGCCTCAGGGGTCGGTCCTCTTGCCTCTCCTGTTCAACACATATATGAAGCCGCTGGGTGAGATCATCCGTGGCTTTGGGGTAGAGTACCATCTCTACGCTGATGATACTCAGCTGTATATATCTACCCCAGGCCACCCCAACGATGCCGTAGTGGTGATGTGCCAGTGCCTGGAAGCCGTACGGATCTGGATGGGAAGTAACGGACTCAGACTCAACCCGACCAAGACCGAGTGGCTGTGGTTTCCGGCTGCCCGATTCAACCAGCTGATTCCATCGCTGGCCATAGGGGGCGAACATCTTGCCCCTGTGGATGGGGCGCGCAACTTGGGTGTCCTCCTGGATGCCCGGCTGTCCATGGAAGATCAAGTGACAGCCGTGGCCAGGAGGGCGTTTTACCAGGTTCGCCTGGTTCGCCAGTTGCGCCCCCTATTGGATCGGGACGCCCTTCGCACAGTCACTCATGCTCTCATGACATCCCGACTGGACTATTGTAACTCTCTCTACATGGGGCTCCCCTTGAGGTGCACCCGAAGACTTCAGCTGGTCCAGAATGCAGCCGCGCGAGCAATAATGGGTACCGCAAGGTATACCCATGTAACACCGCTCTTGCGCGAGCTGCACTGGCTACCTGTCGTCTTTCGGGTGCGCTTCAAGGTGTTAGTTCTCATCTTTAAAGCGCTCCATGGCTCGGGACCTAGCTATCTGCGGGATCGGATTCTGCCCCATACATCTTCCCGGCCGATTCGCTCCCACAGAGAGGGACTTCTCCGGGTGCCGTCCACTAGACTTTGTCAGCGGGCGACGCCCAGGGGAAGGGCCTTCTCTGTGGCGGGCCCAGCCCTCTGGAACGACCTTCCCCCCGACATTAGAACAACTACGGACCTCCGCTCCTTCCGTCTGAAATTAAAAACTCACTTTTTCTGCTTGGCCGGCCTAGGTTAGTCTCTACCTCAAGGGTTAGGGAATGTTAATTTTAAAATGGGGATTTTAGTGCAGGGACAGTTGATTTAATTTGTTTTTATTGTATTTATTTATGTATATATTTTATGTTGTTTTAATTTTCCCTGTGCACCGCTCCGAGTCCCCCTGGGGAGAGGACGCGGTATAGAAAAATAAATCTATCTATCTATCTATCTATCTATAAAGCTTTGAATGTTTAACTAAAAGTGGTAACGGTTCAAAAATGTCTTTAAAAAGGATCATCCAGTTTTGTTTCTGTTTGGAAACTGTTTCTGAATTTTGAGATAGGAAAAAAAATATGAAACTTTGAGTTTGGGTTTTGCTGATTAGATAAATTTGTTGTTATAGAAATGGCAAGTTTATATTCAATATGTAAAAATAAAAAAGTAATAATAATATTATTTTAGTCTACTGCAATGAAAAGAATTAGAAGTCGGTTTTTTCCTCTCCCTATCCTATACTTTTCTCTCTCTCCTTTTCCTTTCCCCAGTTTCCTTCTGTTTTCATTTTTATTGGTATTTCATATTCTGATAAGTTTAATAAAAAAAAAATTCTCATGGAAGTTTAGTAACAAACAAAGGAAAAGGAAGACATTAAAAGAAAGTTAGATCCTTTCATAGAAAAGAGAAGAGGATACAAATGAAGAGTGCCTTAGGCTGCCATCCCCTGGTGATTCCAGGGAAAAACCCATGATTAACTATTTCACTATCACGATAACTTAAAAGTTCCATCTCCTAGTTTGAATGTTTCCATTTTTTTTCACATAGGAGTTAAGTACTCATTCGTCACCTAGAGAAGCACTCCACAACTTTGAAATTTCAGTGTATGCGATTTTTCATTTACAAAAATCAACTTTTGTAACATATAATGTATGTCAAGGAACCCCACCAAACTTTGGAAAAAGGCAGAGATATCGGAAAGGAGATAATGTCACAGGCACAAAGGTACATAGTAACAAGAGGAAACAATATATTATTCGCACTTATAATAATAATAAAAACTGTGATCACCCAGTGTGCAAAATCCACAATAACTCAGGTGTATATCTTTCTACAAATACCTAATCTGGGTATGAAAATTGACTGTCACTAATATTGCAGCAGACACTAATTAATGTGGCTTTAAAATAATGTTTGCAACCCTATAGAGCATTTACTAATGGTGGTGATAGCATTATTTTAAATTATTGAAAGCTACAGAGTCCCTAATGGAGATGCAATGACATCTTGGCAAAAAAAGGCTGGAATTTTCAGCTTCCTGAACTATATCCTTTTCTTAATAAATGCGTGTTATTACATTAGCTAAGATAGCCTTCCATTGCATGTATATCTCCCTTCTTATAATTTTTTACCTTCTTGCTCCTCTCTTTCGTTCTTTTGGTTCCTTCTACTGCAAAATTTAGATTATGAGTTCCAAGAAGCGAATGCTACTTTCTGTATATGTCACTTTTTATGCTTTTTCCTTTTTTGCATTTAATAGTATTAGGCATCATTTATTAGAACATTTGTTATATTTCATTTGGAATAGTCATATTTAGCACTACATGCAGTGCACTGCTTTGAACTTAAGAAAGATTTTTATATGGTTTGCATAATAAACACATTTTGGCTAGACTCCTAGCCAAATTCTGGGCTCCTATGTATCAATGAAAATGGATAGCGCATATGATGAGATAGAACAAAGTATGGCTATTATTATGTATGACTTGGATGGAGTAAGCTGATGGGGTTTACACCAGTGGTTCCCAACGTAGGGCCCAGGCCCAACAGGGGGCAATTTGATTTTTAATGGGTACAATTTGAACCTTGTTTAAACCAAGCCTTTTAGGCTTCCCCTGCATGAGTAGAGTTAATTTTTTGAGTAAAGTAAGAATTATATGTCACGGGGGAGGGGGCATCAAGATTTTAGAGAAGCTTAGGTGGGGCATGGCCAAAAAAAGGTTGGGAACCACTGGTTTAGACTTCATGTTTAAATTTTATGAACTAGCAGCTGAAAAAGAGAGGGGAGAGGAGAGGTGGGGAGGGAGAGTTCTCATTTTAAAAGGCTGGCTGACCTGTTGGAATGTCCACGTATATTGTGGATGATGAGAATGAAGGAAAGCAGAAACAAGGAAGTCCAAATATTAACTAGAGATTTCAGTCACCGCTAGATGAATTTATCATTCTCAACGTCAAATTGCACCAAGCGTTTAGGACTAAATAAAAACATCCTTTATACATAGATCTGCACACTGATCATTCTAAAAAAAAACCTAAGAGTAATGAATTCTCAATGTATTTTTTTCCTTAGCAACAAAGCCTGAAAACTAAATAGAGCAAGTGATAAAGAATTGGTATAACATTTATATCAAGAATGCATGACTGTAATGCTAGATGGTACACTGGGAAATAGCAGTCACCACCAAACCATTTCACTGAGGCAGGAAGCAGGGGCCAGAACATAAAGCCCCAGAGAATGTATGGGAGAAGAAGGTTCAGATCTCCCTCCGTTCACTCTATGGCTTAATATCATAGGTTGGGCAGCCTTGCTGCAATGTATAACTTAAATACTGTTGTGTATAATGACAGTAGTAATCTAGAATTAATTGGATGGAATGTTTGAAGATAGTGAACAGAACTGACATTTAAAATATGCTTGAAATCTGAAGTACAGGTTTCTAAAAAGAAGGGATGTATGAAAATAGGGATGTATGTGCAAAGCATTTTGAGAAAGTGCTTCTCAAACCAAACCATGTTAGCATGACGAAAGATGTCTTCTTGAACATGTTAAAGCCATTGTCCTCTGGAAAATTTAGGAGTTGGCTCTGAAAACTTTCCCCAGGGGTCTGTCTATGGGCATGGATGCAGAGGCAATAGCAAAACATCTGCAACAGCATGTATGTATGAGGTTCAGGGACAATCCAACATCTGCAAAAGCCTTCCAAAAATGTGGCTGCTTCGAACCACTGAGGAGGGTCTTTGTGATCGGCAAAGTCCCATTCCATGAATTAGAAAATTACTGTAAGGATCAGGATATGGTTGGAGTTTTTCGGTGATATACCATATTTTTGGAGTATAAAATGCACATTTTTCCCTCACAAAAGAGGCTGAAAATCTGGGTGCATCTTATACATTGAATGCAGCATTTTTTACCTCATGAAACCCCAACCCCTTCACCAAAATGGCCATGCATAGCTTTTAGGAGGCTTTCAGAGAGCTTCTGGAGGCTGGGAAGGGCAGAAATTAGCAAAAAAGGGTCATTTTTTGCTCAATTTGGGGGGGCAGCCCCCAGGAGCACTCTATAAGCCTCTTAAAGGCTATCCATGCCCTTTTTCTTTTACAAACAACGGGCCCATTTTTGCTCATTTTTGGCCACCCCCATCCCCCAGGAGTACTCTACAAGCCTCATTTAAAAAAACGGGGCCGTTTTTGGGGAAAACGAGCCACTTTGGGGAGGTTTGCAGAGTGCAAAAACTTTTTTTTTTATTTGCCTCTTCCTCTTCTTGGGTGCATCTTTTACTCCGGTGTGTCTTATACTCCGAAAAATATGGTAAAGATTAAAGGGCCCTGGTGACTGAACTAGCAACTTGTAATGGCATAGGTTTAGAATGTAGTAGAGAATGGATAATTCTGCCCACAACCTGGGATTCAGTCCTGACGGAGTTCAAGGTTGACTCAGCCTTCCATCCTTCCGAGGTTGGTAAAATGAGGACCCAGCAATATGCTGACATTTGTAAATCTCCTCAGAGAGTGCTGTAAGTCTAAGTGCTATTGCTATTGCTAACTAGCAACTAAGTCATTTTCCTACAGCTAAAGGGTTTTGACCACATCAGAATGACCTGCCCCTTGAATTGAATTGAACTGTTTTATTAGGGACTTTTTGGGGTCTAGTTTTAGTCAGTTTGGGATTTTAGCGCAGGGTCTAGTTTAATCTATTTTAATTGTATTTATGCTTGTTGGTTTTATGTATGTATTTTTAAATTCCCTGTGCACCGCCTCGAGTCCCTTCGGGGGGAGAGAGCGGTTTTATAAATTAAAATTATTATTATTATTATTATTATAACCATTCTTTTAACCTTGATATTTATTTCAGTTCTATATACTCATGGGCCTTAGATACATACTACAGATACTTCCTTCCAGATGCTTTCTTTTCTCAGCCGTGACTTTAATGCAACTTGAACTTGGCCCGGAGTTTTTATGATACTGTCTCATGGAGTGACCCGGCCCTGGTATCATTTATATTGGTATAATAATAGATAATAGCCATAGAACTCAGTAAACCTGGTGTAAAGAAGATTAGAATCAGGCACTAAATATTTTGACATTCCCAGTTTACAACCATGCAACCACACACATCTTTGAGAACTTGAAAGGTTCAACAAGATCAATGCTGCGGTCTTTAAAAAAAAACATTTTAGATATTAAACGTTTCTATTTATGTTGTCTCAACATTGCTCTTAAGGATGCCATAACTTTTTTTTTTTTGTTTATATATTGCTTTAATGAAAGTTTATGGCGGACTACATTTTTATGTTTTTGGGGAAATAATATTTATTGCTTAATGTTTATCAAATATTCCAATAACCGGTATGGTCCGTGAGGATCATGACATATCTTATTATACAGATGCGAACAATTCAAGACCTTCCATCCAGTTGAATTTATATCTTCTCAAAAAAGTTCATTTTTCTTTAAATGTACTTTCTGAGAATACTATTGCAATGACTCAAATTGAACTATGAAAAGCTAATCATCATGTATGTTCTCTCCCTCACGACCCATGCATCAGTAGCATATGTGAAGTTTCCATCTAAAAATGTGTGTGCTTTAAATTGGGATCCTGTCATACGAAACTACTGGTTTGAATAGGCTGACTCATACACGATGCAAGCCATTATAATGTTATTAAACAATACTGTCTACCACGACTAAGATTTAAAGTGCTTGACTGTTAATATTAATACTGTATTACAACTACAATTCTACTGCTGAACTGTCAATAGCAAATCCAGAAATGAACAAGAAGGGCAGAGGCATATTTAGAGGTAGAGGAGAAAGACTTTACAATATGTTTTCAAATGTTGAAGTTCATTGGGAAACATGAAACATGAAACAATTAATTTGGTACGGTTTTAACATGGGTTTGAGCACGGGTCTATTAATTTAATATATTTTAATTGATATTGTATTTTGTGGTTTTAATAATGCCTGTGCGCCGCCCTGGGTCCTAACAAGGAGAAGGGTGGGGTATAAATTTAATAAAATAAATAAATAAATAAAAATGATTTTCCTGAAGCACCAGCCCTCATAATAAGCAGAAAAAACTTTCATATTTTAGCCATTAAAGACTTGGACAAATATTCCAACCAAAGATTGTTCTTCCTCTGATAATTATCAGGTAAAACCAGCCAATGGAATAGAAGAATACATGAGGAAAGAGCATGACATGGCATTCTTAGAGAAATCCATCATTTTTTTTTATATCCTTGACTCATGCCAATTCATTTTTTAATCATGCAGTAAGAGAAACTCCTATGTAGTCTTTGGCCTCCTCGTGTTCATCAAATGTAGCTTGTTAATTTATTTACATTTTCACAGAACAGCAGCAATAGCACTTAGATTTTTTTTCGATTTTTTTCCGATTTTTATTATATTTATATCCCGCACCTATCTCCTACAAAAGGACCTAGCACAGGAATTTAAAACACAATATACAATACAAAATACATAACATCCTAAAACCCTATTAAACTCAATGCCCCTGTGCTAAAAACATGATTTAAAAACCCTCTAATTAAAAAATTTGTACAACTAACAGTCATTTATCGGGTGGTTAACCTAAGCTGGCTTGATGGAATAAGTGCATTTTCAGACCCTGGCGGAAAAGGCGGAGGTCCGAGATGGTATGGAGATCGGGAGGCAGGTCGTTCCAGAGGGTCGGGCCCGCCACAGAAAAGGGCCTTTCCCTGGGCGTTGCCAACCGGCATTGCCCGGCCAACGGCACCCAGAGAAAACCCTCTCTATGGGAGCGGAGCGGTCGAAGGAATGTATGAGACTTAGACTTATATACCATTCCATTGTGCTTTACAGCACTCTCTGAATGATTTACGATGTCAGCATATTGCCCCCAACAATCTGGGTCCTCATTTTACCAATCTCGGAAGGATGGGAAGCTGAATCAACCTTGAGCCAGTCAGGATTGAACTCTTGGCTGTAGGCAGTTTGCTTGAAATATTGCATTCTAACCATTGTGCCACCAAGGCTCCAACAGGCTATGACTGAATAAATCTTTGTGCTCCATATCACTACTGAAGGGCATGGCCTCATGTCATGAATTGGCATACCATTTCCCATCTCCCTAAGAAGGATAAGTACTATGGAAAGCCCTACAGTATTTCCTTCAGGAGATAAAAATATGTTTATTCAGACCAAGTATTGGTGTCCAAGCCAATTTGTAATGCTGTACATTTAAAATTGTTTAAATCTCATCTTTCTGATCAATATTTTACTGGAAGGATTTTTATCAGCTGGATATCTGTTTTTCATCTTAGCTTCAACATTTTAAGTATAACTTTATCTCTTGATACATGTTTTATTCTTAGCTGCCATGTATACTATTTTTACTGTAGAGGTGGGATAAACTATAATAAATAAAATAAATACAGGTGCTCAAAATCATGGAATGGATTTGTTCAGATCTTTGCACATCCAGAGGTTTTGCACACATGGATGCTGATTAAACCAGAATTTACTTTCACATCAATAGCAAAAGCAGTTACTGAAGCGTGGTATAATAATCCTAAAGAAGTACATATTTCTCTTAGTCAATAGGGTTGAGCTGTCAGGCAGCTGATTGGAGATGCCGTGAAAAGGTATCTCAAACCAACTGTCTGATTGGCTAGGTGATTTTGGGTTAGTCATTCACTCTCAAGCCAACCCATTTCACAGGGTTATTGTTGTAGGGAAAATAGGAGGAGGAAGGTGTATTGGATATGTCTGCTGCCTTGCATTATTTATAAAAAGAATAAAGGCATGAAAAATAAGTATTTAAAAATAAATAATAAAAAAGTCAACAAAATGGTTAATTTAATGTATTTAGTTTGGGTTGGATCAAGTTGGGTTGGGTTTGGGGTGAGAGTTGTAACAATGAAGGAGAGAGATTCTTGTGTGAAATTCTGTCCTATCCATCTTTCCAAGGCTTCGAGATGAATGTAATAGTTTAATCAATTTGATCCAGTTCTTGCAAGCCATTTGCTCAACCTCCCTTTTCCTCTGAGGAAGAAACAGAAGTCTAATAAGCTCAGACAGAATGGCAAGCAGATGATCACCAGCATATTCCACCCTGGCATAGACACATATAAACAAACAGAAGAGGCTAGACCAGTTTCCTGTTAGGCAAGTCAAGGATGAGAATGCAGCAGGCCAACCAAACTGCAGGGGGAAGATCCAGGAGAGAGCAAATAGGCCACCCGGGTCAAATCAGGTGACCAAGAGATAACACAACATGTTGACTGGGGTGCAAGTGCAGCATAGTGATTAAGGAATCAGGTGGGACACAAGAAAGAACTTGCATTTTTGAATTTTGAATCTGGGTTCTGTATCCCCCACAATTGAGGTGGGCAGTTGTAGCAGAATTCCCCTTCCACATGGATAAAGAAAGAAAGGGTAACTTCCTTAACAATTCCACCCACCCACCTACTTCCATCTGCCTCTCAACATAGCCAGAATACAACTTGTCTTATTATTATTTTTTTCAAATCCTGCAGATCATGGGATCAGATTCTTCTTTGCATATCTAGCCACTGTTTGTTTCCAAAGTCCAGGACACAACTCTGAATCACAGTGGCTGAAAAACAGGCAAAGGCTCTCCAAAGTCAGGACCTGCCACCCCAAACCCATATTTTGTTCTCCATTCTTAAGCAGCGGGAGGAAGAATAGAGGTAGGGATAGGGAAAAGGAAAGGGGTATGGTTAGAAATTTGGATTTTGCCTAATTTTGTGTAGAATAGACTTGTCAGGAATTGTGGGAATATCACATGCAAGATAATGAAATTTGACAGTCTTCAATATGGCAGTATAATGTTGTGGTTATTTTGCTTTGAATATCTATTCAAGCCACTCCCTTGTTTTGAGTCCCGGGTTTATATTATATCTTCTCAGTTCCTTTCCACTTTAGTGAACTGATTCCATAGTCCAGAATTTTCTCTAAAGCAATTTACTATTTGTTTCAAAGCATATATGATGATTCCTTATTGTTATTCCTGCCACAAAAAAATAACTTATTTGAAAGCATTGTCATGTTAGTCTGATCTATGGGATAACTAAAAGCAATTATCTGATGTAATTTAACTCTGAAATGTATCAAATATTCAGAACTATCTTCGGATCTAGTTGCAATTTGCCTATGAAATTCATTTCTCCTTCCCCATCCACAGTTCTGTTTTCTGAAGGGGGAGGGATGACCTGCAGCATAAAATAACATCATACTTGTTTTCCACACGTTGCCCCAGTGCTAATTCATGAAACAGCATACTTTGGAATATTATGGGCAACAAATACATTTTTCTTCCTACAAGAAAAGCAAGTTTCTTTTTAAATAGAATCTTCTGTCATGTGACCAATGCCAATAGTTGAATTCAACTTTATGTTTCCTTTTAAGTTGATAACTGGTTTAAAATATCAAAGTTCTGCCAGTAGTCTATGGGAGTTTTCAGCCCTTGTATAAGGCCCTTGCAGAAAGAACGAGTACCATGGTCACTTCTGTTGAAGGCTGGACGGGAGGCCTAAGGCATTCTTTCAGCAATAGTATTAGATTTACTGTACTGTAAATATTTCCGTGGTCTGCCACCTTGATTTTATTAAAGGTGTTGGGTTTGACTATTAAGCAGCTGTTCCAAAACTCGCAGAGAGTCTTTACATTGTCTCTGGGAATTTATAGAAGCTATTTGTTTGCAGCAGCCTCTCTTGCCATAGTTTATTTGGGGCATTTTTACAATTTAATCGTTTCATCAATATTCATCTTTTACAAGGTATTCTATCTTGAAATTTCCACTGGTGGCATAGCTGTGAAGTATGATCTTAAATCTGTTTAAGTAAAGGTGAAGATTCCCCTCGCACATATGTGCTAGTCGTTCCCGACTCTAGGGGGCGGTGCTCATCTCCATTTCAAAGCCGAAGAGCCAATGCTGTCCAAAGATGTCTCCGTGGTCATGTGCCCTGCATGACTAAATGCCAAAGGCGCACAAAACGCTGTTAACTTCCCACCAAATGAACCCTATTTTTCTACTTGCATTTTTACATGCTTTTGAACTGCTAAGTTGGCAGAATTTGGGACAAATAACAGGAGCTCACTCCGTTACGTGACACTAGGGATTCGAACCACCAAACTGCTGACCTTTCTGATCGACAAGCTCAGAGTCTTAGCCACTGAGCCACCGCATCCCTATTAAATCTGTTTGCTGAGAAGTAAATCAGTACCAATTAATTCAGTGGAAAACTCAAATATGGGTGCATAGGATTAGAGCTACATTATTTGGGGTTAATTAAATTTTCCTGAGCTAAAACACATATATACATATAAAAATATTTAAGATCATATGTTTGTACATTTATTTTAATAAGACACAACAATACATATTTTTGAAAAACATTTAGGAATCTTACTCAAGAGGATTATTTATGAATTTTAAGGATGCTCTCTAATTTATGCTATCTTAATTTTCTCCAGGATCAAATATTTTATCAAAATATTTCTGAACTCTTTTTTTTTTAAACTACTGCTATACTGCTGAGTTAAAAGGCTTTAAGCAAAAATAATACATATACCCATGTGAAGATCTCTGAGCCTGCTGTTTATACAGCAAGGGTAAAGCAAGTATATGCTTAGAGACTCCACATGCAAGCCAGAAGATTTGTGTGTGGTCTGAATGAAATTCTTTTTCTTTCTTTTTTCTTTTAATCATCCTGTTTGGGAACAAATTCAGGAACTGTTTCTGTTGGCAGTTTCCTCCTGTTGTGAATATGCTACTATGGTTCTCAAGGTCTCTGTACAGATCGGCTGTGTTAACAGTGTGAGCCTGGGGGCTGATAAACTATCCAACTCCATCAAGTCAGATGGTTGGTAATGAGATGACGAAGAAAAGATTACCTCACAAGAAAGAAAAGAAAATGAGTGGAGACCATGGCCATGGAGTGGACTCTAACTGCCATCTGTTTCACCATAAATGTCCAAGAGGGCCTTATCTCAGCTCCGAAAAGATTATGGGAAAGAAGTCACCATACTCTAGGGAAACCAAGTTGATCTAAAGATTAACAACAACAAATCACAAACAGTCCTGCCAAATCAGATCAAAGCCTTATATAATCCTGGTATTCTGCTCTCTTCAGTGTCCAACAGCTGCCTGAAAGAATCCCATAAATAGGACATAAAAGCAGTTGCACCATATTGTCTGGTATTCCTACGAAAGAGCATTCAAACAGTTTGGCCCCATCACAAGTCAGGGACTGTTTTCTTTATGAATATCAGTATCAATTCCTAGCAGTATCAGTTCTTCTTTTTAGAACATTCACTCTGTTTCCTGGGAAGGATACAGGATAATCATCTCATCGAGGATCTTCAGCTCACTGCTGGAATGTTGAGAGGCTTCATGGAAAGTTTTAATAACATGACAGTGACAAATTTCTCCAAGACTCAAAGATGCAATGTGAAAACACATCAAACAGTGATAGTTTCAAGGGGATTCCATGGGTAGAATACAGTATGCAAATACATTCAATGTTCTCCTCTCAATCTCCTTTTCAATACAATACAATACAATAGCAGAGTTGGAAGGTACCTTGGAGGTCATATAGTCCAACCCTCTGCCTAGGCAGGAAATCCTATTCCATTTCAGAAAGATGGCTATCCAACATCTTCTTAAAGACTTGCACTGTTGGGGAATTCACAACTTCTGGAGGCAAGTTGTTCCACTGATTAATTGTTCTAACTGTCAGGAAATTTCTCCTCAATTCTAAGTTGATTTTCTCCTTGATTAGTTTCCACCCATTGCTTCTTGTTCTACCCTCAGCTGCTTTGGAGAATAGTGTGACTCCCTCTTCTTTGTGGCAACCCCTGAGATATTGTCTCCCCTAGTCCTTCTTTTCATTAAACTAGACATACCCAGTTCCTGCAACCGTACTTCATATGTTTTAGCCTCCAGTCCCCTAATCATTTTTGTTGCTCTTCTCTGCACTCTTTCTAGAATCTCCACATCTTTTTTACATCATGATGACCAAAACTGAATGCAGTGTTCCAAGTGTGAACTTACCAAGGCATTATAAAATGATATTATAATGCCTTGGTATATAATCCTCATCTTAACACAAATTCTACTTTTTTATGTTTCTCCAACTCCTATATCTCTGCCTTTAATTTTTCTTTTCCTGATGCAACATACTCTTTAGAATTTGTCAATCCACCTTTCCTTTTGCCTTTCTGACTCTTTCTGTACCTGGACCTAAACAACTGTACATAATCTTGCAGTCAGATCTTATTTGCCCTCAAATCTTGTTTGTACAACTATATGAATGAATCGATGCTTAGTTCATCTTTGCTTGTTCCTTCTATTTTAGACTACCAAGGATTGAAACCTTTCAATACTTCTAGGATCTTTGTCCTAGTGGACAATCTATATAGAGGGAGAGATCCAGTTTGGTCTGGTGGTTAAGACACCAAGTTAGAAACCAGGTGACCAGGAGTTCAAATCCCATCTTAGACATGAAAGCGAGCTGAGTGACTTTAGGCCAGTTACTCTCTCTCAGCTCAACTCACTTTACAGGGTTGTAACTTACCGCCTTGAGTCATTTATTACAAGGAATAATAGGATATAAATAAAATAAATAAATGTTGCACTCAGAAGAGTTCAATCAGGGTTATTATCAGTTGTGTGTGTAGGATTATGTGGTGGAAAATAGTCTGGATTTCCAGGAGAAAGGAGATGCATTTCAGAGGGCAAAGAAGCAGCGAAGCTTGGATAGTCTGTGGGAAAAGAGAGTTAAAAAAGCTCCACCCTAGCAATCCCCAGAGTCTCTCTACAGTGAAACAAATAGTTGCTTTAGTTTTGGTAAGATTTCTGTTTATATAACAGAATCTATATTAAGATAATCATCTATATTAATAGGTGAGTACCAGCATTAATAAAATGCAAGAAAAATAGGAACCACCTATGGTAGGAAGCTAATGGCGTTCCGTGTGCCTTTGGCTTTTAGTCATGCTGGCCACATGACTACGGAGATGTCTTTGGACAGCGCTGGCTCTTCGGCTTTGAAACAGAGATGAGCACTGCCCCCTAGAGTCGGGAATGACTAGCACATATGTGCAAGGGGAACCTTTACCTTAATAATAAAAGAAAAACTGCTAAGAAGCAATTCCAGGTATCCTTTTTAGTTCTTGGGACCTGACAGATTGCAGCATAAAAGTTAGAGAAAATAGGGGCAATAATTGTTTTAATTGTATGTTTATAACCAGTTTTCTTCTATGAATATGTTGGCCTTGTGAAGTGGTCCAGACAAGAAGTACAATCAAGAGTTCTTGCTCTACCTGTATTAGATTACATTAACAGAATCTTGCAAGCCTGAAAGTATTTCTCCCTCCTTTCCTTTTACTCTGGAAAACTAGGGAGGGGGGCTATTGAAATGCTTCCTATACACACCCCATCCCCTCTCCTGTGTGTTGAGACTTCTTTTATATGCTCGTTGGCTTGCTGTCCCTGCTCTATGGCTTGCTGTCCCTGCTCTCTCCCAAGGTCATTCTTACATATCATGATTATACCATATTTAATTCAGGAGCTGGTATCCAAGTTATGTCCTTCCTGTGTTCTATGCATGCATGGGATTTCAGCCACAGTGAAGATCATATGAGGGATTTCCCCCTTATAAAGACAGAACTGAAAAACAGAGGTGCCCCAAATTGTCGAAAAAACTGGTGTCTGAGCTTAGATTGGATCTCAACCACTAACTTTATTTTTTTTAAAATCTCATGAGTCAGCCTGCTTTCACAATGCAAAAACAAAGACAAAATAACACTTAGCAAAAGATAGCATCTAAGATTCTCATCCTAATGATCTCATTTGAAAAGTTCAGTTCACTGACTGAATGACTGGATAATTTGACATCCTGAATGACTCTGTTTTAAAAGGATAAAGTGCACAATGTGTCAATCAGCTTCAACGTAATAGTTGCAGAGCTGTAAGAGTAAGAAAGTGCTTATAATTATGGAGCAAACTTCAAAATACATCAATGCATCTGAAATCTGATGCATGCTTCTTTGGAATTAACACAAGGATATTATGTCTGCAATTTTTTTTTTTAATGTTTCTTATACAACACACTATATTTGTGAGAAGAACCAATAAATCAAGGTCCTGGGAATGCTATTCACTTCCTAGATCAGTGATGGCGAACCTTTTTAGGCTTGTGTGAAATGAGGGGGGGAGAGCAGGGAGGTCGCACGCTGGCATGCCTCACCCTAATGCAATGTGCGCCCCCCAGTGTGCATTGCACATGACAGGCACTCCCTCCCCCATTTTTACATGCTTTTTTTTCCCTCCCCAGGCTTTATAGGAGCCTGGGGAGGGCAAAAACAGCCCCCCCGCCCCCCCTCCATGGAGGCCCTCCGGAGACTTCAGGAGCTTCCCTGAAGTCCCCGGAGGACTAAAAATGACGCTACAAGCAAACCGGAAGTAACTTCCGGTTTGCTCATAGGGCCTTTTTTAGTCCTCCGGGGGCTTCAGGGACCTTCAGGAGACTTCCCTCAAGGCTCCGGAGGACTAAAAAAGGCAGTGCAAGCAAAGCAGGAGTCACTTCCAGTTTGTTCGTAGCATCATTTTTAGTCCTCTGGAGGCTTCATGGAAGCTCCTGAAGCCTCCAGAGGGCCTCCGTGGAGGGTGGGGGAGCAGGGGGGGCTGTTTTTGCCCTCCCCAGACTCCTATAAAGCATGGGGAGGGCAAAAAATGGCTTTAAAAATGGCTGAATCAGCTGGCCAATATGCGCATGTGCGCTGGCCAGCTGACAGGGCAATGCCTTGCTTGCCCTGCCAAATGGCTCCGCGTGCCACCTGTGGCATGCATGCCATAGGTCAGTGATGGCAAACCTATGGCACAGGTGCCACAGGTGGCATGTGGAACCATTTCAGAGGGCATGCAAGGCATTGCCCTGTCAGCACTAGCGTGCATGTGTGTGCTGGCCAGCTTATTGAGGCCTTCTTTTGAGGCCGTTTTTCACCCTCTGGAGGTTTCAGGGAAGCTCCTAAAGCCTCTGGAGCCTGGGGAGGGCGAAAAAAAGCATGCCAAAAGCACTTAGCATAATGGGTGTGGCACACCCATGCACGACCCCCATATGCTCCCCCCGCTTTTGGCACAGGAGCCAAAAGAGGTTAGCCATCACTGCCATAGGTTCACCATCACTATCCTAGATCATGATTCTAATCTAAATTGTTGACCTTTTTCACAAAACTTTGAGGTGACCCATTTTTTATATTACTATATACAGTATCTGAAAATGTATTTATTTGCTATTTACACCGCCCTTCTTACTTAAGTGACTCTGGGCAGTTTACAACATTACAATAAAACCATATAAATACATGAAAAAAGCATACATTAAAATCAGAATTTAAAACTTACAAGTAAAAAATAACAATTGAAATAAAAAAATTCTGAACTTTGACAGAGAGCATTCCAATGATGCTCTGTTTCACTTTTTAAAAACGACTTAGGATATATCTAGATTATGAGCATCATCATCATCATCATCATCGATGTCTCTGCAGTGGGAGTTTAATTCAAAAGCAATTAAGAGACAAAATTGCTAACAATCTAATACACCCAAAAAAGGGCTATTCTAAATGCAGTGGATCGATTCAAATGTAACTAATGCAAATTAATTTATTCCTACTTAAATGGACAGTATTTTATTTCTGCAAAGCATACAATACAATACAATAGCAGAGTTCAAAGGGACCTTGGAGGTCTTCTAGTCCAACTCCCTGCCTAGGCAGGAAGCCCTACACCAGTGATGGCGAACCTATGGCACGGGTGCCACAGGTGGCACATGGAACCATTTCTTAGGGCACGCGAGGCATTGCCCTGTCAGCTCCAGCGCTGGCCAGCTGATTTAGGCCTTCTTTTGAGGCCGGTTTTCGCCCTCTGGAGGCTTCAGGGAATCTCCTGAAGCCACTGGAGGTGGGAGGGAGGCTGTTTTCACCCTCCCCAGGCTCCTAGAAAGCCTCTGGAGCCTGGGGAGGGGGGGGGCAAAAAAGCATGCCAAAAGCAGGGGGTCGTGCACATAGCATTATGGGTGTGGCACACCCACGTACAACCCCCCCCCCTGAGCTCCCCCCGCTTTTGGCACGCGAGCCAAAAAACGTTAGCCATCACTGCCCTATACCATTTCAGACAAATGGCTACCCAACATCTTCTTAAAGACTTCCAGGGTTGGGGCATCCACAACTCCTGGAGACAAGCTGTTCCACTGATTAATTGTTCTAACTGTCAGGAAATTTCTTCTCAGTTCTGAGTTGCTTCTCTCCTTGATCAGGAGATCAATTCCTATGCTATTTTAATATTTGCAGTTTATTTAAAAAAAAGAGGAAATATAAAACAATTAAGCTAATATTCCCAAAATTTACACTTACTTTATATGTAAACTGCAGTTTGCTTTCTTAATCTAACAATTATAGAATATTTAGTTTGGGGCAGAAATTTCCTCTTGCATCAGATGGTTTCAGTATAAAAATAAATGGCTAGTTAAATATAACTTTTTAAAAATGATGTCTCAAATGTCTCTCCCGGTAAAATAAATTAAACTTCTAGAAATATTAAAAATCTTGAAAAGTAGCACTATAAGTGAAAGAAAGCCTACTACTCAAAATTCTTTATTTTATCAGTCCTGCTTAACTTTCAAAACCTCATGTATCCCAGTTTTGTCCAACTGGTTCTATTTTGGGAGATTGACTATATCAACAAATAATCACTTTAAGAGTCTGATAAAAGCGTATGTCCCTAAGAGTAACTAATTTAACATATCGCTTAAGAGGCATGGTGGCTCGGTGGTTAGAATGCAGTACTGCAGGATACTTCTGCTGACTGCCGGCTGACTGCAATTTGGCAATTCAACTCTCACCAGGCTCAAGGTTCTACTGTTCAAATCCCTAGCGCTGTGTAACAGAGTGAGCTCCCATTACTTGCCCCAACTTCTGCCAACCTAGCAGTTTAAAAGCATGTAAAAAATGCAAGTAGAAAAGTAGGGACCCCCTTGGTGAGAAGGTAGCAACCTTTCATGAACCTTCAGCGTTTAGTCATGCTGGCCACATGACCATGGAGACATCTTTGGACAGCACTGGCTCTTCCGCTTGGAAACAGAGATGAGCACCGCCCCCTAGAGTCAGGAACGATTAGCACATATATGCGAGGGGAACCTTTATCTTTACCTTTATATATTAGTATATGAGGATTCATTAGCCTCCTATGTGTGTTCAGTGTTTTTGTTATTTTGTTAAGCTTCTAGGCAAGAGAGAACAACTGCTTGACCAGTCTAGTGTCATGCAGCAATTTAGACAAAGACCATTTCCAGCAGCCAGGAATTAAAAGTGCTGAGCCAAGCACCGTGCAATGGAATGAGATCCTGTTACTTGCCCCAGGTCCTGCCAACCGAGCAATTCAGAAGCATGCAAATGTGAGTAGATAAATACTGCAGGTACCACTTTGGTAAGAAGTTAACAGAGCTCCATATCTTATTATCTTATTATATCGTCATGCTAGCCACATGACAAGGGAAGTGTCTTCAGACAACACTGGCTCCCTCAGCTAGGAAATGGAGATGAGCACCGCCCCCTGATGTGAGACATACCTGGACAGGGGAAACCTTTACCTTTACCTTTATTTCCAGCAGTCACAAGAAGGCTCTGACACAGAAACAGAAAGAACGCCCCAGAGCTGCTTTTGATCCTTTCCTGCAAGCTTCTGGGTGGCTCATACTCACTGGGGAGAGGGAGAACATAACGCGACGACTGTGGTCGGTTGTGGAAAATCATCACAGGACCACCACCATCCATAATTGGGGTGCCAAAAACATGGCATGCAAACAGGCATTCATCCCCTGTCTTGATTTTAATCAACCCATAATCCCGTCTAGCAACATATGAACAATTTGGAAATCGGTAAATTGTTCTTCTCTGCCAATAGCTATTTGGAAAGAGAGGCATAATACCAGAAAGTCGTGTATTCAGAAGATCCCTGTTGTCTGTCTGTCTGTCTGTCTGTCTGTCTATAAAATGAAAAGAGAATCAAATGCACATTCTATGGAGCGTGTTCACAGAATTCTAGCAGGAGGCTGAATAGCAAGTATGTACATAACTACACACACATGTATGGAGAAATTTACAAGCTATAACATCCAGACATCATGAGGTTCTGCTAATAATTTTCCCAAAGTTGCAGATTGAAGTTACATTTATGACACGCAGATTTATTGATTTTAGTTATTTTATCCTTCCCATAATAGGATAACATTGACCTATTCTTGTTATAAATATGTTATCTTTTTTTAATCATAGCATAAAGCATTCAGTTGGAATGCTAGATGTTATTTTGAAGAAGATGGTTATTAAAAAAAATAAGATTTAACCTTTCAAATATGTATCAAAGATCCTTTTTTACACATCTGTTACTGCAACCAAGCTGGTTAGCCAAAGGCAACAAGTCATTGTGACAGCTTTGGCATATAGGAACCATGTGGCTGTTTTAAAAGTACTGTGATTTGAGGAATAGTCACTAATGGAAACTACAAGAATATAGGAGGATCCACAGAAGACCCATAAGCTATTGATTAAGGGGGAATATTGAGGATCTAGCAATTTGTTATATTCACAGGTCCAGACTACTACAAATCTTACCCAAAATTGCATTTCACTACCAAACAAGCTACAAAGAATAGTACAGTTTTCCTTAAAAATAATGGACAGGATAAAAGAGATTGAATATCTGCGGCCCTCCAGATGTGGTTTTGCCCCTTGGCAAAGTTGCTGGCAGCTATAATTCAATACTATCTGGAGAACCACATATAAATTTCATATAAATCACTGACAGAATTTGGAGGGAGATGACTTATCCTAGAACTGACCAAAAATTATAATAGTCCAGTATTTGAAACAATCGCTATATTTGTGCCTGGAATGTAACCACTGGAGCCAATGAGCTACAGCGGGGATGTCAAACTCAAGGCCCAGGGGCCAGATCCGACCTGTAGGGTGCTTTGATCTGACCCGTGGGTCCACCCTGGAAACAGCAAAGGACTGGCTCGTGGCGCCTCTGTCTGTGAAAACAGAGCTCACAAGGGCTGCATGTAGCCCTCCCGAGCGCCGTTTTCATTGACAAGAGGGTTGCAGGAGGCCATTGCAGCCGAAAATGGAGGTCACAAGGGCCACTTGCTGCTCTCCCAAGCTCCGTTTATGGTGGCAGAGTGTTGCAGGAAGCCATCGCAGCCAAAAACAGAGCTGTCCACTACCACCCAAGCCATGCCCCCCCCCTCAAAACCTCAAAAGAAGGTTTTGAGAGCACGGCGGAAGGTGCGTAAGTCAGGGATAGTTCTTAAGTCCAGGGGCAATTTGTTCCAGAGGACAGGTGCTCCCACGGAGAAGGCTCTTTCCCTGGGTATCATATAGGCATATAGTTCCGCAGCTGTATATGATAACATAGTCTAAAACACCTGAGAGGGAGCTCAACTGGCTGATATAATAAGTCCAGGAAGACAATGCGCCAGAGCGATGAAAACAGAAGCCCTCCCTCCTGCCCTCTCACTGCAGTGGAGGGAGCCCATAGGCCGAGGTCCTCATAGGCTGCTCTCTCACACCAGCCATGTTGGGAGATCTAAAGTCCCAGTCCTTCAGCCAGGACAGGCAAGTTCATCAGCCCAGCAACATCGTCCCTATTACCTCCTGGAGGAGTGGCAGAACGGGGCACCATAACCCCGACGTGGCCCTCAATGAAATCGAGTTTCACATCCCTGAGCTATAATAATAAAAAAAATAAAACAAAGTTATCTAATATGCTAATTTTACACATTCCAATATTTCTATCATTAGCTATCTTAATTCAACCCCTCAGCAAGTGGCAATTCCTAGGTGACTGTGGCTGATGTCAGAAACTAAATATAGTTTGCCTTGATTAGGACAGGCCAAGGGGATCACCATGGAATTCTGGGGGTATTGGTTGGATCAAGAAATGTTTTAAAAAGAAAAAGAAAGAAAGTCTAAGCAACAAATGTAATATGAAGTGGTTTACTGTTGTAGATGGTGTTTTCTCAGTAGACATAGATATATGTTTCATTTATTTATTTTATTTAGTTAGTTTGTTTGTCAAACATGTACACGATAACAGGTATAAGTATAAACATGGATATGAGCACATGAAATGAGTGCAAATAAATGGAGACAGTAGGACAGGTATAGTAGGCACACTGGTGCGCTTATGCACGCCCCCTTACAGACCTCTTTGGAATGATGTGAGGTCCACAGTAGACAGCTTAAGCTTACCTCCCAATTTTTAGCTTTTAAGAGCTGTAGTCAAGACTACAGTTAGAGGAATCAGTTGGCTAAATTCACATTTTTAAAGTTGCCCCTTTACTGTTCCAACCAGTAACTTCAGCAACATTGATAGCTTACAACTAAGTGGGAAAATTAGGTGATTAGGTTTTAGGATTTAGGTTTTATTGGTTTTTTATACTGCCCTACTCCCGAAGGACTCAGGGCGGTGTACAGCCAGAGTAAAACAAATATATAAAAGTTTTTAAAAGTTTTTAAAAGAGATATTAAACAATTTGGCCTAAAAATGTAAAAACCCAACCGACCCTGATTAAAATTAATAAAAATTTGTAATTAAAAAATCATTTTTATGCCAGCTTGTTGGAAAAAAAAGGTTTTGAGAGCACGGCGATAGGTGCGTAGGTCAGAGATAGTAAGTCAGGGATAGCAATTTGTTCCAGAGGGCAGGTGCTCCCATGGAGAAGGCTCTCCCCCTGGGTGTCGCCAGTCGACATTGTCTAGCCAACGACACCCTGAGGAGACCCTCTCTATGGGAGCGTACAGTCCGGTGGGAGGCTCTCGGTGGCAGAAGGCGATCTCATAAGTATTAGCAATTAAATTCTTTAAAATTGGTAAGAAATCTCAACAAACAAATAGAAGTACATATACAATCCTTATTTGCTAATAAGGCAAATAAGCTTTCATTTAAATATTTTAAATTGGTCCCTGACATGTGGCTGCAATGTTGAAAAATATATATTTGCAAAGAAAAATCCATGTCACTCCAAAGTTTAATAATTAAACTAAATTGTCCCATCCCCATGCATGCAAACGCACACTCATGTCCCCTGCGCATGTGCAGCAGAGACCCAAAGACCAGCTGGCCAATGGAAGCCGCACGCACATGCATGGTAGAGCTGGTTGGGGCAATGGCTGTTGTGCCCACAGAGAGGGCTCTACATGCCACCTGTGGCACGTGTGCCATAGGTTCGCCATCACGGCTATATACTATATTTACATGTTCAAAATTTATAACATAACAACCAAAAAGAAATATGATGTAAAAACCATGCAAGAAAGTCATTTCCTGTCCCTTTTTCTTTCTCATACTATATTTTGTGTAGTTTATTGGATGTGAATGTTTTATACAATGAAAATCATCTGGGGAGGATGAGAGATGTGTTCACCAGTAGTGAGGTTGTAGAGGAATTTGACCGAAAGAGCTGTAAATGTTTGGGCCCTTCTGGAATTATGAAATAAAAGCTGCTTTGCAATCCTCGTTTACTTCCAAAAGATGAATAAGGGTTTTGTTTTTTTGTGGGAGGATTATATGTTTCAACAGTCTAGATTTAATATGTTTGTTTCTGTTCACATTAACAGGAAACAATTAACTTGGAGTCAAAAAGCCTTTAAAAACCAACCGTTTTAATGTTTTCATTTTAGGGCACAAAAAAATCCATGAATCATGTAGTATAAAGAAAACTTTGTCTCCCCATCTATGATTTAAACTTTAAAACAACCTATTGAAGTGAATCAGATACTTTCTTGTCAGCCTTTGTAAAGAAGAGGAATAAGGACGATAAAAACAGTAATATTCCAAAAAAGAAATAACTATGTGTCCAGCCAAAGATACTTCCACAACATCAGCATCACTGTTCCCCAGTCTCTCCCAAGTCAAATCAAAACTAACCCATAATTGTCTTCACTTTGGTTGATCTTCCAACATCAGAGTTCATGGAAAGAAGACGGTTCTCCCAATCACAAGTCACTTTCTTTCTCTTCCACCAAAATATAGAAGACTCCAATCAACGTCCAGCCCTATGGGCTACTGTGGAGTAGCAAGGAAAATATCTTTCCTTCACATCACACCAAAAGGAAACCAAGTAAATTGCTAGCACACACACAGATGTTTCTCTGTACATGTATTTGTGTGCATTTGCCTGTGGCTTGGAACAGAAACTCTGAGGATGCTACGATGGGAAGCTCTATAGGGGAGGTTAGTGAAAGAAAGTGTAAACAAAAATACTGCAATCCTCCCAAGACTTCTCAGCTCCCTGCTGTCATTCCTCTGTTGCATTTTAAAGCCACCCTGAATTCTGAAGCTCTAAAGATAGCATGGCAGCCATTTTACAAGCCGGCAAGATTCCAATCTGTGATGACCACAATTGTATGTTGCTGCAGTGGTTGAACTGGAGCGCAAGGCAGTGGATTCTGAGCAACACAAACTTGGAGGAGACAACTTCCAGAAACACACCCTGGAGTTCCAGGAGGGGGTAAAGAGGAAATAATAATAGATGGCTTGAGCCCAGGAGCTAGAAAGCAGGGTGAAGCATGCTTCTTGCCAACAAGAAAACAGATTGCCAGCAAGATGTGCAAAGACATAACGATTCAAAGGAAAATACCAGATTTGCTGCAGCTTCTAATAAGCCTGAGCATAGTCAAGAATAAATCAACTCAGCTCCCCAAACCAGATGACTGTGTGAGAGCAATCGTATCAGGAACTGATTCTAAGATGCTCAAAGTCTAAATGAAAACATTAAGCTTTGAGCCCCAATTTAGAAGTTGAACTCTGTTTTGATGTACACACGGTTAATTCGCCATTCTGAAAACAAAGTGTTATTGTTTAGACATATAAAAGAACCTGTTCTTTCCACAGGTCATGCATCTCCAATGAGGTAAATGAACAAGGCTTTTAAAAAAAAATAGGGATAGATCAGCTGGATGGAAGACAAAAGGACCTCACTGCTATATGTAATTATGTAAAATGCTATTGATTAGTGCAGCACATTTATTGATTTCTTCAACTAAGATTGTATAAGGAATATTCTTCCCTGTTTCAATCCTGGATGATGATGATGATGATGATGATGATGATGATGATGATGATGATGATGATGATGATGATGATGATGATGATGATGACGATGATGATATCCATTCAGTCCATTCTATGGGCCCAGCTTCACAGCTTCTGATCTTGCACTACTTCTTTGTTCTGGAATTTGCCTATCTATATATGTACCTTGATCGACCCACCTTAAATTCCTCTAGAACTTGAGGCATCTGTGTGCATGTTGGAATACTGTACAGACGTATGCTGGAAGTGAGCCTCTATCATCATTAACTATGACTGATGGTAGAGTTCGCATGAATGCAGCAGTGTTCTGAGTTCTGTAATTTCCCATTTCCTCTTGGCTCAGTGAGGATATGATATGGAGTCTTTCAACCAAAGCAAAGTGTCCAAATGGACTCCGAGATGCTGACATGAACTTGTAATTTTATATAATCTATATATATAAAAGCGAAATGCCATTCACGCGACATCATGAAATCTCCAGAACCGTAAAGCCTACAAACTTGAAATTTGGCACATATGTTCCTCTTGGCTTCTAGGTGCTTGCTAAGAAAGGATTTTTCAAAAGGATCATCAGATAATTAATATTTCATGTTAGGAATATAATCCTAGTATTGTGTTGGCAATATATATATAAGCCATGATTGGAATTGGTATCTGTAACTTTAAATGCTACAGTGAAATGTAATTGAGTGCTGCTTCCTCAAGAGGAATAAGAGGGCTTCCTCAAGAGCCATAAGAGGGAAGCCAGAATCACTGTTAGTTTGCTGATCTTTGAATGGAGACTCTGTATATGGGGTTAGATCTGCAGAGCAAGGAGGATCATGGATTGAGCAACTGTAAGCCAACTGTTTGAGTTATAGACTGTATTTTGATTCAAGACTAACTATCACTGTTTGTGAAGAAGTAGTTTACTTTATTTTTCCACCACAAGTAAAAGTCTGCTTGTTTTTACCATCGGTGTCTGTGACTAATATTGTGAATATCTAGCAACATATCTCTTGCTGCAATTCCGTTGCATATCTCTTGGTCTCCTAACTGAGATATCATCAACACTTCTTATACAGTAATTAACACACACTGATGCTAAGGAGTTCTGCTTCCCCTCCCCACCTGAAAAGAACTCGGTTCCAATTGCCAGTTGCTTCACATTCCGTTACCTCAGTTCAAACTGACAGACGTTCCACTCCTTCACTCAGGAGCAGTCTGGGGCTCCTTACAGTACTAAATGTCGGTACCTCACCAAAATGTGTACGCCTGTCATTTCTCCATGAAAAGTACCTAGACTCCTTCCCTCATCCTGCTAAAGTATTATCCTCATGTGATTATTGAATGTAATACTAATGCTCCAGAAGTCCCAAACAAAGCAGCAACAAGCCATCATTTTCTAAAAGACATGATAAGGAATTCCCCTGCCAAACATATGTCAGTGTTTTATTCAGATTGTCCCTTTGCTCTTCATTTTTATATACTATATTTCCCATCTTATGTTATAATGATCATAATCCCCCCCAAAATAAAAATGTGAATTTAAATAACTTAACCACAAAACTGTAAAGTCAACAGAAGAACCACAAAGGGGAAGAAAGCCCAAGCAACTTGAGACTTAAGTGCTTAAGCTTCCATTGTGCAGTTGCAAAGATAACAGTACAGATAGTATTACCTTGCCAGCTAATAATCGGAATATTGTTTCCTCATAAAGATAGATTGGTTTTTAAATGTTGCACAACATTTTGTAGCAACAGAGCACATTTAATTCCTTTCCTATTAAGCAGAGCCAAGAGTTGCATTTGATACTATTGTTTTGAGGTTTATTGGCGTAAGAGTTTAGGCAGAGCAGAGCAGTTCAGATTAGGCATTGACCAGAGAATGAAGGAAGCTGCCAGTCTAAAGCAGCTTCTTTAGATGTCTTTGTGCCAGATAGCAGAGTTGGCAGCTGGAAGGAAAATAGGTAGCTGTCCCTCCTGGATGGAAAGGATGGAACTGTTGCCATCAGTCAAGATGCACTTTGCCATCTGATTGTTCTTTTCAAGTTGCTGGCTATGTCTACTATGACTCAGAACTGGATCAGGGCACCTACCCAGATAACAATAAACACATGATAAAAGAACAGAAGAACAAGAACTTCACAACAACAGAATGTACATGGAACAGGACCGAAGGGAGCTGAAGGGATGGAACTAGGATTCATTTCTTCGTGTTTCTTTGCAGAGAGACCTGCAAAGGGTCAACAGCAGTGGTACAGCTCACAAGTGTGACTTTCTCGGTTACAGCCCTCCAAAGCTGGTCATTAATATTAGCAGATTATGTCTTCTCTTTCCTGTCCTCAACTGACATGGGAAGGGGAAAGCTACCGCATAGCCGGCTTCTTAACTACAAGGCGAAGGGTAGCACATAAGCATGCATAAGCGCACCAACTTGCCTACTGTCCCTGTCCTACTGTCCCCACTTATTCGTATCCATTTCCTGTATTCATAATCGTGTTTATACTTATATCTGTTATCTTTGTAGGGAAATCCCCGTTAGGAAACTGAAAGTACATAGCGAAATGTAGCGAGAGAGATGTTGCTGAAACCCACACTAGCACTCAAAGACACTGAATTGTAAAACAAATATTGTTTACTTTCGTAGAAAAATAAACTGATAGAAACTTCTTCATAAACAAGTGAGAAGTAGTCCTGAATCATATAAACAGCCTAGTACTCAAAGTTGGCTAACAGTTGCGCAACTCACAATTATACAAACTGATCAGTACCCAACATACACAACAGCCATCATCTAAGGATCAGCATCTAACAGTGATTCTGGCTCCCTCTTATGGCCGATTGAGGAAACAGCATCCAATCACATTTTTCTGCAGTAGTTAACGTTACAGATACAGTATTGCAATCATGGTTTATATATTACAATACAATACAATAGCAGAGTTGGAAGGGACCTTGTAGGTCTTCTAGACCAACCCCCTGCGTGGGCAGGAACCTTATACCATTTCAGACAAATGGCTATCTAACATCTTCTTAAAGACTTCCAGGGTTGGGGCATTCACAACTTCTGGAGGCAAGCTGTTCCAGAGGTTAATTGTTCTAACTGTCAGGAAATTTCTCCTTAGTTCTAAGTTGCTTCTCTCCTTGATTAGTTTCCACCCATTGCTTCTTGTCCTGCCCCCAGGTGCCTTGGAGAATAGTTTGACTCCCTCTTCTTTGTGGCACCCTCTGAGATATCAGAACACTGCTACCATGTCTCCCCTGGTCCTTATCTTCATCAAACTAGACATACCCAGTTCCTGCAACCGTTCTTCATATGTTTTAGCCTCCAGTCCCCTAATCATCTTGGTTGCTCTTCTCTGCTCTCTTTCCAGAGTCTCCACGTCTTTTCTACATCGTGGCGACCAAAACTGTATGCAGTATTCCAAGTGTGGCCTTACCAAGGCACTATACAGTGGCATTAACACTTCACGTGATCTAGATTCTATCCCTCTGTTTATGCAGCCTAGAACTGTGTTGGCTTTTTTGGCAGCTGCTGCACACTGCTGGCTCATATTTAAATGGTTGTCCACTAGGATTCCAAGATCCCTCTCACAGTTGCTACTATTGAGCAAGGTACCACCTATACTGTACCTGTGCATTTTGTTTTTCTTGCTTAAATGTAGAACCTTACTTTTTTCACAATTGAATTTCATTTTGTTACATAGTGCCCAATGTTCAAGTTTGTCAGGATCCTTCTGTATCTTAAGCCTATCTTCTGGAGTGTTGGCTATTCCTGCCAGCTTGGTGTCGTCTGCAAATTTGATGAGTTCCCCATTTATCCCCTCATCCAAATCATTGATGAAGATGTTGCAGAGTACTGGGCCTAAAACAGAGCCTTGGGGTACTCCACTGCATACTTCCTTCCATGTAGATGCAGTTCCATTGAGGACTACACGTTGAGTGTGGTTAGTCAGCCAGTTGCGAATCCATCTGATGGTGATGCTGTCTAACCTACATTTTTCTACTTTATCTAATAGTAGGTTATGGTCTACTTTATCAAATGCCTTACTGAAGTCCAAGTAAATTATATCGACAGCATTCCTCTGGTCCACTAATTTTGTCACTTTGTCAAAGAATGCAATTAGATTAGTCTGGCATGATCTGTTTTTGACAAACCCATGTTGGCTTTTGGCTATTACTTTGTTTGCTTCTAGGTATTCGCTTATTTGTTGCTTAATTATCTTTTCCAGAATCTTCCCTGGTATTGAGGTCAGGCTGATGGGTCTATAGTTTCCTGGATCTATTTTTTTTCCTTTTTTTGAAGATGGGAACCACATCAGCTCTTTTCCAGTCTTCTGGCAGTTCCCCGGTGCTCCAGGATCTCTGAAAGATATAGTTCAGTGGTTCTGAGATCTCGTCTGCCAGTTCCTTCAGAACCCTGGGGTGTAATCCATCTGGTCCTGGTGATTTGAACTCGTCCAGGGCAGACAGATGCTCACTTATCATTTTCTTCCCTATTTCAACTTGTGTTCCTAATCTGATTTTTGTGGTGCTGCTTTTGATTGATTGGACTGTTTTATCCCTTTGTGTAAAGACAGATGCAAAAAATGAGTTAAATAGTTCTGCTTTCTCCCTGTTGCTTATCTTCTTCTTGCCATTTTTTCCCAGCAGTGGACCAATTGTTTCCTTAACTTTTTTCTTGTTTTTAACATGTTTGAAGAAGCTTTTTTTTGTTATTTTTTACTTTTTTGGCAAGCTTTTCTTCATTGCGAGCCTTAACTTTCCTCACTTCATCTTTACAGGCTCAGGCTATTTGCTGATATTTTGCCTTAGTTATGTCCCCCTCTTTCCACTTTTTATATTTATCCTTTTTGTCTTTCAATTTGTCAGAGAGTTCTTTATGCAGCCATGCTGGTTTCTTTTGGGAACTATTTTTCTTCTTCATTGGTATTGCGCTAGACTGGGCTTTTATAATCTCATTTTTCAAAATTTCCCAAGCTTCTTGAGTTGTTTTCCCCTTGAGGATTCTCATCCATGGAATCCTTCCCAAGCTCTCTCTAAGTTTATTGAAATTAGCTCTCTTAAAGTCTAAGACTCTGGTTTGACTTTGTTCTACTACTTTTGTTTGCATAATGTTGAATTCCAGTATTTCATGATTGCTTGCCCCCAAAGTTCCTGTAGCTTCTACACCTTCTATCATTTCCTCTCTGTTAGTGAGAATTAAGTCCAATATACCTGATCCTCTTGTTCCCTTCTCTACCTTTTGGGAAACAAAGTTGTCTGCTAGGTTTGTTAGGAACCTGTTGGATCTTCCACTTGGTGCAGAGTTTGTTTCCCAATTGATGTCAGGGTAGTTAAAATCCCCCATTACTATTGTAGTGTGCTTCCTACATACCTTAGTTAGCTGGTTAGCAAAAGGTTCATCCACTTCCTCTGCTTGGTTGGGTGGCCTGTAGTATAGACCTATGGCAATGTCATTCCCCCCCCAACCTTTAATATTGACCCAAATACATTCAAGATAGTTCTCATCATTGTTGTGCTCTATTTCTGTAGAGATGTAATTATTTCTTATATATAGTGCAACTCCACCTCCTCTTTTATTTGGTCTATTTCTTTTAAATAATATTAAATCCTTCTAGCTGTATGTTCCATTTGTGGGTTTCCTCCCACCAAGTTTCTGTAATGGCAACAATATCATATCTGCCCTCATTTACTTGAATTTCTAATTCACCCTGTTTATTCCTCATACTCTGTGCATTGGTGTATAGACATTTGAGTCCATTTTGATTGACCCTGTGTTTACTGTCTACATAACCTGTGTTATGCCTGACTATGGTTCTCTTTCTCCTATTTCTTTGCCACTTGTATGGTTCATGCACATGGTATGGCACCAGGGGTGGGTTCCTACCGGATCGCCCCGGATCGCAAGAGCTGGGTCGTGAAATTTAGCGATCCGGGGCGATCCGGTTGGACGATGGACCCGGAAGTTACTTCCGGAACACGTGGCTTGCTCCATCAAAAGTAAAGAGAGTCACAAGTAAAGACCGTCACAAGTAAAGACCGTCAAAAGTAAAGAGCGGGGGCCGGGCCTTGAAGCTCTTTCTCTGTTGGGGCGGCTGGGGGGGGTTCGCACAGGCTAGCGCGCCGGCCTTCCACCGCCCCTAGCCTGCCAGGCTTCAAAACTAAAGGGCGGGGGCCGGGCCTTGAAGCTCTTTCGTTGTTAGCGTAGCTAGGGGGGGCAGCGGAAGGCATGCTAGGTGTGCGAAGGCCCTCCCCAGCCCTCCCCAGCCGCGCCAACAAGGAAAGAGTTTCAAGGCCCAGCCTGGGCCCTTTAGTTTTGAAGCTGCCAGGGCCGGGCTGGGCCTTTCGCACTTGGCGCAAATGCAGAGGCTTGGGGGGGCTTCGCGCAGCTATTCGCGGGGTGCGCGAAGCCATCCCGACCCCCTGCAGCCACGCCGGCAGCTTTAAGGGCTGAGCCGGCCCTTTTGTGTTTGGCAGGAATGCGGAGGCTCGGGGGGCTTCGCACAGCTTTTCGCGGGGTGCGCGAAGCCATCCCGACCCCCTGCAGCCACGCCGGCAGCTTTAAGGGCTGGGCCTTTTCCATTTGAAGCTGCCGGGCACCGGGGCCTTTCTCATCATGGCTAGCCGCTAACTTGTTGAAAAAGGGGCCAGCAGATTCACAGCATGGCCCTTTAAATTTCACGCTGCTGGGGGGGGGGGTATGCCAGTGCGTAAAATTTAAAGTGCCCTCTATGAAGCTGCCGGCCCCTTTTTCAACACGTTAGCGGCTAGTCATGTTGAGAAAGGCCCCGGTGCCTGGCAGCTTGAAATGTAAAAGGCCTGAGCCTTTTAACATGCGTTTGGGGGTAAGCTAGCTTTCGCACAATGGCCAAAAGCCCCCCAGCTCCCCCCTGTCTCAGCCTCATCTGGCTGGCTACCTCCCTTCTCCCTCTAGTCAGATAAGTTTACCTGCATCCTGTTGCCTCTTTGCATCCATCGGAGAGCTGCTGATTCTGCCTTCAGGTAAGTGACCTGGTTTTTTTTCCTCTTTTATTTTTTTTTATGATTTTTTAAAGATTATTTTATTTATTGTGCATATAATTTTTTAAAATTGTTTTACCTAACTATTGAATAGAGAATTTTTAAAAATGGTTTACTTCAATTGATTGTGTGTGGGTTCTTTTTTTAAATTGTCTTAGACCAGGGATGTCCAAACTTGGGAACTTTAAGACTTGTGGAATTCTGGGAGTTGAAGTCCACAAGTCTTAAAGTTCCCAAGTTTGGACATCCCTGTCTTAGACTATTTAAAAAAAATTCTATGAAAAACAAATTAATATAAACTATTTTTAAAAATTCTATACTCAGTACTTTATAATGTATTGAGTAGAGAATTTTTTTAAATGGTTGACTTCAATATACAGTGTTAACTGGTTTCATTTTCAGTCCTTTGTAGGAGGGATTCTAGTTTTTGTTGTTTTCCTGGCACTGTCATAGTTTGCGTGGGTGTATTATGTCCTGCAGCAGTTGTACACATTAATAATGATCAAGTACTACTAATGTTTCCTTATACATTTTGTGTTGTCTTTCATACTTTTGGATTTCTATTTTCTGTTTCTGTTACTTAGCAATTGCTAAAACAAATCCCACGTGAAAAAATATTCAAAGCCTTCTTGATTTTAATTGTCACTTTATTTATTCCTGCACATTATAGTATTTATTCATTTTCATATCTGTTTTTCCACTGTTGTGCAAACATAATTCCAGCAGCTGCTAACATTCCCACCTGGTCACATGGCCGGCAAGCCACTCCCACCCGGTCACATGGCCAGAAAGCCACTCCCACCCGGTCACATGGCCAGAAAGCCACTCCCACCCAGTCACATGGCCAGAAAGCCACTCCCACCCGGTCACATGGCCGGCAAGTCACTCCCACCTGGTCACATGGCCAGCAAGCCACTCCCACAAAGCAGGCCACACCCACAGAATAGGTTCCAAAAATTTTGAAACCCACCCCTGTATGGCACTCACTGTTAATTGTTTGGTTTTGCTTGACAGCAGTGGTGATAATATTACCCGCACAAACATCTATGTTACATGCACTGATAACCCTATGAATTTTAGTTTGCTGGGGACAGAAATGTTCTTTATCTATTAATTCTCTGTCCCCACTATTCAGTTTAAATGTTTAGCCAGGAAATCTGTGAATTTAATGCCAAGTAACTCAGTCCCTTTCTTGGATGGGTGCAAACCATCTCTTTTGTACAGTTTTTCATTGGACCAGCTGCAAGCATCATGGCTAATAAAACCAAAGCCTTCCTTTTTATACCACTCCTTTAGCCACACATTAAACTCTGCTATGCGCTGGCCCTTTCCTTTTTGTTCCAGAGGTTATACTGGTATAACCTCTGAGAAGATAAGCCTACAACCTGTACTGTATTGCCAACTCAATGTTCGGATTACATTCCTAACAATCTTATACATGCTTGACAAAATAAATAAAATAAAAATAAACCATCCATTCTGCCACCGGTGCTCTTCTTACTAGAAGGAGGAAGAAAGATTTCCTGCTTTTGTCATTCTCAGATAGGCATGGTCAAATTGCACACTTTAGAAGAGAGTTCTTTTCCCCAAAATATCTTAAAGTAAGATTATCAGGTTAATCGATGAATAAATTGAAGAAGCTTCTGAGAAGAGAAGGGAAACATCTTCAAGGAAAACAGAGAAAGTCCAGTTGGGTTTTGAAAAAGAACTTTTGGGACAACTACAACCTGGATGACTGAGAATCTCCATAGACATGTATAAGTGTTCGTGGCAAGTGAGCCATCTTTATTCCCTCTTCCCTAGTAGCTCATTATTAGTGTTTTACTTTGCTAGGTGCAAATTTATCTGGCATCTGAGTGTCAAATCTGTCCTTCCCAAGTCATTCTTTTACTCCTCACAGGTGGTGTCCTTTGCTATGATCCAGGGAAGCTTCAAGGTTACTTTTACTCCATGATGCAATGATTAGAATGTAGTACTGCAGGCAAACTCTGCCCACAGTCTGGAGCAGTGGTAGTCAACCTGGTCCCTACCGCCCACTAGTGGGCATTCCAGCTTTCATGGTGGGCGGTAGGGGTTTTGTCCGGTACTGAAGCACTTTCCTTTTTTTTAATTTAATTGACTTTTTAAAAAATGTTCATAGCATTATTTAAAAACCTTTTCATTAGGTTTTCATAAAATTCTCTGTGACCATTTAAATTTCTGAAAATATGCTATTTGTATAGCCCGTGCATGCTTTAACTTGCTGTAACTCTGCTTTATAAATTTTATAAAGTAAAGTTACTTCCCTACTTTATAAATCACCATTCCTGTTGAACCGGTGGGCGGTTAGAAAATTTTACTACTAACAGAGATACAAAACTGGGTGGTAGGTATAAAAAGGTTGACTACCCCTAGTCTGGAGATTGATTCTGAGGGCTCAAGGTTGATTCAACCTTCCATCCTTCCAAGGTCAGTAAAAGGAGGAGCCAGATAGTTGAGGCAAATAAGCAAATAATGCTTACATTGTAAACTGCCTAGAGAGTGCTGTAAATTGCCAATAGGGATGGTGTATAAGGGTAAATGCTATTGCTATTGCTACTGAATAATATAACAATATCATAAAAATATGCTGCAAAGTAAGTGTGAAAAAATGGTCATGTCACATTTTCCAATGTTGTTGTAACATTGAATGGTTACTAAATGACAGGTTGTGTTGAGGACTACTTGTAGTTGAAGGCAACGCATGATCATCCCAAAGGGGATTTATCAGGAAGCCCTCTGATGGGTTTGTTGTACCACCCCTTCTTGAACCAGGTCGTGCGAATGGCTTAACAGCCTGTGTTAGATTTAGATTGCAGCATGATCGGTCTGAATTCTGCCTTCAGCTTTTTAATAACCTCTAGAATGCATTCCATCTCTCAGCTCATAGGAAAGAAGCGTGCACTGAACCACATGTGGAGACCATGTGGAGGAAGGTACTCAAATTACCTTCAGTTTAGAGAATAATAATAACTTAGACATATCATCACCATTCCAAAGAAAAAGGCACATGCTGCTGAGATCAGAATGTTCTGCTAGGTTTCTAAATCTGTCACCGCTGTCAAAGAATTAATCTTTTAATATCAACGGAACGAAATCTACAAAGTGAGAAAAATTGTCTGTGTTAGATATGCTGTAAGTCTACATTTTGTGAATTTGGATGCAAATGAATGGCCTGATGAAAAAATGGTTCATTTTTTCAAAGTTTGCATCTCTCCCACTTGTACATTCGGGTTTTGGCCCAAGCTCAGCTAGGTGACAGTAGCTATTTGGCCTCAGCTAATCCTGGAAAGCTAAGCAGGATTGAACCCAACTAGCATTTGGATGGGAAAGTGCTAGGAAATACCAAGATTGTGGGATAGTCTGGAAAATTGAAAAACCAGTCTGGAAGAAGGCAAGGACAAGCTGGTTTATATTGCTGCTGAGAAAATTACATGAATGTGTTTGTGAAGTCATCAGAAGTTGAGTCTGATCTGAAGGAAATTTAGCTTTATTTCCGAACTCAGAAATTCCTGTTTAATCTGTTTTGCTCAGACATGTTCATACTGCATCTTCTAGAATTCCCAGGCTGTGGAGCCAAAGCTTGCTGGCTGAAAGGCATGCGGGGGTGGCGGGGGGTAGCATGTTGTGAGAAGGTTGAAGTGCAACAATGCCTTTTTAAATACTTATAACATCAGTCTTTAAGAAGATGTTAGATAGCCATTTGTCTGAAATGGTATAAGGTTCCTGCCCACGCAGGGGGTTGGACTAGAACAGGGGTCCCCAACCTTTGCAACTTTAAGTCTGAAGGACTTCAGCTCCCAGAATTCTCCAACCAGCTTTGCTGACTGGAGAATTCTGGGAGCTGAAGTCCTTCAGACTTAAAGTTGCAAAGGTTGGGGACCCCTGGACTAGAAGACCTACAAGGTCCCTTTCAACTCTGCTATTGTATTGTATTACTCTGCTAAACAACTAATCCCCACAACACTGTCAAACTATTTAGTAAGACTGTATTACTGTTCTTCTTCTCATCCTTCCTATTACCTATGGTATTTCCTTTTCTATTTACCACTATAGCTTTATTGCTGATATGCTTATGATTTATATTGTTTTGTCAACAGTTGCGAAGGTGGAAGAGGGCTCTATGCCCCAACGACAGATAAAGTGACAAAACCATCTTTTAGGAGAAGGGAAACTCTGATTACAAACCTCCACTGCCTTGTGGCTCTATCCACTCCTGGAAAAGGCTTCGGGAGTCAACCGCCAGGCAAAATCTGGGCCCGGAGTCCCGGAAGCAGTTCGTGATTGTTCTTGACAGGATTTCATTTAGGTAAAATCAGTACAGAAAATGCAACCAGCCATTCTTATTTTTTCCAGATTAATGTGTGATAATGTATTAGTGAAATTAAAAATGGCAGTGGCCAGATAGTGACTAAAATTTAAGATGTAAGTAAAGCAGCATTTTTTTCCAGCAATTATATTACATCACCAACAACAATTAATAGTTAAATAAATCTCATAGGCCCATTTTGTTTCTCAACTATCTACACCAGTGGCCCCCAACCTTTTGGGCACGAAGGACCAGTCCTGTGGACAGAGGTTTTTCCGCAGAGCAGAGGGGGCATGGTTTCATGTGCTGTGGCATCCTACAGATGGGGATTCACTTGTTTGCGCAGCCTGGTTTCTGGCATGCTACAAACTGGTGCCAATCCAGACTGGGGATTGGGGACCCCAATCTACACTATATTGTTAGTTAAGTACTTCAAAGTAATCATAAGTAAAATGGATTCATATAGATCAATTTGGTTTTATTGCAACTCAAGATGTATCTACCACCATCAAGAAATTATTACCTAAATAATATACAAATTAGAAAAAGTAATAAATCTTCACTAATCGTGTGTTCTTCAGATACATTTAAAGCCTCTGATTCTCTAGAAATACAATTTTTAAAAACAAGTATTACACAAATTGATATTTAGAACTGGCTTTTATAAGATGATAGATAAGAACCAATTAAAACTCAATAACACTTAACAATTCTGGTTAAGATTCTATTATAATTTTAAGATGTACCAAGCAGAGATGACTTATTAGTCGACCTAGCTGTAGAAACATTGACAATAACACTAACATCCAACTATCAGCTTTACAGGATAAAATGGAGTGACAAGACATATCTTTTAAATCTATTTGCAGACAGCCCAATTCTGATTCTTTCAAATGCTTCCCATTCAGCTGATTATTTTAAGGAGAAGTTAGAACATGGATGTCAAACTCAAATACGTCACGTGACATATCACAATGTTTTTTGCCTTTGTGGGGCTGGGGACATGGCCTGCATGGGATGCATCCAGCCAGTGGGTCATCAGTTTGACACCCCTGAGTTAGAGAATCTGCAAAGGTTTCTGTGCTAGAAGTTAATTTTCACAAATGACAACTCTTTTTTTTCCCAATACACTCCCAAAAATTCACAAGGAAATTTCTACAGATTTAGGGATCCCAACACATTAGTACATAAAATATTATTACTGAAATGATTCATATTTTTCCTAATAATTATGTATCAAAATGCCTGTTTAAATGTGTTTATATATGGGGTTTTGTGCACATTTAAAAAATAGATCAGGATAATTTAGGAATGGAGAGGAAAGGAAAAGAGTTTCACTTGGATCTGCTGAAACTCTGCTACCAGAAGCTAAGAATGAATGCTTTATTGATTGTTGAATCACTATTTTATTGCAATTTCAACAGAAAAACAAAAAAACAAGCAAAAGTGCAATAGTAGGAAATCTGTTTAATATGTATCAATACAAGTTCCATAAGTTCATGCATGCAAATCGTCTGATTAATTAGCTTGCACGTTTTTTAACTCATGCTCTTCAAAACCACGCAAAAAATGCTTTCAGACCATGACGTTTTTTAGGGAAGAAACAGCATTGCTATTCCTGACACACAAATTAACCTCCTCTTTTGCAAGACCTTCTTCAAGAATGGTCTTTCACCTATCACCATGCCGAGTCCTCTTTGGTGGCTGCAAGGGGCTATTTGCAAATGTGCCGCGCTTCTCAAGGGCCATTCAGGGAAGGGGAAACGGATAAAGCACATCACACCGTCACAATGCAAGCTCTGCTCCTTTTGTATGTGGAGTGCAACGGCACATGAACATGCATATGGAATGAAGCTTGGGCTGTGCTGTCACAAGTTTTGACATTTAAACAAATTTTGTGGTTGATACAGTAAGGGCCTCTTTTTTTGACCCACAATTCTGTTTCTGGCATTCAACCATTTTATTGGCCTTAGATGCATTCTAAACCTGGATTAATGCTGATGTCAAGCCAGCATGCAAACTGATTCATGGAAATACTCATGCCGTAGTATTTAATACTTTACAATAATACTGTACTTTAGTTTGGTTAAAACGTGGTTGTTTTTTGCACAGCCTTGGGAATTCTTTGAACGTGTTGAGAGCAGAAGGCAAGTACAGCAGTGATCATTGCCTTTGTCTTCGTTAGAGCCTTTAAAATTTCCAGACTGCTTTAGAATAAGGGAACAGTTTCTTCCACAAGAGAGAGGGATAATCCATTAATTTGATCCAACTGCGATGCTTAATAGTGTGAAATTCAAAAGCGCCCCCTCCTGTGATGGTAGCATCCTTTGATTTGCTTTGTGGGGGAAGAAAAGTTTTCTGGTGAGTTGTCTCCCTTTAATTGCTTTCTTGTGCTTTCATACATCCACATGAGATTATAAATCTGGAGCTTCATTAATGTCTACTGAGATACACATACACCCCAGCCTAGCTTCTCACAAAATCAGCTTCCCAGCCCTCTGAAGCTTTTCAAAAACACCGGAAACTCTTCTTCTGTTATGTGAATATGCAGTATGGGGATCAATTGGTGGAGGTGGAAGTTGGGGTGAATTATTGAATTATTATTAGATAGTAAATAATATGCTAGAGCAGAGGTATCAACCTGGCAGCCCGCGGGCCGGATAAGTCACGCGTAGGCCACCTTGCCTCCACAAAGGAGAAAAATGTCGGGAAATGTCACGTGACGGCAGCAAGTTTGACACCCGTGCACTAGAGGGCCAGTGGCATCGGGTTAGAAACAGGGAATACATGAGTTCAAGTCCTGCCTTAGGCACAAACCCAAATGGCAGACCTCGGGCTGATAACTTTCCCTCAGCCCTAGAAAGGAGGAAATGAAAAACTATTTTGTCATGAAGAATTTCACGTGAAGTATTAATACCACTTTATAATGCCTTGGTAAGTCCACATTTGGAATACTGCATTCAGTTTTGGTCGCCACGATGTAGAAAAGATGTGGAGACTCTAGAAAGAGTGCAGAGAAGAGCAACCAAGATGATTAAGGGACTGGAGGCTAAAACATATGAGGAACAGTTGTAGGAACTGGGTATGTCTAGTTTAATAAAAAGAAGAACTAGGGGAGACATGATAGCAGTGTTCCAATATCTCAGGGGTTGCCACAAAGAAGAGGGAGTCAAGCTATTCTCCAAGGCACTCGAGGGCAGAACAAGAAGCAATGGGTGGAAACTAATCAAGGAGAGAAGCAACTTAGAACTGAGGAGAAATTTCCTGACAGTTAGAACAATTAATCAGTGGAACAGCTTGCCTCCAGAAGTTGTGAATTGCCCAACACTGCAAGTCTTCAAGAAGGTGTTGGATAGCCATTTGTCTGAAACAGTATAGGGCTTCCTGCCTAGGCAGGGGGTTGGACTAGAAGACCTCCAAGGTCCCTTCCAACTCTGCTATTTTATTGTATTATTTTCAAAAACCTTGCAAAGAAAACCTGCAAGGACTTGCCCAGGGTGTCTCCAAGAATCAGCCACGATTGAATAAAAAGTGGGGAAAATGTGCCAAAGTAAGACAGACCAGCCTGATGTACAGCAGCAAATGCAAATAACCTTCATTGAGAGTCCAATAAAGGTTTCTGGACCAATATTAATCAGTTCTAAATGCCTGGTTCCTGGAAGAAACAAAGCCAATAGAAATACTGCTGAGTATTGTTAGAAATAAGAGACAGGTGCCTTGTCCACAAATTAAAGCGGAATTAATATCTTAGAGTCATGCTTTTAAAAAATGTTTTCTTCTGAATTTGTTTGCTAATTATATATCACACAAAACTGAAGATTAATTAGTCCTGAATAGAGAATTGGGGATTTACAAGTGGCTAGAAATCAGAAGCCAAAACAGAAAATAGAGAATATGGTGATACAAATAATGAATATCATTATAAGTGTTAATATTATGTTTGCTACATTACAACAGGGGTCTCCAACCTTTGCAACTTTAAGTCTGAAGGACTTCAGCTCCCAGAATTCTCCAGCCAGCTTTGCTGGCTGGAGAATTCTGGGAGCTGAAGTCCTTCAGACTTAAAGTTGCAAAGGTTGGAGACCCCTGCATTACAAGATAAGGATATAGTAATAGGAAGGCAATGCAGAAGGGATAATTACAAAAGCTAAGCAGGAAAGCCGGTATAGAAAGCTGTAAAAGTATTGTATATTGTTATAAATGTTCTGTGTTTTGTTTCGTTTTGCCCTCTCGGTTTTTTTTTTTGTTTTTTATTTATACTTGTTATGTCTTCTCACTGTTTTTAAAGATTAAAACATTTAATAGAAATTGTTTATTTAAAAAAAAGGCATTTACATTTTTGAGATGAGTTTTGTCATCAATGACACGTGCCCTGCCCCACCCCATACATGTGTGCACGATCCCTGGGCATGCGCCTCACCCCCACACACATGTGCAGCAGAGACCCGAAGACCAGCCGGCCGTGGGAGGTACGCACACATGTGTAACGGAGGTGAGCTGGGGTGACAGCTCGCGTGCCTGCAGAGAGGGCTCTGTGTGCCACCTGTGACACACGTGTCATAGGTTCGCCATCACGGGTATAGATCCTTCTTCTCGAGCAGGGGGTTGGACTCAATGACCTCCCAGGTCCCTTCCAACTCTGTTATTCTATGACTATCTGTTGTTGTTGTTTTAAGAAGCAATACAATACAATAGCAGAGTTGGAAGGGACCTTGTAGGTCTTCTAGTCCAACCCCCTGCGTAGGCAGGAACCTTATACCATTTCAGACAAATGGCTATCTAACATCTTTTTAAAGACTTCACAACTTCTGGAGGCAAGCTGTTCCAGAGTTTAATTGTTCTAACTGTCAGGAAATTTCTCCTTAGTTCTAAGTTGCTTCTCTCCTTGATTAGTTTCCACCCATTGCTTCTTGTCCTGCCCGCAGGTGCTTTGGAGAATAGCAAATTGACTTCTTTTTCTCTCAAAGCACAGAAGCTGAATTATGCCTTTTTGATCACCCCCAGGAATTTTTCACAGCCTGGTCACTTTCTGTTCTGCAGCTGAAATGCATCATTTGCCTCCAGCTTCTCCTCCGTTTGGAATGAAAAACTTCTGTGCAGCCTCTGATACTTCGCTTGCTGTTCATCCCACCCACCCCCACCAAGGATCAGCCCCCAAGTCTTTTCAAAGACTAGTCTCAGCTCTGCTGGATATGTAAGAATTATAATAAAACTACAGTGTCTTCAAGCATGTGCAGATTGCTTTTTCCATCACCACAGAATAACTAAAGTCAGCCTCACACATTTAAGATGAAGTAGACATGTTTCTGCAATAAAAATGTGTGATTTTCCAGGAAGTATGAGTTGTGGTTTCTTCTGCTCACTTCCCCCACCATCTGGCAAAAATAATTTGCAAAAAATCCTGGCTAGAATTGTCATGTTTTCAGTTGTGTGAGACAGAGATTTTATACCCAGTTTAACACTTAGAAAGAACAAAACAGTTCTCAATACAGGAATTGAATTCAGTGGTGCTAGTGCCTCTACTGACAGTAGCTGGAATTGCACAAGTTTTGCATATATTAGATTTCAACAGGAATTTGCAAACCATAGAATCAAGATCTCACACATGGCCATAAGCTATTGAGTAGCAGTGGAGTTGGGGCTGCAATATCGTTCTTAAATCTCAGGCACAGCAGACTGGCTCAGGCAGAATAGATAGAAAAACCTGGAGCATATTTTTAGAAATGTCAAATGTTCCAAAGTTTCAAAAGATCTATTAAAATATGCTGCAATTTTTTTTAAAAGATCAATAACCATATTGTTTATGAGCAAATATGTTCATTGTTCCAAAGCCATGTTTCAATCGCAGCTATTTTATTTATCCATTCATTATGAGCCATGGTGGCGCAGTGGTTAGAATACAGTACTTCAGGCTAACTCACTGCTCACACCAGGAGTTCAATTCTGACAGGCTCAAGGTTGACTCAGCCTTCCATCCTTTGATGTCGGTAAGATGAGGACCCAGATTGTTGGGGGCAATAAACCACTTAGAGAGGGCTGTAAAGCACTATGACGCGGAATATAAGTCTAAGTCAGTGGTGGGATTCAAAATTGTTTACTACTTGTTCTGTGGGCATGGCTTTGTGGGCGTGATGTGGCTTGGTGGGTGTGGGTTGGGCATGGCTTGGTGGGCATGGCAGGGGAAGGATACTGTAAAATCTCCATTCCCTCCCCACTCTAGGGGAAGGTTACTGCAAAATCCCCATTTCCTCCTGATCAGCTGGGACTCGGGAGGCAGAATAGCCAGAATAGATGGGGATGGAGTCAGTCAGAAGTGGTATTTACCGGTTCTTCGAAATACTCAAAATTTCCTCTACCAGTTCAAAACCTGCTGAATACCACTTCTGGTCTAAGTGCTATTGCTATTATTCCATTTTAATCATGGGAGTGGTATAATGGCCTAGAGATGCTGCTTCAAATTCAGGAGGCTAAATTCTAGACAGTGACATATGTTTCTCTATCAGCACAAAGCAAAACAATATCTGCTGCAAACTCCGCATAGGCCTCAGGAAGGGCATCCGGCCAGTAAATGCCAAATTCCATTCGGTTGCCTCCACTCCACCCCAATACAATGGATTACAGCAGGGGTCTCCAACCTGTGCAACTTTAAGTCTGAAGGACTTCAGCTCCCAGAATTCTGGGAGCTGAAGTCCTTCAGACTTAAAGTTGCACAGGTTGGAGACCCCTGGATTACAGGATCATAAAAGGAAAAAAGAATCTATTTTAATCATTAAAAGACTTTTTCAGTGAGCAACCATATAGCAAAATTTGACTTATGATGCAACAAACCAGTTGAGAATACAGATGGCCATTAAAACAGAACCTATCTGCGGGACCGGATTCTGCCCCATACATCCTCCCGGCCAATTCGCTCCCACAGAGAGGGACTTCTCCGGGTGCCGTCCACTAGACTTTGTCAGCGGGCGATGCCCAGGGGAAGGGCCTTCTCTGTGGCAGGCCCAGCCCTCTGGAACGACCTTCCCCCCGACATTAGAACAACTACGGACCTCCGCTCCTTCCGTCAGAAATTAAAAACTCACTTTTTCTGCTTGGCCGGCCTAGGTTAGTCTCTACCTCAGGGGTTAGGAAATGTTAATTTTAAAATGGGAATTTTAGTGCAGGTATAGTTAGATTTAATTTGTTTTTATTGTATTTATGTATGTATATATTTTATGTTGTTTTAATTTCTCCCTGTGCACCGCTCCGAGTCCCCTCGGGGAGAGGACGCGGTTATAGAAATAAATATTCTATTCTATTCTATTCTAATCTGAATTGGAGTTTATGCCTACATGTTTTACATAATTTAATTATACATCTGCTTTGATTTTTTTATACCCCATACTCCCTGAAGTATAAAATGAGCAGCAAATAATTCAGTAAAAACAATGTATTGCTGGGCTTTTGGCAATCTCTGAGTTTTATTGTTTTGGGTTTTTTGCAGATGTTGTATTATTAGGCTAAGTATCATTGGGTCAAGGGAGGGGGGAGAGGTATATATAGTGGTTTTCCCTGCCAATCTTAGTGGGAGTGTTGGTTTCTCCTTGTTGATTAGGAAGTATTCAAAAAGGCAATTCCAATGACGAATATTTTAATGTAACTTTTTGGAAGGAGTGATGCAAATCAGTTTCATTCCAGCTTGTCAGTGCTTCAAGGTAGCAGTGTTAAAACATAAACACGACAACAGACTTGGAATATATTTTAATGATGCTAGGGGATTGTGACAGAATTCTGAAAACTTGACAAAGTTCTTTTCTACTTCACTTTATAGCTGCCTCAATCAAGGCAGAGTTGTTTTGAGATTTTTTCCCCTTGTCCTTTCTTCTTTCTATTAGTAGCAACATAAGCACTACCCATCCATACAACTACAAGTATAATTGTTTCCCATGACTTATTGCAGATCGGCAAATGTTCTGAAAGATTTATAATCCAATCCTAACATATCTACAGATAATCCTCAATTTACAAGAGTTAATTTAGTGACCATTCAAAGTTATAATGGCACCGCAAAAAGGCAACTTACCGTATGACCATTTTTCATACTCACAACCATTGTAACATCCCCCATGGCCACGTCATCAATAGATGTTTGGCAACTGACTTATGACAGTTGCCTGTCCTGGGCTCATATGATCACCTTTTGCGACCTTCTAACCAGCAAAATAAATAGAGAAGCCAGATTCACATAACAACCAAGTTACTAACTGCAAAATCAATGGGGAAAACAAATTCACTTAATAACTGTGTTGAGAAAGATCACTATCTCACTTAGCAACAGAACTTTTTTACTCAATTGTGGTCGTAAGTCCAGGACTATTTGTACTCTGTAATGAAGCCCACCAAGAACATGCACCTGTTCCTACAGAAAATTTGTATTTGACTCCCATCTTTATTTGTATTCTGAAACAAATGCGGTACATCCTTCTTGAAAAAAAGCGTGGAGCTACACAATGAGTTTCTCCTAGCCGTCAGTCTTGGAAAATACTAATCTGTAAAGTTTACCTTTGTAAACTGGTAATCTTTCATAGACATGGAAGAATGCAAAATTTATGTGTGGCTTAAAAAAATAAAAGGATGGCAATTCTTTGTCTATCCATAAAGACTCAGTGACTTCAATATAAATCACTGCTCCCTTCCCCTTCTACATTTGGACATAGATTCTTCTATTCCACACCAAGGTATTGTGGGTTTCCTGTTTGTATTAATATTTTAAGTTCTTAAGAAGCAAATAGTCTTTCTGACTTCACTGATCCTCTATCATCTTTCCAGTCCCTAAGAATCATGTACAGTTTCTGTGGAATTGTTTTGTCAGTAAAGTCAAAACATCTGGATGAGGGTGAAGACATGTGCAATGCAGACATCCTTCTTCCATGTGCACCTCATTATCCCCATCATTCACTTCTGGAAGATGGGTCATGGTCTTGGCCCATTTGCTGTTTTATTCTGCAACAAAACTTTCTTGCCCCCCCCCCCAAAATTTCCCCTTAAATACAAAAAGCATTTAGAAGGTTTGGCACTAAACGAAACTAAGCAGAAGGGACAGGAGAAAAACTTTACATTGGTAGGACACCTTTGCTGTGAAATTCTGCCTTAATCTGTTAATTTAGAGTGTATTTTAGAATATATTCAATATTTTTAAGACCACAGATTACTACAATAAGCTTGTTTAAGTATATGGAGGACTCGAAAGTCCCACTTGACTGAAAATGAAAAAATAGATAAATAAAAATACCAGTCTAAAGGCTGTTGTTGCTACCTTAATCCACAAGATTATAATTTGGGCATCTTTTAATAATAGATCTGGCAGGGTACCAATATTTTTATTTGAACCAGCTATTGCCGTTATGGCGAACCTATGGCACACGTGCCACAGGTGTCACACAGAGCCATATTTGCTGGCACGCTAGTTGTCAGCACCTGTGCATTGGCCAGCTGATCTTCGGCCTTCTGGAGAGCCCGGGAGGCCGTTTTCCCCCTCCCCAGGCTTCAACAAAGCCTCTGGAGGCTGGAGAGGGCAAAAAATGGCTCCAATGAGCCAACCAGAAGTTTGGGAACAAACTTCCACTTGGCCTGCAGGGACTATTTTTCGCCCTCCCCAGCCTCCAGAGCCTTTCCTGAAACCTGGGGAGGGCAAAAAAAGGCCCCAACAGGCTAACCAGAAGTTTGAAAACAATCCATTTCCAGTTTCTGGTGGGCCTCTGGCGAGCCAGAGAAGTTGTTTTCACCCTCCCCAGACTTCAAGAAAGCCTCCGGAGCCTGGGGGGCCCATGCGCGCATGTGTGTGTGTGTGCGCTAACACATGCGCAGGTAGGCGGGGAGGATTGAATTGGTGTGGGCACGCATGCATGTGCGATAGCACGCACACACACACAATTTTGGCACACCGTAAGAAAAAGGTTCGCCGTCACTGAGCTATTGCATTGGTTTGCTAGTATTCTGCCTAGTATGTGGATAACCATGTAAAGCAAGCAATCCAGGCACCCTTCTAAATCCCCTCTCCCTATACCTCCACCTAAAGGAATCATCATAATCTTTTAACGACCCCATAACCCCTTGTGGGTGGAGTTCGGCCAACTGAATGGACCTAGCAGAGTGTTTAATGGCCGGGTGCCCTTCCTGTTGCTAATTTTTATTTATTTATTTATTTAATTCAATTTATATAACCGCGCCTATCTCCCCGAAGGGACTCAGGGCGCTGCACAGGAAATTAAAATCGGGAGTACAAAACATAACAATAGACAAAAATATCGTAAATAGGACAACAGACTAAAATCAAATTAAATGTAAAGTACCCTGTGCTAAAAGATTCCCTAAAACCTACCAACCCCTTAAAATCCAATTAAAACAATTTAAAACTCAGTCTACGAGAGTGGTTACGGGGACTAAGCCAGGCCGGCTAGATGGAAAAGATGTGTCTTCAAATGTTGGCAGAAGGAGCGGAGGTCCGTGATGGTCCTAAGTTCGGGGGGTAGGTTATTCCAGAGAGCTGGGCCCGCCACAGAGAAGGCCCTTCCCCTGGGCGTCACCCGCTGGCATTGCCTGGTGGATGGCACCCGGAGAAGTCCCTCTCTATGGGAGCGAATCGGACGAAGGGATGTGTGAGGTAAGATACGATCCCGCAAATAACTAGGCCCCGTGCCATGGAGCATTTTAAAGATGGTTATCAACACCTAATGCAGAGTTTTGTTCAGCAAATATATTCTCATTGTGCTCAGAGAGAAAATATCTGCCCCTACCTAGGATCGAACTCGCTGCCTCCTGATTGTGAGGGGAGAGCTCCACTTCTAGGCCACCGCACCACTCCATCTCCACCTAAAGGAATGTAAAAGTCAATTGAAAAGAAGAATGTTAAGCAGTACCATCATGCTAGCCTTCGTGTTAACCATATCCAAAACAGCCTAAAATTTTAATTTATAAATTTGCATTGAAGAAATGCTTATTGCTTAATTAAAGGTCATCCATTACAATGCATATTATGAAGCAGCCACAGGAAATCTCTGATCTATTTCGTCCTGACCTTTCACATTTCTCACGTTCTAATACTAGTTTCCTCTCCGTCTGCTTGAATTGTTAGCAGCACATCTTCTTGTTTTCTTTTCTTTTCTTTTTTTTATGACTGTACAAAGTCAGCTGTCACCAAAGCATATTTAAACTCCAACTGTTAGATTCCACTGATTGACATGTATGTCCTCACGGCTTATGAAATCTGAAGAAGAAGAGAATAATTTTCTCAATACCCTGAAGAGGAATGTATTTTTTTTAAAAGCAGGTCCTGGAACTGTTTTGAACATTACAGTTAAGTTCTAAATCAAGCAAACATATAATGTATAGAGTAAAACAATGTTATACGGGTAGTCCTCAACTTACAACTACAAGTGAGCCCAATATTTCTGTTGCTAAGCAAGGTAGTTGTTGAGTTTTGCCTCATTTTTTACAACCTCTCTTTCCACAGTTATTACATGAATCACTGCAGTTGTTAAGTTAGTAATGTGGTTGTTAAGTGAATTGGGCTTTCCCATTGACTTTGTTTGTAAGAAGATTGAAAAAGTTGATTACATGACCCCCGTCTAACCGTCATAAATATGAAACAGTTGCCAAGCATCTTAATTTTGATCACATAACCATGGGGTGGCTGCAACGGTCGTAAGTGTGAAAGCCAGTCATAAGTCACTTTTTTCAGTGTTGTTGCAACTTCAAACAGTCACTAAACATTGTTGTACGTCAAGGACTAGCTGTACAGACTTTATAGTGTTCAATATCCAGAGGTTTGACACTACCAATATGTTGAGGAGAATCCATTTTGTCCAATTTTCTGACCAAGCAACAATGCAGGAGAGATATTTCATGGACGTCATTGTGAAAGAAGCTAAATGTTCATAGTGAAAGGAGATGATAGCAGAGTTCCTCAAGCTGACTGCAGTTTCAGAACTGGATCAAATATACAATACAATACAATAGCAGAGTTGGAAGGGACCTTGTAGGTCTTCTAGTCCAACCCCCTGCATGGGCAGGAACCTTATACCATTTCAGACAAATGGCTGTCTAACATCTTTTTAAAGACTTCCAGGGTTGGGGCATTCACAACTGCTGGAGGCAAGCTGTTCCAGAGGTTAATTGTTCTTACTGTCAGGAAATTTCTCCTTAATTCTAAGTTGCTTTTCTCCTTGGTTAGTTTCCACCCATTGCTTCTTGTCCTGCCCCCAGGTGCCTTGGAGAAAAGTTTGACTCCCTCTTCTTTGTGGCACCCTCTGAGATATCGGAACACTGCTATCATGTCTCCCCTGGTCCTTCTCTTCATCAAACTAGACATACCCAGCTCCTGCAGCCGTTCTTCATATGTCTTAGTCTCCAGTCCTCTAATCATCTTGGTTGCTCTTCTCTGCACTCTTTCCAGAGTCTCCACGTCTTTTCTACATCGTGGCGACCAAAACTGTATGCAGTATTCCAAGTGTGGCCTTACCAAGGCACTATACAGTGGCATTAACACTTCACGTGATCTAGATTCTATCCCTCTGTTGATGCAGCCTAGAACTGTGTTGGCTTTTTTGGCAGCTGCTGCACACTGCTGGCTCATATTTAAATGGTTGTCCACTAGGATTCCAAGATCCCCCTCACAGTTGCTACTATTGAGCAAGGTACCACCTATACTGTACTTGTGCATTTGGTTTTTCTTGCCTATATGTAGGACCTTACTTTTTTCACAATTGAATTTCATTTTATTAGACAGTGCCCAATGTTCAAGTTTGTCTAGATCCTTCTGTATCTTAAGCCTATCTTCTGGAGTGTTGGCTATTCCTGCCAGCTTGGTGTCGTCTGCGAATTTGATGAGTTCCCCATTTATCCCCTCATCCAAATCGTTGATGAAGATGTTAAAGAGTACTGGGCCTAAAACAGAGCCTTGGGGGACTCCACTGCATACTTCCTTCCATGTAGATGCAGTTCCATTGAGGACTACACGTTGAGTGCGGTTGGTCAGCCAGTTGCAAATCCATTTGGTGGTGCTGCTGTCTAACCCACAATTTTCTACTTTATCTAATAGTAGGTTATGGTCTACTTTATCAAATGCCTTACTGAAGTCCAGGTAAATTATATCAACAGCATTCCTCTGGTCCACTGATTTTGTCACTTTGTCAAAGAATTCAATTAGATTCGTCTGGCATGATCTGTTTTTGACAAACCCATGTTGGCTTTTGGCTATTGCTTTGTTTGCTTCTAGGTGTTCACTTATTTGTTGTTTAATTATCTTTTCCAGAATCTTTCCTGGTATTGAGGTCAGGCTGATGGGTCTATAGTTTCCTGGATTTGTTTTTTTCCCTTTTTTGAAGATTGGAACCACATCTGCTCTTTTCCAGTCTTCTGGCAGTTCCCCGGTGCTCCAGGATCTCTGAAAGATATAGTTCAGTGGTTCTGAGATCTCGTCTGCCAGTTCCTTCAGGACCCTGGGGTGTAATCCATCCGGTCCTGGTGATTTGAACTCGTCCAGGGCAGACAGGTGCTCACTTACCATTTTCTTCCCTATTTCAACTTGTGTTCCTAATCTGATATTTGTGGTGCTGTTTTTGATTGGTTGGACTGTTTTATCCCTTTGTGTAAAGACAGATGCAAAAAAAGAGTTAAATAGTTCTGCTTTCTCCCTGTTGCTTATCATCTTCTTGCCATTTTCTCCCAGCAGTGGACCAATTGTTTCCTTAACCTTTTTCTTATTTTTAACATGTTGGAAGAAGCTTTTTTTGTTATTTTTTACTTTTTTGGCAAGCCTTTCTTCATTGCGAGTCTTAGCTTTCCTCACTTCATCTTTACAGGCTCGGGCTATTTGCTGATATTTTGCCTTGGTTATGTCCCCCTTTTTCCACTTTTTATATTTATCCTTTTTGTCTTTCAATTTGTCAGAGAGTTCTTTATGCAGCCATGCTGGTTTCTTTTGGGAACTGTTATTTTTCTTCTTCATTGGTATTGCGCTGGACTGGGCTTTTATAATCTCATTTTTCAAAATTTCCCAAGCTTCCTGAGTTGTTTTCCCCTTGAGGATTCTCATCCATGGAATCCTTCCCAAGCTCTCTCTGAGTTTATTGAAATTAGCTCTCTTGAAGTCTAAGACTCTAGTTTGACTTTGTTCAACTACTTTTGTTTGCATAATGTTGAATTCCAGTATTTCATGATCGCTTGCCCCCAAAGTTCCTGTAGCTTCTACACCTTCTATCATTTCCTCTCTGTTAGTGAGAATTAAGTCCAATATTGCTGATCCCCTTGTTCCCTTCTCTACCTTTTGGGAAACAAAGTTGTCTGCTAGGTTTCTTAGGAACCTGTTGGATCTTCCACTTGGTGCAGAGTTTGTTTCCCAATTGATGTCAGGGTAGTTAAAATCTCCCATTACTATTGCAGTGTGCTTCCTACATACCTTAGTTAGCTGGTTAACAAAAAGTACATCCACTTCCTCTGCTTGGTTGGGTGGCCTGTAGTATAGACCTATGACAATATCATTCCCCCCCCCATCCTTTAATATTGACCCAAATACATTCAAGATAGTTCTCATCATTGTTGTGCTCTATTTCTGTAGAGATGTAATTATTTCTTATATATAGTGCAACTCCACCTCCTCTTTTATTTTGTCTATTTCTTTTAAATAATTTAAATCCTTCTAGCTGTATGTTCCATTTGTGGGTTTCATCCCACCAAGTTTCTGTAATGGCAACAATATCGTATCTGCCCTCATTTACTTGAATTTCTAATTCACCCTGTTTATTCCTCATACTCTGTGCATTGGTGTATAGACATTTGAGTCCATTTTGATTGACCCTGTGTTTTCTGTCTACGAAACCTGTGTTATGCCTGACTATGGTTCTCTTTGCCCCTATTTCTTTGCCACTTGTATGGTTCATGTACATGGTATGGCACTCACTGTTAATTGTTTGGTTTTGCTTGACAGCAGTGTTGCTAATATTACCCGCACCAATATCTATGTTACATGCACTGATAACCCTATGAATTTTAGTCTGCTGGGGACAGAAATATTCTTTATCTATTGATTCTCTGTCCCCACTATTCAATTTAAATGTTTAGCCAGGAAATCTGTGAATTTAGTGCCAAGTAACTCAGTCCCTTTCTTGGATGGGTGCAAACCATCTCTTTTGTACAGTTTATCATTGGACCAGCTGCAGGCATCATGACTAATAAGACCAAAGCCTTCCTTTTTACACCACTCCTTTAGCCACACATTAAACTCTGCTATGCGCTGGCCCTTTCCTTTTTGTTCCTTGTATACTGGTATGATCTCTGAGAAGATAAGCCTACAACCTGTACTACTAAGTTCGTACCCCAAACTCTGGAAATCATTCTGCACAGAAGCTACATCTTTTTGGGACAGATCATTTGTGCCAAGATGTATAATAGCATCAACTTCACAGTCCTTACTTGCATTCTTGACTATCTTAAGAATACGCCTCTTGTCTCTGCTGGCTGTAGCACCCGGTAAACATCTGACATCTTTCAAAACCTCCATATCCTTACCTAAGAGATGTAAACTTAGGTAAGGATATGGAGGTTTTGAAAGATGTCAGATGTTTACCGGGTGCTACAGCCAGCAGAGACAAGAGGCGTATTGACAATATCATGTAAGGAAAGTGAAAGCAGCCCCTGAGTCATTATTACCCTCTTAGTCTTGGATCTTGCATTAGCCAGCCAACTCCCACCGTCTCCATGTCTCACAAATAGCAGACAAAGTGCCTCTATTTGCAACAAAAAAGCTCCATCTTGTCACATCAGGCAGAAATTTTTTTGAAGCTAGTCAAGCTAGGTAGAATATTTGGCTTAAATGGTGTGTTAGAAGTCCTGTTTAACATTGTCAATTCCACAATGAACAAAAAGAGCAATTAAAGGGGCAAAGCATCATTACAAATCACAATATTCTATTGTTATTGGGGTTTTTTTTTTAAATGCTAGATTTTGAAATAATATGAAGTTTAACATCTTTGATTCTCTTGGTGCCCTCTACAACAGTGACAAATTTCAAACCAGTTTCATGCCAAATGCCAATGATTCCTTACGTGCAGGGGTGAAATCAATTTACCTTTGCTACCGGTTCACAAATGTGAGCACACATGTGCAGAACGTCAAAAATGGGACGTGATTAGAATTAACTCAGCATATGCCAGAATAAATGAAGTACCCAGAGAGATACATATTAAATTTTTAAGAAGGTCAACGAGGGATGGGATCCTAAGAGCACAGAGAGATGGTCCCTTGATATATCAACAGAGTGAAATTGCCATTTGAAACAGATCCTGAAAAAGATTAGAGAAATAAGAAGGAAATATTCCTTCTTATCAAAAATATTATATAAAAAAGGGGGGGTGGTTCAAGTGGTCGATGCCCGAAGGAATGTTAGTGTTCTGGGAGGGGGGGAGAGTAAGAATTAAAACAATTGTAGAGGCGGAAGCCTTCCTTAAAAAACACTCCTCAATCCTGGAGGATGAAAATGGGGGAACGGGGTGAGGGCACGGCTCTGCCCACTGGCGGTCAAGGTGAAGAGGATACAATTGCTAAAAGACTCAGATCTCACAAATGACTTTCTTTTATATAGTGTAACCTTTATTTGGATGTCTATAGAAATAGATGATTGATTGCATGAAGTTATGAAATGATATATGTATGTATCTCTTTCCACTTTGTAGGGAAATGGAAAATTTATTGTATGATCTCTTTTGTCTGTATGAAGCCTCGGAGGGGGCCGACACCTCCGACATAGATGTCCTCAAAATATCTCGTTAATACCTTACACCCTTTTCCTGTTTTAAAAATTTGTAAAAACCAAACAGCCGTGGCCAGGAGGGCGTTCTACCAGGTTCGCCTGGTTCGCCAGTTGCGCCCCCTATTGGATCGGGACGCCCTTCGCACAGTCACACATGCTCTCGTGACATCCCGACTGGACTATTGTAACTCTCTCTACATGGGGCTCCCCTTGAGGTGCACTCGGAGACTTCAGCTAGTCCAGAATGCAGCCGCACGAGCAATTATGGGAACTGCAAGGTTTACCCACGTAACACCGCTTTTGCGCGAGCTGCTCTGGCTGCCTGTCGTCTTCCGGGTGCACTTCAAGGTTCTAGTTATCATCTTTAAAGCGCTCCATGGCTCGGGACCTAGCTATCTGCAGGATCGGATCCTGCCTCATACATCCACACGGCCGATTCGCTCCCACAGAGAGAGACTTCTCCTGGTGCCGTCCACTAGACTTTGTCAGCGGGCGACGCCCAGGGGAAGGGCATCGCCCTCTGGAACGACCTTCCCCCCGACATTAGAACAACCACGGACCTCCGCTCCTTCCGTCTAAAACTAAAAACATATCTGTTCTGCTTGGCCGGCATAGGGTAGTCTCTCTTCGATGAGGTTGCTAGAAATTTTAGATGGGGATTTTAGCAATTTTTAACTGGATTTTTAGCGCAGGGATAAGGTTTAATTTGGTTTTAATTATATGTGTGTATTTATTGTTTTATTTGCCCTGTGCACCGCTCCGAGTCCCTTCGAGGAGAGGGAGCGGTCAACAAATTAAATTTTATTATTTTATTATTATTATTATAATAAAACTTTTTTCAAGCATAAAAAAAAAAGGGACGTGATGACTTCCGGGCAGGTGGGCAGAGAGCCCTGCTGCCACCACTACAGGTTCACTCGAACTGGATAGAACCGGCTGAATAGTGACACTGCTTCGGTATTGATAGAGTGGATCCACAAAGATCCATACAGCACAATAGTTACCTCATTAAAGGAGCATATGGTGCATTCTGCAACTCATTATCCTAAGTCTATTTTCATTCTTTTTTTTTAAAAAAATACTTTTTTATAATGTGAACTTAGAGCAATTATCACTTCCAAGGGCTGCTGAAACCCAATGTATAAAAGCAATTTTATCACCCTTTTCTGCAGCCACAGGAAAATGCATGCTGTTTATACCACTAGGGAAAAATAAACTGCGGGAATTTAATAGCATTAATAAAATGATGATAGGATGATGAAATTGACCAGCTTGGGACTTTTGATGAATCTAGAAATGTATAATTAATTAAAAGAGGTGCTAAGGACTAAAAAGACAACGGGCTCTTTAGTTCTTCCATCCTTCCACAGTTGGTAAAATGAGGACCAGATCGTTGGGGGCAATATGATGACTCTGTAAACCACTTAGAGAGGGCTATAAAGCACTGTGAAGTGGTATATAAGTCATAAGTGCTGTTGCTATTGCTATTTTCTGGCTTCTTTTCCATGGAAAGATGCCCCAGGAAATTTGAAGGAGGGATTTAAGATGGATCCAGGAAAGCTATCAGAAGAATAATGAGAAGGCATCAGTAACCACATGTGGGATCAGTTTTATAATACCGTTTTCCTGAAAATAAGACCTTCTTGGATAATAAGCCCAATTGGACTTTTGCATGCATGCACTAAAACAATCCCTTCCCCAAAAATAAGCCTTCCCCCAAAAATAAGCCTTCCCCCAAAAATAAGCCCTCCCCACAAAATAAGCCCTCCCCCACAAAATAAGCCCTCCCCCACAAAATAAGCCCTCCCCCACAAAATAAGCCCTCCCCCAAAATAACCCCCCAAATTTAAGTCCTCCCCCCAAAAAAATAAGCCCTCCCCAAACAATAAGCCCTCCCCAAAAAACAGCCCTCCCAAAAATAAGTCCCCCCCCAAAAAATAAACCCTCCCCCAAAAATAAGCCTTCCCCAAAAATATTGCACCCAGCAGCAGCCATGAGGTGACCACGCTCACTGCCTCCTGCACCTCAAAAATAATAAGACCTCCCCAAAAATAAGGCCAAGCACTTATTTCAGGGGTCAAAAGAAGATAAGGCCCTGCCTTATTTTCGGGGAAACATGGTATAACAGCATCAGTGTTACGAATGCAAATGAAATATTTACAGCTGTATTCCAACCTAATATTATGTACTAGCAGAGAGAGAAGAAATTGAAAGCTGGTACCAGAAAAAATAGGTTGTATTTTCCTTAAAAGAGGACGGTATGTAAGCCCCTCAAAAGAAAGACACTCTGTAAATGCAGGAGGGCTTGAGCAAACCCTTCTGCATTGTGTGATCAACTGTATCTTTTACAAGTCCAGGGAGAACTGGACATGGATTGGTAAAAAATTGGAAAAGGAGTCCAGCAAGGCTGAATACTATCAGCCTGCCTATTTAACTTATACGCAGAGCACATCATGAGAAAAGCGGGGCTAGACGAATCAAAAGTTGGAATTAAGATTGCCGGAACAAATATCAACAACCTCAGATATGCAGATGATACCACTCCAATGGCAGAAAGTGAAAAGGAACTAAAGAGCCCCTTGATGCGGATGAAGAAGGGGAGTGCAAAAGTTGGCTTGAAACTCAACATTAAGAAAACTAAGATCATGGCATCCGGCCCTCTTAATTCCTGGCAAATAAATGGGGAAGAAATGGAGGTAGTGACAGATTGTATTTTCCTGGGCTCCAAGATCACTGCAGGTGGGGACTAAATGCTTCAAAGATCCTGCTAGAAGTGTGCTCCTAGACAGAAAACATAGATAGATTTTTACTGATGTGACGTATCTGTTATCTACAGCAGGGGTCCCCAACTCCCGGGTCCCAGACCGGTGCCGGTCCGTGGCTTGACAGTAACCAGGCCAGAATGAGCGGCGGAGAGAGTAGCGCAACTCTTAGGAAAGTATAGCAAATGCTCCGCTATCCTGGTGACTGGCCGGGGCGCTCCCCGGGGTTAGGATGGGGGCAACAGCCTGCATTGGGGGGGGTTCGGGGCACCACCCAACCCTGCGTGGGGGGAAGGGACTGCCAGGCCCTCCTGCCCAGGACGCAGCCTGTCCTTCCCTGCCCCAGCCGAGGATCCTTCGCCCGGGACCCTGGCAGCTTTCCCGCCCGGTTGCACGTGACTGCTGAACGGGCGCGCGGCCCATGTGACTCGACTCACCCACTGGAGGCTCCCACCGGTCCGCGGAATTTTTTTTACATGAAACCGGTCCCTGGTGCCAAAAAGGTTGGGGACCCCTGATCTACAGGTTGTCCTCAACTTACAACAGTTCATATAGTGGCTGCTTGAAGTTACAACAGCATCAGTGGTGAAATACATTTTTTTTTACTACCAGTTCAGTGGGCGTGGCAGGGGAAGGATACTGCAAAATCTCCATTCCCACCCCACTCTGGTGCCAGTTAGAGGTGGTATTTGCTGGTTCTCTGAACTTCTCAAAATTTCCACTACCGGTTCTCCAGAATCTGTCAGAACCTGCCGAATTTCACCCCTGCATAGCACTGAAAAAAGGGACTTATGACCATTTCAGCATTCCCGATGGTCACACGATCAAAATTTAGACACTTGGCAAATGACTCATATTTACGACAGTAACAGTGTCCTGGAGTCACATTTTGCAACCTTCTGACAAGCCACGTCAATGGGGAAGCCAGATTCACTTAATAACTGTCTTACTAACTTAACAACTGCAGTGATTCACTTAACCACTGTAGCAATGAAGGTCATAAAATGGGGCAAAATTCATTTAACAAATGTCTTACCTAGCAACAGAAATTTTGGGCTCGATTGTGGTCATGTCAAGGAGGACCTGTATTTGCTTTTAGGATTTAAATGCATTTTATTGGAAATCTTTTTATTCACACATGCCTCATGTTCAATGGAAATACAGTGCTACTGTATTACAGCATTGCTGAGAGACATATGAAAAAATTCATGGAGGAAATTGCAGAGCAACTGATAGAAAAATGACATCTAGGGTTTGCATGTGTATCTTAATCCTAACCAAAATCAAATTTCCCATAATACCAAAGATCTACGGGCATGCTGATACGTTTTTGTGGAGTATTTGCTATATAATCCAACCTCAGGTCTTAGAACCTAATAAATCACTAAAGAGATAAATCAGCTAGCTGAATTATTAAAATATGTCTTGAAGCTGCGGAGTCAAATTGTAACTTGGTAGTATTAAATTATACTGTAACGTTAGATGTACCAAAGCAAGTAACTTGAGCTATGTAAGAAGCATCTTTTACTAAACTATTAAGCAAGAAAAAAAAGATGGTTGTTTTTTTTCCTGGTATCCCTGAGAATGTTTCTCGGTGTGGGTGTGTGAATGTGTATGATTGTAAGTATTCTGCAAACCTTTATGGCTTTCTGCAAAACCGAAGTCTTATGAGAGATACAATCCTTGATTCAGGAAATGTGCCTCACTACGAATGCTTTATATTTTTTTTACCAGAGAATACTTGGAGCTTTGCAGGCTCACAACTTCCAGAGACTGAGCCAACTTGTCACCTAATCTTTCTTACTCAGGATGGACTTTTTTCATTAGGCTAGGCCAAAACCAACCAACCGCATAATAGTTTATTGTTATGTGTCAACCGGATTACGGAGTATCACAGTAGTTTAGGGAGGAACCAATTTATGATGGTATCACTTTGCGTTATTAGATGCAGGTTGCGTTATCTTGAGTTACAGATGTATGATTAAAGAGAGGGATTAAAGAGAAGGAATTGTGAACAGAAGATTCTGTGAGCACATCTGCATACAGGGAGAATGGATGTTAACTAGCTTATTGTGTTCAAGGTGCCCATTACACAAGAATGGTGGCCTGTGACCTGTTTCATAAATTAACTTAATGCAATGAAAGGCCATACTTGTTCCTTTGCGATGACACTTTGTAAAAGTTTCATTTCATTTATTTAATTTGTATACCACCCTTCTCCCTCTCGGGATTCAGGGCGGTGAACAGCCACAATAAAAAGAGGAAATACAAAAGTTAAAATAACAAATTAGTAAGTATTAAATAATTTGGCCTATTATTATAAAACCCAATACTAAAAACCCAATTAAAAGACTATGACAGGTTGGCTGCACAAAATAGATGTGTCTTCAGGGCCCGACGGAAGAGACGTAGGTCTGCGATCGTGCGTAATTCAGGGGAGAGGTCATTCCACAGGGCAGGAGCTGCCACAGAGAAGGTTCTCCCCCTGGGGGTCGCCAGCCGACATTGTCTGGCCAATGGCACCCTGAGGAGGCCCACTCTGTGGGAGCGGACTGGTCAGTGGGAGGTATTTGGTAGCAGGAGGCGGTCTTGCAGATAACCAGGTCCCTTGCCATGGAGCGCTTTAAAGGTGGTCACCAGTATCTCACCAGTATCTTGAAGCACACCCACAAAGCCACAGGAAGCCAGTGCAGCTCACGCAGGAGAGGTGTCACATGGGAGCATCTAGGTGCTCCCAAAATCCCCCGCGCGGCCACATTCTGAACTAGCTGGAGCCTCCAGGTGCATCTCAAGGAAAGCCCCATGTACAGTAGTCCAGGCAGGAGGTGACCAGAGTTGTTTTTGAATGCCATACTATTGCCCATCTTAACCAACAAAATGCCTTGATTTAGCATAATTTTCAGACGAGAACTTCATGCAGTACAAAACACTTTATCACACTGATATTCCTGTTAGTTCTTAAGCCAAATATTATTCCAATGTTCTTTGATAGGTCTAATAAAGTTTTAAATCTTAAGATTATAATCTTGGATTGCTTGGTGGCTAGGCCTCAGGAATTAGCCATCTGCCAGGACATACCAACACCCTTTGCTTGCTACTTCTCCTAACCTAAAGATCAGCTCTCCAGGCTGAAAGAGATGGCAAGAGGTTTTTTTTTTAATTTTGTAAATTTCTGAGCCAATTCCCTCTGTCAGATATTGTTTGAACTGCTTCTGAACACCGATGGAATGGTTTTCTGGAAAAATTCAATTCCGTGGCTTATTGAACATGGTTTAGCAGTTTTCCAAAAGAACAGTAAACCCATGTTAAAAAGCAGTCCAGGTATCGGCTACAAGTATAAACACAAGCTTGCAAAAAGACAGCTGGCTCTCTGCCTTCCTTTTAATTGTGTACTGTTACAACCAACATGAGTTATCAGATTAAGCTTTCTTCTTATACTGCCAGGTCTCTAAAATGGCGATTAGCTCACAGACCTGGCAGTATAAGAAGAAAGCTTGATCTGAGATAAGAAGATTATATCACTGCCCAAAGGACAATGTAGCTTTACGACAAATGTAATCAAAAGGTACCAGATTAATGTTAGGGATCAGGCACTGTTGAAGAATCCAGGGGTGGGCTTCAAAAGTTTTAGCAAGGGATTCTTTACCCAGTTGATGGGTGGGCGTGGTCATAGTGGGTGGGGCCTAGTCAGCCTCCTGTACCACAGCAGGGGAGGTTCCTCTGGGTTCCGGAGCCTTTTGTCGAGCCTTCAGGAGAGCGAAAACAGCCTCCCCAGGCTCCGGAGGCCCTCTGGAGGCCCAAACGTCCGGTAGGCCTGTTTTTCACCCTCCCCGAGTCTCCATGTGCACCCTGCACTTACCTGTCTCCAAAATGCACCGTGGGGATTCCTGCAGTGCATTTTGCAGGGGTGGGGTAGCCAGCCAGGAGTGGAATTTGGGGGTTATCTGAACTGCACAGAATCTTAGCTAGAGGTTCTCCTGCAAACCTCTAGCAGCCCACCTCTGGAAGAATCATTTGAGCACCAGAAAGATCATTGAGACATGTTATAGTGTAATCATAGTGACACAGCCATGACTTGTTACCTGCTTAAGGAAACTAGTTGAGAACCAAAAGAGCTAAGGACAACTTAAGAGCTCTCTGAAGTTGGGCTGGGAAGAGAAGAAGGCGACAGCGTGAGATAAAACAATAACTCCAGCACATTCATTTCATGGTGGCCCGGAATCACCTTGAACCACAAGATGGCAGCATATAAATTTAATAAATAAATAAATATTTAGATGCAGGTGGGGGAAGGATTAGGGAGAGAGGATACACAGTTCACTCTTTGAATTAGCTGGCATGGAGAGAGCATGATTTGATAAAAGAGAAAGATTTGTGTAGATCACCAAGGAAAGGGAAAGAAAAAGTTTGCCTTCTGTGATTTAAAAATTTTTTAAACTGTATTTCCATTTTCTTCGTCGATGGGAAAGATATGTTGGTGTTCAGATTTCAGTTCTGCCTTGGGTGTTCCTTGATTATTACCTTCCTTTGAATCCTAATGAATTGTCTTGGCTCTATTTTGCGTTAACATTCAGTTCACTGTTACTATTCACTAGTGTTAGTGAAAACCTTCACAACCCCAAACAAATTTTGTAAACATTTTAGTCAATATAACATCAGTCCTGCATAAGGAAGTATAACTTTCTTCTCTTAACATTGCACTTCTAAAAGTATGAGAAACAATAACCATCAAATTCCTAAGCGTATATTTTACATCAGGGGTCTCCAACCTTTGCAACTTTAAGTCTGAAGGACTTCAGCTCCCAGAGTTCTCCAGCCAGCTGGCTGGAGAACTCTGGGAGCTGAAGTCCTTCAGACTTAAAGTTGCAAAGGTTGGAGACCCCTGTTTTACATCATGAAAATCCTTTAAGCATGTCATGTATAGAACATGCAAATGCTCCAAAAGGGAATACCAGAGCAACAGAAAATACATATCTGTATATTTTCATAGCTAAATGTGTTTGATTCTTGAGTTATGCATGGATACAAACCTACATACTGTACACAGTATATATACCCATCACACTATTCCATTTTAGAGTAAGCAGCATTCTGCAAAGCACAGAAAAGGAGCGTGAGCAAGCCAAACAAACTAAAGGTAGGAAATAAGAAAAAAGAAAAAGAAATCAAACTAAATCTAGTTTATTTCACTGTATTTCCCCACGCTATTCTATCCCTGTATGTCTGCGAGTTATGCACCCTTTTGTAGATCTGCCTCTATGCTAGTGAGGGTAAACTTTTTGTCATTGTGTGCCAACACCCAGAATGGGCGTGCCCTACTTCGTGCATGCGCACGTGCCCCTGCCCCCCATGCATGTGCACATGACACACACACACACACCGCCCTTCTTTGGGCCTAATAGCCTCCCTGCAGCCTCCTGGGACCAAAAATGGGCCATGGGGAGGGGGGGCACCACACCACTCTGCACTCCATTTTGGATCAAACAGGCCTCCCTGCAGTCTCCTGGGATCAAAAACAGGCTGCAGGCAGGATGTGCTGCACTCCCCTACCCCCGCACATGCACGTGCGACCCCACCCACCCACCATTGCACATGCATACGTGTCTCCCACCTGCGCCCCAACACCCAGCATGCGCAGTAGAGACCTGAAAATCAGCTGGCCGATGGGGGGTGCCCACGAATGCTCAGTGGAGCTAAGCTGGGGCGAGAGCTCACGTGCCTGCAGAGTCATAGTGTGTCCTAAGTTCACCATCACAGTTGTAGGTGGCTTGAGAAAGCGAGGATATAATTCACTGTCTTGACGTTTCCCTCCTACAGTTGAGAAATAGGATGAATTCCCAACAGAGTCTTGTTGAATACTTAGACCTGCAAGTGAAACGTTCACCAAAGGCAGGAATGTCCAAACTTGGGAACTTTAAGACTTGTGGACTTCAACTCCCAGAATTCCCCAGCCAGCATAGCTGGCTGGGGAATTCTGGGAGTTGAAGTCCACAAGTCTTAAAGTTCCCAAGTTTGGACATCCCTGACCAAAGGCTTTCCCCCAAGCAAAAGTCTTGTAGTCCAAACACAGCTTATCACAATTATTTGCTGCCTTTTGGGATTTTGAAATACGGCCCTACTGGAGTTACAAGACCCTTTGAAGGTTTCACCTCCTCCCATTCCTTGCCTTTCACCTCTATTATCCCACAGACGAGAGCCTGCTTGCTTGTCAGAGACCTGGAGTTAATCTTTTATGAACTAGTGCTTCCAACCTGTTCCATGCCTTGAAATGAACATATGGGAGCATTGGAACAAGGAAGGCAATCTTGCTCCAGGAACACCTCCTGATGATTGTTTAGATGATCAGTGTTAATAAGATGGTCACTGCTGGGATACCTTACAGAGAATTAGAGATGAAAATTGGTAACTCGACTTGTTTCTGCCTTTCTGAGATGATGACATTTTTAAACTATATTCTTTGGAAAATTAGTGGGTTTGCCTCAAGGGAGAAGAACACCTGCCATATGAGCACCTGTCCATACATATGCATACACATAAACGTACAAATACATATAAACATGCACATATACATATACATATAAATATGTGGTGGGATTCAAAAAAATTTAGTACCGGTTCTGTAGGAGTGGCTTGGTGGGTGTGGCAGGGGAAGGATACTGTAAAATCTCCATTCCCACCCTACTCCGGGGCAAGGTTACTGCAAAATCCCCATTTCCTTCGGATCAACTGGGACTTGGGAGGCAGAGAATAGATGGGGGCAGAGCCAGTCAGAGGTGGTATTTCCCAGTTCTCCGAACTACTCAAAATTTCCGCTATCGGTTCTCCAGAACTGGTCAGAACCTGCTGAATACCACCTCTGATATACATATACATTTACACGTTCTCTCTCTCTCCCTCTCCCTCCCTCCCTCCCTCTCTCTCTCTCATTTCTTATAAGCCAAAAGCTAGGGGAAACTATTTTTTAATGAAATGTAATAAAATAAAATAAAACAAAATAAAAAGTGATTCTATCAAAGCATGGTTTTCCATGAAATGGAATGGGTAGAATGAGTACTTGGCAGATATATCATTTCAGGATTTTAAGGAATATTGTAAATGGCTATTCCTCCATTTAAATCTCAGATATCTCTTGCCGAATGGTAAGTATTCCCAACAAAAATGGAGTTCTGATCTCATTAAAATATCTGGAACTACTATTCTGGAGCTTGTTTGGAATATTTCAAGAATCAATACATCCAATGCATGCACATAACACTCCAAGGTAATGAGAAAGTCAGCCTGAGAGAAAAGATTAGCAAGGATCCTGGTAGACATAGTGTATTTGCTGCTACCAGTGTTCAGGTAGAGTGAGCATTAAAAATGCCATTATGCACTAGGAACACTACAGAACTGATGTTGCCCATAAAACTGCCTCTACAGCTATAAGATTTACCTTTTCCTCCAAGGTAATTATGTCAGAGATTATATATCTAACATATGTAAGCCTAATGGGGCTTGATTTGCATAAAACAAAATTTGAAACTGAATAAAACATTTCTCTGTACTACAATTCTATAGCAAATGATTACAAATTAAATCTATAGTTCCTTTTAGTCCACAAAAATATGCAAGCCTTTCTGGAAAACTATAAATAGATATATACAGATTACTCTGTGCTGATATTGTTAAAAATGTGAGGGATATTTCATAACCAAACACAATTTGGTTATGTTCACTCATAGCTCTCTTTTGATTTCAAGTTATAATATAATATAGCCCTGAGAGGAAAGAATAGAAGTTAAAGAGACATATATAAAGAGACAGTTAAAGTCCCAATATATGGAATTTGACATTTTATGGAGAACTTTGATTTTACCAAATGTAGGGCTCAGCAAAAAGAATAATTCAAAATCCACAAATCAAGGCTAATCAATGCATTATATGCTTTCTCTACATCAACAAATAGATAATAAACTTTCTTTCTACTTACTGGTACCTTCCATTCTCTTTTGATCAGAATTATGCCAAACACCTTCCAAGGCACGCTTAACAAAGCAAATCCCCCTGTAGATTGTGCCTTCACTTTTGTTATGTTTGCTTTACAATGGAGAACAATGACAGCATTTTTCCCAAACATCAGGCATGGATAAAGTCTTGAGTGTTCATTAATTAAGCTGCACATCCACTCCATAAACAAACCACACCCATATTTTAACATTTATTCAGTTACACCATCCCTTCCAGCCGCCTTAGCACTTTTTGACATTTATGCCTCCTTTTTCATCATTTTTTTCTTGCACACTTATATTTGTCACATCCATTTCAATTCCACTCTCAATGCCAATATCATTCCCATTCAAATCTTTAAAATAGCATGTTTTCTAGCATGTTGTCACTTCATTTTCAATGCAAATCATTTCCTCATTTTTATTTTTAATTTAATTCACTCTGAATGCTACATCTTTAGCTTTCTATATCGGCTTCCAAAACAATACTTTGTTTCCATCAAATCAATCACTCAACATTTTCTCTGCCTTGTTTAATCTTAATCCTTTCATTACATTCCTTGGAAGCATTTATTCTTTCTGTATGCAACAGTGGTGGGTTTCTGCAGGCTCGCACCTACTCGCAAGAGCCGGATGGTGAAATTTAGAGAACCGGTGAGAGGGGGTTCCACCAGCGGACCCAGAAGTAAGTCTGGCCTGCCGCTGCCAGTAATCCAATGGGAAGGAAAGGATAGGAAGGCAGAAAGTAAGAAAGGAAAGTAAGGAAGGAAGGAAGGAAAGAAAGGAAAGAAAGAAAGAAAGAAAGAAAGAAAGAAAGAAAGAAAGAAAGAAAGAAAGAAAGAAAGAAAGAAAGAAAGAAAGAAAGAAAGAAAGAAAGAAAGAAAGAAAGAAAGAAAGAGAAAGAATTTATCATCGCAATTGAGCCCAAAATTTTGGTTGCTAAGCAAGAGCGTTGTAAAATGAGTTTCACCACATTTTACAAGTTGGCCACTCCCACCCTGTCACATGACTGCCAAGCCACACCCACAAAATAGACCACACCTAGAGAGTAGGTTCTAAACAAATTTGAAACCCACCACTGGTATGCAATATACAGCACCTTTCTCCCATCCTCATTTTTTCAGAAATCATTCCCATTCATATATATATATTTATTCTCATCCACCATCACTTTATCTCATAATGCCTCAAACAGCATTTCTCATTCTTCCTATTGGTATAAATGCACAGAGTAATTCTTTTTACTCTGTTCCAAATGGCTTCTGAGTATTCTATCCATATGTCTACTTTCCATTCCTTTTATTGCTGGACTAATCTAGTCCCCATTATTTTTTTCTTACAGAACTTTTCTACCTTATTTTCTCTTCCTGCAATTTGTTCAGTTTAATTCTCTTTTATTTCCTTTTGTTTTCTCTGGAGACTACAAAAAATGTCTGTTCCATTCAATACCTTAGGGTCATCCTTGTACTATTTACTTTGTACCTCCTAATGTTCAGGGCTGTAATAAGTACCGTATTTTTCGGAGTATAAGACGCACCTTTTTTCCTCTAAAAAGAGGCTGAAAATCTGGGTGCGTCTTATTCATCGAATACAGCATTTTTTGCCTCCTGAAACCCCGCCCCTTCACCAAAATGGCCACGCGCATACCCTTATGGAGGCTTCCAGAGAGCTCCTGGGGGTGGGGAGTGCAGAAAGGAGCAAACAACAGGGTGTTTTTGCCCCCCCCCCCCAGCCCTCAGCAGCACTCTATAAGCCTCCATAAGGCTATGCATGCTGTTTTTTGACCAAAAAACTTCCAGTTTTCACGAACAAATTGGGCATTTTTCCTCGTTTTGGGCCACCTACCTCCCGCAGGAGCACTCTGCCAGCCCCCCCAAGGCTATTCATGCCTTTTATTTGAAAAAAAGGGCCCTTTTTCGCAAGGTGGAGGTTTGCAAAAAGGGTTTTTTTTCCCTTATGGAAAGCTGTTTAGTTAGAGTGATTGATTAAAATTACATTGGTCAAGTATCGTGCCTGCAGAAACAAAGATTTGTTCAAAGGTGGTCAGTGATTTCCTTCTCCAGCACATGGGTAAATACACCTGGAAATATCTACCTACCTACCTATCTACCTACTCTCTCTCTCTCTCCCTCCCTCCCTATCTACTGTATTTTTCTCTCTCTCTCTCTCTCTCTCTATTTCTCTATTTTTCTCTCTCTATCCCTCTACCTACCTACCTACCTACCTACTCTCTCTCCCCCCTACCTATCTACTGTATTTCTCTCTCTCTCTATTTCTCTCTCTATCCCTCTACCTACTTATCTATCTACAAACACTTTCCCTACCTACTGTATTTCTCTCTCTCTCCCCCTATCCCTTTATTTACCTACCTAACTACACACTCTGTCTCCCTACCTACCTACTGTATTTCTCTCTCTCTCTCTCCCTCTCTACCTACCTACCTACCTACCTACCTATTCTCTCTCTCTCCCTACCTACCTACTGTATTTCTCTCTCTTTCTCTCCCTCTCTATCCCTCTATCTACCTACCTACTTTTTTTAAAAATTGCCTCTTCAAAACCTGGGTGCATCTTATACTCCGGTGTGTCTTATACTCTGAAAAATACAGTAGGCTGTGAAGCTGGATAACCAGAAAAGGGCAGAAAACGAATGCTGAAAAACCCCTTTGCTGCCATTTATAGCACCAGTTTGGACATGTGTAACCTGGATATAGTAGCCCTAATGGTTGCATTTGTAGAGAAAACACTTGAAATGCTTCAGCCGGCCAAAAAATTCATTCATTCTCATTCTCTTTGATAAGAAATATCTAATGTCCCTTTTTCAGTGTCATTCCCCCCTTCCTTCAGGTCTATGCATTATATATTTCCCGTTTCTTTGATTGTAAAATATGTAGTAAAGGAAGGAACTATGTTTTAGGCTTGCTGTGCAGAAGAAATCAAAACAGATTTTTGATTCCCCATAAATACAGCCCATGGTTTGTTTGTTTTTTACATAATGATCTCTTTCTCTCATATTGATTTTGGGGAATGAATAGGAATATCTAAAATCAGTGTATGTTGCATTTTAGCATGCTCCCCACAGCACATAGTTTTGTTAATAAGTTACAATAAAAATAAGCAAGTACCAAAGTAGAACTACAAAATGGCAGTGGATTACCGGTAGAGAGACAGTAGATTCATAAAGATGAAATGAATTATGATTTTTAGAACGATGGCATGCCCAGGCTCAACTTTCCATTTCCAGATGGCAGACAAAAAAAGAAGGGAAACTTTTTTTTCCAAATAAATATGAGCATGTTTGTTTCATTTTTAGAAAATGAAGGATAGAGACTACTTCAGAGTCATTCTTTTAAGTTTTGTGTTGAGCTTTAAAGATCTGGTTTGAATAAGATTTTTGTCTTCCATGAATAGAAATCATATGTGATTCCAGGCAATAGCCTGGACTATTTTCTAAAACTAATTGTTGGTTAAAAGTAGGGTAGAAGATTGTTAAAGCTTTCCCTAGAATTATAATGTGTTTTGGTTTTTTTACAGTTTAGGAGGAAAATACTTCTTTTCAAAGATTGGCAAGAAATTCAAGACAGCTATGGATATATGACTTCTCTCAATCTCCAGCCAAATAGACACCTACACAAATGATGCCATTTTCCTAGCTGAATGATTACATGTAATTTATTCTTCCCCCTCTTTTTCTTCCTCACCGTCCTCTCATATATAAAAATGCCAACAGCAAAATAAAAAAATAATATTAATCCCAGTTTATATTTTACACTCAAAATATTTGCAATGTGAGACTGGGCTCATCTTCATGGCCCACCATCTGTGGCATGAAGATGTCTCATTAATTATTTTGTTGATGTCATCTTTGTCTCATCCTCATCCCATTGCATCCTACATGTGTCTATACTTTGTTTTGGTGTAGAAGTAATGTTTGCTTCCTTCATCTGATATGAATCTTGACTTACAAAGGGTTTATAAAGCCTGTTCAACACTGAACAGAAGATCGAATAGAAAGGGTTATTTCCCCCATACACACAGCCAAGTCTCCAATAACATGGAGCTAACTCCCAGAATTTTCCAGCCAGCCATCAAGGAGTTTCCACGGAAGATTGTGGAGAATAATAGAGCTAAGAATCTGTGGGAGTTCCAGATCCAGAAGGACAGGCAAGCATTAGATAATCAACTAGAGACACTGTAGTAGTAGACAAATCAATAGACAAAGACCAGAAGAGCTCGGGAGGCCAGGCAAGTGGGACAAGGCAAGGTGCCCTTCGACGTGAGTGATATCGAATTGGCCACACCTAAGCAATCACAGGACCACCCAGTCAAACCCACCCAGTCACATGATCCCCGAGCCATGACCGCTAAGCCACACCCACCATGCCACACCCACAGAACCAGTTGTTAAAAAAATTGAATCCTACCACTGGAACTAACCAGAGGTGGGTTCCTACCGGTTTGGCCGAGAGATAGTAACTCAGCCTGCCACGCCCCCGAACCAGTTCTCTCGGCAGTGCTGTAGGCAGCACCATCTTGTTTTTTATTTCTGCGCATGCACAGAAGCATTTTTAGTACTGTGCATGTACATGGAGCGCGCATTAAGTGCATGTGCAGCACATCCCTGAGTGAACTGGCAGTAGGAGCAGCTGGAACCCATCCTTGGAACTAACCCATGTGATTGGAGAGCCAGTGGAGGAAAGATTGGCACCCTGCTATAACCAGCAAATGACCTGAACACTTTCCACCCCTACTGCAGATGTGAACAGCTCCTGTTTCGAAAGCATGTAAAAATGCAAGTAGAAAAATAGGAACCACTTTGGTGGGAAGGTAACAGCGTTCCATGCACCTTTGGTGTAGTCATGCCGGTCACATGACCATGGAGACGTCTTCAGACAACGCTGTCTGTCTGAAGATGAGCACCGTCCCCTAGAGTCAGGAACGACTTGTACATATGTGTTACCTTTACCTTTAGAGAGGAAAATTACATATAATTTGCTCATGCCCAATGGTTCTCCTGTCAAGAATAATACCTTGTCCTAAATAATGGTGTATTCTTATTATTCTGGGGGAGAATTAAATACACTATCATCTGTTAATCAAACCAGTTAATCCTAGTTATGGTTTTGAATTTTGAATTCAATAGTTTGAATTCAAAAGTTTGAATTTATTAGGCGATAATAGATATCCCATGTAACTCCTACATTTCTTTCTGATCCTGCAATATAGGCCCTGAGAATAATTTATTTCCATATAGGAGGCATTTTTAAATCTCATTGATTTGGCCTTGTTTACTCATGCATTAAATTGATTGCAGTGAGGTTTATCCCTTGGTAACCCTGATTAGTACTGCAGACTTCAAAAGTGTTGGAAGATTGCTAAAATAATACCGCAATTCTGTCATTCTTGAATCAGATTTCTCAGAGTAGGGCATTAACTCGTACATCCTAAGATCATATCTGATAAAGAAGAATCAAAAAACCACGAAAAGACTGTTAATAGACTTGCAAAAGCTGGAGAGGGGTTGACAGGTAGGCTCTGATGTTCAGAGAAAACGTGCCTTTTTCCCAAACTCATAAGAGGCAGAGATAACCTCAATGACTGCAGATAGTCCTTGACTTATGACCACCACTGACCCCCAAATTTCTGTTGTTAAATGAATTTTGCCCCATTTTATGACCTTTCTTGCCCCAAGTAAATCTCTGCCATTGATAACCCTGGTTGTTAAGTGAATCTGGATTCCCTATTCACTTTGCTTGCCAGAAGGTCAGAAAAGGTGATTTCCATATATCAAATTATAGTCTGTTTCATCTTCAACCTTTCTCTCTCCCTCTCTCCTCCTCCCTACCTCTTTTCTTCCCTCTGCCATCTCTCTTCTCTACTTCCCTTTGCTCTCTCCCTCTCCTCTCCACTCTTTCCACACCTTCCCTCTCTCCTGTCTCCTCTCTCTCTCTCTCTCTTTCCCTGTCTTCCCCCCCTTCCACTCTCTAATTTGCATGGTGTATTTCAATGTCTGAGCAAGCTCCATTTCATTTGATCTTAAAATTGGTTGATAATCCCAGTCCATGCAATGATGTGATTCTATTGCTCTAATCAGATTTTGAATCCATTACTTGAGCTACATGTCTTGTCCTTTATCTGTGCCAGCATTTGCCTTCTAAGAAAATCCCTACATATATCATTGAACTAGTTGGATACCTGTGCTTCGGGATCAAACTGTGTGATCGGGCTATGTGTATGCAGGACAAATTCCATTCACAATCCATTGGCTCAGTGGTGGTCAGTGATTGAAACACATAAGGGAATATCGCTCCCACCGCCTTGAGTCTGGAAGCAGTTCCATAGGTGAAGGCGTAGACATTTTGGTGAGGTACCAATGTTTAGTACTGTAAGGGGCCCCAGGCCTCTCCTGAAGGAAGGAATGGAATCTCTGCCAGTTTGAACTGAGGTTAAGGAATGTGAGGCAACTGGCAGTTGGAACAGAGTTTTTTTCAGGTAGGGAGGGTGAGTAGAACTCCTTCGCATCAGAGCGGGTTGATTACTGTATAAGAAATACTAATGATCTGATGGTCATTTCAAAAAATCCTCTCTTAGCGAGCTCCTAGAAGCCAAGAGGAACATACGTGCCAAATTTCAAGTTTGTAGGCTGTACGGTTGTGGCGATTTGGTGATGATGTCCGTGTGGTACTTGGCTTTTGTATATATAGATTAGATAAATTGCATTCATAACTTCAGAAGTTTATTGTGGAAACTTTTTGTTGGCAGATCGGATTCCTCAAGAAATAAGTAAGCAGTCTTTTTCATCCTTTACAGTCTCTTCATTCACAAAGAGAACTGCATTTGCTAGCTTTCCTAGATATTAAGCTAAGCAATAATTTGGGTAAATTTTGTGATACTTAGAGGTTCTATTGGAGCTGTAATTAAACATAAGAACCTAACTAAGATCAACATAATATTTCATGATTACTAATGTTGCTATATATTAAGACCTTAGAGACAAACACATGAAATTGTGCCAGAAGGATTGAAGTACTGAGATATTATGGTAGCATTATATTTACATCTTCTGGTATGTCATTCAACTGTAAATACAAATTATAAGGCATATATGATCTTTCAAACTCTGCCTGCTATTCCCACATTCAGAATAGTGTGCACTGTTCTGTGACACATGACAATTAGAGACCGGAATAGGATCTGCACCATTGTACAACCACAAAACAATAAATGGATATGAGAAAAGGAATACAAGTCGCCTTTGACGTACAACTGCACGTAAGACAAAAATTTCCATAGCTAAACAAGGCAGTTGCTAAATGAGTTAGGCCAAATTTTATAACCTTTTTCCCCACATGGTTGTTATGCAAATCACTGCAGTTGTGTACTGATTCACATGGATGTTAAGCAAAACTACTTCCCCCGTTGTCTTTTTTGTTGGACAAATAGCAACGACATGACCCTAGGACACTGCAACTATTACAAATATATGCTGGTTGCTAAGCACTCAAATTCTGATCATGTGACACCGCATTAGTTATAAGTGTGAGGACTGGTCATTCGTCACTTTTTTCAGTGTTGTTGTAACTTCGGTCACTAAATGAATAAGTGAAGGACTACCTGCATGCATACGCACATGCACCGTAGCACCTTTTAAACACATAAAGGCTCCAATGTAGATTCTCCCTTGGTTTCAATGAAAGACTACATTGAGGAAATGTATTCAATGACTAACTGAGTGTAAGCAGTGATAGGGCAGGTCTAGGGGCTCTTGAAGGAAATTCCACAGCTGGGATGGAACACCAAGGGCCTGATACAATTTTGCAATTTCGTCGTCTGAGTCATCTTTTTGTTCCAGTCAGAGACTTGAGCCTCAGCAGGACAGTTGGCAAAAGCTGCGGAATAATTCCACAAGAACTTCAAAGAGCTCTCTGGAATCCACCATCTATTGAATCAAGTCCTCGGTCCCCAGAGAAGAGAAAACTCTTAGCAGATAATGAGCTATCTCTCACTCAGTCCTATACAAAATATCAGATACAGCTTCCAATATGATATAGTCTAGTAGGAATGTTGCTTCAAGTATCATATTTATAATATGGAAGAGCAGTTGACCCTGAGTGTTATTTACACTGTTGGTAAGCATTTGGATACACTGGACTAGTATCTGTTTGTTCATGCCAAGTGGTTATGTGTCTGTCTTTCACTCTTGCAACTAAGCTAGACAGATGTATCTCAAAGTATTTTTTTAAAATCCTTTTTCTCCAAAACAATTATGCCACTAACCCAAAAGGACCTGCCAATCATTTCTTTCTTTTTTTTTGAATAAAAGTTTTTATTGATTTTACAATTTTATAATATTAGGGAAGGGTAATTAGGTTTTATATTATACATTTTAGAGTTTCCATACCAGAGATGGTGACTGCAATCGGGTCCTCATACAATATCATGTTAAACAAGTAGTGTTAGGAGATATATACATTTGGCACATTTTTAAGATTCATACATTCAATCTTTAGTTTTACATTTTCATCCGTTTCAAGAATTACAATAGTTCAAAATTAATTATTTTTGAGATCTGAGCCTTTTTGCTATCGCACCTTCTTTCTCCCTCCCCTCAGAGGGCGGGGCCGTGGCTCCTCCTGTCCCTTCTTCTTCATCGCCCAGGATTGAGGAATGTTTTTTAAGAAAGGCCTCTGCCTCTGCAATTGTTTTAATTCTAATTCTGCCTCCCTCCAGAATACCAACATTCCTTCAGGCATTAACCATTTAAACCAGATCCTGTTTTTATATAATTTTTTAGACAAGAAGGAAAATTTCCTTCTTGCTTCTCTAATCTTTTTTGGGATCTGCTTTAATATGGCAATGTCTTTTTGTTCATATTTCAACGGACCCTCCCGTTGAATCATTTCTTTATAACTCTAAGGAAATGTCGGAATATATTCTGAAATGTTATCTGTGAACATTCACATCTCTGTTTCCAAAAACCACTGTCCTGGAATTTTAGATTTTGTCCATGAAGAAAATTTGATATCTGTAAGTGACTTCCTAATGGGTACCCACCAATGAGTAGCCACAATAGTAGCAGTAGCTGTCATCCCAATGAATTAGCAATTTCAAGGCCATGACATTAAAAAGAAAATATAATTTGCGCCTACGTATCTCAAAATCAAGCTTCCTTTTTGCCAGTTATTTTTGCAATATTGAATATTGACCTCAGCCCAAAGCAAATTATAGACACGCATCCGGTTGAACTGCAATTTGCTAAATGCTCATCAATTAAATTGGCATTTTAGGCTATGTGAGTTTAATAGACCTAAACTGTGCATTGAAGCAAATACACAGCTTCCATAATTTCAATAACAGATGACGCTATAAGGGTAGAACATAGTACCAGATGCATACAAACTAGATAAACAGCATTTTATCTTCATCTCACTTCCATGGACATTCGCTGACACTCCTAAGTAAATCAATAGAGGCAAAGCTGAAAGTTTATCCCCTATAAATGCTGGCTCCATAAGTGTTTTTCAGCGCTATATCAAACTCTCAATTACTTATCTTACTATTTCTGCAAGCAATCCTCTTTGCAGCACAGTCTACACAAACCTGGAGTCGCCAAGGGCATCACATTCTCTATTAAAACCATTCTAATCTGGCATTTTCACACATTACTAGTCAGTCACAGCTCATACTGACTTCAGCCAACAGGCTCATAATCTTCATGGTATGTTACCATCCCATTCTCCCACTCATCCATTTCTATTCTATCTTATCCTCAACATGTGCAAATATTACCTCATCCACTCCAGTGCAGCTCAAGAGATTAACCCCAAAGTGATATGATTAATGTCTCATTAAAAAGAATCCCCTGATATTTATTTCTACATTTTTCTTTTAAGCCTTCTGGAACAGTATGACATCGCTACTAGATATTGATTTACAGATTTCCCAGGCTTAAGACCAAACAGAACATTAAGTTTATATGCATTTTAGAAACTCAATCTTTGCTTAAGATGGACAACGCAGGATTGACAATTTATTCTAAATTTTCTTCTTACAGTGGGCTATGAAAGTAAATATATCATCATAGACCTCTATCATTGCCCTACATGAAGCGTGGGGGGGGGGGGGGGCATATATGCGTTTCTTCAATCTTATCTCAGTGGAATTTCCCAAGGCTCAGTCTTAAATTGGACCATTGTTCCTTTAACGTAAAGCATTAGCATGCCAGCATTTTACAATCTGGATGAATGCTATGTTGATATGATACAGCGTCACATGTGAGTGACACGACAGAACTTTAACCAGACCTTGGCCATGGAGTACCACACAAGGGTCATGTTTAAAAAAAGAGAAGTATTTCCTTTCGGAAATCAGTAGCATTTCTTTTTTTCTTTACCTTTTGATATAAAAATAGCTATTAATAACCATCAATGTGCAGATAGGCTGATAGGCCATTTCTTTTAATAGAAGAAATCACTTGCATAGCCAACAGCTGGAATTGATTTTTGTTTGTGTCAAATTATTATAAAGATCAAGAACATCTGTTTGACTGTCTGTCACTATCTGAAGAGAGCCCTTTCCCACTTACACCTTCCTAGTGAGTTTCCTCTACTCAATACAGAAAACACAAGGATAGATCTTTAGTCTGATCCACTATAGCCCTTCAATGGGTTTTTTTGTTTTGTTTCGTTTTAATAAACAGAGTTGTGCATTCTCCAAAACTGCATAGCAAAGTTACAAAATCCAATATGAACCCTCATGCTCCATACTTGTTTTGTAGAAGTGAAAAGTCCGACTTACACCACCATTTTCAACCTGTTAAAATAAAGATAAGTCCTTGGTGTTCTCTGACATTGGTTGTCTTCTTGCAGAAGTTTCATTACTCAAACGAAATAAAGTCATCGGTGCTGCTCATAAATAAACAAAATAAAGGTGCCCTAACATAATGGAAGGGATGGTGGCTCAGTGGCTAAGATGCTGAGCTTGTCAATCAGAAAGGTCGGCAGTTCGGCGGTTTGAATCCTTAGCACCACATAACAAAGTGAGCTCCCGTTACTTGTCCCAGCTTCTGCCAACCTAGCAGTTCAAAAGCCTGTAAAAATGCAAGTAGAAAAATAAGAACCATCTTTGGTGGGAAGGTAACAGTGTTCTGTGCGCCTTCAGCGTTTAGTCATGCCAGCCACATGACCACAGAGACGTCTTTGGACAGCCCTGGGTCTTCGGCTTTGAAACGGAGATGAGCACTGCCCCCTACAGTTGGGAATGACTAGCACATATGTGCGAGGGGAACCTTTACCTTTTTAACATAATGGAGATATCCTACAGATTCTGTGAAAACTGCTTAGAGCTCTTTGGACTGGACAGTGGATTATAAAGTGTAATAAAAATTACATGTTATTCACTGACAAATGAATTGTGAACTATAGTGTCAGATGAAATTGGACTTATCTTTCCCTGCCTTCATATTTTTAAGCAATTGGATTTCTTTAACCCCTCTAATCTAGTTCTCTTGTCCCGTAGAAATCAGTAACCACAGATCCAAGTTGCTTCAAGCCCTTTTTAAAAACTCAAATCATTAGGCAAGTAAGAATGAAAAAATGAACAACGATCAGCATCTGTGGAGGCTTGAAGTGCCTAGAAGAACACCCACACAGGGCATTTGTCATAAGAATGATGCAGCTGCTGTAGCTTCAGAAAACAGGACTTTTCTGCTGGTCAAAAGGAGCAAGCGGCAAATGGGTTTGGTTTACGTACAACTATTTTTGTTTGTTTTTGTTAAACACCCTTACTGATTTTAACCATCTGTATTTGTGAACTTGTTTCGTTCTTTCGTACTTCGGAGTACAAACAGTACCATATGTGCATTCATACTGCTGGCTGAACAAAGTGACATATCCCTGTAGGACTGTATTTCCATTCAGCATGGTAGATGAGCTTGGCAGTGAAACTGGAAATAGTCAAACTGGGAGGGGCTGAGAAAACAGAACAACATTGGTAGCATTATTTGCTGATAAAACATTTAAATATGTATAAGTCTAAGTGCTATTGCTATTGCTAACTGCTATTGCTACGTCCTACAATACAATACAATAGCAGAGTTGGAAGGGACCTTGGAGGTCATCTAGTCCAACTCCCTGTCTAGACAGGAAACCCTATACCATTTCAGACAAATGGCTATCCAACATCTTCTTAAAGACTTGCAGTGTTGAGGAACAACTTCTGGAAACAAGCTGTTCCACTGATTAATTGTCCTAACTGTCAGGAAATTTCTCCTCAGTTTTAAGTTGCTTCTCTCCTTGATTAGTTTCCACCCATTGTTTCTTGTTCTGGCCTCAGGTGCTTTGGAGAATAGTTTGACTCCCTCTTCTTTGTGACAACCCCTGAGATATTGGAACACTGCTATCATGTCTCCCCTGATCCTTCTTTTTATTAAACTAGACATATTAAACTAGACATACTAGACATGTTATATGAGCTTTCAAAGGAAGAGAATGTTTTCAGTTTTCTAACACAATGTTTTTCACGTCATAAAACTGTGAGAAAATTTGTATTAGGATAATCCTCAGACACCCAGCTTTTCTGCCCAAGCACAGTGTGAGACAAGAACAATAACATCTGAAATGATAAGATACGTGGATCAATATGAATAATACTAAAACTGGGAAATGATTACCTTATTTTTTGGAGTATAAGATGCACTGGAGTATAAGACACACCAAGATTTTGAAGAGGTAAATTAAAATAAAGTTGTTGTACACCCAAACCCTCTGCGTGCCTCATCTTTTGTGAAAAATGGGGCATGGAGAGAGTTTGAGAAGCCTGCAAAATGCCGCTGGGGGCTGCAAAAATGAGCAAAAAACGGCCCATTTTTTGCAAAAACAGTGCCGTTTTTTGCCCCCAAAAAGGGAATGCATAGCCTTTAGGAGACTTGTAGAGTGCTCCTGGGGGCTGGGGGGCAAAACCCAGCAAAAAATGGCCTATTTCTGCCCTCCCCAGCCCCCAGGAGCACTTTGCAGGCCTCCCAAAACCTCTGCACACCCATTTTTGTGAAGTGGGTGGGGTTTGGGGAAATAAAAAATCCTGTATTCAGTGTATAAAATGCACCCGGATTTCCACCCTCTTTTGGGAGGGAAAAAGGTGCGTCTTATACTCCGAAAAATACTGAATGTCAGCTAAATGGGCAGGAACCATTCAAAAGCAATTTCATGTCTTGCAATGTTAATACTATAGAGCTGCATATTTTAGAGCTATATATTTGTATTATTAGACAGCTGGTTTGATGTTATGGTTAAGGCATAAGGCTATATACCAAGAGATAGTGAATTCTAGTCCCACCTTAGGGATGAAGCCAGCTGGGCCAGTTATTCTCTCTCAGCCTTAGGAAGGAGGCCATGGCAGACCACTTATGAAATCTTTCCAAAGAAACTGCAGGGACTATCCAGGCAGTCTTCCACAAACTCAAAAATAGACACACACACACACACACACACACACACACACACACACACAAATGTACTGTTGTTCCTAAGCACTACAGAAATTTCATCAATAATTTATCAGAATAAGAGTTGGAAGGGATTATATAGGTCATGGAGTCCAACCTTTCTTCAATGCAGAAATCCAGATTAAGAAATTCTCAAAAGAGTGCTGCAATAGCTTCTACTTGAACTAATCTGGCAATATAGCATCAATTGTGTCCCTCTGCTGTCAAACTGTTCTATTAGAAGTTTGTCCTCATAGTCACTTAGAAACCATTTGCCTGCAACTTAAGCCATAACTCTGTGTCTTGTTTCTGGGATGATGAAGAATGCAACTACACAGAGAGGGACTTCTCCGGGTGCCGTCCACTAGACTTTGTCAGCGGGCGACGCCCAGGGGAAGGGCTCTCTCTGTGGCGGGCCCGGCCCTCTGGAACGACCTTCCCCCCGATATTAGAACGACCACGGACCTCCGCTCCTTCTGCTTGAAATTGAAGACTCATCTTTTCCGCCTGGCCGGCCTAGGGTAGTCTCTCTCTCTATGGGTTTTTAAATGTATGGGGATTTTTAGTTAATGGGATTTTAGCACAGGAATTAATTTAATCTGTTTTTAATTTTGTTATGTATGTTGTATATTTATTGTTTTTATTTCCCCTGTGCACCGCCCCGAGTCCCTGTGGGGAGAGGGAGCGGTCAATAAATTTGGCTATTATTATTATTATTATTATTATTATTAACTAGACCCCTTCAGACAATCAAAAAGTACCATAATATCCTCTCTTTCATCTTTTCTCATACCTAAACATGAATATGCAGTAGTCAACTTCTGTTCATATACTGGAGGAGTTAAACAGTTCTATTAAAGGACTGGCTATGCAACTTGAACAATCAAAGTTTTTGTTTAGGGTGGCAGGAAATGTTAAGCAAAGCCACTGATTAAACTCTCTGGCTTTCCTGCCCTTCCTTTTTTCCTAAAATTACCAGCTGCCAAGACAGATGGGTGATCCCATGATTTTAACCATTTGTCAAAAACTCTCATCTCCCACCAACTGCTGAAAGGCTGAGCTTTGGGATAGGGATGCTGCATGAAACAAGCACCCTCTCCTGTTTTATTGGGAAGCCCCCAGAGCATAGAACTACTTAAAGTACTGGAAGATCCTTAAAAGTGGTAAGAACCACCAAGACTCAGACATGGCTGGATGTATGTCATCTTCATCATTGTCATCATCCTCATCATCATCTTCATCTAGCCCCCAGATCAAGCACTGAGCTTGCAGATAATCTATTTATAAGGTATGGGAGGCTATCCAGCAAAACAGAGACGGTTCAAAGCAAGTTCCAAAGGTGCTCTGAGCTGAAAAAGCTTCTTGGATGAGAAGCAAAAAGTTCTATAATTGCCAGAAAATGGATCCCTTTCTTCTCATGTACATCATTTGTCTGAAATGGTGTAAGATTCCCTTTCTTCTCATGTACATCATTTGTCTGAAATGGTGTAAGATTCCTGCCCATGCAGGGGGTTGGACTAGAAGACCTACAAGGTCCCTTCCAACTCTGCTATTGTATTATTATTGTATCAATGGCCTTCTAGTGCGGTTCTTCTATATTAATTTCCCACCATCCCCTCTCCCCACCACTGCCTTTTACTCTCTTTCTCTCTCTTTCTTCAGAACAAATTGTGTCCTTCCGCAGTGGCTTTTAACTCATAACAATCATATTATTAGGTCTCAGATATTCTATTAAAACCAAGTTGCCTTCCTGCCCTGTAGTAAGCAATCAAACTTCTTTTGCTTGTTTCCTATCAGGAGTGGGTTGCTGGGGGTTCGCAGGGGTTCGGGAAAACCTCTAGCTAAGATTCTATGAAGGTCAGAGAACCCCCGTATCCCACTCCTTGCTGGCCACGCCTGCCCCTCCCCTCCCAGGAGTCCCCACGTGGCCCATTTTGGATGCAGGTAAGTGCAGGATCCATACGGAGGCTCAGGGAGGGCAAACAATGGGCCTACTAGAAGTTCGGGAAGGCCAGAAATGGGCTTTTCACCCTCTTGGAAGCTCAAGGAAAGCCTCCGGAGCCCGGGGAGGGCAAAAACGCCTCCCCCCTGTCATGGTGCAGGAGGTCGACTAGGCCACACCCACCATGGCCACATGCACCCAGCAGTGGTGGGTTTCAAATTTTTTAGAACCTACTCTGTAGGTGTGGCCTATTTTGTGGGTGTGGCTTGGCAGTCATGTGACAGGGTGGGAGTGGCCACCTTTTAAAATGTGGTGAAACTCATTTAACAACGCTCTTGCTTAGCAACCAAAATTTTGGACTCAATTGTGATGATAAATTCTTTCTTTCTTTCTTTCTTTCTTTCTTTCTTTCTTTCTTTCTTTCTTTCTTTCTTTCTTTCTTCCTTTCCTTTCCGTTGGGTCACTGGCAGCAGCGAACCAGATTTACTTCCAGGTACGCCGGTGGAACCCCCTCTCACCGGTTCTCTAAATTTCACCAACCGGCTCTCGCGAGTAGGTGCGAGCCTGCAGAAACCCACCACTGGCACCCAGCAACAAGATAGAGAACCTCTGGCTAAAGTTTTTGAAGCCCACCCCTACTTCCTATGGACGTAAGCATTATATTAGCCACAAAGTCCTTGCACTTTATGCATCAATGTCCTTCCTGATTTTTCATTTAACAGTTTAATTCAGGGGTAGTCCACTTTTTTAAACCTACCACCCACTTTTGCATCTGTTAGTAGTAAAATTTTCTAACCGCCCACCGGTTCCACAGTAATGGTGATTTATAAAGTAGGGAAGTCAATTAAATTAAAAAAAGGAAAGTGCTTCAAGTATCGGACAAAACCCCTACCGCCCACCATGAAAGCTGGAACGTCCACTAGTGGGCGGTAGGGACCAGGTTGACTACCACTGGTTTAATTGGTCCCATTAACTTACTCTTTCACTTATTCCCAAAAAACTTAAATTCTTATCCATTTTTTTCATCCCGAGCAAGGGATTCAGTTTGAATCCCTTCTGATGATACAAAGTATGCTTTGCATTATGCATGGCTTATGAACTTGCAGGTAATATATATATATGTGGCTGTAATTTAGAAGGGGGAAAATGGATTAGATGTTTCATTAAAAAACTTACGTTTTTAAGATTTAGGATTTAGGATTAGATGTTTGACCAAACTGTCAGGAGAAATGTCCTGATAGTTAGAACAATTCATCAATGGAACGACTTGCCTCCAGAAGTTGTGGCTGCTCCAACACTGGAAGTTTAAGAAGAGATTGCCAATGTGCTGATTATATAGCCTGAAATAGTATAGGGCCATGATGGCAAACCTATGGCACGTGTGCCAGAGGTGGCGTGCAGAGCCCTCTCTGTGGACATGAATGCCGTCACCCCAACTCAGCCAGCTGGTCGTCGGGTTTCTGAGGCATGCATGCATGCCAGCCAGCTGATTGTTGGGTTTTCAAGGCACACATGCATGCCGACCAGTTGGTCAGCAGGTTTCCAGCAATTTGGATACACACGTACCTTCCAGTTTGGGCATTCTGTGCCTAGAAGGTTCGCCATCACTGGTATAGGGTTTTCTGCTTGAGCAGGGAGTTGGATTAGAAGACCTCCAAGGTCCCTTCCCACTCTGTTAGTCTGGTGATCCTAGTATATACTGTATAGTATACTAGGAGATATATATAATACTAGCCGTTCCCGGCCACGCGTTGCTGTGGCCCAGTCTGGTTAGATGGCCAACCAATCTGTGTGTAGATCTACACCTGCACACACAAACACATACACACAACCACCGTATAACCCCCAACCTACCTACTTACTGTATTTCTCCCTCTCTCCCTCTACCTACCTACCTACCTACCTACCTACCTACCTACTGTATTTCTCCCTCTCTCTCTCTATTCCTCTACCTACCTACCTACCGTATTCCTCCCTCTCTCTCTCTCTATCCACCTACCTACCTACTGTATTTCTCCCTTTCTCTATCCCTCTACCTACCTACCTACTGCATTTCTCCCTCCCTCTCTCTATCCTTATAGCTGCCTACCTACTGTATTTCTCCTTGAATCTTATGGACAGAGTATGTCATAAGGATTTTATGACATAGTACAAAATATCATGTGGCTCACTGCTCCCTCTGTCTACATTTTTTTGTTACATCTTTTACATTTATGTTGCGTGTACCTGGCACAGGTGTGACATCTACACTATATATATGTGTGTGTATAGATAATTGTTTTCACAACTTCCTGTTAGGGCCCCATTAAGGGAGGAGACATACTGTTTCCCTCTCTGCCTTTCGGCTCATCACCAGAGACCATCTAGACAGAGAACCATGAAATTACGTTGTGTAAATTTTTTTAGATATGTGTGTTAGTTTTATGAGCTGATCAATAAATTTAAATATGAGAGACCAAGATAGATCTATTTTGAGCTTATTAGCTCTCATCAGTTGGCCACACCCCACTGGGATTCGAACCGGGGCTGCAATGCATCCAAGGCAGAAGCCTAGCAATACAGCCTAATGGGCTCTACCCATTGCATCAGCTAAGACAGGAGTATTTAGTATAGATAATTGTTTTCACAACTTCCTGTTAGGGCCCCATTAAGGGAGGAGACATACTGTTTCCCTCTCTGCCTTTCGGCTCATCACCAGAGACACAACGTAATTTCATGGTTCTCTGTCTAGATGGTCTCTGGTGATGAGCCGAACCCCTTATATATATTATATATATAATTGGTGCCGTATTTGTAAGAAATGTTGTCTTGCAGTACTTTCAGAGATTACCTGTTTTGAACAAACTCATAGTTACATTTTTATTTATATAGATGTATATAGACTTTGTGATGTTGTCCCTGATCAAACATTGTCTATATAACCTTACAAACAAATAAAATGGTAATGTAAATATGTGAACATATGTGAAATGGTCTTATGCTAAAACAGGATGAGACCCAGCTGAGGTCCTTTGTAGATCTGCTACATGGGGTCCTTTATCTGAAGACATTTGGAATTAAATCAGGGATATTCAGCACATCCCGGTACTACAGTGATACTGCAACATGCATTGGCATTTATGCAATACAGTTGTCCTCTGGGTCAGCAGGTGCTTCAGCAGTGACCTTTAACAAAATTCTAACCACTGATCCAGCCCAGCCAGATCAAGAAGAGGTACAAAACCGCTTGTAAAAACCAGAGTTAATTGACTGATCACACCAATACCATAATGAAACATTACTAAGCTCCATGATAACCAATGTTCTTTCACAGGATAATTATAGGAAGGAAAATGTGACTCCACTTTGTTGTGTGTCTTATCAGGATATTTGGATTATGTTTTAAACTGAATTATAATTCATTCACTCTGGGAAACATAGGTATTTTTATAAGAGTTCTGAGAGTTTGCCTTCTTGAGAGTAGAGTTTTTCCAGAAATATGATGCTACATTTCCTTTCCAAAAAGATGCAGCCACTAAAATTTGGGAAGTCTGAAAAGATAATCTGGGTTTATATCAATTTATATCCCGCCCTGGGTCCTTTTTGGAGAAGGGTGGGATATAAATTGAATTAAATAAATAAATAAATAAATAAATAAATAAATAAATAAATAAATAAATAAATAAATAAATAAATAAATAAATAAAATAATCGTCTTCTTACTTTATACGTTTTCTTTTTTCTGTTAGTAGTTTAGGATGGGAAGATTAAAGGTTGTTTTATCATAATTGTTGTTGGTTACACTGTCAGCCCCCAGGCATTTCGCCTCCGCTGAAAGGACCCTAGCTGTTTGCCCTGGGCAATGGGACCCAGCCTCTTTAGTCCCAGAACCTTCGTCACGGGCCATTCAGAGAAATACTGCTTACCCCAGCCTTTTGGGCTCAAGAGACAGTTGGCTGCCAGCCAATCGGAGGAAGGGAAGGGAGAATGAGAGAGAGGGAGGGAGGAAGTGCTCCATGTCAAGTTTCCTTTCTGGGGTTTGTTTCTTCACCCAGTCACATCAGTGCAAGCTAGAAAACCATTTCCACACCACCACCACCCCGAAATGTGACAGGACAACAAAAGGGCCACAGGAAAGTTAAACACAACTGGGTTGTAAAAGCCTTTGGATTTCACCAACAGCTCTGCCCCTCCACACTCCAACCTAGTTATATTTAACTTTCCTGTGGCCCTTCTGTTGTCCTGTCACATTTTGGAGGTGGGGAGGAACCAAAGGCTTCTCAAGCAAGTGTTTCCAGCAGTGGGGAATGCAACCTCCACACCCCAACCCAGTTGTGTTTAACTTCCCCGTGGCCCTTGTGTTGTCCTGTCACATTTGGGGGGGGGCAGGAGGAGTGCAAAAGGCTTTTTAGCTTGGACCGAGGCGACTGGGTGGAAAAACAAACTCCAGAGAGGAAACTCAACATGGAACACTTTCTCCCTCCCTCTCTCTCTCATTCTCCCTTCCCTCGCTCTGATTGGCTGGCGGCCAACTGTCTCTTGAGCCCAAAAGGCTAGGGTAAGCAGTATTTCTCTGAATGGCCTGTGACGAAGGTTCTGGGACTAAAGTGGCTGGATCCCATTGCCCAGGGCAAACAGCTAGGGTCCTTTCAATGGAGGCGAAATGGTAGGGGTCAATGCCTGGGGATGGAACCCTGGCAGCGAACAAGAGGTGTCAAAAGGTACGAGGAGAATAGTCCCATTTCACTTGCCAAGGACCTGGGATAGGCAGATGTTGTTCTTTGATGATGTTAAAGGCATCGTCACAGGATGTATGTGTCAAGTAGAGTTTCCTTTTACAATTGACAAATAATGATTTTGTCAATGTTGATGGTGTTCAAATGGCCTCCGTATATTTTGGGATTGCACACAAGTTGCCTATTATTATTGGTATTATCTTTGCTTTCTTTTGCCAGTCGTTCTATTTGCAATCTTTATATTTTATTATTTTTTCCAGTTCTTTCTCTTCTGTTCTGCAGTCTCCAGGTATTGCAATGTCTACTGTCCAGACTTTTTTGTCTTTCTTAAGCCTGCTAAGGCTGGAGTGATATGTGCCAGGTTTGAATTCTATCTGTTTGAATTCTAAAGTCCTTTAGCTTCTTAATTTTCTATTACTTGTCTATTTGTGGTCCCACCAGTTCTTGCATGCAGACAAAGGATGTTTCTAGCAGATATTCCAATGCACCGCTGTTGCTAATTTGTCATGCCATTGCTTGTAGTCAGTCTGGGAAACTAACTAGGTGGTCTATTCCTTCTTCAATTTCTTTGCAGAGGTGGCATTTGCTGTTGGTTCCTATCTTCTCATTTCTGGCTTTGTTTGCCTTTGTTCTTCAGTTATTAATATTTTGTTTGCAACACACACACACACACACACACACACACACCTTACAGCATATTGCAATGTAGATATGAAAGCCAGCGCAAAGTGTTAGAAAGTTAGAGTTAAACTGAAGCTACTAAATTTAAACCTTCAACCAGGTATGTATGTCTATGGAGATTTTCAGTCATCCAAGTCATAGTTGTTCCAAGGTGCTTTTTTCAAGAGGCAACTGGACATTCTGCTTTTTCTTTGAAGATGGTTGGCTTCTCATCCAAGAAGCTTCAGAGCTGAAGAATCTTCTTGGATGAGAAGCAAAACGTTGTCAAAGAAAAATCAGGTGTGATAGAGTGAAACTGGGATACCTTGTGTATCCCTGTGAGAAAAGGTAGTAATTTAAAAAGTGAAACGTTTCCACCCCTTCTTATTTGAGTAGTATTGTGCAGAGAGAACAAACTGTGTTAATAAAACTCAGGTCTAAAACTCTGAACCACATCATACATTAGAACAAGAAGCAACATTAACTTTTCACTGTAAATTATGCCTGCTATTATAATTTATCTATTCAGATCAAACACCCTCTAGTGTTATTTCCACAAGATCTGGTTGCAGTGATTTGGCTGGCATCAAATAAAATCAAACATGATTTAGCAATGAATAAATCATCCCAGGAAGCTGGGGAGAGAAACAAATCCTCACAGATGCTAATGTAATGGCTGTTGCCTTTCCTCCCACACTTGGTCTACAGGTTAACATATGTTTTCTTTTATGCAACCATTTGCAATACAGGTGGGCTGCTGCATTTTTTTGAAGGAGTGTTACTATTCTGAAGTGCTCTGTCCAAAACACAATTCCACACATGCCATCCAAACCACCAAAGATGAGTCAGACAATCAATCAGGGCCACAATAATTACTGTGCACATTTTCATACAAAAGTGCAGAATATTTATCATTAGCCACCAACTCAGCAAAAGCGGTGCGCCAGAAATCTTCAAAGCTGAAGGGTCTTTAATGGTGAGGAATGAATAATTTTTCAAAGGCTGAAATCTATATCTGAATCAGATCAAATATCAAAGACCGGAGAACCCAACTTTTAAAAGCATGTGGGTGTGGGGTTTTTTTTATGCTTTGGGGTAAATTGCAGAGCCATTTGGGGATATATCTGAAGGAATTTCAATAAAGCAACATATAATCAATGAAGCCTGACATATGTTCTAAGCAATCTGAATTAATGTTGATCATATGTATTGGGACAGATCTTTGAAAAGCATGAAAAAATGAAAGGGAGGAAGGAAGGAAATTAAATAGCCCAAATAATTCACCATGTTTTATGCTTTTTTCTGGGACTATTGAAAACTACCTCTCATTTTCAGTGATTTATAGTACTTACAAATATGTAAGCTCCATAATACTCTACTTTGGGACATATGGAATCTCCACCCATTCCAGAAATAAATTAGATTAGAGTGCTCAATCCTTTATTCAATTCAACACTGCAAGTTAAACTTACCTGCTGCAATAAAAGCAGGAAATGAATCATCTTTGTGTAAAATGCTTGAATAGTACTATACCAGCATAATGGGCTGCAAAAATATGGACATAAATGATAATGAAAATGATATTTCCTGCCAACTCACCGACACACAGAGTTTTGTACCCCAATTTTGCTATATGCCTGCTATTGCATTTTGATTGTTAATTTTGATTTCTCCCCAAAAATATAGCATTTGGTCTCTATTTCAAGAAATAAAAATAATGGGAACCAAGAGTAGTTCAGATAAAACCAGTTAAGAGAGAATTAGAATCAACTAGGTCAAAATTTGTTCATAAACCCTGCAGTAAACTCTTGCCTTTTTTTTCTTAAAATACCAAAGCATATTAATAGAAAATAACTTTAGTACTATTTAAAATAAACCAGATTAGGAATATATAAGCAAGTTCCCAGGCATATGCTTTCCTGACAAATACATTACTCTTTTGCACTGAAGATGTGTGGAGATAAACAAATAGAACATGGAACAAAGTATTATATACTCTTCCATTTTGAAGAGCAGCTAACACACTGTTTAGGTACACACTTTATGCAGTGGTGGGAATCAAAAAAGTTTACTACTGGTTCTGTGGGTGTGGCTTTGTGGGCATGGCAGAGGAAGGATACTGCAAAATCCCCATTCCCTCCCCACCCCACTAACCTGCTTTCCAGCTCCGTTCTCCTGTTCAGGGCAACAAAAGAAGATTAGTTGGGGAGATCGCTTCCGGCTTCCGGACAATACGGACGTGTTTTCTGACACGTCCGCCGCTTGGTTCTTTTGGTGAGCGCCTTTGGGGGCAGGGGGCTCCTGTAGAGAGCCCCCACCATACGGGCATCTGTGGGAGGCCCCCACCCAGACAGCAGTCGGGGGGGCATGCCCATCTCGCTCAAGGAGCTGAAAGACAGAATGCGGGGGGAAGAGTCCTCTCTCCGAAGGAGTGCTGGAACAACGAAAGTTTGGAGAACGGGCTGAAACGCCAGAGTTGGAGGACCGCACTGAGACTCTGGACAGCTGCGCGGACTGTGAGTTACTGACTTTAATGCACTCAACTCTTTGAAAAGAAGAATAGAGGGGGGAGTTGCCAGAAACCCCCCCTTGGAATTAAGCGGCATTTTAAAATGTTCCCCGGGATCGGGGAGGAGAAAGTGAAACATCCAAATTAACATAAAGAAAGGGAAATGTATTACCATATATGGAGTTGCTAAAGAAACTTTGTATCCAAGCCTCGCTACAGTTAAAATGAAACTTTCGCTGATTCTTCACTGCCGCTAACAGGGCGGAAAAATGGTGCTTCTTTGTTCCCAGCAGTAAACATTCTTTGACTTGAGAACATTTCTTCACCTTTACGAGATCAAAGCCACCCAAGCGGCTCTCGGTATTTCTCCCATTGCGAGCCTTTTTTTTTTTTAGATGGATTGGATGATACAATTGTTTCTCTGGATTTTAAACAGTACAAAATTTTGAACTTTGATATAGACTTTTCCTTCTCTCGGACTTCACTGACTGTCTGCCCTTCGATGCCATCTTTTGTCATAAGAACTTAAAACTTTAACAATGGCAGCGAAAAAGCCTCCAATGGGGAAATCACTCTCCGCTCCACCTTCTACAAAGGCCAGTCCATCCCTACAGCAGGCAAAAATTTCTACAATGCTCCAGAAAGAAACATCAGGAGAGGACACTCCACTAACAATAGAGGAGATGCTGCAAAGCATAATGAAGGAAATAAGAGAGATCCGGAAAGACAATATAAGCACAAAATTGGAATTACTGGAGGCACAAAGAGCTATAACAGAAAATAAACAAAAAATTGATGGTTTGGAGGGAGGGGCAGTTGAGATGAGGGAAGAGATGAAGGAATTTCAGAAAGATATTACAGATATTACTGGTCATATGTCAAGAATCGATTTTGAAAAAATGTCTTTTTTTTTAAGGTTTCAAAACGTCCCAGAGTCAGACTCTGAGAATTTAAAAGATTTAATGAGCATGATTTTAGCAGAATATACTAAAAAGAATAAAGAACATATTTGGGGGGGATATAGACCTGATTTATAGAATCAATTCAGCATATGCCAGAATAAATAATGTACCCAGAGAGATTCATATTAAATTTGTAAAAAGGTCAACAAGGGATGAGATTCTGAGAGCACAGAGGGGAGGACCTTTGATATATCAACGAAAAGAGATTGCCATATTGAAACAGATCCCTAAAAAAATTCGAGAAATATGAAGGAAATATTCCTTCTTATCAAAAAAATTATATAAAAAAGGGGTGTGGTTCAAATGGTTAATGCCAGAGGGAATGTTGGTGTTCTGGGAGGGAGGCAGAGCTAGAATTAAAACAGTATAAGAGGCGGAGGCCTTTCTTAAAAAACACACCTCAACCCTGGAAGATGAAGATGTGGGAACGGGAGGGGCCATGGCTCCGCCCACCGGCGGTAAGGAAGAAGAAGAAACAATAGCAAAGAGGCTAAGATCACAAAAATGATTTTTTTATTTGTATTGTAACTCCTACATGGATGTTAACACGAACAAATGATTGAATGCATGGAATTTATGATATGAAATGTATGTATTTCTTTCCACCTTTTATTGAAATTATTTTGTATGAAGTCTCGGAGGAGGTTACCAACCCTGACATGGAAGCTCTAAAATATTTGTTAAATACCCTACATACCCCTTTCCTATTATAAAATTGTAAAATCAATAAAAATTGTTATACGAAAAAAAAGATTAGTTGGGAGGCTGGGAGGCAGCGGGGGTGGGACAAGCCTATTTGCCAGTTTTCTGAACTATTCAAAATTTCCGTTGCCAGTTCTCCAGAACCTGTCAGAACAGGCTGAATAGCACCTCTGACTTTATGCAACTGTAAACGTGATAGGGGGAGAAGTGTACTTTCAGGTTTGAAAAACTGAATTAAACTATCAACCTGTGGGAAAGAAAAATGTCTACAATTTTCTCTTCTAGATGTTGATGAACTTCACAGCATTCTTCACCATTCCACATGCTGACAGGCTTCTGGAAGCGGTAATTCAGTAGCACCAGTACTTTCCCCACTATTAACCAACTTCTCCAATATTAAGGAACTATTTATCTAGGAATCTAAAGTCCTCCACAGATTAATCAGTTGACATTAGAGTAAGATTGCCAACCCAGCATTGAAGAGTTCAAGACAACTCTAAGAACTCCACTGTGGTCAGGGTGCTCTGTTGTTCTGAAAAGGATCTTCTCTTAAATTTGTTTCATTGACCAAAACCTTCTTCAGTTATGATGATCCTGAAAATCAGATATTTGTCCTATGTATTTAAGCCAATATTATACTTTGAATAGTGGGTTCGGTTTACATCCGATGACAACTTGTACATAATCCTGAACCTGGAACTTCAGTTCCAAAAGGGTTCTTGTAAAGGGTTTCTTATTTCCTCAAACATGGATTTCAGGAGACTGGTGAGAATCTCTTCCTAAAGATCCTCAGAAGAAACTTTCATTCATCTGCTGTTTATTATACTTTAAAGGTACGCAAACAAAAGTGTGTGAATGAGTGAGAGCAAAGGATTTTTTTTTAGGCTGAAGAGAGACCTCAAGATGTGGGAAAGTTGCCTATTGCTTATGTTATTTTTACACCCACTTTTGAATGCTTTGAGGCTACATTTCCCTTGAGTTATTACAGATATTGCCACCCACCTCAGTTCTTCCTGCCTCTGCCCTAACAGAACCTCTTTGTTTTTTTATCTAATCAAATTCAGAGCCTGTGCTATAGTTGGCTCTTTTGTCTGTTCAAAGTAGCTATATTTCTGATTTCCCAGGCTTCAGAAGGACTAAAAATAACCAAGCAAGACTCTGCAAGGGATGGCTGAATCCTCTGCCAGCATTTTGAAGCAAGTTTATTAGAAGGAATAAAAGATGGGAGCAGACAAGCTTTGATGCTGGCATGGTGAGGAAACAGGCTTGAGATGATGGCAAGAAGGGAGATGGTTCTTTTTTTGCAGGCAAGTAATTTTCTATTGAGTGACATTAAACAATTTACTTTAAAGCACTATGTTATATATATGGCTTAGGCCCAGGGTACTTGCGAGACCACCTACTGCCACCGGTAGCCTCCCACTGTCCAGTACGATCCCACAAAGTTGGCCTCCTCAGGGTGCCGTCAGCCAGACAGTGTCGGCTGGCGACCCCCAGGGGGAGAGCCTTCTCTGTGAGAGCACCTTCCCTTTGGAATGAGCTCCCCCCGGAGCTTCGCATAATTCCTGACCTCCCGTCCTTCCTGCGCGCCCTAAAAAGCTGGCTTTTTCAGCAAGCAGGCCTGGCCTGAATAAAATAACTTATTAATTTTAATTCCAAATTTATTTTATTATATATTATAATGTGTAAATTGTTAATTAATTTATTGCTTATTGCTTATTGGATTCTTTATTTAATCTCTTTTTAACTTTTGTACTATGTGTTTCTTATGTTGTACGCCGCCCTGAGTCCTTTGGGAGAAGGGCGTTATATAAATCCAATAAATCCTAAATCCTAACCCTTATATTCAATGGAACTCTTTCTCAGTCATAGCCTAGTCATCCCTCAAATAAATTGTGTGTAACAGCCCATGAATTTCACCTTTTGAGCATTTGGAGGCTGACTCTTGCTCCCAATGGGCTGGTTTGACATGAGATTTGCTAGGCAGCGCAACACAAAGAAACCTCAGAGAACCTCACCATGCTTTGATGAACCAGAGCCATGATGGCGAACCTATTGCACGAGTGCCACAGGTGGCACGCGAAGCCATTTCTGAGGGCACGCGAGGCGTTGCCCTATCAGCTCCAGCGCACATGAGCATGCTGGCCAACTGATTTTGGGCTTGGTTTTCAGCCATTTTTTGCCCGCCTGAGAGAGAAAAATGGCCCAACAGGCAACCCGAAAGTCCATTCCTGAACTTCCGGTTTGTGTGTTGGGCCTTTTTTCACCCTCCCCACACTCCTAGAAAGCTTCTGAAGCCTTGGGAGGGCAAAAAATGAACCTACCGGGCCCACCGGAAGTCAGAAAATGGGCTGTTTCCGGCCTCTGGGGGAGGCCATTTTTGCCCTCCCCAGGCTCCAAAAAAGCCGGGTGTGCATGCGCTGGACAGTAGGGTGTGTCACACATGTATTCTCAGGGAGCACAGCATGGGAGGCATTAAATTATGGCAGTGGGCACACGAGCGTGGACAATAGCGTGAGTGTGTGTGCTTTAGGCACCCGAGGCGAAAAAGGTTCGCCATCACTGAACTAGAGCAAATAGCTAACATCTCCAGAATGCACAAGTTGGGGATCCAAGAAAATATCATGCTCCACGTGTGCTTTCATCCAGGAGTGATGTGGGGATTAAAATTATGCCTCTGCACAAGCAAAGCAAGGCTCCATCCGTGCATGCACAGGATTCAGGCAGTCTATGGAAAAACTGCCCTTCACAAAGCCAGTCGCAAAGCTGGTGCCCAAAAGGTTGGGGGGCACTGCAGTAGAGGATTACTAGGTTGAAATGCTATAACAATTATCAATTGGATAATTGGCCACACTTGGAATACTGCATACAGTTTTGGTCGCCACGATGTAGAAAAGACGTGGAGACTCTGGAAAGAGTGCAGAGAAGAACAACCAAGATGATTAGGGGACTGGAGACTAAAACATATGAAGAACGGTTGCAGGAGCTGGGTATGTCTAGTTTGATGAAGAGGAGGGGAGACATGATAGCAGTGTTCCGATATCTCAGAGGGTGCCACAAAGAAGAGGGCGTCAAACTATTCTGCAAGGCACCTGGGGGCAGGACAAGAAGCAATGGGTGGAAACTAATCAAGGAGAGAAGCAACTTAGAACTAAGGAGAAATTTCCTGACAGTTAGAACAATTAACCTCTGGAACAGCTTGCCTCCAGAAGTTGTGAATGCCCCAACCCTGAAAGTCTTTAAAAAGATGTTAGATAGCCATTTGTCTGAAATGGTATAAGGTTCCTGCCCACGCAGGGGGTTGGACTAGAAGACCTACAAGGTCCCTTCCAACTCTGCTATTGTATTGTATTGTATTTAAATACCCTTGGAAAATTAAGAAACAATCTTTGTTCCTTGTAGTGCCTTTCTCTTTTTAGGTAACTAGAGTTTCCAAAAAAACCCAACCCTGGTATTCTTCATCTTTTAATTTTGGAATGTTCTGAATATACCAATAATGCTGCTTGGGCATAGAGATCAATATTTACAACTATTAATGCTACTTTTCTCTGTATATATTTGAAAAACATACATAAAAGTCTGAAAATTTAACTAAATCCAGGAGCAAAATATTTGTACCAGGCTAATCTCAGTACAGATGGGTCAATGATTGAATAGCCACCTGTCCTGGAATAGTTTGAGAGCTGACTGTCTTCTTATATAGTAGGGAAGAGATGTGATGTTAGTTTGTTCTAACAGGTCTTACATGGTGTGTTTCTATTTGGGATAAAAGCTCCTTTGACCCTATGTTATTACCTTCAACTATGAAAGTCAGAGTTAAGCTGCATCAATAAAATTGATAGAATTTCCATATTCTTCACTCTGTTTATATTAAAAAATGTCTTCCAGAAAACTAATGAAAATTCTGAGCTCTGAACAACTTGACCATGTGTGCTAAGCAATTCTCCTCCTCCTCCTCCTTTTTGCTATGTGTGTATATGTGTTATGTGTGTGTCCGTGTGTCCGTGTGTGTGCGTGCAGCTGCAGTGTGTTATTTTTACTGCACAGTCATGTAAGGAAGTTCTGGCGTTGGCTATGAATAGAGATTGTCATTTAAGGAAAAATCTCAATTTACTGCTATTTGTTTGCTTTTCGCTTTGTATAAAGTTTCTAATGTTAAAAAAAAAGTCACTTTGAAAATGGCCAACAATTTATTATCATAATCTCTTTTTTCCCATGTTGGCAAATCCAGTCCTGAAATACTGAAATCTAATCAACTGCCTTAATCTAACACATACTGTTCCTAATCTCCCACAGTTATAAAGTATCCTCATTTATATTGAAAAAGTTTTATTGGTTTTACAGTTTTTCAATAGGATAGGGTAAGGGATACAAAGAAATTTTGAGAGCATTCACGTCAAAGTCGTCGGCCCTACCGGGACATCAAAATAGATCATTAATAAAAAACATTTTCCATACACTACAAAGTAAAAGCAAGTACATATTTCTAAGTTCTCAGTTCTATGCTGTCAGTCATTTACAAAAATCCAGATGCACATGTTATATTATACAATATTATTCAAAAAATCAAGGCAAAGTTATTTTTTAGATCTAAGTCTCTTGGCAATTGTATCTTCTATCTCTCCTTCCAGGCCCCCAGCGGGCGGGGCCGTGGCCCCCCCTGCCCCTTCCCCCAGGACAGAGGAATGTTTTTTAAAAAAGGCTTCCGCCTCAGCAACTGTTTTAATCCTCACTCTTCCTCCTTCCCAGAACACCAGCATCCCTTCGGGCATCACCCACCTAAACCAGATCCCGTGGTCAAACAATTTTTTGGACAAGAAGGAAAATTTCCTTTTTGCTTCTCTAATCTTTCTTGGGATCTGCTTTAGGATAGCAACCTCCTTTTGTTGGTAAATTAACGGACCTCCTCTTTGCACTTTCAAGATTTCCTCTCTGGTTGACCTTCTAACAAATTTAACATGTATCTCTCTGGGTACTTCATTTATCCTGGCATATGCAGAGTTTATTCTGTAGGCTAGGTCAATGTCCCCCCTGATCTCATCCTTAGGTTTATGTAAATAGTCTGCTATAATTGTGCTCATGAGTTCAGGGAGACATTCACCAGTTTCCTCAGAAACATTCTGAAATCTCAAAAAATATGTCATCCTTTCCATATCAATCCTAGACACATGCCCATTTATTTCCACAACCTCATTAGTAACATTTTTAATCTCTCCCTTAGCCCCCGCCAGCCCCCCTTCCAGTTCTTCATTCTTCTGTGTGTTCTCCAGCACTTGTTTCCGTGTGTCCAATAATTCCTTTTTAAAGTTGATATTTTCTGCCCTCTGGGCCTTGATTTCTTGTACCAAAGTTTGTATAACAGATTCAAGAGAGGCCATCCTTAATTCTAAGCTTGCCAGTGCTGATTCTTGTGCCATGGTTAGCTGTTAAAGTCAGTGCCACTAAAATGGCGTTTTTTGGGTGGGGCTGTTGAGGCAAGTCAGGAGCCAAAAGTTCAGTTCAGGGTTGTAAAGTTCAGGAACCAAGAGAGAAACAATTTTCCAAGTCAATAAGTATAATAACGAAGGCACTCCAGAAAAGAAATCACAAATCCAAAAAAAAATTCTTCTTTAGTAACCAGAGGGAGTCCAAATCACAAAGAGACGCTGGAAATTTTCCATAAGTAAAATAGTCATTCAGGGACAAAGAGAAGCCATTTTCACCGCCCAGACTCAGAGCCAGGAGAGAGTGGTAAAAAAAAATGTTTCAAATCAGCCAGACCTAGATACATTGTTTCAAAGACAAACCGCAGACCACTTTCCCTTGTTTCAAACAGTCCAGATTAAAGATATCCGCTTCCTCGCAGCGAGGAGCCATTCTTAAGTGCCGCTTTAGTCCGAGGGGGGGTTTAACAAGCAGACACCCCCCTCCAAGTTCTTTCAGCCCAGGCTGACAGCAGGAAAAAAAAATGTTTAAAACCACTCACTTTCACCCTCACAGCCGAAGCCCCGGGAAGCCTTCCGACTCAGACGGCCAGCTCTCTTCATATTTTCAGAACGATGCCGCCCGCCATTGGCGAAAGGGAAACCCCCCGCAGCATGTCCTCCTCCACCTAAGCCGAAGACAAGGGTCGCTTCCCAGCTGCCGCTGGGGGAGGACGACCCAGGCAAGCCAGCTTTACGGGAGACCCCCAAAAACGGGGCGTCTCGCCCCCGTGGGGGGTCAGGAAAAGAAACAAAGCGGCGAGCGAGCCCTAGGCTCGCCCGTCGCCGCTGGAGCCGGAACCGGAAGTCCTAAAGTATCCTCATTTAGACTGAATGCAATTCTGATGATTTTTTTTTAAAGCATAAGGTGTTTTTTTATGAAGTATCAAGGCATTGCTACCATATTCAAAAATAAAATACATTGCTTAATAAATCTAAAAGAAAATATGCAAGAATATGAATATTTAAAACATCAGTTCAGAGTATTTCTTTGTCTCATTAGTAGCTACATTAGATCATCAGTTTAACCGTTGCTTTTAATTTATTCTAGCCATCATAAACCTATGAAATATGGAAGACTAAATATTTTATTATGACGTACTTTATTATGATATTTTGTTGGTAGCATTCTTGTGGTTGGTGCTTATGGTTTCTCTACTAACCCAGCCATTTTGGATAAGCTCCCTACTCTACAACAGACAGGGAGTTCCAGGGGGGGCTTGGCAAACTGAAGACACCTCCACGAAAATGGAGCCCACAACAAAGGCAAAGACCAAAGAACCAGTTAGTCGACCAGAACTTCTCTGGATAAGGAGAGGACAGAAGATGCGCCAGATGGCTGATTTTCACAAGGAGCCTTCTGCAGGTTTGAGCACCAAGAGACAAAAGAATTACAGTACCACCTTGCTCAAAATTGTAGCAGAGCCTTTTAAAAGATGCTAAGTTTGCAAGCTTCACTTTCTAATCACTTTTGGAAATTGCCTGTTAACCATCTTAATGCTATAAGAGATTTTCGAAATCACAAATTTGAAAAATCACTGGGTGAGTTCAGCTTCCACACAGAAAAAAAGGAAAACTAATTACAAGCTTAATAACTTAAAGAATTTCAAATAAATAGCAGAAAGCTAAATAAGATTTTGATTTAAGGAAGTTACAAACAAATTAAGGGGCTAGTTAAATTAGGAATATTGGCTTTTACTATAAAATTTTGGAATGAACTATATAGAAATAGCTTCTCATGGGAACCAGAGTTACTCTGGCTGTCTTGGCTCCTAACAAAAATAAGCAACTTTAGGATTTTAGAAACTGACACTAGAGGGGACTAACAATTCTAAATAGTAAGAAAAACAACAACACTGGAACTATTAAAGACCTTCTTTAAAAAGCTGAACCATAAATTAATAGCTACAATATCAATAGTGTCAATAATGTGTCTGATTCCACAGATCGATTACATCCAAAAGTTGTCAATGAAGGAATGATGGAAGCAAATTTTGCTGACAAGACAGAAAAAGTGAAACTATAAAGGATAGACCAGAATGATCTGGAAAAGGATGCTTTATTGGGTATATGAAAGAAACTGGATGAAGTTTTATCAATTAAAGAGAAAATACAAATGACAAACCAAGGGGCCTGAAAAATGTTTTACTGGCTTTACAAAAAGTGGATGTTTCATGGAATTTCTTATAAAGGAAGGTTTGTAATCTTACAGGGGATGAAGTAGTACTAAATGTGGCTCTTCTTGTAAGGATGGTTTGAAATCACTTCTTTAAATACTTATTTTCTTTTTATATTAATTTCTTTCTTTTTTCATGCAATTTTTATTATTTCTTACTACACTTTTTGCTTTAAGTTTAGTTTGTATTAGTTTTTATACTGTATGCTGCCCAGTCATTTATCACGAGATGGGAGGTTATATAAATTTAATTAATCAATCAATCAATCTATCAAAATTGTTTTTTTTTAAATATCCAAGTATGTTAATCAGCTAAATGAGAGGCATTTGTATAACATTCTGGAAAAGGATAAGAATTGTTGTCTGAATGAAACAATTTATAGTGAGCTCTTGCATTCAAGCTTTACTATTTTTTTTAAAAAAAAACCAATTTAATAGTTGCTCCATATTTCTTGTATTGAGTATGAATGAATAAGATAATAGGCTGCTCCTGAACTTTCTACTCTTTATTCTGCACAGAGGACAATAAAGTTGTATAGGCAGATTCCTTGTCACTTTTATGTTATTTATTTGCCCTGGATCAATCTATTTTTTTAATATAGTCAATATGTAGCATATATTAAAAGTATATGAGTTTCTTTCAGTGTAATCTAATTAATGCAAAGACTCATGGAAGCGCAGATTCACATCTGGCAGTTTGGCTAATGCCTCTTTGAATATGGCTCAAACTTGGACCGTATTATATAAAAATCATATTTTGCCCTTTGATTCTACATATGTTCCTCTTATTTTAAAAAAAACCCTACTAATCTGTATACTTTAATAAGTAAAACTGGGAACCAGTGTAAACCTTAACAATTAGACAAAGGAAATGAAAAAAAAATCTTCAAGACCAAGTGTAGTTTGATTAGTTGATAAATGTCTTGATATTTTCATACTCAGAAACATAAATAAGGACTTGTTTTCTTCAGCAAAATTGTTTTACTTAACAGTGAGTAGTGCAGAATTCCTAAAGCCAAATGATCCTCATATATATAACAAGTACTTTGCCTGGTAACATGCATACCCTGCTTTTGTCCTGAACATAGTTGAAAGCTGATGTGACCAAGGAAGTTGGGATGTTTATTTTCTTTGCACTGAAATTCTGCAAAAGTGTTAAAACATATTCATAAAAAAGTGGAGACCCCTCAAGCTTAACTCCTAGTGAGTATATGGGCATATTGGTATTGGCAACAATATGGAAATGGTTTTTCATTCTCTTCTTGTGGGATGTTTTGTTGACTTCCCAAAGTAGTCTTCAACATTGAGAGTGTCTGTTGATCTTCCATCCAAATATTAGCCAAATCTGATCCTTATTTTTTTTTTTAAATCAAAATTAGTCATATTTGACCAGGTGCTGCCACCACTTGTTCTGCTCAGTAATAAAACATCAAAAGATCAAGAGATTTAACTAAAAGATTGGGAGTGTACTGGCAACAGATGGTTATTCTCCTTGGGATCCCCCCCCCCTCTCACACACACACACGCACACACGTTCACACACTTTCATTTTATTATCCACCATAAGCCAGGACAATACAGGGTAGGCATGAACAAGAAAAATCAGTTATTTTCCATATATCTAGTTCCCGTAACCTGTTCAGAATATTTTTTACATTTTGGCACACTTAATAGTTCAGGTGCTAAAGAGTCCAACAGGCAAAATATCTATAAGAAGCCTATTTTAAAAGGCATTTCTGAAGCTCCAGAATATAACCAAAGGGGGAAATATCTACATAGAAATGGCAGATGCATAAATAGGAATTTTTTCATAGTAGCCTATATGCAGAGTTCTACATTCTCCTTTACTGATAATTTTATTTATTTTTATTTTTTATTTTATTAAATTTATACCCCGCCCTTCTCCTTGTTAGGACCCAGGGCGGCGCACAGGCATTATATAAAACCATAAATACAATATACATCTATTAAAAATATATTAAATTAACTCACCCATGCTAAAACCCGTTATTAAAACCGTAGCCAAATTATAATTTATATAATTTATATTTAAAAACCCACACCATCTGCATCAAGCTTGGAAACAAACAAGATATCCATACATTAGCTTTAATCTTTTCCTCTCGCTTGCTGCTTAAGTGTATGCTCCTGTTTGTTGCAAGAAATGAATCCCTAATGTACATACTAAGAGCCTTTGCCTGTGGCGAAGCTAAAGTTTTAACCATCCATCAGCAGAAAACGATACCAGTATGAAAAATGCTTCTCCACCGCTGATCCCTATCTTGCCTTTATGGTCTTCTACTTTGACTCATTGCCAGTGGTGCTGTCCTGATTTTGCTTGTGCAGTGAATGATAAACAGCAGCTGGTTGATTCTTCCAGTATTGCTGACCTCCTTGTTCTGAACATCAAACGTGGCACTGCAGGAGGAACGGTTGCAGATCTGGCTATAAGACTTTGCCTATCTTCTCTAGCTTCCTTCCTGTCCTTTTCTTCCTGTATCCCATTTTATAGGTGCCCAAAGGGAGTACAGTAAGCAAAACAAAAACAAAAGCTCAAAAGATTGGAGTTGCAAAGGGAGCTGAATCACAAGCAACCATTCTGAATATGATGTCCTTCCCTTTTCTTTTTGTTCCTTTAGAGGAGTGACCACTTCCAGTTGAAGTATTACTTCATGAAGTAAGGGGAGAGAGTTCTATTATTCAGGCCTGTTCTACTATTTCAAACTTTGGCAAGTAAGCTCCTTAAGGAAACAATAGGAAAATTGCCATAGGTAAGAACATTCAGGAATCAGTCAGAAGAGAGCCTGAAACATTAGCCTGAAACAGTCCATAAGCAGCAGTAGCTTTCTGATTTTACCTACCACTAACCACTCCCTAAGTTCTATGAAATACAATACAATACAATACAATACAATACAATACAATACAATACAATACAATACAATACCAGAGTTGGAAGGGACCTTGTGGGTCTTCTAGTCCAACCCCCTGCGTAGGCAGGAACCTTATACCATTTCAGACAAATGGCTATCCAACATCTTCTTAAAGACTTCCAGGGTTGGGGCATTCACAACTTCTGGAGGCAAGCTGTTCCACTGATTAATTGTTCTAACTGTCAGGAAATTTCTCCTTAGTTCTAAGTTGCTTCTCTCCTTGATTAGTTTCCACCCATTGCTTCTTATCCTGCGACCAGGTGCCTTGGAGAATAGTTTGACTCCCTCTTCTTTGTGGCACCCTCTGAGATATTGGAACACTGCTATCATGTCTCCCCTGGTCCTTCTTTTCATTAAACTAGACATACCCAGTTCCTGCAACCGTTTTTCATATGTTTTAGCTTCCAGTCCCCTAATCATCTTGGTTGCTCTTCTCTGCACGCTTTCCAGAGTCTCCACGTCTTTTCTACATCGTGGCGACCAAAACTGTATGCAGTATTCTAAGTGTGGCCTTACCAAGGCATTATAAAGTGGTATTAACACTTCACTTTTAAAATAATACTTAAAATAATACTTTTAACATTGGTAAAACTAAGGATGACTCAATCCTTATTCATGGACTAGATTACGATGAAAGCAATGTCATAGGAATATGGGAGAGGGGGAATGTTTCCAGAGTACATTTGTACGCTCCATGGCTCGGGGCCTAGTTATATGCGAGACCGCCTCCTGCCCCATACATCCCTTAGACCGATACGCTCCCACAGAGAGGGCCTTCTCAGGGTGCCGTCGGCCGGACAATGCCGACTGGCGACACCCAGGGGAAGAGCCTTCTCTGTGGCGGCCCCAGCCCTTTGGAATGACCTACCCCCTGAATTACGTACCATCACTGACCTCCGCCTCTTCCGCCAATGTCTTAAGACATATTTGTTTCAACAAGCCGGCCTAGCCTAACCTCCCATGGGGACTTTTAGGTAGTTTTAAATTGGGTTTTTAAAATTTGGTTTTAGCGCAGGATAGGTTATTTAATAGTTTTTTAAATTATATTTATTGTATTTTGTATGTTTTTAAATTTTCCTGTGCGCCGCCCTGGGTCCTTCTTGGAGAAGGGCGGGATATAAATTTAAATAAATAAATAAATAAATAAATAAGTACTGTGATTAAGTGTTTAAATAGAGAAAGATGGCAAGTTGAGCCTTTCTCTGAGGCCTTTGCTATATGCTCCCATTTTGTTCTGCTCTCCTGAACCATTTAGGATGCAACAATGTTGATAATTTTAGCAAAGATAACCAGGTAAATAGCCTAACCTATAAATACTGTCCTGGAAAGGTTTAAGAAATTAAGTCCCAGCAACTTTCTACCTCCAAATGCTTGAGATCAGAATGACACAATTAAGACAAATGTTTGTGTTACACTAAGGATAGAGAAAAATATTATGCAGCTCCATTGCTTTTGTGTCATTTGTTCCTATTGATACAGTTACAGGACTAAACTGCATGTTGTTAAACATTTAGAAAACATGTTTCCTTATTTCCATATATCATTTCAGGATTTGTAGGGAGAGTTTTTTTAAAGAAGAAAAATCAACCCACTGATTATAAATTGGTAATTATCACTTTATCTCTTTCCCCCCTGCTCTTTAAGAGATTATGGGTGGGAAACTGTTCTCTGAATCCACTGTGCTATAGGTAGAGCATTGATACAGCTGCCTCTATCTGCTTAAAATGCAATACAGCAAAAAGTATCTCATTCCTGCATTTACTCATCCGTGCCTCTGAATGGTGTTACAGTGGGAAGTAGTAAAGACATTTAATAATTATCCAAATATCAGTCTCTGGAACACCCAGTGCCTATTGATCTTTTAAAGAACATGTCTCTTTTATTCACTTCCAATTCATACTCTCTTGCTCTATCTGACTATATCTGTTAAAGTCAAAATACTCTTTTCCTGATCAACGGTAGGTTACATCATCCAGCAGACAACAAGCAAGGAGATACAGGCAATTTCCTTCACTTTACTCGAGAAGTAACCAATACAAATCTTGCAGACAATCCTGAACCACTTTATTCTAGGGCCCAAGACTCGTCTGCCAAAATTGCAAAACATCTGTAGCACAATATGCCTCTGGATTTGGCCAGGGAAAAGGGCACCCTTAGCTTTGAAATTAATAGTACATTGAACCATAATTTAGTTACAATGGCAGGATTCATACAATGCACCAAACCAATGGTTTCCAAACTTTCCTCTTATGCATTATTAAAAGCTTCTGTGAACGGAAAATTTAACTCCATATATGGATAACACTAGTTATAACACTTCTTCCCAAACCATCCGTCAGGGATGCTTTAAACTGGATTCTGGATCTGAGAGAGAATCAGTTAGAGGTCTACATGATTCCCCTCCAGCTTTGATATCACCACCTTTCCCTCACAAACAAAATACTATACAGAGCCGACATATTCAGGGCAAGGCACAACTTCACAGGTAATTAAAAGGCTGTAGAGATTCTAAGTCATCCAGGTCACGGTTGTCCCAAATGTGCTTTTTCAGGAAGCACCTGGATTTTGTTTTTCTTTGAAGACGTTTTGCTTCTTATCCAAGAAGCTTCTTCGGTATCACAATCCAGTTTCTTGGATGAGAAGCAAATGTCTTCAAAGAAAAACAAGAAAGTCCAGCTGCCTCCTGAAAAAACACCTTTGGGATTCACAGGTAGTTTTTTTTTTAATCACCAAGCAATCTCTAGAGCTTAAAATAAATACAGTAATCTGAACGGCATTAAGAGGCTGGCCCTAAGGACGGAGCCCTATCTGGATCCTGGGCTAGCCCCCAAAACCGGGCTGCCAAAATCCGGAAGATCGTTAAAAAAAAAAAAAAAAAAAAGACGCGGGGAAACTTTTTACGAGCAGTCCAATTTGGGGACTAGCCCAGGATCCAGATAGGGAGGCTTTCTCCGTCCTTAGAGCCAGCCTCACGATAATGAGCTGCCCAGAGGACTAGCAACTTGCTCTGCCTTTGGCAGGATGTACCGCAGCGTTTTCTGGGACGCACTGCTGTTGTGCATCCCAGAGAAGGTAATAATGGCCCTGCCGCTGAAAAGCCGCCGAAGCTCGGAGCCATTTCCCCCTTCAGTGGAGAAGTATCAAGGCGCAAAATCCCCGAGCTGAACCAAAACCCGCTTCAATGACCTCCTTCGCCGCTCCCAATCAAACCATTTCCCGCCCTTTTAGGCACACGGAGTTCTGTTTGCGTCACGTGATCACGGGGAGACGGAAAAGTAGCCTTTTTTTTCATAATCCTCCTCGGCGTTCCGTGTCTACGTCACCGGCACGTAACGTACGGCGGCACCGAGCGCTAACCTTTTGCGCTACGGCGGCCGCACGGGTTCAGTTGGTTGCCTAGGTTACACCCCCTCCTCCGCCGATGCCCGGAACTTTCCTCAGCCTAACGGCTTCTCTCTTCGCCGATTCTTCCTCCTCCGCAGGTGAACTTAGCCGGCGCCCCGACCTCCTTCGCCTCACTGCCTCCTGAAGGGGCGGGCTGGCGCAGCAACTGCGCGGGGCCGGAGCGGCGTGGCTGTTCGCCCCCTCAACCCTCGGTAGGAAGGCCTGCAGAGGGGTTGATCGAGGGGTAATGAATTCCCTGCTAGTTGCGATCCCCGCTTTCGCGATACGAAATTCGGCTTGGCTTCCAGATCCCGACTCCCCCCCCCCCTCGCCTAGATGCTCCCAGAGGAAGTGGGATCGCAGGGGAGGAAACGAACCTGCATAGCATAAGGGGGGTGGGATAGCAGAAGGAGGGAGAGAGGAGACCCTCCAATTGTTTTTCTGTTGTTCATTGCGAAGTCGTGTCCGACCCCTCGTGACCTCATGGACGACGTTCCTCCAGGCCTTCCTGTCTTCTACCATCCTCTGGGAGTCCATTTAAGCACTCGCCTATTGCTTCGGTGACTCCATCCAGCCACCTTGTTCTCTGTCGTTCCCTCCTTCTCCCCCCCCCCCCCACATTTTCCCAATATTAGGCTCTTCTCCAATGAGTCCTTCCTTCTCATTAGGTGGCCAAAGTAATTGAGTTTCATCATCGGTATCTGGCCTTTTAAAGAGCAGACAGGGTTGATCTCATCTAAGACTGACTGGTTTGATCGCCTTGCAGGCCAAGGGACTTGCAGGAGTCTTCTCCAGCACCAGAGTTCAAAAGCCACCATTCTTTGGTGTTCAGCCTTTCTTGTGGTCCAGCTTTCACAGCCATACATTGCAACTGGGAAAACCATAGCCTTGACTATACGCACTTTAGTTGGCAGAGTGACGTCTCTGCTTTTTAGTATGCTGTCTAGATTGGCCATAGCTTTCCTCCTCAGGAGCAAGTGTCTTTTAATTTCTTGGCTGTAGTCCCCATCTGCGGTGATCTTGGAGCCCAGGAAAATAAAATATGTCACTACCTCAATTTCTTCTTAATTCCTGTTTGCCAGGAATTCTTTGCTATCCCTTAAAGATCGGCCATATTTTTGCCACCTTGTCTGATCAGAGAGAGCCGTTTAACAGGCTTGCCATGAAGTCAACCAAAAAGCGAACTGAAATTGTCAGCTCATCCTTATCTTGCATCTCTTGCCTTGGGTGTTAAGCGTCCTGTTAAATGGTGATGCTGGGATTTCCTGCCTGGAGGTTGCCTTGAACAAAAGGGTTAATTAAAGTCTTCTGAAAGGTTTTCTTAAAAGCCTTTGGGGTTATAGGCTGAAAGACAGTAAATAGTTCAGTACAGGTAGTTTTCGACTCACAACAGTTCATTTAGTGACCATTCAAAGTTTACAACAGCATTGAAAACAGCATTGGCTTGTGACTGTTTTTCACACTTAACAAGCGTTGTAGCATTCCCATCGTCATGGGATGGATATTCGGAAGCTTGACAACCGAATCATATTTATGACAGTTTGCAGTGTCCCATGGTCAGGTTATCCCCTTTTGCAACCTTCTGACAAGCAAACTCAATGGGGAAGCCCGATTCACTTAACAGCCGTGTGACTAATTTAACAACTGCAGTGATTCACTTAAACAAATGTGGCAAGGAAAGTCGTAAAATGAGGAAAAACCCACAACAAATTTCTCACTTAGCAACATAAATTTTGGACTCAATTGTGATCGTAAGTTGAGGACTACATTACCTATCGAGTTTGGTGACTAGCAGAGTATTTTCATAATGGACCAACAATCTAATCTCATAGTAATAGTTTTTCACTGATAATGCTAAAATGCAAGAAAGACACATTGACGAGTTCTGAAATAGTCTTTCTAAACTGGTAGAAAATAGGAAAGACAGATAATGTGATCCAAATTGTGCTTATTTAATACTGCTGGGTTCTATGAGTCTTGCTCCTTGGTGTGTTTAAATTGAAATCAGACATAGATAAATTTGAAGTTGTAAATGTAATGAGGCTGATAGATGTAGTGATTAAAGTATTGGAGACCTTGGGAGACCCAGGCTGTATATCATAGCCATAAGCTTCCTGGGTGACTTTGAGCCAGTTATTCCCTCTTAAGTCCAATCTACCTCATAAGGGGGTGCTAGTGGGCCAAAATATTAGAAGGAAGCACTGTATATGCTGCCTTGAGCTCCTTTACAGTGTAAAAGGCAGGATGCAAATCTACTGAAATCGATTAAAATACATTTATTCCACTTGAGTTTGACTCCTGGCATTCAGCCATGTTTTTTTTCCAACAATATGAAACTGTACCATTTTCCTAGTATAGCCTAGTGTTTCCTGATCCAAGTGCTGTACTAATCAGGCCTGATCTTCCTTAACTATTCCATGCAGAAGATTAAATTAGGTACAGTTGTTGGATACATTATGACATAAAGATCACAGAATTGGTAGATCAGAATATGGGTTACTTGGGTGTTAAGGATTACTAAGAAAATAATGAAATATAAATAATTTTGAAGTTGGTTGCTATACCTAAAGAGCTTAGAACATTTATTTATATTAGAAATTATTCTGCAAACACTTTTTTTTTCATTAACAGTACACATTGATGGATTTTGAATTATTTCAATGAAGTCTTTTGTAATGTGGCTATCCACTTGTGTTGAATCAAGAATATAGAATTGGATCATTGTCTGGTTAGCATGAGTCAATAATATTTTTTATTTAAATTTGGTGTAAAAATATTATTGATGTCTGTATGAACATTGCATATTTAAAAATAAAGAGAGACAAACAGCATAATATTTTGAAATAATGGTATTTAGAAATCTGCATAACAAATGTTTTTAAAATACACTATATTGCCAAAAGTATTTGCTCACCCATCCAAATAATCAAGCAGGTATTCCAATCGCTTCCATGGCCACAGGTGTATAAAATCAAGCACCTAGGCATGCAGATTGTTTTTACAAACATTTGTGAAAGAATGGGTCGCTCTCAGGAGCACAGCGTGGAACTGTGATAGGATGCCACCTGTGCAACAAATCCAGTCCTGAAATTTCCTCGCTCCTAAATATTCCACAGTCAACTGCCAGCTGTATTATAAGAACGTGGAAGTGTTTGGGAACGACAGCAACTCAGCCATAAAGTGGTAGGTCACGTAAACGGACGGAGCAGGGTCAGCGGATGCTGAGGCGCATAGTGCGAAGAGGTCGCCAACGTTCTGCAGAATCAATCGCTACAGACCTCCAAACTTCATGTGGCCTTCAGATTAGCTCAAGAACAGTGCGCAGTGGACTGACGTCATATTGAACCCTATGGATTAGGAATGGGATGTCACTTACTGTAAGTTCATATGTGAGTAAAGTCAGGTGAGCGAATACTTTTGGCAATATAGTGTATGTAATGAAGTGAATAGTTTTCTAGTTATAATTAGTTTTGAAAGTTTATTTGAGTCCATTAATATGCTTTAGTGAGTAATATTAATAAAACACATGTCCAAGGACTGTATAGTCCATCTCAAAACTAAGGCCTTTGTGAACTGGTATTAATTTAATGGTTGTGTCACTTGCATAAATGCTTGTAAGTAAACAGATGGAATCCAGTGCTTTCTTCATCAGGTGATAATAGAAAGGATACCGATATCACTTCACCCTACAGCCATATTCTCACCACCATTTTGAAGGTCTCAAAATACAGAACAGCTTTGGACAAGAAATGGGGAGGGGCTGCCGCAGAAGGTCTATTCTGTTACTGCAAAATTAGAATGCAGGAATCATTCTATTCATAACTTCAAAACTGATTTGAAGGCTCTTTTCAATTAACACTGAATATATAACATATTATACAAAATGGCTAGAGGGCGGTACATGGCTTAGCGGTTAAGATGCTGGGCTTATCAACTGGAAAACCAACAGCCTTACAAGCCTGTATAGATAGTCCTCGACTTAACAACATTCAAGTTCATTGAGTGACCCTTCAAAGTTACATCACCTGAAAAAAGTGACATGATCATTTTTCACATGATCCTTGAAGCATCCCCATCATCATGTGATCAAAATTCAGATGCTTAGCAGCTGGTTCATACTTATAACTGTATTATAACTTATAGCCTGGGGTCATGTGATCACTTTTTGTAACCTTCTGACAAGCCTGATTCACTTAACAACCAGGTTACTAACATCACTTAACAGCTAGGGCAAGAAAGGTCGTAAAATGGGGCAAAACTCATTTAACAAACATCTCACTTAACAACAAAAAATTTGGGCTCAAATTGTGATCGTAAGTCAAGGTCTACTTGTATATTGTTGTATAACAATATACAAAATTGCTATCTGTAGCTGTACAGAATAAACAAATTGCTAACTATCTACCATATGTGGTTATGTGGAAGAAGAAGAAGAGTAAGCAAAAATGAATAGTAAGCATTGTTAATAGATAAATTGAGAGCTATAGTGGAAGCACCATCAGTACAAAATGCCATATCATGCATGTGAACAAAGTACCAATTTAAATTAGGATGTTTCTTTGGAGGTTGTTGAAACAGTTATAGTTTAAGAGTGTTTTAAACTTGTATGGATTTTGCATTCCTTGCCCCAGCGCAACAGGAGCTTAAATTTGGTGAGGCATTTGAAAAAACATATAGAAATGTATAGTCCACCCTCATTATAGGCCAAGTGAAGTTTTATAATGTAAGTATAGAAAGTAATAAATTTAAAATTCTGGCCACAATAATTACATGCTTTTCATTTCAGGATCGGTTGACCACTCCAGTGACTTGGGAAGTTGAACTCTATTGCTAACATGGCTCATCGGTTTTCAATGAAAGATCTAGATGAAAAGTTTGAGCAGTTTTTAAAAGAGGTACAGATATATTTTTATTTGTCTGTTTTCAATGTAACAGTAGAATATTGTGCCCTTTTCTATAATATTGTTAACTGTCTTATCCTGACATCAACTCATATTAATTTATATTAAAGCAAGGGTCCCCAATCCCCAGTCCGCAACCTATCTGGAACTGGGCTGCGCAATCAAGGAAAGCTTCATCTGCACAAGGGCAAGATATAGGTCGCATGCAAAACCATTCCTGCCCCCCAATCCCTGGTGCCCAAAAGATTGGTGCTACTGCTCTAGAAAACCCCAAACAGTGCTGTATTAGGTATTTGTCAATTTCAAGTATGCCTTTGATTCCACCTCCAAACAAATCTTGCAGGATAAGCTGAAGGCCTCCATTAAATAAGCCCTTGCTCCTATATATTCATACAGTATATGTGAACAAAAAGTTATTATAAAAGTTCAACTATTGTGCCATATAATCTCCTTTTGCTTTTTTATTATCTATTATATAATCGTGTGTATGTATAATATAATGTAATGTAAAGTAATGTAATGTAGTGTAATATATATTATCTGGATTTATGCAAGCTTGTACTCTATTTGAAATGGCTTATTTTGATTAGTAATAAAAAAAAACCACCACTTACATTAACGATTTATTTTACCTGGCCATTTGTGTCTTCACTTTGAAAAAAAATCTTCCAGGCATAGTTCTGCTACAAGCACTAAACCAAAACAGATCAGAGTACAACTTTTAATAGCAAAGTGTGTTTCAAATTAGATTGGCTGCTACTTTCGTTCTTCCAGTATTGGCAAAGAAGAACATAATAATGATGATAATGATAATAATAATGAATTCTGATAATGGCATATCAGAAGAATTATTTTTATAATTCATAAGAGTGAATTCACTTTCACAAAAGTTAAAGTAAAAGAATCTACAAATACATTTGTGTTGTTCTGTGGCCATTAATTTTCATGATTAAACATTAAACATAGAGATCTTTAAAGTTTCTATAAGGATATTCTGTGCTCTTTAGGCACTCTAGTGATTGGGAAATCTGATAATTGGCATACATAACTGTAAAATGGAGACAGTGTTAATTTGATGAAAATGACAAAATCTAGGCAGAAATAAAAATATGTTGCCCCAAAATGTTGAATTTCCACAGATATAATCCAATAATTTTCAGTTATAATACCCCCCCTGCCCTGCAAATTTTATCTCCTTTGCTCTCAGACTGTTATACATGATCTGTATTCTAGAAAATCTGTAAATATGTTTTCTTGCATCTTTTTTTCCAGTTAAAAAAAGAAGATTTTTTTTTTTAAAGTGTGGCTTGAAGAGGAACCACACATTGCTGGAAATGAAAATGATCGAAAATAAAATCTGGAAAATAATCAGAGATTAATCTGTAGGCTAAATACTGTTGGAGGAATAGCTAGTAGCATCGTATAAATACTACACTTTATCATAAAAATGTGACCTGCTCTTCCAACAATTTATTGCAGACATACATATTTAGTGCAATATTTTATTTTAAGAACCACTGTATTTTAAGCACAGAGTTAAGCCTCCTTGAAATCAGCAACAGTTTAAATATGCTTAAACATGGTTGGCTCATAAAAATGAAGCAGTAATAAATAATAACAGCAAATTGCCTCTCTTTTTATTCAGTCTCTTTCAGATGATTCACTTGGAAATGAACAAAATCAAAATGTTATTCCTGAATCGGTTGAGCAGTCTAAAAATAAAAAGCATCCTGTGCCATGGTGGATAACAGAAGATGATTCCGATTATGGTATGGTACTGAAATTTAGTCTATGTAACATCTCTGCCACAAGGTGTCAGTGAATCACTTTTGTACTCTTATTTGTGTCTATATATACATGACTATATGTGTGTAAATGGTGCGCCAATAATTGTCTCTCATGCCTAGTTTGGGAAGTAGGATACATAACAACTCATACTAAACCTGTATGTAAATTACCTTCAGTGAACATGATTTCAATCTGAAGTGGATTGATTCAAGCTGAATTGTATTCATGTGTATAGAGATGAGGGTGTTTATGTGTGTTTATGAGAGGGAGACAGAGAAGGAGAGAAAATGAAATAGAAATTGTAGGACTAATGTTTTTTTAAAGAGGTGCTTAACTGTGAAGCATAATGTCTTTTTCAGAGTTTGGGTAGCTATTTCAGGGGTTGTTTGAAGCTGTATTGTGCTATATTCTATCTATATTTTTTGCTAATCATTTAAAAAACTATGATTATATGAGTAACTATAAATAAGTTCATTCTTTTTTTATATAACATTTCAAAGCACTGCGGGATTGTCTCCATATTTACATAAACAAACAAGATTCAGAAGTAGATATTGAAAGTCAAACTTCCATTCTTAATCATATATATTAGAGATCAAATACTATTCCAAATAAATATTCAATGGATGGTATTGTTAAGGTGTTTCATATGTTCATTGAGAAATTAATTATTAAATTGTAAAGCACATTGTACAGGAACACTTAGAATATTATTTCCAACTAAATAACCAAATACTGTATTTGGATCTGGCAAATTTCCTCATCTGTCATATGGCACTGTCTTATAATAATGTAGTTTGGGATTTTTATATAACATTGTATACTTTAATCATAAATCATTTATTATGTTGCCTGTCCTCTAATGAAACTTACGCCGCCCTGGGTCCTGTTGGAGAAGGGCGGGATATAAATTGAATAAATAAATAAATAAATAAAGTTGAAAGAAGCAACATGAAGATCAATATACTTTCTGAAATGGGTGAAAATCATATAATATGATCACTATTGGATAAAAATTTGTAAATAGTAGTAAAGCTTAATGAACTGTAAAGTATTTCAGTTTTGTGAAGAGTTAAGTTTGCAATGAAAATTCCTAATTCAGTGCCCTGTTTTTAATCTAAAACATTTGTAAAGAAAAAAAAACCCATTATAATATTTATAGTTCTTAAGCTACCATTTCAAAACAGATACTTTGAAGTATTCTTCTTTCTGTTGAAAACTACAAGAAAAGAATATTTAGCAATGAGATGATAAAAGCAAATTCAGTTGCTTAGCCTTATTTTTAGTAAGCAGGATCTAGATTTGCAATTCTGCAAATGGAAGGACTCCGATCCACAATAAGCAGAAATATTATTTTTTACCAAATGTCCTTTCCCGTATAAGTCCAGACATCTTGGGAGAGCAAGGGACTAGAGTGGAAAAGATAAATTATTACACTTATACCAGTGGGAGCAGGATTTACTTCATCAGTTTTTGGAATCCCATTATGTAAGTTTATACAGTTTTAGATTTTAGATTGTTATGAGTATGTAATTTGCAAATTTGAGATTTTCAATATTACGTTACTTCAATTATAGCTATTAAGGTTTTGCTACTACGCAGTCTAAGAATCAAAATGCTTGTTTAATGTTACTGCTTCTGGGATGTTTTTGCTGAAGAAATAATAATAATTATTATTATTACTATTACTATTATTATTATTACTATTATTATTACTATTATTATTACTATTATTATTACTATTATTATTATTATTATTGAAACGTGACACTTTTCTTGCAACAATTTCAAAACTAGAAAGGCAATGTATAAGCTCTGTATATTTCAAAATAGATTGTTTATCTTGAAATATCTGTTAAGACATTACCTGTTATAAGAAAAAGAAAGTAAACCATCCAGAAATCCAGTAAAATGAAATAATGCTTAGAAGTAGAAATTATTATTTTTATTTTATTGTTACTTGAGAAAAGTAAGATTTGCGACATTTAACTTAAAATGCAACTTAAATAAAACTAACAAAACCACCTTCATACATGCTTGCTAGTGCATTGCCGTTTCTCTCCTATGATTTAGCAGTGTTTTCTATAGTTTGAGGAAATTATCTCATACATTATTAGTTAGAGCAAATGATTAGAGCTCTTGGGTGCTTTTATTTTTAAATGAAAATCTTTTCTGTTTCCAAAATTTCATACCTGGCATGTTTAGAAATTGACGCTATCTCTGTACTCTGCTTTTTTTTATTCTTGGTGGTTTGGTTTTACTTTTCACTCACTGTTGCAATCTTTTCTGTTGTTTTCTTGAATTTCCAAAGTTCCAAAAAAGAGCAAGTTTATCAAAAGTTTATCAAAAGGGAATGAGAAGAAACGTATGCAAAGAACAGATGCAGTAGCTGAAGATTGTGAAAAGAGGGTATCATTTTCAGATAATGAGCCTGGTACTGGATTTCCTGTTTATAAATGCCAATGTTTGATGTTAGCTGTTATGTATTGTGACTCAAAATTAATTTATTGGTAGTAACTATGCTTTCACTTTGTTACTAATTTTTCTGATCAAGTAAGTGTGAGTTGTTGCCAATTATAATTTCAAGGGGAGTAAACTTGCTAAAATGATGGTGCTAATTTGCATATATATATAAGATTAGTTAATCTATATCATCTAGAAGCAGATTGAAAATATTTTTAATCTGAAAATCTATTGAATCGCTACGAAACAGGGTATTCAATTGTATTTACTCCTGGACTGCTTTTTAGGTGAATCTTTTCTAAACCTTAAGCACCAGTCAGTAAAGAGCCAGGTGGAAAGTTTCTGTGTTTTTATGAAATACTTAATTCTATAAATTGGTTTTGAATCAAAAGCCATGTAATAAACCACTGATAAAAGACTTTCCAGCATGATCTAATTTAATGTTTAAATGCACCATTTTGAAAAATTACAACAATCCTGCTGTGATTCAAATTAAACTAATGACAAATATGAGAAATCTGATTTCTTCGATTGCCAGTCAGTCAAGTGAGAGCCCATGTTGTGAAGGCTACATTTTAAAAACTGGTCCTATAAAGAAGTTGTGTGTATTATATAAAGGTGACGTTGGTTCTTCATCTAAATGATTGATCTTCTGTTGCAAAATTTATTGAGTTCTGTTGAAATATTTTGGTGAATATTCTGTGTAATTTTAGCAAAATTATATTCCAATTATATTTATAAAAGTGATTTATTCATTTGTATACTTAGGATTCATGGAGCAGCTAAAGAATTATTCTCTCTATATTGCAGTTGAATTTGCGTTCAGTTCAAAACAATATATATAATCCAACCTTAAAAAAAATAGTAGTTAAATCTGTTGTATGGAGCTATTTAAATATGAAATATTTTTCAGCAACATAATTTATCCTTAAATACATTACATTTATAAGATAAGTAAATCCTAAATTCTGTAGTGTGAATCTAGGTTTTTGTTTTTTAAAGTATTAATGAAACAAATGAGAACTGGATATTCGTTTGTTAACAGTAATCTAGAAAATAGAGTTGTCATTTTGTTGTGTTAACTAATTTAATTGCCATAAAAATCTAACGTTTTCTGTGGAAAACATACATTGGAAATATGATTTTTCACATCACAATTCTTGGGTAGCTTTTTAAACCAAATGCAATACCGTGTTTCCCTGAAAATAAGACAGGGTTTTATTTTGTTTTGACCCCTGAAATAAGCACTTGGCCTTATTTTCGGGGAGGTCTTATTATTTTTTAAGGTGCAGGAGGCAGAGAGTGTGGTCACCTCATGGCTGCTGCTGTGTTGCAATATTTTTGGGAAAGGGCTTATTTTAGCACATGTGCTCAAAAGCCCAATTGGGCTTATTATCCGGGGAGGTCTTATTTTCAGGGAAACAGAGTATGTAAACTGTTTTGAAAATGGAGATTTTAAGTAGGCAAAGTACTTGAACCCATCATTCAATATCTTTCTGTAATTAAGTATAGATTTATCAATATTAATTCCATGTCCCGTCCCCGCTATGTTTTAAGGTATACGTGAGACCAGCAATAGCTTTCTGAAATCACGGAAGCTTGCTCCTTCTATTGAGGAAGTAGATGAAGATTTTGGAGAAGACCTCCAGCTCCCGCAGCTTCATGGTGTTTCTGTCTCTTTAAGCAAAGATAGTTTGGAATCAAATGGTAAAAGTGTTTCTGACATTAAAAGTCTCTTTTACTATACTGTATTTTAAAAATTTGCTAACAAATATATTAGAAGTATAGACTAGTTATTTTTTTTAAGTGGTTTCTATGTTGCATAGTTCTGAAGAAATGAAATGGTCACTTCAAAATAATGTTATATATTTATTTTTACCCTGGTGCCACAATTTAAAACGCACTGTGATTGATTCAAGGAGTGTTTTACAACTCAGCTCTAGAAAATACATGGGCTTTAGGTTTCTATACTAGTTGTATAATTGTCCCAGTCCAATAGTTCATTCAAACCATATGAGCTCACAAATCTATCCTGCTATACAAAGACAAAAGCATGTTTCTTTTTTCCTCTTTTTTCCCCCACTGGGAACCAGTCTGCCCACACATTCCTTTGTAGTCTTGAATTTACTTCCTATGTTTAAACAAATGGGAATTTAGAACCATATGCTAATATTCTTGTTTTCTTATTTAAAATGTCTGAATGTCATTTGGCAGTTACAGTACTAAGGTATAAACTCACATGGTTATCTATATCCTGATACTTTTATCATTTAGATTCAGTTGTTGCTTTGGGACCCAGTGAGAATATTTTGGGAGATGGATTGGATACTTTGGAAGAAGAAGAAGAAAAGCAGAAGTTTTTTGCTGACCTTGAGAAAGGCGCATCATCTACCATTGACTACTCAAAATTAAATAAGGAACTAGATTCTAATAATTCTGAAATCCTGCACACATTTTTATGGTAAAGTAAACAAATTTAACAATGGTGGTTGTATGTTGAATTACAGTAGTTTGGAAACATAACAATGAAACATTGTGAAAACAAATTGTGCTAAATAAATATTCATACTGTATTGTAGCATTGAAAAGTAGGGTGGAAGCTGTAGAGTAGAAAATGGCACCTTATGGATAACAAAAGGAAGCCAAACAGGAAAGTAAGATTGAAAATGGGAAACAAGCAGGTATTTATGGATAGACTAGAAAAATGGCTTACCATTTGTGATTCTGTTCATTTATGAAAATAAATGAACAAGGTTAACATAAATAAGACATAAATTCATTGAAAAAAAATCCAACCCTCCTGACCATTTGTAAGAGCCTAAAGACCTAGCTCGCCAGCTAGCTTGGGGCTCCAGTGGGGGAACATCACAGTGGAGGTCATGATCAATTAACAATAGATCCCACCTTTTCCCCCCATCCAGCTCTTCCCCGTATTTAATTGGATCGCAACCTTTGCCTTGTATACTTACCTTTTATGATTATAAGCCACCCAGAATTACCCTGTGGTAAGATGGGTGGCCAATAAAAGAAACAAATGAGCAAACAAACAAACAAATAAATAAATGTTCAGTGGCCATCTGTATTTTTACAGTTTTTTTTTCTTAGGTCCAAACTAGGATAAATGCAGATACAATCTAGGAGCAATACAATAGTAATTGAATACTGGATTAGACTGAGATTTATTAGTAAAGAAATTTTCACTATTAAAGCCTTCATGGGCTAAAATATTTTTCAGTTGTATATCTATAAATATAATTAAGGCAAAATTGGTGGTTATACCTTTTTGTTTTCTTTTAAATAGAGATTCTGTATTTTAAAATCTTTTTTTTTGACATAGATATTCACAGACTACTTCTACCCATCCTGCCTGCCTTCTGTTGCATAGGAGAAATTTGGGGGTGGTTGAAAGGAATATTTTTGCTGTTAGAACAGCATAGCATTAGAATGAATAGCCTCAATCAAGTATAAAGAGAAAAATATTTTGTCATTCCTAATATTTTGCAGCAACCAGTCTCAAGTGAAAGAGACAAAAGAAGAAAATGACAGTGAATGTATGAGTCATGAAAAATCTGGTAATTTCAAACAATTTGTTTAGTAACAAACGTTTAATGACTATTTATTTACATGGTATTGATTTCCAAAGGATGTTGTCAATTTATTGTTTCATCATACAGATTATGAAAAACAGTCATGAGATGTAACACTAATTTAAAGGGCAGTTCCTCATAAATTAAGAGTTACTTGAGACAAATAAGAAAATATTGTTGCCATTAGGCCATTGAGTCAGATCCAGATAATCTGTTACATTGCAACATAATATGAAGGCTTTATGCAACAAGTGATTGTAGAATAGGTTTGGGTTTTTGTTTTTGTTTTTTTCAGTATCTGCAAATATACTTTTAAGTCAGAACTGGACACAGTTTAAATAGAAAGAATGTCTTAATGCTTGCTTTGCACCATTACAATTTGGTGAGAAACAGCACATTTCTGTTACTCCTGTAACATTATTCAATTTCTAAGCACAATTACATAACTGGCTACTCTGCTGGAACAGGGGTGTCAAATGTCAAACTCACATCGTCATGGCAGGGTCACGTGACATCGGGACTTTTTTCCCCTTTGCTAAACCGGGCATGGGCGTGGCCAGCATTTGATGCATCTGGCCCGCAGGCTGGGAGCTTGATGGCCCTGTGCTGGAAGAACAACATTAAGCTATAACTGAAAGTTTTCCCAACTGTTTGATCTGATCCAATAAAAGAATGAAATAGATCTGTGATGGTGAACCTATGGTATGCGGACCGGAAGTGGCACACAGGCCATTTTTCCAGGCATGCCAGCCACAGCCTGTTGCTCTTCCAGTTTCTGGTGCGCACATGCGTGCCTGCCAGCTGGTCTTCATATGTGTGGGAGCGCTGGAAACCATGGAAACTGAAAGCTCGGCTTCCCAGTGTGCACATGTGCACCAGGGAACTGCTCTTCTGGTTTCCGGCGCTCCCTCACATGCGCCCCAGGGAGCTGTTCTTCTGGTTTCCAGCACTCCCCCGCTTGCACTCTCCCATTTCGGCACTTAGTGTTGAAAAGGTTCGCCAACACTGAAATAGATCCTTGGAAAGGAAAATAGCATTGTTTTTCTTATTTCTTTTGAAGAACTAAACACAGGCTTTCCTCCAAACATTCAGGAGATTACAGTGAGGATTTTGAGGAAAATTCAGAGTGTAATGAAGACAACAAAGCTGAACAGGTGGTCACGTCTGAAGCTACTGTGAGCATTTGTGATAAGTACAATCACTTTCTATTTTAAGGATACTAAATTTTGTGGTTTCAATGTTTTATCCGACTCTGGGTGTGCCTAGTTATTTACAGTGCTGTCTAAAACTTGTCTTTTGAGATGTAAGGACCACTGAGCTCAGAAGAATATGTATCCAGGTGAGCAGTCATGGGATGTCATGCCCTGAAACCCCAAATGTTCAAAGACAGAAATGTGCCATACAGTTTGACTTTTAATGCATTTATTGGCGTTGCTCCTGAAGATACATATAGCTTATAATGTTTCATAACTGGCATCTAATTATGTTCAGAGCTCTTCAGGCAATTTATACTTCTGGAGTCATAAAAAGATAGATTACCACTACAAAGCAAAGCTATTGGAAGGACAAAAGAACAATAAGGGCTCAGCATCAATGCTAAAAATCACATAACAATAATGATATGATTAAAGATCTTGATGCCAAACATAACTCTCTTGAGACATACATACTGTTTTTAATATATATTTTAAAACAGATTGGGAATCACAGGATCCTATAATGGTAGAGCAAGGAATATTCTTTCCAAACGCATATGTTCCTGATTTAATAAAAGCTGAATCAGGATTCTAATATTTAAATTATATAATAATGATATTATCAATCTGTACAACATTAAACTTTATGTATGAAACATCTAAAAAAATGAACAAACAGGCATGTAAAGGATTGCAAATAAATATTATATTCTAATCCAATAGTATAAAATAGTAACCATCTAAGTTTTCTTGTATTCCTAGCTATCTTCTCTGATTTGTATTTTCATGTGTACTCTGGTGTATTTCCAGTGCAGAGGAAGCGTTCTGTTCAGTAAAAGGGCCGGTTTAAAAGTACTGATGTATTAATCAGTTTTCTTCACCAAAATCATTCAAGGAATAGCAATAGCACTTAAACTTACATACCACTTAATTGTGCTTTACAGCATTCTCTGAGTGGTTTGCAAGTGTCAACACACAGCCCCCAAACAATCTGGCTCCTCCTTTTACCAACCTCGGAACGATGGAAGGTTGAGTTAACTTTGAACCAATACTGCATTCTAACCATTGCACCACCATGGCTCTTAATCGTTTGGCTATTGGAAATCAATACATACATTAAAATTCTTATGCCCAGAACAGAATTTTGAGGAGAAAGGCACAATGATTGGAATGATTTGCACATGCACTAAATGCAAATAATACTTAAAGTATTATTCAGATTTTGAATTTTTTTAAACTACGATTTTCAGTAGTGTGTATCTTTTGACTTGATGCTACTTACATTTTATGCAAGTGAAATATTTTATGTAAGTTCAAAACATCAAAAATTTAAGTTGTAAAATGGTAAATTATTTCAAGAAAGTTTCCTGTTTAATATTCAAAATAATTTTTTACAAGAATAAGATTTATATATATGTATACTATTTTATTTTTTAGGAGGAAGGGACAGGCATGCCGGCCAAAGGTATCAAATTAATATAATGTGAAATTATATAGTATAAAATGAGTTGGATCTTTCTGAATTTGGGAGATAAATAATCAAACATAATGGGCCCATTTCCTTTAATTCTACTTATCATAGTGCTGCCTTGCCCATGAAATAAAAGCAATCAGTAGTAGTGGTGGTGGTGGTAGTATTCCTGAATTTTATTAGAAAAAATTACAGGAATACTTTCATGTCAACAGTAGTCATATCAGTCACTGTAACTGGAAAAAGAAAGATTTACAGATTTGTATTATACAACTAATTTTGTCTAGAAATCATTTTCAAAGACTGGTCAAAAATAAAAATGGCAATGTAAATGAACAATTGACATCAACATTTATTTTTTTATTTTGGAAATAATATAAAGTTTAATATAATTTCATTTATTAGACTTCTTTTCCGCCCTATCTCCCAAAGGGACTCAGGGCGGCGCACAGGAATTTAAAATACAGCAATACAAAATTATACAAAAATTTAAAATTTAAAACTACAATTAAATCATTAAAATAATAAAAATGCATGAGTATATGTTGGAATTGCATACTTTAAAATTAGAGGCAAGATTCAGTACAGCACCCATTAGTGTGTCTACAAAGAAAAACATACTGCATACTGGGGAAAAGTGCTGTCCCTTTGTATGTATGCTTACTTAAAAGAAGTCCCGCTGAGTGACACAGCTTTCTACCTAATTAGAATACTTGATATTGCAGTCTGATCCCCAACCAGCTCCTGCAAGGCATGATTAGATCCTATTGTTGCATAAGCAAGAACCGTAGTTTGTACTTAACATTTTGTGGCAAATAATTTATGATGGTGAATGATTTATCATTTTATACATAATTTTACATCTTTTTCATTTTCTTATTTATAGCCTTTTATATTGTAATATATTTATTAAATATTTACTGCATTGTCTTAAAAGTTTCTTATCTGAATAATTTTTAGAATTTTTACATATTTAACTTATTGTATGTTGCACACTCCAGTGTTACACATTGAGTGTAAGATTGGCATTACCTTTTCTTCATCTACACTAATGTAGAGAAGATCCCATTCTTCTTTCTTTGTAGTTCTTCTGGATTCCCAAGAGTCTGTTTTAGAAACTCCAAAAGCCAATGAACAGCAAGATGCAGCTCTGGTAGAACAACATACAGCTCGAGAAATTACTGCAGAAGAAATGACTGGAACAGGTAAGGCTACTTTTTGTTTGTTAATTATTCCTTCTATTGAACATGCTCTAATCCAGGGGTATCAAACTCAAGGCCCGCGGGGCAGATCCAGCCCACAGAGTGCTTAAATCTGGCCCATGGGGCTGGCCTGGAAATAGTAAAGTACTGGCTCGCGGTGCCTCTGGCAGCCAAAATGGAGTATGGGGGCCCGTGTGCCCCTCCCACACCCCATTTTGGACTGGACACTCTGCTAGCCAAAATGGGGCATGGGGCATGCGCACATTCCCCCACTCCATTTTGGCTGGCATAGGCGTCCATCCCATCTCTCCACCCCCAGCCAGCCCACAAAGGACTACAATTCTGATCCAGCCCTCGAAGAAATCCAGTTTGACACCCCTACTCTGAACTGATGTGAGGCAGGAGCAGTCTGTCTCATTCCATTTGGATTTATTAAAATTACTTTACTGTAATCACTGTAAGCATCCATCTAAGCCAAACAAAACTTCCCACTCACTTTCCATTGATTTTAGTGGCAGAAAATCCAGTATTTAAAATCAAAGGGCCTTAAAGTATGCAACTGGAGCTTAAATACTGTGTTGTTTACAGTATAATACAGACTACCTCTAGCCCTATATTCTGAATTTAGTTTTGAGAAGAAGGAAAATGCAAGAAAAAGCACAGGATGCTGTTTTTCTGTGTCTTTGTCTTATTAGCTACTGGATTTAAGTTACAGTGCTGTCTGTAAATATAATTTACATTTTTTTACATTAGTGCTTGCTGGTTGGTTAGAATCTGCTGCTACAATCTGACATAATTATATTTCAATCCTAAATGTATTTATTGGAAATAATCCTGATGAACGTGATGAAACTCATTACTAGATACGTTTGGATTTGAATCTCAGCGGAAGATGCTTTTTAATAAAAACATATATGGGATTGCAATGAAAGGGTCCAATAGCCTGTTCCCACAGACAAAACTCTCTTTGTCAGGAGTTCCTAACAATGGAAAGAATCAGAGGGATTTCCTTTTCCTGAGCTGAATTGAGTGCCTGCAACAAGTTAGTCCTGTTGTTGCCTGATCAAGCTTTGTTTATTACTGTTTACTGCTTATTAAATTTGTATACCGCCCTTCTCCCTTGCGGGACTCAGGGCGGTGAACAGGCATCAATAAAACAACAAAGAACATCAATATATAAAATACTTTAAAATGGCAATTAAATTGGGGGCCTGTTCTAAAATCCAAATAAAACTCCTAAATAAAATCAATTAAAATTGATTAAAAAACTACGCCAGGCCGGCCACACGGAATAAATGCGTTTTCAAGGCCCGACGGAAGAGGCGTAGGTCAGTGGTCGTACGTAGGTCGGGGCGTAGGTCATTCCAGAGGGCAGGGGCTGCCACAGAGAAGGCTTTCCCCCTGGGGGTAGCCAGCTGACATTGTTTGGCCGACAGCACCCTGAGGAGGCCCTCTCTGTGGGAGCGAACTGGTCGGTGGGAGGCATTTGGTAGCAGGAGGCGGTCTTGCAAGTAGCAAGCTTTGGCCCTGTGCGACATTGGAATTTTGCTAATGTCACACTAGGTTACTAGTGCTGTTATTTTACTGATTTCTTCCTCATAAATCTTTTATTTTCAGCCTACTGCATCTGGAAACATTTCATTTTTCTCCTTACAGGTATTTCCAGTGGCAGAACAAACAGTGACCTTGAAGCCTTGCAGCAAGCTTACCATCACGTTGAACAGTCTTTAGGAGCTACAGATGAGCAGAATGATGAAAAAATGGAAATGGAAGACAGCCTAGTCAATGACACTTCACAAAATAAAGAAAGCTGCCCCGAAAATACTTCCATTACTAATTCTGGTAAATTCTGGTACTTCCCAAGATTGTTTGCACTTAAATAAAACATGTTCCGATCGCTGGACTGTGTTCTCAATCATGGTCCCCTCCAAAGAAGATATAAATAGCTCGTTCCATGATAATACTAAAATTTCCATTGCTATTGCTTCTTCTGCTTTATCTCTGATGCTATCGCTGTTTGCGCCAGAGAAAGTGCCGAGCCCACCTCTGTGAATTATGATCCCATGTGACTGCATCATGTTGCTGATTTCCAAAATTGTGCTAATGAAGCTGATTACATGACTTTTTCCTATCAAACTATCATTCTTCTAGAAAGGAAGGTAGTCAATTATTTCATGGGAAAGAGATTTACTGTATGTCATTGAGTCTGACTCCTACAAGTGTAGTTTTATTATCCATGCCCAAAGCCAAAAGCCACCCTAAGGTGTCTGTGAATAGGATGAGAAATTCATGTTCTTATATTGTAGCCCTTGTGCAGATTGTTTCTTTCATAGAATAAAAGTCTTTCATGAAATGTCTTTCATGGAACTTCTCAAAGAAGAAACATGTTCTATTTGTAGAATGCAAAAGGTTTCACAAATTGGACCATAAAACTGAAAAAGCAAAATGTTTTCCTTTAGTTTTTTTTTAATGAAATATATCAAAGGATGTATAACATACTATGTTGGTAAGAAAATTAAATCTGTATAAAGTTCATTGAACTTTATTGAAATTGAAATTGAAAAAACAGTTCATTGAAATTGAAAAAACAGAACTAAACACTGGCAATTCGTTCATGCCCTTCCATCTTTAGTAGTCACCTTTTGAATGTTGTGATTGTATTAGCACCAGTCTAGAAGTCACTTAAACATAGATGTATACAATGCAGGCCAGCATAATTGGTGGTGTAGTTTTCTAGCATATGGAAATACTTTAGAAGCATAGTCTAGATATCCAAGGAAATCTATTATATTGAAAGCTACACTTTGTATCTTGATTGCTTATCCTGGTTGACTATCTGATTATTGTGAGTTCTTTCCTCAGTTTTCAGGATGTTATTTATTTGACATCCAAACAAAATGAGTAATTCCTTAGTTAGCCAGCGGATTTATAATCTCAATGGCAGCAATTGCTGTTCAGTTATTCAGTGTGATCTGATGTTGGCCTAGCATTCCAATAAATGTTGTTACTTATACATTTGGTTGATCTCTTAAATAGAGCTAATAATATGAAGCTAATGTGCTATAGTGATTAAAATGTTGAAACCTGCAATGCACAGAAACTCACTATATGGTTTGTGACCAGTCATTGTTTCTCAACTCAACTTATCATGCAAGGTTGTTACTGTAAGAAAAATAGGCTATACCACTTTAAGAGCTGTAGTGGTGCAGTAGTTAGAATGCAGTAGTTATAATGCAGTATTGCAGACTCCAGGAGTTTGATCCTGACTGGCTCAAGGTTGTCTCAGCCTTCCATCCTTCCGAGATGGGTAAAATGAGTTCCCAGGTTGCTGGGGGCATTATGCTGACTCTGTAAACCACTTAGAGAGAGCTGTAAAGCACTGTGAAGCGATATATAAGTCTAAGTGCTATTGCTATAAGACCCTGAATAAAAGATATTACAATATAATTGTTAACATATGGCAGTGATGGCTAACCTTTTTTGGCTCGTGTGCCCAAAACAGGGGGAGTGCAGGGGGGTCGTGCGTGAGCGTGCCACATCCATAATGCTATGTGCCTGACCCCCTGCTTTTGGTGGGCTTTTTTCGCCCTCCCAGGCTCCAGAGGCTTTCTAGGAGCCTGGGGAGGGTGAAAACAGCCTCCCTCACCACCTGCAGAGGCTTCAGGAGCTTCCCTGAAGCCTGCAGAGGGTGAAAAACGGCCTCAAAAGGCCTAAATCAGCTGGCCAGCACACACATGCGCACTAGTGCTGACAGTGTAATGCCTCGTGTGCCCTAAGAAATGGTTCCGCGTGCCACCTGTGGCACCCGTGCCATAGGTTCGCCATCTCTGACATATGGCATATTATTTTTAATTAAATACATATTTTCAGTCTAATACCATTCAGCAGCATTCTTTACTAACCAAATCATTAAATCAATAATCACTAAAAAGTAATAATTTAGAGAATTACCTCAAATTTGTTATTATTCATTAAGTTTCTATTCTTCCTTTCCTCCAAGAGCACAAAATGACACTTTTGAAAGCTGTAATTGTATTCTCACAATTATGAGAAAGCTTGAGCACAGAAGTAACAATTGCCCTAAATCATCAATATACTCTGTGGCTGAAATTTGATCGCACTGTTTCATGCCTAGTATTTGGCTTTGCAAAATAGTAAAGAATAGGAAGGCTGCCGTAGAAAATAAATATATTAAAGATTGAAGTAAACTATGGTTATAAAAAAATTAAGCTTCAATAGGTTGTAATTGGGAGGTCACAAATTACCTCAAAGAAGAAAAGCTGAAAGTATCCTTGTTTTTAGTTTAGTTTAGTTTAGTTTAGTTTAGTTTAGTTTACCATCCCTATTGTATAGATAGCCAATGTCTCCTAGAAATGTACAATAAAGTGTAAAATCAAAACTATTCAAAACAATTTAAAATCAGTGGTTAATACACTGCATTAATCACTGTAAAATGTAATTAGATGGACAAAACAAGCCAGTCCCGATATAACCAGAGATAGTTTATGCCAATCTTTTAGTAATTTCTGATCAAAACATGAAATTTCATTCAGATTTTATTTGAAAATACTTTTGCTACAAAAGTAATAACAAGTGTCTTGTTTTCCTTCTATCTAGATTTGCCCACTATAGAAGAACTGATGAAACCTATCAGAGCAGATTCATCTTTTGTCAGGGGATTTGAACTGGAGCCTATTAGGTATTCATTCTGGAAAATGTGTGACATAGCCAATGACATTTTTCATGGTTTTATTTTTTCTTTAATCCTTTTTAAAATGAAGATATTACTACTGTTGTGTTAATAGGATATCATTTGCTCCTTGAGTATGTTATTCATAAGATTTAAATATATCTTTGCTGCTAACATCTGTTTAATCAATAATTGGAGAGAAGAATTTAAGATGAAAGCTTTCAACTTTAAAATAGTATCTGTTTGCTCAGTCCTATTGCTGGCAGAATTAAGTTCAGGTAGTCCTTAATTTACGACCACAATTGAGCTCCAAATTTCCATTGCTAAGCGAGATGATTAATTGAGTTGTGCTCTATTTGCCACAACCTTTCTTGCCACAATTATGAGGTGAATCATTGCAGTTGTTTAGTAGCACCATTATCAAGTGAATTTGGCTTCCCCATTGACTTTGCTTACCCAAAGTTGCAAAAGGTGATCACATGACCCCAGGACCCTGCAACAGTTGCCTAGGGTCCTGTGCTGTCCTGCACACACACACACACACACACACACCACGGGTGTAAGGAATCTTTATTAAGACTTCCGAGCCTGAATTGGTATTTGCCAGCAATTCCCTGTACTGGCACCAGCTCAACCCCAATGAGTTCCACAAGCTACTCAAATGAAGCCAACCCTAGTCCTCAAGGCAAAGGCAAATCCAATCCACTAGGCAAAAGCAAGTGCCCAAGGCAAAGGCAAGTTTCAAGACAAAGGCAAGTCCTCAAGGCAAAGGCAAATTCACAAGACAAGTCCATAGGAGAAGGAAAGGGAAGGGAAGGGCAAATCCATAAGGCAAAGGAAAGGCCACAAAGCAAGTCAGGGCAAGGCCACAGCTGAAGAGACACGATCCAAAGTTCAAGGCAAGAACACACAGCAAGAAAAGAGAAATGTTGTCCCCGGTATCATTTCACTACCCTTGCTAAGCGAAAAGCTTCCTGGTACAGCTCATCAAGAGGGGCGATGCTACCTCCTTGCGAATAGTCTGACACCTTCTTTGTGTCTGCCTCCTCTCAGCCCTTCGTGCTTTCGGATCTGGAGGAAGAGGTAGTTCTTTATTTCCACTGACCAGCTGCAATTGTGTGCCCTCTCCACTCAAGGCCTCTGGGCTTTCCAGCCACAGCTGAGCCTCTCCTGTCTCTTGCTCGGCTGGCTGCTCTCCTGCGGTCAGCCTTTATACTCCTGGCACATAGTCCTCAGCTGCCTCTGAACTAGCATATGGGAATGCATCCAGGGGAGTCATAAAAGGACCAAATTTTGATCATGGGATTCTTCAGTAGTCATAAGTGTAAAAAACAGTCCTAAATCATTTTTTTTCAGCGCTGTAAGAACTTCAGATGAACATTAAACAAATGGTTGTAAGTCAAGGACTATCTGTAAAATAGAAAAGTTAAGGTATGCATGGGAAAGAATCTCCCCAAGCAAGATCCCCATATTCAGAAGACATATCTTGACTGAGTTTCAAAGGGGTGCTTATGGACCCTACAATAACCCTATTATCTAAAACGTAACCTTAATAGTCCATGCCCATGAAATCATAAATCTTGAAATCATAAAGCCACATCTGATTAGCCTTCATCCCTTCTGTCTTCATGAAGTGATCAGCCAACTTAGTTTACTAATTTTTTGTGTCCGCTGCAAGAGACAGAATATTTTTTATGAGTTTTTTATTTTTCTAGTTTGTTGTATGCTAATATATAAAACTGTAAAATCAATAAATAGGGTTCATTTTTACTGTATTGAGTATAGGTTTTTTTATAGTGAAGGAGTATTTGAGTATATGGGAAACAACATTTTTCCTTTACCTGACCAAATATGAGATACTTTTTTAAAACTGCCACAGAGTGATCTGTTGTTAGTTCTATTATTGCTTTGTCCTGTCCTGCAGGATCAGGGAATTGTTTTACTGCAGTTTGTGAACAATTATATAAAACTAGTGTGCAATTCAGTATCAAATGTCCATATTTTTTTACTAAGCTATTATTAATAGAAACAACAGACCTTTTCATATATGGCTTTCTTTCCCTTCCATCTCATAGTCCTGTGAAAGTCACACAAGATCATGCAGATGCATTAATGAAGCCATCTAATGAAGCCGTGGAATCCCAAAACATTGGCTGTCTTTTAAACCATCCTGGTGAACAAGAAAGTACTTCAGTTTTAGAAGTTGCAAATGAAAGTAGCAACGATAGTCCTCATCTGGAAGTTATCAAAGAGAAATTAGCTAATAAAATTAAACATGATGTTATGAAATTAAGCACTCTCTCAAATTATCCAACACACTATCATGAGAGGAAATCTGGACAGGTAAGCAGCTTTTCCTTGTCCTACTTAGGGTAGAAAGAAGCAGGAAAGTAAATAAAAGAGTTTTATTCTTCTACAACTATTTTGGACTTCTAGAGTCCAAAATAAGCCATTAAACAAAAGGTAACCTTTGGGGGGGAAAACGAACCAATCATCAGCAGGACAAATCTATTTCATAATCCCAAAATTAATAAATAAATATTTGCCTGTCAATAAGAAGCCATCAGTGAAGACTCAAAAAGATCTGGCTTAGTAACAGAGTTTAAAATTTGGGCGCATATTTTGCTGGTTGAAACTCTAATCCTATTCTTTCAACCTATACAGTAATCCCTCGTTTTTTGCGGCTTCATGTTCCGCGGCTTCAGTGCGTCGCGGGTTTTTCAAAAATACAGAATAGAAAAAAAATGCATTGGTAGGAGGCAAGCGCCCCCTAGTGCTTGCTTTAAACGATGTCCACCAACTCAAGTTTCCGGTATAGATATACAGAATCCTACTTCGCGGTTTTTCAGTTTCCGCAGAAGGTTCCGGTCCCCATTAACCGCAAAAAACGAGGGATTACTGTACTCCCTATTTCCTACTTATCTTTCACTTTCCTCATATTTCTTGAAACAGATGATTTCTAGGATTGTGAAATATCTTTCAAGGTATACCTATTGACCACTATGATTAGGTTACTGCTTAGGCAGCTGACTATCAACTGTTTCCATGAGGAGAGGAATAGAATAGAATAGAATAGAATAATAATTTAATAATAATTTTAATTTGTTGACCACTCCCTCTCCCCATAGGGACTCGGAGCGGTGCACAGGGAAAACTAAAACAATAAATATACAAACACATTAAAAACAAATTAAACATATACCTGTGCTAAAAAATGCCCCATTAAAATACTAAAATTCCCAATTATAAGTAACTAAAACTCCATAGAGAGAGACTACCCTAGGCCGGCCAAGCAGAAAAGATGTGTTTTTAATTTTAGACGGAAGGAGCGGAAGTCCGTGGTCGTTCTAATGTCGGGGGGAAGGTCGTTCCAGAGGGCTGGGCCCGCCACAGAGAGAGCCCTTCCCCTGGGCGTCGCCCGCTGACAAAGTCTAGTGGACGGCACCCGGAGAAGTCCCTCTCTGTGGGAGCGAATCGGCCGTGAGGATGTGTGAGGCAGGATCCGATCCCGCAGATAGCTAGGTCCCGAGCCATGGAGCGCTTTAAAAATGATGACTAATACCTTGAAGCGCACCCGGAAGACGACAGGCAGCCAGTGCAGCTCGCGCAAGAGCGGTGTTATGTGGGTAAACCTGGAGGTTCCCAGAATTGCCCGCGCGGTGGGTTCTGGACCATCTGAAGTCTTCGGGTGCACCTCAAGGGGAGCCCCATGTAGAGAGAGTTGCAATAGTCCAGTCGGGATGTCACGAGAGCATGAGTGACTGTGCGAAGGGCGTCCCGATCCAATGGGGGCGCAACTGGCGAACCAGGCGAACCTGGTAAAACGCCCTCCTGGCCACGGCTGTCACTTGATCTTCCATGGACAGCCGGGCATCTAGGAGGACACCCAAGTTGCGCGCCCCATCCACAGGGGCAAGATGTTCGCCCCTTATGGCCAGCGATGGAGTCAGCTGGTTGAATCGGTCTTGGTCGGGTTGAGTCTGAGTCCGTTACTTCCCATCCAGATCCGTACGGCTTCCAGGCACTGGCACATCACCGCTACGGCATCGTTGGGGTGGTTTGGGGTAGATATATACAGCTGAGTGTCATCAGCGTAGAGATGGTACTCTACCCCAAAACCACGGATGATCTCACCCAGCGGCTTCATATATGTGTTGAACAGGAGAGGCGAGAGGACCGACCCCTGAGGCACCCCACATGTGAGGGGTCTCGAAGTCGACCTCTGCTCTCCTGCCAACACAAATTGCGATCGGCCAGAGAGGTAGGAGGAGAACCACCGTAAAACGGTGCCTCCCACCCCCAACCCCCCCAGCCGATGCAATAGGATACCATGGTCGATGGTATCGAAAGCCGCCGAGAGGTCTAATAGGACCAGGATGGAGGAACAACCCCCATCTCTGGCCCTCCAGAGATCATCGACCAACGCGACCAATGCCGTCTCGGTGCTATGCCCGGGCCGAAAGCCGGACTGGCGCGGATCTAGATACTCAACTTCCTCCAGGTGACGGGGAAACTGTTGTGCTACCACACTCTCAACAACCTTTGCCAAAAAGGGAAGGTTGGAGACTGGACGATAGTTGGTTAATAAAGCTGGATCCAAAGAGGGCTTCTTGAGGAGGGGCCTCACCATAGCCTCTTTTAGGGAAGCAGGCAAGGAACCCTCACTCAAGGATGCGTTGACAACCTCTTGGAGCCAGCCTCGTGTCACCTCCCAAGATGCCAGTACAAGCCAGGAGGGACACGGGTCCAATAAACATGTGGTGGCTCGCAGTCGCCCACGTAACCTGTCCATATCCTCGGAAGTAACGGAGTCAAACTCCTCCCAAACAAGATCTGTCTCGTGGCATCCCACTGGGCCATCAATGGGGGCTAACTCGTTCTGTATCTGAGCGATTTTCTCCTGCAGAAAAATCACAAATTCCTCTGCTCTACCCTGTAGCGGGGCTTCCCGCACCCTCTGTTGAAGGAGGGAGCGGGTCACCCTAAACAGGGCGGCAGGGCGGTTTTCTGCGGATGCTATGAGGGTGGCACAATGATGACGTTTGGCCACTCTCATCGCCACAATGTAAGTCCGTAAATGGGCTCTTACCTGTGTCCGGTCAGATTCAGAACGGGTAGACCTCCATCTTCTCTCTAGGCATCTCTTGCGGCGTTTCATCACCCTCAGCTCCTCGGTAAACCAGGGAGCCAGGGTGGCTCGCCGCCGCAAGAGAGGCCGCAAGGGCGCGACCCGATCCAAGGCTCCTGCGGTCGCAGTATTCCATGCGACCACAAGGTCCTCGATCGGGGCGCGGGTCAGGGGTACAGGAAGTGGCCCAAGCGCCGTCTGAAACCCATCAGGGTCCATCAGGCACCTGGGGCGGAACCAAATTGGTGACCCAGGTTCCGCCTCCCCGCGGAGGGGGGTAGTGGTTGGAAAGTCGAGCCGGAGAAGTGAGTGGTCTGACCATGACAAGGGCGTGATGTCTATATCCCCTATACCCAGATCACTCTTCCACTGGCCAGAGACAAAGATGAGATCCGGTGTATGTCCACCCTCGTGGGTGGGGCCTAAAATTAGTTGGGTCAGGTCCATGGCCGTCATGGAAGCCATGAACTCCCGAGCTACCTCGGATGATTCGCCCACCGATGGCAGATTAAAGTCCCCCATGACTAAAAGTCTGGGGGTCTCAACTGCCACCGTAGCGATCACCTCCAGGAGCTCGGGCAGGGCTGCTGCTACATAGCGGGGAGCCAGGTATACAACCAGCACGCCCAACTGCCTCCCTAGGCCCCACTTCACGCAGAGGGACTCACAACCGGTAGTCTGTGGCACAGTGGTCTCTCTCGGCTCAAGACTTTCCTTTACAATAACCGCTACCCCACCACCCCTGCCTAGGGCCCGAGGCTGATTAAAAGCGCGGTAGCCTGGTGGGCATATTTCAACGAGGGGAAGTCCTCCCTCATGGCCCAACCAGGTCTCCGCTATTCCTGCCAGGTCCGGCCCCTCCTCTGACACAAGGTCATAAACGAGGGGGGCTTTGTTGACCACGGACCTGGCATTGCAAAACATCAGCCGCAGGCCCTGGCTCTGTACTTCCTGACCACCTAGCGAACGGGGGTTGTGGAAGGGACCATGGAGGTCTTCAAGTCCAATCCCCTGCTTAGGCAGGAAACCCTAAACCAGTGATGGCAAACCTATGGCACGGGTGCCACAGGTGGCACACAGAACCATTTCTTAGAGCATGCGAGGCGTTATCCTGTCAGCACTAGCGCGCATATGTGCGTTGACCAGCTGATTTAGGCCTTCTTTTGAGGCTGCTTTTCGCCCTCTGGAGACTTCAGGGAAGCTCCAGAAGCCTCTGGAGGTGGGGAGGGAAGGCTGTTTTTACCCTCTCCAGGCTCCTAGAAAGCCTCTGGAGCCTGGGGAGGGCAAAAAAAGCATGCCAAAAGCAGGGGGTCACGCACATAGCATTATGGGTGTGGCACGCCCACGCACAACCCCCCTGTGCTCCCCCCGCTTTTGGTACGCGAGCCAAAAAAGGTTAGCCATCACTGCCCTAAACCATTTCAGACAAGTGGTTGTCCAATCTTGGAGAATTCACAACTTCTGGAAGCAAGTTGTTCCACTGGTTAATTTTATATATGATGTTTCAGTTGTTTATTTGTGATAAAATAAAACTAATATAATTTTGGTAGAATGTATTTGGTAGAATTAGAGTTAAAGGTTTATCTTGCTATTCTACAGAATAATAATTCAGTGATTACATAACCTTATGTTAAATATTGAGCCTTTATTTTACATTCTGAAACCAAACTAGTCAATAACATATATGTATGTGTTGTTTATAGGTGCATCAACTCAACACTTGGAATCAAGAAAATCCAAATTTAATACCAAATAAACAAGTAATGTATAAGAGTAGTAAAAACACAATGACTGTTCATAGAAAGAAACATTTGGCTGGATCACATAGTTCTGTTAGAAGCTCTGGATATGGAAAACCCAATTCTTCGTTAAAGCACTTTCCTACAGTTAACGAGAACACATTGAAGGAAAGCAACAAAAATCCACTTCTGAAAGTCAAATCTCCTCCAAAACAAAAAGGTATATTTATAAAACATTTAATATTGATACGATATGATATGATATGGTATGTTAATATATATAAAGAGTCTATTAAAAGTCACAATAACTGATCTTTTTGGTAACTAATAATTATTCCAAGAAATATACGATATTTATATAGTCCTTATTGCAATTTTTTTTTAAAAAGACATAAAGGTACTTATGACACAATTTAACCCAAATTTTCTGTTCTTAAGTGAAACATTTGTTAAGTGAATGTTGGCCAATTTTAAGATCTTTCCTGCCACAGTTGTTAAGTGAATCACTGAAGTTGATAAGTTAGTAACAGGGTTGTTAAGTGGACCTGGCTTCCCCATGGACTTTGCTTGTCACAAAAAGGGATCACATGATCCCGGGACACCGCAACAGTCATAAGTATGACCCAGTTGCCAACTATCTGAATTTTGATCTATAAAGGCAATAAGTGAAAAATGGTCATGTCACTTTCTTCAGTGCCATTGTAACTTTGAACAGTCACTAAATGAGCTGTTGTAAGTTGAGGGCTACCTGTAATTGATCGTTTTCCTTTCAAAGGCACATCAATGATTAAAGTAACTCAGACAAAACCCCATTCGCTCTCACCCAAAAGAGATGTTTCTGCTGATGCTGGAGAACTTTCTCCAGGTGGACTTCTACCAGAGCCTAAAGAAAATGACAGTCAGGGTCACAAGGTTAGTGATACAGCCACTATTCTTTGACAGGTTTTTTTTTTAAAGGGGAATGTTCGAGAAATGAAAATGCAGAATATGAGGAAGGTTCTTCGTTCGAAGTATTCTTAATGTCACTCACATACAGCTTGTCCTCGTTGAGCAACTGTTCGCAGTTACTACGATGATGAAGAAGTAACTTTACTACCAAGCTTCGTTTTTACAACCTTCGCTGTAAAGCAGGAGTTTACTTTTTGTAAAGCAAAAGAAAGCTGAAGTAAGATAATAAGCCGTTTCACTCAGCGACCACTTGACTTACTGACTGAGTTGCTGGTTCCAACTGTAGTTGCTAAATGAGGACTACCTGTATACGCTCCTCAGATGCGTGAAAGGAAAATGAACACCCGGTTTGGCATTATACTTATATACAGTGAGCCCAAACCATAGCACAAAAAGTACATTTTTTTTGTTTTAAATAATTATTGTGATCCCATAGACAACTACTTATCGTTGGATTTATAATACATGAATTGGATTCCATTCCATGAATAGAACTCATAACTTCAAGGAAAGTCAAAAAGGTAATTTTGACTTTCCTGAATCTGCAGTCCCTCAGTTTACTCAATACCTTATTTTGGATGCAGAGACAGACTGTGAGGTGATGTAGGAGGAGGAGGGGGAATCTCATTTTGTACATGATCCTTCTTGCACGTGGGATAGATTGGAATTCCAACATAGGAGGATTGTCTGAAAAAGAGATACAGTATAGTAATATTGCTTGTCTCATTTATAGCCTTATTTTTTTATAAAACAATTTTTGGGAAATGTTGAATTACAATTCCCAGCAGCTTAAACCATTATGACTATTGCTAAAAATTCTGAGGGTTGTGCAGATAGCTGGAAGAATAATAGATTCCCCATCTTTGCTTCAGGGAGCTCAGGCCAGCTTTTGTGTTTTTCCATTTTTCTATTTATTCATTTGAATTAAAATTAATGTGGATGCATTCAAATGCTTCCTCAAGCATAGCCCTTATTTGTCTCTATTTTATGTATTTGAATTAATTTGCTTCTGTGCTAAAACAATGCATTTTCCTAATGAACAGCAGTGTTTTCATTCCTCTCTACAGTATTGAAATATTTTGCCTACTAGAACAGGCTTGGGAAACATTAAACATTTCATTTTTTATCTGAAAAAAAAAACCCTAAAAAGAAAATTAGCAATTGAATTTGATGCTGCATTCCATGTTGTATGTATTTCCTGTGTGTCTTCAGGTAGCCCCAATTTCCTCATTTCATAGTGAAAGAGAGCTTTATTTACTAAAAAGAGCGCAGGAAGCAGAGGAAAAATTGACTATAGCCAATACTTTGATTGAACGTCTGAAAACTACCTCCCTTCAAAGAGAGAAGGAAATGGAGGCAAAGATTGTAGAAATGAAAGTGCAGCAAGATAAGGAGCTGTCTCAGTTAAGCCAAGAAAATTATGTCCTCCAGACACAGGTACCATCTTATGTTCTTTTTATATTCTTTATATTCTGCTTACTAAATAGCGTCTCTTGGTATATTCTACTAAAACAACATTTATCTTAACATTTGATAAAAATGTCAATGAAACTATGCATCTTGCTCATATTTTTGGAGGTTCAACTCAACCATGCAAGATTGTCTTTCTACTCTTATCCAATTTTATGTATTGAAATGCATATTACTAAACAAGAAGAAAAATACTATTCAATTCCTAATAATGACAGAAATATGGGACACTTTTATAAAACCAGAAAAACCCATATCCAACACATTGGATACTTGGTGGAAAAGCAGAATATATATATACAATTCTTCATGTTAATAACATTTCAATAAATGAATGTTATTTACTTGACTAATGACACCTATATTCCATTTCTCAATTATATGCCTATTCAGCTTAGATGTAAAATTACTTTTTTCTCAGCATTTTTATAAGATGCACTTAATGCTTAGGCATTTTCTTCATAGCTAAATAACATGAAGGATCTAAAAAAAGGAACAATGTGGTCAAGTATTCGGGAGAGAAATCCAAATGATGAAGAAATGTTGAAAGAAATCCAAAAAGAAATGCAGAATCAAGAGATTCTTCTCCAAGGATACCACCAGGTAAAGATCATGCAATAATTGTTACTCTGGGCGGTTTGTCCTGCCTACCAAATGTGTTAGACAGCAGTTCCAATTGTAGCTGTAGTTGTGTTGGCAGAACAAGAAGCTGAAGAAATCTGAAGCAAAATAACTTATTTTTGGAAAATTCAGTTAAAAGCCTTACCAGTATTTATTTGTTTGTCATTTGTTATATTTATAATCAGCTTTTTCTCCATGCAAATTAGACAGACTGAAATAGTCTTGAACTGAAAAATTACTTTGGCAAGGTATCTAAGTATTTTAATATTAAAAACAGATTTGAATCCAGCCCCCTCAATCCAGTTCAGTATCTTAATGCCCTACTGGCTTTCTAATGTCTTGTTCCTGAGGGAAAAAAGGACACCTTTTGATGTTTCAAATTAATAACTGATTGTAAATGAACTCAATTCTTAAGAAGTAAATAAATTTGCCCACAGAATTCTACATTATATTTGTGTGAGTACTTCGTATGGCAAATCAAGTCCAAATTTCAAATTTCTAAATTTGTAAATTCTTAGTAAATTTCTTCATCTCATAATATTATATGTAAAGACAATATTGTATCAGGAAATAAATACGTATATCCTGCTGCCAATTTTTTTTTTTTTGTAACTGGTTCTGGTCATTTTACTGGCCTGTTGATGATCCTCTTGTTGAGCAGAAATGAAACTTCCAGCTGTTTCTCTGGCAATCAGCATATTTTCTTTTATTGAAACAACTTTTGAAACTTAAGGACTAGTTTTGCCCCGTCCTCCTCCCAAATTTTATCATCTTATGTAATATAATTTAACATACAGCCACTGTAAAACTACAAATGAGACACACACCAAAATGTCAATGCAATGTAACACTTTAATCTATCTGTATTTAATTATATGCAGAAGTCCATAGCTTCTGTGCTGCTATCCATGCAACATCATTCATTTAACAGATTCCCATTTAAATCCTGAAACATTTCACTTTTGTCCTATAAAGTAACAAGGAATTGTTAGATTTGAATTGTTTTAAACACAGGTGTTTTTTATTTGCACATTTATTCAGAGATAAGGTTCCTGGGGTTTGATTTATTGATTCAGAAAATCAAACACTGGGAAGCAACCTAATCTGTTTATTGTGGTATAAATTTTCTGAGACAGGGAGAATGTTGGATGAGACCTGTCAACAATAGTTTGATTTTATGTAACAAACTACTCTTGGTCTGGGAATTAGAAACTACAGATACCGATGCACATCTTTTCCCATGAACCCGTAGTAACTAAGTTAATTGTTCTTTTTCTAATTAAGGAGAATGAAAGATTATATAAGCAAGTTAAGGAGCTTCAGCTAAATAACAAGACAAATGAAGAAAATATGTTTAAAGAGAATCAGCGTTTGATGACTCAATTAGCAGCTTTACAGTGAGTTTATTCAAATGTAATGCAAAATCTATGATAAGTTTGCATAAATTATTATTTCTGAGCTAAAGTAAATAGAGAAATGTGTCATTTATCTGGATGTAATTCCTTTTGAACATAAGTAGGACTTACTTCCAAATAAACATGATTATAATTGTGCTGTGTCTAATTGAGTTTTAGCTTACAAATCAGTTGTAGCCATTCCCACCAAAATCAATGGTTTTAAGTGGCATTCTAATATTGGGTGGTAGTTAGATAAGAGTTGCCTTTCAAGTATTGCCTCATTTCTAAGCTGTACAAAGTAGGTAGAATTATATTGATAAATGTGCCCTTTTTTTAACTTAATACTTTTGAAAAGATTTTGTAAACAAAAAAAACCATTTTAGAGAAGTAACTTGAGTCAGAACAGATTACTTGTTTGTAAATAAGCCACCTAATATAAAGTTCTGAATCTCATCATCTTGCTAGTCAAATCGAATAGCTTCAAAAAGGAAGTTATTCAAGAAATCACAATATAGAAATTAAAAAACCTTATTCTGCTTGGAAGGAGTAACATCTAAATTATTCTTCAGATATTCTTGTCATTTGCAATAAACAAAGAAGTCAGCAATTGCATATGCATATACATATAAAACTTAGATTCATTTGCAGGACATATCCAAAATAGAGATACTTTCTATCTTAAATATAAAACTATACAAAAGTGATAATTTTTAAATTTATAATAGGCAGAAGCTGGAAAAAAATAATGTTTTATCACTTGGAGTGCAGAATGATAAACCATCTGAGAATCAGAATTTCACAGACTTGATTTCAGAACTTCGAGCAGCCAAGGTAGGTCTTTTTGCAATTTTTTCTTTAATATTTAAAATATTACCAACAGGTTCATTCCATCAATATGCATAATATTTTGTAATAATTTTTTAAT